>CM073122.1:28538696-29738696 GCA_037039145.1 Fundulus diaphanus | reverse complement strand
GCCCAATTCTGACCCTACCATTTAAAGATTGCTGATGGAATTGAGACTCTTCAGACCAGGCCCTGTTTTTCTAATCAGTTATTATCCCATCTTGGTGGGTTGAATTGTAACATCAGTTTCCTGTTCTAAGCTGAGAGGAGTGGCAATTCTGTTTTAGACAATTCTCTGCAAACCCAAGAGATGGTTGTATCTGAACCCCAGTAGGTCAGCAATTTCTGATATAGGCCTGCTCCAACTAGCCCAGCTTGTACGCACAGCCATGTCATTTTCATACTTCCTTAAATCCCCTTTCTTTTCTACTCACCATGTTTAGAGGCCATACAGGCATTGGCTGGCTAATTTATACAGTTAAGCAATAAAGAAGCCCATGAGTGTAGATTTTGGTGAGTATAGGATTGGGCTGGATCCATTGTTTCATCTTTATCAAAGCATACACCTGTATACCTGGGTATACTTATGATGTATAGAAAGCCTTGTAATGTGTTACTACTGTTTACTGTTGAATACATTCTATGGATTTCTAGTTGATATTAAATAAAAGTTTTTCAGATGAAAGCAGTAGCAGTAAATATTTTTTTCATCATTCTCTTGACACACAAACACAAGCAGCAGTTATAAAGTTTTACAGTGTTACAATGTTGCTGAACCCCCAACCTGATTCCACTTAAATTATTTAAAATACTTAAACACAGGAATATTGTTTTAATTTTTTTTTCAGTGGCAAACTTATTTTTTAATTTATGATGCAAGTAATGCAAATAAATTCTATCAGGAAAAAAAATCAGAGACATGGTCTGCTCACACCTTACAAGTCCACATGAATTCAATCTATTAGCTGTTTGGGCAAGAAGAGGATGCAAACTTTGAATAATAAAGGGCCTGATTGCGAGTAAAAATATATTTATAAACATTTTAAAAACAAGTCATATATATTACATACTCTCCAAAAATAATAGTAGGATACTCTGAAAAGAAAACCTAAGTTAATTCATTTGAACATTTCTTTATCTACTTACTGTAAATCAGCTGATTGTGAATCGTAGAGCACTAGTCAGGAATGCACATAGTCCCTATGATTGAATTACATTTTTCTGTTTTTTTTTCATTCTTGCTGCAGAGCGCCCTCCTGCAGTTGGGATGCCAAGCAACCGCCTATGTGGACTATGCCAAAAATCAGTGCTATGCAGCAGGTTGCAAGCCTCAGATGAATACCTAATCTGAGGGAATGCTCATTGCAGAGGATCGGGGTCTTATGTTTCTCAGCATCTTTCTACAATACCCTGCTACTACTGGTTCTTCTTTTTGCATGTCCCATCACCTCCACCACGCCAGTCTGTCATTTAAGAGAGACTGATCATTTTAGTTGTTCCTCTTGCTAGGCATGAAGAGAAGGCAATGCCAAGAGGAAAATAATGCACAACAGGAATCACATTGTGAAAAGAATCGTGCAGAAAGTCGATTCTTTACATTCACTGCCACAGTTTATCTGTGAACTCACTGCTGCATTAAAATCACAACATAGGTTTTACTGAGAGTATTTAAAAGAATACAACTGATAATTTGGGTTACTGTGATACGCAACATTACCAAAACTATCTGAAACAATCAATTATCAAAGCAGTAAAAACATCCTTAAGTGTTTTTGGATAACTAGACTACCATTTGCATAGCATCTTTATAAATTTTGCTCACTCACTGATAAAAATTTCTAAATATTGCTAAAATTGGCAATTTTATCAACCGTGACAGGAGCATATGAGTGCTTGAGGTGCCTGAGTTTCAGGCTGCTTTATTTTAGAAACTGTTGAAACTTTAGGTTGAACTATCTGTATGCTTTGGCTGTCGTAAAACATAATGCGACTTTATGTAGATCTGAGTGAAATCAACAGAGAAGAGTGAATTTTTTACACTGATGCAACTTTGCTTTTGAGGTTTTGGACTTAGCCCAACAGAACATATTGGATAGGACACGCATAGTAAATTTCTCATCTCTAACCAACGATGCCTTTTTTTCTATTATTCCTCCCATCAAACATAGCTTGCTTGTCGTTTTTAAAGCAAGTATTTCCTATGAATGGGGTATTACGTTGACATGGTATTGTCAGCCAGCGTTTTTTTTTTATCTTGTCAGTGTTTGGTTCTCACACTGTGAAGCTGACCTCGAGGCTGTGCCATCTCTTATCGGAGCCACATTTAAAAGTGCTCCTGATGTTATGGTCAAAGAGGGTGTCCTGGGTGCTTGTTAATGGGTGCAAACCAGAGAGCAGGATGACAGCAAAGCTTCTCCAAGGGCAAGTCCTTCTTTTGTCAGACAGATGGGACACACGATGACTGATGTTCTGGCAGGTCCCGGGGCTCTGATGAGTCCACAGTTACCAGTACATCCACATATACATCATCATACACAGTTCTCCTGATAACTGCTGTCTTCTGCGGAGCTCATCTCATCCCTCAACCCTAGGTGCATGTGGGTCCGTCCTTATCTTTGATCTCCCAGTGTCTTAATGCATGAGTGACGTTAAAGATATATTTATGTCTTTCTGAGGCGAGCAGGAGAGGTCAGTGAGTGGATTTAAAGCCACGTAGGTGGAGATAAGAAGAGCAGTGACAGCGCCGACCAGCCAGGTCCCCCCGGAGAGGCACTCACTCAGAGGGGCAAAAGAAGGCACATCCATATGGACTTCTCTGTCAAAGCCACTCAGCTCTGCAGTCCATCATCGCATTGTGAGGCACAGTTAACACTGTTCTCAAGTTTAAAGTGCCGGTAATGAAGACATAAAGCCATCCGTGCAGGATCCCTAAGGTGATGATGCCGACTAAAACAAGGGCTTGCATTACCTGTTGTTGATTACTGGAGAGCTGAACCGATGAAGCATCTGTTGCATGTCAGCATTACTTGTCTGGACCTTTGATTTTATGAAGAAGTCTTAGGAAAAAAAGTTTGTTTGACATGTATGGATCCTCTGGTCAGTTGTAGGTTGTCATAAGTAACATGGACAAGAAATATATTTCAACTACTCAAAGCCCTCTCTGCCTTATCATAAAGCTTATTCCTCACAGAGCAAGGATGCTTACCCCCCGTCTTGACATGCTGACTCTTTCTTCCCAACAAAAAAATAATCAAAATAAATTCTCCAAACTGTTAAGGTTATTTTTTCAACTAAATGACAGATTTACAGCTTACAACATTCAGTGGGAAAATGTAATGGACTGAGTGTACCTCAGAGCATGATCCGTTCATTACTCAAATTTATTGTTGAAGGTTTGCCAACATTAATATTTGCTGAGCACAACTTTATGGAGCAGAAAAGTTGTATTGTAAAAGGAGGAGGAATGATAATCAAGCACAGTCTAAAAGTGCACAGAAAATCTTCTTTTCTTCATGCTTAATCAAACCAAACTAACAGTAACAGTAAACCCCACAAAGAAACAGCTGAAGTTTTGTATCAAACCAAGGTCTTATACAAGAACTCCATTTCATCTATTCTCATTTTTGGGGTCATTAGACTAAAGACATTCATGCTTTTTTAAAGTTATATAAACACCTTTGTAAACCTATATGAACATTTTTAAATCTATTCTAACAACCAAACCACCTTAACCAAACACCAACTCTATGGTTTATTTTATTAGTTTCAGTTTCAATATGTCCCACATAAAAAATTTGACTTTTACTTGACACAACTGTTTTTTTTCACTATTCCAGATACCTTTCAATGATGTGTTTCTGTGTCACCATATTGTGGTATAAAGACTGAAATTGGGTGCGTAGGTGGCAAGGGACCTCGAGCACCGCCTTCCCTAGCTCAAATGTTTCAATCAGGAAAGAGAAGCTCAATAGAATAAAGATACATAGAAAGAAACTGATTTAGCTCGTGTAGAGCTCAATTCATATAGTATTTTCTGTGTGCTCATTAAAATAATATGTTTTCTTCAATTTCTGTCCTGTATTGAACTCGTTTTGCTTTATTGATTTCTTAATTAATTCTGCTACGTCATATAGTAAATATCAGAGAAAACAGAGATTGACATTGGCAGTCTAATATTGGGCTTATTAAAGGGTAGTTTGACTGACTCTTTGTAACTCCTAAATATGATTGTCAGTCACAAAAGTAAAGTGTCACTCAGGTCCTATTGCATGCATGCATATGTGTCTCCAACACTTGATCCTTCACGGTAGCTTGCCTGTGTCGTTCGTCTGACATTAATCCTTTCTGAGCTTTACATTCCTCAAATCAGCATGGCAGAGCAAGGAAAAATATACAACAAAATCCTGCATAATATGGTTATGCAGGTTTAGACCAGTGTAGTTCAGACAGAGTTTTTACAAAGTCTGGGAAAGTATGGAATTTGAGTTAGTATTTTCTATGTGTATATATGTATATCCAGAGTTTATTCCCCATCCATCCAGCCAGCCAACCTCTCATTTCTTGCCATCTTTTTTTTTACAACTTAAAAACCTGCAGGAAAATCTTACATGCATTCATAGTGAACTTTTGTATTAATACTAAAATAGATATCAGTAGGACAGAACTCAGGACATATCAGTCTGAACAAGTGTTAAATTATGACCTGAAAGATACGTAAAAACCTTGTTCAGAACACTGTTTTCCATTTCAATTGCTGCTTAGGCTTGAGCTGCTCTGTGTCTAATTCTTTTTACCTTTTGTTGTGTTTATGTGATTACTGGTACAGACAGAGTGCTGGGTTTAAAAATGCCAGTTGCACTGCTGCGGGGCATGCACGGGTTAATTTGATACTGATCATTTGTTGCTACGTTACCGCTGGAAAAAAAAAGAAGAAAAAACCAAAGGAGGGTGACACGGACTTGACGCTTTTGTGTTTACTTGAAGCCTTTGTCAAGTTCTTGCGGGCCCACAGTGAGGTCTAAGACAGTTAAAGTGGTTGGCAGGCAGTGTTGACCCCAACTAAGGCGCCTCTTGTCAGCTTGGTGCAAAAGACCTGCAGCAGGACTTGGTGGCAACAGGAACCCAGGCTTCAGTTTCCAAAGTAACACCAAACCTTGAAGAGCTCTATGTTTGAACTTCACGATGTACACAACTACTAACCCCAAATCCACCATAATTGTCCGTTCCAATTTAGGTTGGAGGATTCTGTTCGGCAATGAATCAAAACTGGAACTTCTTGACCTATTGATCAACAGTATGTTTGGAGAAGAAGGAAGCATACGCTGGAAAGAACAAATTTTTTGGGACTAGGGGTTAGGTTTAGCAATAAGGTGTCAACTAAGTTTAGGTTAGGGTTGGCGTTGAGTGTCAGGGTTAGGCCATAGGAAAGGAAAGGAAGTCTATGGAGGTGAAGGCACGGTCCTTGCTATGTACCTTAAATGTGTGTGTGTGTGTGTGTGTTTGCATGGTCAAATCAACAGTCAGCTGCAGCATTTAGTCCTTTACACTGAGCCGAGTTTTGCTGGAGTTTTCTGCTTGTTGTGCTATAAGTAAGATATTTACTGTGAAATCAACCTAAATCATTGTAATTTTTCACCCAGGATGGAAGTAACATTCCCTGTAAACAATTGGTCCTCTCCATCAACAATGTCTTAGTCACGTTTTTCTCCTTTCAAACCTGGAGGTATGGTCCGGAACGACTGGTTCCTGAGCCGATCATATGAGAGTTCCCAGGGTTCCCAAAACAGAGCAGCCTTTGGTAATTTATCTTGGCAAAAGAGCAGCAGCCTGCAAACATGGAAGCCAGTAAGAGCAGACCAGAAATAGAACAGAATACAACATCATATACCTATCCTGTGGAAGTAAAAATTCAGTGCAACAATGGATTGTTTAAAAACGGCATATTAGATTGTTGTGATTGGCAAGCTGTTGTACCGTTATAAGCCACAAGGTGTCAATATTACTCATAGCTCTTTTAAAGGAGAGTTTTCCTTTCCACTGTTACTACATGCAGGCTTAGTATGTGAGATTGCTGCAAAAAAGTAACTCAAAAGAGTTTCCTCTTCCCAGTTACTTTCCTAACTGGGAAGACTGTTGTTATATAACTAAAATCGAAAAGGAATATGTGTGATTAACTTTGAATCTGTCCTATCTGATTAAACTGTCTATATTCCAGTATGTAAATTGGAGTTTTATTTGTAAAGTGTCTTGACATGACATTTATTGTGAATGGGTGCTAAATAAATTAACTGAATTGAATTTGCTTAATGTGAACATCTTCTGGTTTGTGTATCTTGCCAATAAGCCCATTTTACCACGGGAATTGAAAATCTTAGGTGGAACTGATGTAATTGTTACTTTTTAATATCTGATTATAAAATATTTTTCATTTAGTCATTTTTTATTTATAGAATTGATGTTTTGTCTTTTTTTCTGCAGTTGAAATAGATTTTTTTTTATGTGTAAGAGCCCACTCACACTGGTGAAACCTGCTCTATGAGGGTTTCCAGTACTAGAAGTTAGCTTTAGTCTGATATAAATCGAATTTTTCTGCTTTGCCAAACTCAAATCATTCTGGCTTTAGTCTACAGCATGAAATGTACTGATTCCTGATAACTACTTCATTTTACTCCATTTTACAAAATGTGAACTACTATTTTAAAAAGGAAGATTCAAGTTAATTTGCTGACATTTTAAAATCTAATCGATTTTATTGCAATTTTCTATAACTGTACCACAGGCTGCGCAAAGTCCACTTGCTGGTCATAACACAACGTCTCCTAATAAAATGACAGGAAATAAAGTGATTATTGATATTCATTCTTCCGTTAAACTTGCTTGAACTGTTGACAAGGTTCAAAGAAATTTAATTTAGATCCTGTGTCTTTGCTGAAGCATTTAGTTCTTCTAAAGATTAATGGTTGCTAGACCATCACAAGCCAACACAGGACAAACAGCCATGCACACATTCATACGTAGGGCAATTTACAGTAACCAGTCAACCTAACAGGTTATATATTTGCAATGTGGGAAGAATCCAGAGTACTTGAAGAAAACTGACACATGAACAGGATGAACACATAAACTCCATGCAGAAAGTGCCCAGAACTGGCCTGAACTGTTCAAAGAGCCCGGGATGCAATCCTGCCACCTACTTGCTGCAAGACAACAGTGCTATCAACTGCACCATCATCCAGTCTATCATAAGATCATCCGTCAAATATTTTAAAAGATTTCATGAGCTATTTTAAAATATGTTAGGTGTCCTTTTTCAGACTAACTTTATAGACAGTGTAGATAATTTGTCCTCTGTTACCTAAATATTAAAGGTAACAGCAAAGTAGTGAAGAGATAAAATGCATCTCTAACAGTTAAAATACATCAGATTGCAATTCAAGTAGTTTGCCTTTGCATAAGTCTGACACTTCCGGGACAAATTAACTTTAGGTTAAATGAGGTAAACATGAGAAAGACTCTCGGAGCAAGGCAGAGGCACCTGAGGCAGTATCTTGGGGATGCATCAAAGCTCATTGGATGGGTTATTTGCATGTGTAGCATTGATGTAGAATTATATATTAGACTTCTGGAGAGATGTACTGCTGTCAAGGAGACAGCTTTTCCCAGGAAGTCAAAGGTTATTTCAGCAGGATGCCAGCCCTCATTGTGCATGGGTAACATGTTCCTGACTAGCCTGCCAGCAATCCAGGTCTTACTGCTATTAATAATATATAAACTGATGGGAAAATAAATTGCTAAGATGCTGAAACGAAGTAAAAATGCTAACAGGTCCCTGTTTGATTGTTGAAAACAATATATCTCCAGTTCTCCAACATAGAACATTTATTTGAGCGGTTTGATGTCATTACATTCTCAGTACAATGATGGGCGTAATCACTGCTCCACGTTGCACAATATATTAACAGGGAAGGGTTACTTTTTCACGCTTTTGTGTGAATGTGACCACATTTGTGAGGGAAAAAAATAAAGCAAAATAAAAGTAAGAGATAATTCAATACAGGAAAACAGCAGAAGAGTTGAGATGGAAGGCTGATTTTATCTGTAATGAAGTTACACTGAGAAGATTAGAATTTGAATCCTGGCACAAGATCACAGATGTTAAATGAAAGGCATGCACACCATGTTGAGGAAATAATATACCGTTAGAGAAAGCGTTAGAAGAAAAAATCTTAATCTCCGACCTTTTTAAAGTGCAATTTTAATAGGGTTAATGAAGCTGTGTATTGTGCATAATAAACTTGGGGAAGTTCTTATCTGAAGTAGTTTCTATGAAATACTTAATAAATATAATGACAAACTCCTACGTGGGTTTATTTTTCTATTTGTTAAAAATATACCAGTTTTTAGTTTTATGGTAAGTTGTGTTTTTTAGAGAGATCATAAACTGTCATACGATTCTAGTGATTTTAGCTGTATTTTATTAAATTCAGAGACAGGGAAAGGTTTAGCAAACCCATGTGTTGCTGCTAGTTGTCAGTCAGCTGTGTATATGGCCAATGGAGGCGAAAAAACCCAAAACCCACTGAATCTTTTCTCTCTTTCAAAAAAGACAAAGGCTCAAAATGTTTTTCATTCTACTACATTTTGTTGTCCTGACACAAGCCTAAGTAGTGAATAGGCTGCTTGCATATGAATATTATGCTATGTTACTTAATAAGTATATGCAGAGTACTGCTACAGCCATTTCATAGGGGAGGTTCAGCACAATAAGCTTTTAAAGACAGTTTATTGCTTACATTTCACAAGTTGTCAGTCAGATTACTAGATCAATGTGTGCTTCTGTGCTTTTTGTCTCTCTTGTTGTGTCTCTGCTCTGTCTTCTGTAACCCCAGTCGGTCGAGGCAGATGACCGTTCATACTGAGCCCGGTTCTGCTGGAGGTTTTTTTTCCCGTTAATGGGTGGTTTTTCTTCCCACTGTCGCTTCATGCTTGCTCAGTATGAGGGATTGCAGCAAAGCCATGTACAATGCAGACGACTCTCCCTGTGGCTCTACGGTTCCCCAGGAGTGAATGCTGCTTGTCGGGACTTTGATGCAATCAACTGGTTTCCTTATATAGGACATTTTGACCAATCTGTATAATCTGACCCAATCTGTATAATATGATTGAACTTGATTTTGTAAAGTGCCTTGAGATGACATGTTTCATGATTTGGCGCTATATAAATAAAATTGAATTGAATTGAAAGTTGTTTTCAATGGATGTATGTTGCTTGAGTAAGTTTTCAGCTCAAGTCACATTAAAGCTTGTTCTTTAAGAAAACAACCAAAAATGTTTCTAAAAGGTGTATTTCAGTCTGACTACATAGGAAAACTACTTTGAAAAATACAATTACAGTCATGGTAAAAAGTATGCCTCTTTTTCAATTTTCTGTATATGTAGGTTTCTAGTCCAGATTCAAAAACAGAATCTGGGATTGGTATTAGGTATCACACCTAAACAATGAAAATGTTTAAAAGAACAAAGACGACCACGGAGCTTAAATAGTTTGGTAATCTATCTTTAAACCACAAGATTTATCTGGCAAAAACTGTAATCTGACAATAGCAAGGAAATGGACTGTTTATGTGTAAGAAATTGCACTTTCACAGTAGAACAGATGGTAAGTAAGAACTAAAACAGAGAAAACCAAAATACAACGTAGAAATTCACAGAAACCTAATAACACCCAAGTAGTCTGTTATAGCACATTGCTCTCGTATAATCTGGAGCTTTGCTATGGGTTAGTGTCTTGTCTTGTAATTACAGATGGCATATAACATGCAGATCACAAGACAATGTAATTTGTTTATTAGACACTAGTGATTAAAAAAAAATGTTGATCAGTTCCTTTCCATTCTTTGTTTGGTGTTGATTCAAGCACAAGATGAAGACCCTGCCAGGAAGCAACCCTTTTGTTAATCCAAAGATGTGCAACCACAATGTGAAATGAAACACATATTTTAAATTAGTATTCAGCACAAAAGATTTGAGAGTAAAGATGAAACTGCACAAAGCCAGAGGAGCCTTAATAAACTTTGTATTATCTTTATGCCACGCCAGTGAGTGGTGCATTAACACTGCCACAGAAGTAAATAAGGAAGAAGAACGAAGAAGAGCAGGGTGAAAACAACGAAGGATAGGCTTTTGTGGTCCACACAAACTCAGTGGAGGAACAAAATGTGTTTGTGTAAAATCCACAAGAAATTGAATAGTGTCTGAAACAAAACCGGGGGGTGGACCAGGTGGTGGCATTGATGGTGGTGAACCCCCCAATGCGCCACCATCGGGGGGTTGACGGTGCACTCGCCTCTTCCACCATTCTGTCTGTAACGCTAACAGTACCTCAACCAGCTAATAGTAGCTCTTGTACTGCGCTACTTTTATTAATGATAAGAAAATGCTGATATCTGAGACATATCTGGGGACTGCTTTGCAGGGGACATATCGTCCAAAATGGAAACCGGGGACATCGGGTTACCCAATATTAGATTGAAAAGCTTCTTCAGCACAACTGCAACTACTGAGCTCACCATTGTTGCTATTGTTGGCTAGGGAGAGCATGCGTGTTAAGTGAGCGGCAAGGTCTATGTTGGCTTGCATGTGCAAATGCAGCAGTGTGTAGGCGGATATGCAGACCAGGGTATCAGGGTACCACTCTGGGAGCCGGTTTCAGATGTAGTCGGTTTTGCAGCCACATATTGTCAGGACCTCCTATCTAACCAAAAAGTTAGTCGGATACAGTCAAACTGTGCCGTTTGGATGGGGCCATAGAGGTTTTTTGCTTTTGCCTGGAAGTTGGAATGAGATGAAGACAGTGATCAGAAAGTCCCGAAGCTGCATGGGGAACTGTGCAGAATGCTTCTTTTAAGACTGTGTAACAGTTGTCCAGGGTGTTTTTGTACCCGATGGTACATTTTACGTGTTGTTTATACTTTGATTGTTAATTTGAGAGGTTTGCACTGTTAAAATCCTCAAGAGCAATGATGAGAGTCTGGGTGTTTTTTCTCCATGCCTGTTATCAGCTCAGCGAGCTGTTTTTCAGCCTCTGATGTGGAGACTTGTGGTGGGATTTAAACAGACGAGGAGAACTCCCACGGTGAACAAAAGGGTTTGCAGTTTACAGAAAGAAATATTCCAATTGAGGGCTACATGTACTGTGCCATTAGTACACCAACCTTTATTCTATTCTAAAACTATTTATTTGTTTCCATTTACTTATTTATCCCATGAAATTCTGTCACATTTAGAAACTGCTTGTTGTTGTTTAGATCTTTGGCTGCATTGGTGGTTTCTGTATTTTGCACTGGTTTTTAAAGACGGTGTTTGTTCAAATCACAAATGCTGAAATCCACATAACTTTTTTAAATTTTCAAGCTGCAAGAGGCTCAGGAAAATTATGTGTTAGTGTGAAAAATTGCTGCGGCACTAAAACCATTCGTTCGAAACGTGATTAATTTGTCAAGATATTTCGTTTTGAAATGTAGACCTTGGAAAACTGATTTCCTGAATTGGGCCTCAGCAAAGAAGTAAAAATGGTGAAAAGTCTGAACAAAGGACAGAAGAAAAAAGGTTTCATGTAATTGTAGCTTCTTCCACATCATCATCTTCTGAGAATTTGTTACCCTGAAAATTGCTAGGTTAAATAGACATTTGTTATCAAGCCAAATAAATAAGGAACTTTAAAAAGAATAATAGTCCAATTGTTTTTAATCAATTTATGGATACGGGTTCAATATAAATATTTAAAATATACAGTATAACTTTATTTCTTCACATCATCTTAGATGTGAAGAAATAAGCGTTTTATGAAGTTTTCCAATTTAAGAACTTGGTTGGCTTGATGAAGGAAAAATAATATCACCTTTTGGGAATCTGTATTGGCATATAAAAAACAGCCTTAAAAGTTATATTGGATCTGAATTTCACAGTAACTTCTTTTTCTGCAGCTAGAGTAAAGTTAGTTAGATGTCATAAAGTTTTCTTTACTTTTCTTTAAGAGTTATCAACACTTTTTTTCCTGCTGTTGTTTTGTTTTTTCAAATCTCCCTAAGGGAGGGTCAACGGAAGCAGGTTTCTATTTTCAGAGAATCCATTTTTAAAACTTGAGTTGCTAATGAAAGAAAGATGTTCTAAAATTTTAAATGTGTTGTTTTATTTAGGAGAGGCCATGTTGATTGAATTTTAAGAACAACTATAAAACATTTGGATTGAAGAACAACAGACATCAATCATAGGAGCTTCTCTGAGTGCTAAAAATCTTAAAGCACTCTCAGACTTTAATCTCTGAACTTTTCCTGGGTGTCTTTCTTTAAAGAACCAGTCAGTCAGTCCGTTAGTTTCCCAAATTGTTCCAAGCCATGGAAGAGTAGGTTGCAAGAGTATCGTGTTCAGAAATATAATACGTTGTCAGAAAAGGTTCAGCCCGCGTCGGACTCAGGGGGCTGATTACTTCACACAGATGATAAGCTCAAACTTCGACTGACCAAACAGGCCACTACACGCCAGCTTACAAGTCTGCTCGTGTTGAGCTGAAAGTGCTGACACACTACAGTGATTTCTGTATGCAGTATCACAATGGAGAATAGTACCAAACAACAGCGACTGCAGCCCATCCTGCCAACATGACCAAACAGCAGAGATTCATTAACCTCTTCAACAACATTCACTTTTGGCTGGGTGCAGCCAGTGTGGCACCGACTTGGCCATGATTTTGTGAAATAGAAACAGAATTTTGAGTTCCATTAATTAGTTACAAAGCAGGAGTAAAAATTAGTTCACACACTTTTTTGCATACAGTGGTGAAAATTAAAAAAAACAAAAAAGGCTTTTTGCCTCTACCCTTTCAGTTGGGCATCGCTGTAGACAGTAGAACAATACAAAATAATTATTCCACCTTATGGACTATTTTTAAGAGATAAAGGTGCATTTCCGATAAACTGTTGTGGACATCATTTTGTGATTCTGCACATCATAAATCCAAAAAGTTAGTCGTTATTATAAGTGCAGACCTACATTTACATGATTATGTAATCACCCCCCCCTCCCCCCCTTTTTTTTGGCTACAGGGAAGAGCTGTTCGTGTTCAAATTACATTTGAGACTTGGCTAAAAGGTTTTTCCTTGATAATATTTAATAACCTTTTCTAGCAGAGAAAGGCTGCATGCATATTGTAATAAATGTCCTAAGGAGTAATATTAGATGTTATATTACGTTGGGTTATGTATCTTTGACACAGGGCTGTGCAGAATTTACTGAATCTGTGATTTTTGTGATGTGTTGCTATTTTTGAAATACTTGTATAATATCTAAATTATAGTATATGGATGTAAAGGAAGAGTAAATTATTTCAATGCTGATGTTGTGCAGATCATTGTTCTCTTATCTAAATATGACAGCAACTAGATGTAAAGTATTATTACCATACAGGAGCTGTAATTCAATAAATTACATACCAGGAAGAAAAACATAGCTTCTTAGCCAATCATCACTAGTCTGGGCCTCCTTCATTCTGGTTATTGTTGTCTCAGATTGCTGGATTTTGAGTGGAATCCCTCATTTTGAGGAGCGTTCTTGCATTTCACTGGACTTCTTCGCTTCTCGTACCTGTAGTATCTGATGGCCAAGAATCTGTGTTTATTGTCTGGTCTTCTTCTCATTCAGCATGATCTTCAGGACTTACCTTTCTTTCCTGATGTACTTTGTTGCTATTGATCTCTTTCAACCTCTTGATGGTTACTGTTTGCCTGTAGGATTCCAAGCTTTGTGGGTTCCATTTGCAGTCTTGTTCGGCTCATTGAGGCTTGTGGGTGGTGTTTGGTACCCATCTCCCCCACTGAGCAGTCATCCTGTCCCACCTTGCTGTAGTTTTTTTTTTTTTGTGTGTGTATCACATTAGCCTCTGTTTGTGATAGCTAATTTAAATACTAAAACACTGTTTTTGAAGTTGTTTCTTAGTTGCAATGAAATTGCAGTAAAATCTAATGAAAAGATATCTTGGTGAAACATGATTTACAGCATTAAAATTTTTAACAAAACACCAAACATGTTATTCCATATTGTTTTATTTTACATCTCTAGAAATTATGTTTTGTTGCTTTTCCTGTTTTTTTGGTGACGGTAGTCAGATTACATTTGTTTCCAGACTTTTTCCTTAGTAACATATGAACCATTTAAAGTGCAACTCAACCCGATGTAAACACCTAACTCTGCCCCAGACACATTTTAAAAAAATGCCACTGAAATGGGTTATTTCAGGAGGCACTGTTGAGCGGTGGGAGTTTTAAGCTATACTTGTTATTGCAGCGGTCAGGACGAGGGAAAGTGACCTCTTGAAACATGGAGTGACCAGGGTGACATCTGGTGGTTTTGGACAGAACTGTCTTTTGAGGTGGAGGATTTTTCATCCCCCAAATGCAGGGCTATGGCGATGAAAGCATGTACCATTTGAACCAATAGGAAATTTGAAATGCAATAGCCTCTGTTCAACCCTAAGTGGACAGCACTAAGATGGTTTTAAGACAAATATTACAGAACTAAATAGGTTTACATAAAAATAAAAAACAAATGCACAGTAACATTAAAGTAGCCACCTTAGGCCCAATTTATACAGTTTATCTGCAAAAAAGTTTGATTTCTCGGGTGAGTTACACTTCAATAATGTAGGAGGGACTGTGGTCAAATAATTGTCTTGTAATCCAAGAGTTGTCGGTATGATTCCAGCTTCTTTCTGCCACATATCGATGTGTCCCGGGGTAAGGGAGTTAACCCCAGGCTTCCTACGAATCCACGTTTAGGTGTATGAATTTGTGTGCGTTGTGTGCGACTGGGTGAATGTGGTTTTAATGTAAAGCGCTTTGACTGGACAGTATGACTAAAAAAAGCGTTATTTTGGTGCTTCTCATTTTGTCCTTTTTACCTTTAAAAAGGTAAAAATGCTTTTATCTAAAAGTACCTTTATACTCATTTTCTATAATGTACTAAAGGTCAGGAGGTTACTCATAATAATTATAGTTTAATCAGGAAATATAATCTCTCATATTAAATAAAAGTTGCCTGGCCAAACCAATAGAAATAGGCTGTGGTTTGAATTCTCAAGAAAATAATGTGAACTAAAATTATAAATGAATTATGATTGTCTCCATAATTAATCAAAAACACTTTACTAAGAGTAATACATTGATAAGCAATGATAAAGTAAGTTTGTAGAAAACATATGTTAGCCACTCACAACATTTAGTACAATATTTTGGTTTTATGGTGTGAATCAATTCTCCTGTAATGAAGCTTTTATAGATTTTAATTGTACAGTTAATTATTATGCCTATTTTCACCCTTGGTTCTTAGTCAGATATGCTTTCCTCATAATGCCCGAACATCCGCAGAGTTTTAACCTGATGACTTGTAATTCTTGTGCGCGGCGCCTCTGGGTGAGTTATACTAACTCTTCAGTTGTGTCCATTCACCCATACTCTGTCTTATTGCGCAGAGCAAACTTCTAAATCTTCCTCATTATGGATAACACATTACCGCTCTGGCAGAGAAAAACACTGACAGCACAATCTGCCTGAACACGATAGTTTGACTGGATAAACACACCTACCAGTCAGGTTTATTAGGTTATGAGTCAGTCATGGGTCTGTGCTATTACAACCCTCTGAGACAGCAAACAGCAGCTTGTTTGCCACACTTCACTTGTGCAGAGACATGACGGTGTATTTTTAGTCAGAGTGGAAAACCCACGAGGGATGGTTTTTAAAGTTCCCTTCCCTGCGTATTGTTGCTCCCAAATATTTTTCTTTGAGATAAATGTTAATTGTGTATCAGATTGTGAAAACACTGCTTGAACTAGAAGGTTGCCATTATCCCCCCTCCTCACCCATCCCACCATACGAGCTCCACTTACGTAAGGAACGAGCAACAGAGCGAATGGTTTTGACGTTTCAGTTGAATGAGTAGCAGAGACAGTGTCACAGCGATAGATTGGCATGGGTTAATGAAGTCCGTTGATATATATCAGGGATTGTATGGTTCACTGAAAAAGAGGTGGATCAAAATCAGGTGCAATGACAATATTCCTTGACAGAAAACAATGTAAAGGTTGGTAAAGATGACTTAAAGATGAGACAAACAATTGGTTATAATGACTTTTTTTTACCACCTTTTAACTTCAGGGAAGTATAGGTGGTGCATTATTAAACAGATGATCATGTTCAGAAAGCTGTTCTTGTATGCAATGTTCATTCTATATTGGATTTAAACAGTCTACGCACTCCTGTTAAAATGTCAAGTTTCTGCGATATAAAAAAGAACTCAAATAATTATTTTTTTTCCTCTTTAATGTCATAACGTGTAGTTCAAACGAAATCAAATCAATCCGATATAAGAAGAATTTTAATATCAAAAAATTGGAGTAACACAGTTGCATAAGTGCAAAAGCCCTTAACTTATTCAAAACACTTTGTTGAACCACTTTTTAGTTCAATTTCACTGTTCTGTCTTCCTTGGTAGGAATGAATAAGCGTTCAATATATTGCCTTAACAACATTTATCCACTCTGCCTTGTAGGGATGGGAATCGAAAACTGGTTCCTGTGCAGAACCGGTTCCATGTGTTCCAATTCCATGGCACCGTTTGGCAGCTCGCTTAACGATTCTCTTATCGATTCCAGGCAGCACCAGAGCCGGGCAGCACGACTTACGTCACGTTTTTTACGCAAGTTACGCACACGGCATTCAGTAAGCAAGTACGACGTGACCAGGCGTAAGTCTAGAAAAGCAAAACAAAAAAAAATGGCGCCCCATCGGGTGAAGCGATCGAAAGTCCGGTCAACAAGGAAAAATCTGTGGATTATTAGCTATACGTAAAACTAATACGTTCGTGGTAATTTAATGAATTTAGCGTTAATCAATAAGAAAATAAAAGCATAAATTGTCGTCTCGATCACTGTATGGGGGCGGCCATCATTGCCCATATTTGGGCAATAATGGCCGCCTGACATCACATCCTGTGAAGTAATGTTGCGGTGAGGCACTGCGCTTCACAAGCTAATTCAATAGGAACTGTTCTACACAGCTGCGATCAATAACAATTATTTTGGATTTCCAGAGGACTTCACCATTGAAATTCGCGAGAGCTATTGTTAAAGCAACAATGTCCACGTACATGGCCGTTGGATGTTCCAATACATCGGGTAAAAGTGGAAAAAACATTAGTTTTTTCACCTTTCCAATTCATGATCCACCACGGGCTCTTTTGTTGGATTGCCTATGTGAAGAGGGAGGATTTGCCATCGAACTTCTGGCCAGAGAGAGAAAACACGTCGTCTGTAGCCAACATTTGGAAGAAGAATGTCTTCAAGATGACATGAGAGCGAGACTTTTTAGTAGGTTTTTCTTTTTTATGATGTCGAATTTTCCGGGACATTTGTTTACCAACCAGAGCGGCGGAGGGATACGACACACTTAAAAAGAATGCTCACTGTTGTGAAGCCCACTTATTTTATGCGACTTTGGTCTTATTTTTCCTAAAGTTGCTTGTAAATTTCATGAGTTGTGGGGTTGCAGTTTTTTGGGCTTGTGTCTGAAAGTGAAGTGGCTTGTTTGGGCTCTAAACTAAGTGACGCTGAAATATCCCTCATAATAACGTGCTGCAGGTCATCCTGACAGGAGCAGAGAGTAAACTCAGAAGGAGCCGATCTGCCCATAGTTTCTGCAGTTTACGGTTGCAATAACTGATGATAACTGCTGAAAGTAGATTAGGCGGTGCAGATCACCATTTAGAGCAGAGATTGGTTCTAAAGATGAGTTTTATACTAATCTTATAACATTGCAGAACCCAACCTATAAACCACACTTTAATGTTTATTTGTTATCTTTTTATGTCTCTAAAATGTTAAATTAGTATTACTTTAAATTTAAATGCTTAATACCATGTCTATCTTTGTTTAAGAGGTTAAAAAATTCCCCAAATTGGAATCGATAAGAGAATCGATAAGGAATCGAATCGTTTCGCAGAATCGATAAGAGAATCGGAATCGTGAAAATCTTATCAATTCCCAACCCTACTGCCTTGTAACAGGGTTGTGCAAACTTTTTAGAGCCACTATATTTAGAATATAAACTATGTTTTGGCATTACAATGAATAATAAGCAACCGGAGAATAACATCTTCTGACTTCCATCCTTTGCCCTCGTCATTACTATGAGGCTAGAGGGGTTTGTCACATGGACTTATTTCAAAAGGCTCATGCTATCGTTTACATTAGGAGGATCTTCCTTAGACACCCCTGGCTGATTGTTTCTGCTCAATGCAAAATCTGATTGCTCCCACAATGTTTTCTTGCAACCTTTGACATTATGCGATTTTTTTAGGTATCCTCAAAAGTTCGTAGGTCAACATGTAAATAGTTATTTAAGCTTACATGCCAGAAGTCATAACAGGGAGTAGTATTTTCCCTGTGATGTTTAGGACACAGATTATCATGCTATATATGAAAATATTATTTTCCAAAATGTGATTCCAATCCCCCCGCAGTACTTTAGTGGAAAAATATTTTACTTTTTGTCATTTTAGTAATGACATATTATTTTATTTGAATAAAGACAGCAAATGATTTAAAGAGATTTCAATTATAATTGATGAGGATCACAAAATGGAAGCAAGAGTATTCACCTGATAGATTTTTTTGAGTGCATTTTTTTTTTTATTTGAGTAACAAAAGCCGATGAAAATAGGCTAACAAAAGAGCAAAACTACATTCACACTGCAGGGAAATGTGACCCAGATAAGGGGCGACAGTGGCGCAGGCCGGGTAAAGTGCTATACGTTTTTCCTATATGCAACCAAAATCTATCTTTTTCATGGCAGTGTGAACGGCCTAATTCCGATCTTTTCAAAAATCCGATCTGTGCCACTTCCATATGTGGTAGTGATTTGGATACGTATCGGATATTTTCAAAGCATCCGCAATCTGAACGGTCATGTCGCGTTTTATCCGTCTTTCACGTCACTCTCCTGTCTCTCACTACACATCCACACACAGTAGTAGCGGTTAGAGCTCCATAAAGGACCATCAATAGCTGTGCAGATTTTTCTTACCTTACTTCAGGTTGCTTTCTAATAATAACAAGGAGAGATGCCGGCCAGTATCCGCGGCCTTTTTACGAAACTTTACTGAACCCTTCTAGAAACAATTACATTCACCATTACTTCCATAAACAGGGAGCTGCTCTGTGACATCTCCATCTGTTATCTGCGCATGTGGGTCACTTTGTGGTCTTGAACCGTTCAGACAGCAAGATGATGGTGGTCGCATTTAATAATAATATCAACGGCCACCTCAAAAAAATCTTATTTCAGCAAAAAAACGTAACTGAGTATCAAAACCTGCAGTGTGACTGTAGCCTAAAACAGAATGATGGCACACCTCTCAAAAAATGTGCACAGTGGTGCTTTGTCTTTAAGGTCAGTCTGACACAAAAATGCAGGTGAACATAAAACTCGTATAAAACAATTTCAATCTCAGAAGCAAAATATTTAGCTGCATTTTCACAAGAGTAACTCCTGTTTAAATCTTAAATGGGTTCTCATAAATTATTTCACTTCTGCAAACATCTCAACCTTAATCTTAATTTTTTAATCAATGTATGATTTGTATGGTTCTGCATGTCTTCAAACTACAGAAAACAAGTCCAGTTGCTTTGTTTTTTACTTTTTTTGGAAGTACAAAGATATTACTTTCTTTGTTGCTGAACCTTCTTATTAGCAGTCTGACTGGGCTTCCAGACATAATCTAGAATCTAGATTAACCAAATGTCAGCAATTGTGAAAATACAGGAATTAAATGTTGGCAGGATTTTACTGAACAGGGCATTTAATAATAATGACAAAAAAGTCAAAGAACAGACTTATAAATATAGCATGCAACTAGGAAAATCCACAATGAGTAATGAACTGACAAGATATTTGGTAAAAACAGCTTCAGCTGGAAAAGAGTGCAAGAAAACCACGAGTATAAATACTGACTAGGGTGATTACTGGATTGGGAAACAGGTGAGTCCGTTTCACAGGTGGTAGCTGTGAGGGAAACTGACAAATTAACAAGAAAAGCAGTAATTTTGCAACACTAAAGATATGACTGAACATAGTTAAAATAATCTAAAAAAAAAGTAAAACTTAAAAAGGTTTAAAACCAAACACCAGGGAAACACTGGAATAGAAAATAAATTTAATTTTGACAGAACGAGAATAGGTACTATAATCTAATAAAATATAAAATAAACTACATCAACAAAACAGAACCCAAGTCTTTTAATTTGTGACGCTTTACAGTGTTCAATAAAGAAAGATTCCATACCACCAAATCATATTTTTCTTTATAGTTTGTGGGGGAATTTAAATCCAGTTTAGGTGTCAAGCTTACTAATGTCATTTATCAGCTAAAACAAATTGATGTGTTCAACCTTCAAACAACACATTTACTCTATTAGAATCTCCCTTCACCTATCCGTGGTTGATAGGATGAACCTCCCTATCCCAGACAGATAAACAGCCACTAATTTCACTCCTATGACCTAAACTGAATTTCCTGTCTGCAGTCCATACAGGCTATCACGCTTGCTTTGTTTCTAGTGTTTTCTGCTGACAAATTTGTTGCCTCTCTCTACCAGTAATGAGGTAAATAAACACAACAAAATGCCATATGAGCATAATTAAACAGATGCCCTCTTGTTGGGGATGTTTTGCATTTTGGAGAACCACCAGGATCTGATAAAACGGACATTTGCTATTTAGTTTTTACATAAACGTGTCTATTAGCTGATAGTGGTGCAGAGTAGCGTTTTCTATTGTGACATCCAGATCTGTTGCATGGTAAAAAAAATTATGTATGATTCCTGACTTTAGCACTTATATAAATCTCCACAAAGAGAATCAGTACTCTAGTATTCAGTTCATATTTTGTGTTTGATCGAAACCAGCGAGAATGTCAGCTGGGGCATCTTTGCAATTTCAAAGGTTGTCTTATTGCCACAAATCTCGCCCACAATTTTATTTTTAACATCTTATTCTGAGTTACAAGCTGTCCAAAAGACAGATATGGTTGATTTTGTCCTGACATGCCATACTGTCACAATATTATACCGAAGCATTTGGTTTTCTTCTGTATAATTGGCTGCAGCGCTTCCTCCCACTTGTCGACACTCTTCTGGCCCCGTGTCTGCTGTGCCAGTCAGGGGTCACCTCCCTCTGTGTTGGCCCTCTCCGTGTTGTGCTGACCTACGACAAGAGATGCTCCTCAGGAGGTCCCCAGTGACTAATGGTGCTTATTCTCTGTGTCGTGCCAAGAGCTAGCACCTAGGGCTGAGTGAATAAAACACAAACAGATAAGCGCAGCAGTTGGAGGAAGGAAAATACAGAAAGAAGAAAAGGGGGCATATTTGACAGCGAGATACTGGTGTCCTCAAGAGAAGAAGGCATGGGTAGAAAGGGGGGCGGGATGTTGGAGTGTGTACCTGCTCTAACTTTACCTTATTGCATTATTGTGGACACTAGTATGCTCTAAATACTAATATATAAATTAGTAGAAGTTTTGGCACAAACATGCAAGTTTCTATAATATAATTACCTGTGATGTATAACTGGTAGGATTTGTTCATACACATCGATCTTTACTTCGTTAGAAAGAGGAAAACTTTAGAGAAGTGCATGAACCGAAATGGACGGCAATGCATTTTTATTTAACTTGATTTACGTAGTGTAATGTAGGGTCTCTCAACATTAGTTCATTCTTTTGTGTTGAGTTTCTTAGTTTTTATTTTGTCCTATTCTGTGCATTTTGTCTTAGTTTCTCGTGGCGGTATTAGTTCTGGGCTTTAGGTCAGTTAGACCATCACCAATTTAAAACATCCAAATGAGCCCAAGGCACATGACAATAAAATGCTAACACTCGAGAAGATAACAACACATAATTATTTAGTTAGAAAGGAATGTGCTAAGGAGGGTTGAAAGCCTTTCAGAACAAAATACCGTTAGAGTACTAATGATTTAGGTTAAAGAGTTTGCAACATGACAAGGTTAAGATTGAAAGAAACGAAAAAGAAAAAAGAAACAGAAGCCCAGCAGGAGCACAGACAAATTTCACTGTCAAACAAATATCTCATAAACAGTGTGGATAAATAATTTTACAGTGAAACAAGTTGTTTGACATAAAAATATCATTTTAACTTCAAATTCTCTGTGAAAACATTTTAATTTTGCCTGGTTTTTTTTTCTTTATGTGGGTCCAAACTCTTAAATTTACTGCATATTTATGATCCACAACTGGCTGAATTTAACCATGCCTGGAAAATTTAGTGATTAAAATAAATAGAACATTAAAACATTTCTTAACAAACATTAACATTTAATAAAGATGAATAATTGAAACTCCATTATACCTTTCACTCTGTGAAAGACTGGGTGTTGAAGACAAAGAGGGGAGGGTTATGAATGCCATAACTTACTTTACTGTCTCAATAAAGCCCCATGGGACATAAAAATGACAAACTTTAATCACCTTAAAAATGTTCCCAATTTTTCATTACATCAGTCCTGTGATGTAGGCCAATAGCTATAGAGGTCCTCCGAATTATGTCTTGGCAGCACGTAGAGACATAATTGTAGCGGCGCGTAGAGAGACCGGACTTTCAACAATATGTGAGCTGTTCCTAGGATGGCCGGCAGCTGTGAAACTCCCGTTCTGTCTTCAAGATGGTTCCAAGTTCACCACTCATGATTGGTACCTCCATCACTTTGAACTCTCTGGATTCACTGGATTTCAAGGGACAGATCCTATTACCGTTTCAATATCACTTGCCTGCTGGCAAAGCTTTATCAATTAGTGAAGTGCATCTTTCTGCACTAAAGTAATTTCTGGTTGATCATGATTCGGCTTCTTATCTGAGTAGATTGTCATTTTCCAGGTATTTCAAACATGGTGAATTCCTTCTATTTTTGAAAACTGACCACCTTTTATGCTGAATTGCTCAAAAAGTCTCACAACATATCTTTAAACTCTTACCCGAGACGGCAGCGTCCAGCTTGAACAAGTTAATGTCATTTTGCATCAGTTAAAATAATCTATATACACACGACGGTGTACAACAGAAAAGCAATGCACTTCTCCCAACAATTAAAAATAAACCAAACAGTGCATTATGTTCTTTCTGTATTATCATCTATCTCAGGGTACATTTGGAGTTGTTGTAATATTTGTAATACTGAGAGAAGAAAAGAGCAGGGATGCTTGAGCTGTTGTTAAAGAGTCTCTGTTTACACTGCAGGCCACAGGAGGTTCACAGTGTGAAACTAAACAGCGCAGCAGGTCTCTTAACTGGAAATAGTTCACATTTATTTAACCTACCGTGACCTGAGATTACATCGGTGCAGCACGGACTGCTTCAAGACAAAACAGTTTTTTTTTTCCCCACATAATCAAATACCATAGCGTATGTACTGTATATTTTCAACATTTAAAAATCAGATACACTCAGAGTAAAAGTGCATTGAGATGACGTGTAAGCTTAGTGAATTGGAGCTACATAAATAAAATTGAATTGAATTGAAAGATTAGTGTTAAACAGTTTTCTTTCAGTTTTCTCAATTACAAATTAGATTTATATTAAAATTTGAAGCATTAATTCCTCTAAATTTTCAGAAAATCTGATTCTCAGAACTGGGGCCTGCTGTTCTTCGTACGTCGCTAACTCAGTTAGCTGGATTTGATTGTTGATGATTTGGCATGATCTTGGATCGTTTGGTTCTTCGAAACTCATCCTGGACTTGCTGTCATAGCAACATGTGCGCAAACTTAAGTCTGCTCGCAAGCAGGCTTATTTCATGTAAACAGGATTAGATCGCAGTTTTATAAGCGGAGGAGATGGGGAAGTCTGTCGTTTTTATGACAGCAACCTGTTGCGGAAGGTGCAAGAATAATTTGCAGAGCTTTTCGAATTAATCGCGTATTGCGAGATAGACAGGATCCTTTAGTGCAGCGCAACAGTGTAATTGTAGAGAATTTTTTCTTGGTGGCTGTTTAAACAGACAAACATCATTTAACAGTGGTTTTTAAAAAGAGGAAAAAGTGGCTTTTTAAAATACAATATAATAATTAAAGGCTACTATTTTGTACAATATTCTGGTACTTCACTTTTACTTGTCCCCAAGTTCTAGTGGGTCCCGTGGAGGCTCTGACATAAAAGAACAAAGTAAATATGAAATTATTAAAATGCAAAAAATACATACTGTAGAAAGTGATAGAAACATCTACCGTGGACAGCACTTTACGCATTTAATTTGTCTGCTACTTTTTGCCAGCCCTCTCTCCTGGCTTTAGCAGACTTTGAGGTGTTCCCTGTCGTTTCTTTTTTTATTTATTTTTGTCATTTTAGTAGTGTTAGAAATACACATACATCCATACATTGAACAATTGGAAACCCTCCAACAAAAATTACAGAGCAACTAGTTTGACAGGAGCAGTTGAATAATAATAATAAAAAAGGAAAAAAGTGATTACATTACTTATACAGTTGGTGTCAAGTTCTGATGAATTTTTTATCACTCCTGACCAGTAGGATGTGATCTTAGTACATTCCCAGAAGACATGAAAATGTCCTGCAGACACATTCCCACAGTTCCTCCAACATTTTGCTTCTCAGTGTTGTTACAATGTTTACTTTTAATGTTAGGTGTAACTAAAAACGCACCATGCATGTCCAGGAAAATTCTCTCTATAGGTCAGAACTTGACGTGTGGATCACAGAATAAAAAATATTTAACCAAACATCATCAGTTATTGTTATTTTAGCTTCTTTTTCCCGATTTAATCTTAAGATTTGTTGTATTATATTTTCTCTCTGTTTGTAGACATGACTATAGTTTGGATATTGTTTTTTTTGGGAGGTCTTCCGTTGCTGGAATCTAATAAGATTTTAAGTATACCCGTCTCATCCTCCTCCAAAAATGTTATATATTTTTTGTAATGGTATCTTAACTGAAGGTATCTAAAGAAATCACATTTTTCCAGGTTATAGTTATCTTGAAGTTGTTTAAAACAATTTAATTCACTATTGCTTGTAACTTTTTTGTGACTACTGTGTAAATACCCTGTCGTTTTAATTAATGACTCAAATTCGGCATAACCTTCCATTAAAAGCTCTTGTTCTGCTTGGGAGAAAAACTGTGGGCGGTCTTTGGCCACGATGAACAGCCAATAGCAGCGTTGCTGATCATTGTTTCTACTATCGATACATTTCCCCTTTTAAACCGACACATGAATGCGCAGTTATCTCAGATAACTCAATCCAGCCATACTAATCAAAAACAACAGGTGTGTTCGAAGAACCCAATTAGCAGGATCACGATTAGCCCGATGAAATCATCTTGGATGTCTCATTTAATCTCGGATGTTTTAAGCAACGTACGAAGAACGGGCCCCTGTAGTCTAAAGTCATGTTTTTTTCCTAAATACCTCCAAGGAAGAGGCTTTAATTTTTCTAAAACAAGTCCCTGAAGTGCTGTGAGTAGCAATAGGGAATAGGTCAATCTCCAACACACTGTAAAAAGATTTTAGCACGTTGTTTAAAGCTTGACATTATATTGTAGTTGTTTTGTAACATGTTTAAGGAATCAATTAATATATATATATATATATATATATATATATATATATATATATATATATATATATATATATATATATATTTGACTGACTCTGTCAGGTCTGTCACATGTGCTCAGTGTGAACCTGCTTTCATCTGTGAAGAGCACAGGGTGCCAGTGGTGAATTTGCCCATCTTGGTGTTCTCTGGCAAATGCCAAATGTACTGCATGATGTTGGGCTGTAAGCATAACCCCCATCTGTGGACGTCGGGCCCTCACACCACCCTCATGGAGTCTGTTTGTGATTGTTTAAACAGACACATGCACATTTGTGGCCTGCTGGAGGTCATTTTGCAGGACTCTGGCAGTGCTCCTCCTGTTCCTCCTTGCACAAAGGCGGAGGTAGCGGCCCTGATGCAGGATTGTTGCCCTCTTATGCCCTCCTCCAAGTCTCCTGATGTACTGGCCTGTCTCCTGGTAGCACCTCCATGCTCTGGACACTACGCTGAAAGACACAGCAAACCTTGCTACAGATCGCATTGATGTGCCATCCTGGATGAGCTGCACTACCTGAGCCACTTGTGTGCGTTGTACACTCTCTCTCTCGTCTCACGCTACCACTAGAGTGAACACACCACCAGCATTCAAGAAGTGGTCTGTGGTCACCACCCGCAGAACCACTCCATTTGCACAACAACAGGTGAAATTATCAATCAGTGTTGCTTCTTAAGTGGAGAGTTTGATTTCATAGAAGTGTGATTGATGGATTTTATATCCAGGACAGATAACTGCAGATTAAGTTTAGATACCTTGCCGACACCAACACTCATATTTGTGTTAACATCTGTTTTTTTTTTTTCACTTTTAAACTTAATATTTGGTCAGATTTTAATTTTTTCACTGTTATTAAAACTGCAATTAAAAAAAAAAATGCACATTATCATAATGTTCTGCAGATGGGCCACTAATGGAGGGCATTCATGTGTTATATGTTGCTCTCTTTTTTATATTCTATGAGAAATAGCTTTTGTCTTGAGATACATCATTTTATTTTGCTTTAAAATCCTTTTTTCTGGTTTAAACACAACCTTTGTTAAGACTTGTGTGAAAAGTGTATTTTTGGCCTAAGATAATCTAGAATTTAACTGAGTCAGTGAATAACAAAATCTCGTCAAAATCTTTTGTTTTTTCACTTTGGCCAAAAAACATTCATGTCTTTTTATGAAAACTGTCTGGCTGTTCAAAAATAAATTAAATATTTCAGGGTTTATTTCTGCATTGACTCACAGCCAATGAAAACTCCAAATTTGTTTCTCATAAAGTTTAAATATTACATAGGAGCAATAAAGAAGTTTTTTACAGAGATGCATCTATATGTTAAAAGAAGAGCAAGCTAAAAGAAAAAGAGAAAATTGTATATTTTTCGTCTTGGCCTTTTCTTTGAGTGTATCTCAATCTGATGTTGCATGTATCTACTAAAGTGAGTGAAAGGTTATTGTATTTAAGAATGGTTTCAGAATGTTTTATACGGCTGGACTACAGGGCTGCGCAGTATGTTGCAAATTTTATCTTTGCAATATCACTGTCCACAATATGCTCATTTGGAATGCCTGGACTGCACTAAATGTTTGAAGGAACGTGAATTCAGGCTCACTGTGACTCTAATGTATTTGGTGACACCTGTGGTTTTAAAGCAGCATAAAAGGTTTTAGAAGGTAAGCTAGGTGGCCAACTCAACTAAGTCGTTCCATTGCCTGAACAGCAGATGCTGACTAGAAACAACATTTTTGTTGTGTCATGATTGCGGTCATGGAGAACCCAAACGCAGAGCGTGGAATTGGGAAAAAGGAATTTCATGACAAATAAAGACAACGTACAAATATTTTTGCATAAAGAGATCAGGCAGGAAGCACAGAAACATAAAGGACACGGAGGAATTAGGGTGGCAGGTGGCAAAAGGCCATGAAGAGAGCAGAGAAACCAGTGAAGAGCAAAGAGAACCGGGGTAATATATACAAAGGCAGGGTGTAGAAATGAGTCAGAAGTATGTAATCAAGAGGGAATAAAGAGCAGCTGAGACCAATGAGGGCTGAGAGCTGAGAGAGAATAAGGTCTAGGCCACACAGAAACCAGATTAGGTGTATCTGCAAAAGTATTTTGTCGTTAAGGCTGTGCGTCCACATGGATCCGGCCTATTGGGAGGCCAGAGACGATCATTTTTGAAAATGTGTCCCAGAGTGAATACATTTCAAAATGCTGGCTCCATGTTTCCGTGTTTTGAGTGACAACTTTTCTGAAACAATGATGTTGTGGCTTTAACCCTCTCCGTAACCTGCATACCCCTCAGTCTCACAAATGACAACAAACATGGTGCCGTCTGGTGTTGCGTTCATGCTAAGGCAATGATTTGGCTTTGTGATGGCTGTTAGTAGCGTCCACGGACTCTTCCTTTCTGTCCCCTGCCAACCCACACAAAGATCACGCTGAAGATGTGTGGATGTTTGTGTCTGATCCCCCGCCATGTTGCTATGTTTACTTCACTTGAGTTGTTTGCGCATGCCTGGAGTTTTTTGTATGTTTCTGTGGCGTAACGTCTTCTGAGGTAAGAAAGTTAGGAATATCATTTTGTTATAGAATATTGTATAGAGATAAAATTTTGTGTTTTTCATGTTTCATACTGAGTCAATAGTAATTTTTTATGGGTAAAATATAGCTACCCTTTTAGTTGGTCAATAACGGAAGGCGCAGACTGGCCATCGGGAGCACCGGGAGTTTTTCCAGGCGGAGGCCTGGGCCGCTGGCCCGGTCCAGTCCGCTCACGATCGCAAAGGTTCGGGTTGCTCTTGATAGCAAACAATCCATGCCTTTCATGCGGCCGGCTCAGCTCACTCTGGTATCGGCCGGACTGAAACTCCCACAGATTGCAGTTGCGAAAGGGAAAAGACAGACACACCCCCTCCGTCTCTATGTCACAGCAGCGCTGTTGGACTGCTGCTCCACCAATTTATTCATTTTCATAAAATCTATTTCTCTTCTATTTTCTGTTATTGGTGACTTCACCATGAAAGCATCATTTGTTCTCCTGTTACGTGAGGGAGCCGTGATTGCCTTTCCACTGCTGCAGTCAGTCTCACAGACAGCGGCCTCGTCCTGGCTGCAAACCCCGCTATGACTGCAGGCCGGTCTAAGCTTCACAGCGGGGTTTGCAGCCAGAACGAGGCAGCAGCTGCCTCTGAGACTGTAGTGGAAAGGGAATCACGGCTCCCTCAAGTCGCCAATAACACAGAAAAAAGAAGAGCGAGCCTGCAAACCTTTGCGATTGCTGAGCGGACAGGGGGCCAGGCCACCGTCCGGGTCACCGGGAAAACTCCTGGTGCTCCCGATGGCCAGTCCACCCTGACGTCGACAAAACATTTCTAAATGAGGTGGAGTTGACTGGATTTGCTATTTTTGCTGAATGTGCACTCCCGACGCAGCAGACACAAACTTTGTCAGAAGTAAAAGTTCTTTGTCACAGCATCTGCCATTTTTAGCAAAAAGAGGGCCAACTGCTGGTCCCTTTTCATTCCCAGTGCAGAACGGAGCTCCCTCCGTTGCTTGAAAACTGCCCTGTTTTTTACTCTGGTTTTGTTCCTTTACCAATCAGACTCCAATTTTGCCCTTTTAGTCACACTAAAGATTTTTTTTTACTCTTGTCTGGAGTCTGTGATGGGGTCTGAAATGAGCTTGTTGCTGGTATTTTGTGGTCCATCTTCTAAAATGGTCAATGTTCTCCAATGCCTCAGTGGCAGCGGAGACTTTCAACAAAGTAACAGTTGAACAACAGTTCGAACAGTTTGATCGAGAGCGCGCAGCGCGTCACACGCACACACTTTTGCCCAGAGGATTCTCAAACTAACTAATGGGGCCTATAGAGGCCACTGTGGTAAAAAAAAAAAAAAAAAAAACGATAACTCGTTTTACACGTTTGGCAATTGTAAGGGCATATAAGGGAGAGAAAATAAATAACATTCAACTTCAAAACTTGTGCAACTTGCGCAATGCACCTTTAGGTGATCCACAAAGAAGTAAGATATAAAAAAACACCTAAGGTTAAAAAACATAAAGAAAACAACTTAAGAACTAACTTAAAAAATACACCAACAAAATCAAAACACAAACACCAGGAGATTGTGACATGTAGATATTAAATTTCACGTTCATCCCAGCAGCTATAATACTCATTATCTGGGGTCTGTGTTTGCTATGAACCCAGAGCAGAGAGACAGTAACACAATTTGAGTGTTTATTTATTTCAAGACATATTGTTATCTGAACATTCAGAAATATGACCACATATCGCGTGTTTTCCCAGTAGTGTGAAGCTATAGAGTGAGCTTGTCCACCTGTCGCAGATAAGGTTCTCAAGTGATAGCAAAGGAGATCTGCTGGATTCCTGCCGGACATAAAGGACTGGTGTAATACAAGTGACAGCTGCACCACAAGTCAGTGCTCGGCACTCATCTGAAAGAGCTTAACTGGGATATTATCGCTGGGCTGAAAGTGAAACTGTTGAAAACATACAGAAGACAGAGAAAACAAACATCAGGCTTAGAAAATAGCTTGACAGCCTGATCCAAAGGGGAAGAAAAAAACTAAACAAGAAACAGCAATCATGGCAAGGAAGGTAGTTGGATTAGTTGGAACAACAAAAGTATTTAAAACCTGTAAAATAAAAGATAGGATTTAAAAAAAAATTAAAGCAGAAGAGAAATATTAAACCACAGACCCTCATTTTGCTGACATACATGTGCTTCCAGTCAAAACTGTGTCGCAACCCAGTTGTAGCACAGTTTTAAAATACAGCTCAGAGTGTGGTGAACAGTGTTGGGGAGTAACGGATTACATGTAACGACGTTACGTAATTTAATTACAAAAAAAGAGTAACTGTAATTCGTTACAGTTACAATGAGAAAATATGTAATTCAGTTACAGTTACTTCCGAAAATATTAAGAATTACAAATTTAGTTACATTTTTTAAAAAATATAAAGAAAAACCTTTGCGAAATATGTAATGATATTTTTATTGCTTGGCGCCCTGTATCGCCGTTTCCCGCTACGGCTCCTTGTCTCTATCACTCTGATGATCCATCCTGTGCTGCTGGAGCCTTCTGAAAGAACAGCAAGCGAGCGGACGTTTCACGGTTTTATTTCAGCTCAAGCAGCGCATCAAAAATGACAGCCTTCAAGCCACCTCTTGTTATTCACACACAACAATAAACCGTGAGAGCCGACGTGTGTTGTGAAACTGCAAAACTGTCTACACAGCTCAGCGTTCACAGTGTTGCGTTCGTGAGCGTCGGAAAGCTATGGTGCAATCAGGAGCATGGGACATTTCAGTTTTACAACGAAAAAGGCAGATAACGGAACAGAACTTAACTCATACAATAATGTATTTATCCAGAAACAGTGTGGGCTTTCTTACAATACTGAATGCTCTATAATTGTATTTCTGTTATTTTTGATTATGCACATTTGCTAGCTTTTTATTCTAAAAAATCTATAATATTACAGCAGCAAATTATCAAAGTTTTTCAAAGCCTGTTTAAAAGCTCCAAATGGGGCTTCAGATCATACAGCAACAATTGTGCTGTCATTGTTTTACAGGGCAGAATTTGCATTTGCTGACTCTTGTCCTTTAACTACTGATGGATATACAGGAATAGAGTCATACAAGTTTCAACTCCCAATTCCGCTTTTTTAAAGTTCACATTCAGTTCTCAAAAATTAAATGTTGAACATGGGTCAATACTCATTAAAACCTTAAAGTAATCAAAGTAATTAGTTACATTACTTTTTAAAAATAATCGAAAAAGTTACACTACAATTACATTTTAAACAAAGTAACTTGTAACTGTAACGGATTACATTTTTAAAGTAACTTACCCAACTCTGGTGGTGAATGTGAAAACTTTATTAGTGCATGTTTACTGGAAGATTTCCAGGAACAAAGAAAACAATGAAACTGTGAAAAGCATTGAAGTGGTGGATGGTTTGGGTTGGCAACGCCTGACTGAAATCACAAGCCGCCAGTGCAAAGGGGACCAGCCAAGAGACAAAGACCAATACTGGGCAGGGAATCAAAACAGGGCAGATGATCTGACAGAAAAAATAGCTGGAAAGCCAAGTCAAACCGAGCAAACTAAACAGTCCATATCAAAACTGGACAGCTTTATACACTGAAGAGGTTAATGAGAATTGGACATATTTTCAACTGGGAGTGTTTAACAAAATAGATAACTACAGAACAGGATGTAAAATGACTGGAGAGGTAATGAATGGAACAAAAAAAAGACAAACATGGGAGAAGTGAATGAGCAAACAGGCAAATCTGAGGCATAAAAAAATCTGGTCAAGATAAAAAAAAAAGGATCATTTACTGTTTGCAAAGAAAATCGTCTTACAAAACCATTCAAAAAATCTTCGGATAGAAGACAAATTAACAGACACATGACAGTTCATGAATGACTGGAATATGTTAACGTTTTTGGTGGGTATTCGCTCTCCATCCCCATGCATTTCCTCCACTCAAAGCAAGAGAAAGTCAGGAAAAACAACATCAAACAGAAGAATGGCAGGATTGCCAGAGCAGGGAGGCCTTTCGCCTGCAGAGCAGAACCAAAGCAGGTTGGTTTGTACTCTTTGCTAAAACACATTTAGGCAAATCTGAAACCATAAGCTGCAACCTCTATCTGTACCTGACGTCCGGATGTGTCATCTGCATAATGGTTTGGGATATTTACATTCATATCTGATTTTTTGAGAACTTTACTTATTTAAATTCCTCTCACAGAGGTTAGATCTGATTATGCAAATGTAGTGGGTATGGCTGGTGGAAAAAAACTGGCAAGGCCAAAGCCCGGGACAGGCAGCAGTATGGGTTTCATGTTACTGCTCTCGCTCTCTGCCATACTTGGAAGAGAGAGGGCAACGCTGACGGGCTCTTCTACTATGTCTTGACAGCAGTAGGACCAGGTACTAGCTCTTGCTGCGCACAACTTTTTTCTCATTCATAGAACGCTGAAATCGGGACATTTCTGGGGACATCTTTTGCCAGGGACCGGTCGTCCAAAACTGTCCACGGAAATCGGGGCCGTCTGGTCACCCTAGTTTATACCCGATACCATATTATTTTTTAGCAGTGACATCAACCAGTACATATAAAATTATAATTTTTGGTTCTGCAGGGGAGAAACCAGGAGCTCTGTGACGGTCTGGTCTGGGGATAAACACTATTTGTGTTCAAAGAGACCTAAAAAAGAAATAAGCATGTATTGTTAGATGTATAAATAGGCATTTATGCCCTTAGAAAATTTAGAATAGAAGTAGATTCAATTATATTTATGTTGAATTTCTGAATGATTCTATGTTGTATTTGTAGTTTTTTCTTTTTTGTCTTTGTAAAGACTAAGTTAAAACTGTGTATCCCTGTCTTCATATTGTCCCCTCCTACATAAATATGGTTTGAAGGGTTCTCCTCTCCTCACACGGAGCTGAAGAATTTAAAGGTGTTCAAACTTAAGGTATTCTCTGCAACATAATGAACAAGGCATAATTGAAAGATGTGCTTTTATCATATCTCCATCTAAAAGTAGCTTAACAGCGAGGGAATATCGGGGGGTAAGAAAAGTTTTGTTTTTGCTTTTTTTATAATCCAAAGTCATCTAATAGAATGTTCAGCTGTTAAGACATTCATGTGGTCATTAATATAAAGCTTCAGCTAATATGAACAGATTGTTGTGAGCTAATAGCAGTCCATAATCCACCTGCATCACTGGCTAATAATCAGGATCATCCTTTCCCAGTAAAACGTGCAGCAGTTCATCTCCTGTTGGAGCTGCAGTCTGTAGCTCACATGCCTGCTTCCTTTTATTCCTCATTACACGAGATAAAAAAGTGTTAACAAGACTCGAGTCTTAGACCAGGAGTCCAAGTCAAGTCTCAAGTCTTTAGGACACAAGTCTACATTGAATCGGAAGACATTTCTTTTTGTGCGACTCGAGCCAGGGTGCCACGCTCCAGTTGCTATCTCTGCTAAATACGGATATTGACTGACACAGCTCAGCTGAGGTAATATTCAAAACGGGTTCAGATTTGTTTGAAAAGCAGAAAGCAACACCTACAAAAATTTGGACCAAACACCATTTAAAACTGCACCAAAATACAAAACAAGAGAATCCTCCCCAGATGTATCCAATACACAACAATAAAAAGCAGACCTACAATTTAAGGCCAAAGCATAACAAAAATCCATAAATCTCAACTCACAAATCCATAAAGCTTAGATTTAGAGCTAAAGAAGAAATACCAAAAATAATTATAGACTGTGCAGCAGAGAGAAGAATGTGATGGTTATGAGCTCATTGTCAGTGTTGTTTTGCTTTTCTGCCTTTGCATTCTGAATTACTTAGCAAATAACTCAGTGAATGTCATGCTTGGGAGGCAGTAATTGAAAGAAATAGAAATTGAAAATAGGGCCCTCTGGAAAATAAATCATCTGTCAAGACAGGAACAAAGTTTGTAAAGGATTTTAGAGATAGAGGAGAGAGAACGGAGGTTGGTAATTGCATGGCTTCTGGCCTCGTGATATTTTTTTTCACCCTGACATGTGCGCATCCCCCGTTGATACATGCAGGGAACATGAGCAAGAAGCTGTTTCATTGCCTTTTTGTCTTTCCTCCCCCTGCACTGCTTTTACTTTTCTCTCTTACTGATGAAAGATGCCAGATGATAAGGATGAATGGAGATGGAAGGATAGAAGCCACTGATCCTGAATATCCCTTGACTATGACTTTCACTAACATGTGTTACTTTCAGACTTCAAAATGTTCATATATGAGCGCTTTAAAGATGTGGAGTGTTGTATGGGATGCACTAACACCCTCCTCTATATGTGTGTCTGTCTCTCTTCTCGGTCTTTGTCTCTCCTTTTCAGGCTCAGTGTCACTCAGTGTATTCCTGCTCTCTGTTGCAGTCGTAATATGTGCCGTTTGGCTCGTAGCTTTATGTGGCATCTGTACCTGGTGTCAACGTAAACTGGTAAGTTACGGTATTTATCATTTTAGCATGCATTTATTGCTTATGACATTTGTTTCCCAGTTTATTCTTTCAGTCATTCAGTCTCCTCTTGGCATCTCTAAAAAAAGGTAAAACATGAGTTTTCATGGCACGTGCACTCAGAAATGTCTTGTACATTTTTTAAAAACTTGTGCTGTCCTCCATTCTAGATTTTTATAAGAATAACTCTTATTAAAATCAAATCTGTAGTTTTTATGACTTATTAATTTGAATTGCCGTATTAATTTATTCAGGGTTTTGCTGAATATTCTTGCATAGTCAGTATCTAACGTGCACCAGGAAGCAGTCAGACGGATTTGTCACAAAATATCTTCATGATACGAGCAAAGCTGAGCCCATCATTCAGAGTCACTCCATCCAGCTGGCCGTGTTCTTTAACAATTAGTTCATACATAATGAAGCAGATACTGCAAAACCACTGTGTGACAACAGAAACATTGCTTATGAGGAAGCACAGCTTGGTTCATCCCCCCACTTTTTACCTGTCGTGCCTATCCCTCCTTTTGAAGGAGTAATTCATTATTAAAAATGCCAAACAATGTGGAAATCAGTCATTTTATTTTAAGAAACATAGTTGGTTAATGTGATATAAAAATGTAATCACCAAACACCATAATTATAAACAGCTACGGTTAAAAACACAGTAAAACTATAGATACCCAAAAAAGAGCTAAATAAACCACCTGTTTTTGATTAAGCATGCTTGTACGTAAACCCACATTGCCGTTTATTGTCTAAAAACTATTGCAACATGATTAGCATGTAAAACAAAACGACAGCCCAATGTCTATGAAAAATGACATCTATTGCTAACAATTACCTTTAGTTAAGATGTTTTATAGTTCAAAGTGAGCTTGAAATTTTGATGAACTGCTATTGGGGGTCTTAAGCAGAAAATATCGTTACATCATGCTAAACAAAGTGCACATGTTGGGGGGGGGGTCTGCTTGGCCCACATCTTTTACCATACATATTACATCATCCAAGAAAATGTAACTTTTTAAATATCCCACTGGTTTAAGACGACTGCTTTTGGCAGAATACGGCCTTTTATGTGCATCACATTTTGCGGTGTTAAGTTTGTTGGCTTTTTACAATGCTTTACCTTTTGTGATGTCCGTCTTTGGGCTTTTCACCTTTTTCTACCATAAGAACTCTGAAGCTCACTCTTACATGAGTTCCACTGCAGCAGAAAGAAGAGTGTCTTGTGAAAGCCTCTAGAGGTTTCCAAGTTTGGACAATCAGTGAACAATTCTCACAGGAGATTTAGGGGAGGTCATTTTTACCATGTTAAGAATTTCAACCCAGACCTCTCAACATGTTTAATTGATGCTACCTTAGTTATTCTTACACTTCATCATTAATGTAACAGTAGTTTGTTTTTGAGCAAGATTTTCAATAAAACATTGTCTGTGATGCCATGGTAACACCATGCACTGAAACTGCTAAAGATATTCTGCCACAAGCCTGACGTTCCGTGTAGTACAGCATCTGTTATCCTATAACAACTTAAACCAGAAAACTGATAATAAAAAACAAAAGGCAACCTATTTTTTATGAGTGGGATTATGATGATATCTCTATGAAACTGATTAGAAAGACAGAGCAGAACTAAGATCACACTTTGCTGATCTGCAGCGGGATTTCGACTAGTCGCAGCACACAAAGCTACAGTATGTGCAGAAAAACAAACATAGCTCAGTTGAGACTGCATTAAAAATTCTGAAAAAGTGGAGAGGTGCAAATATAGCTGCAAGAGACATTGAGTTTAATACAAGCCATGTATATATATATATATTTATCATCTTAGGTTTGTTTACCCATTCTCCTGGGTTCTCCTAAAGGTAGACGTTAGATTTACCCTCCCAATTAGAAATTCTCCTGGATCTTCAAACTGAAACCATCTTGACTTCTGATTAAAGCTGATGGCTCATAAGCAGTCCACAGAAAACAATGAACTCCACACTTAACATTTTAAGCTTGTCATGTACACAGCTACTGCTGTGTTTCTGCTGCTGGGCTCAGTTGCCGCTCTGGATTGTTCCAGCAAGTTCTCCTAATGGCATGCACCTGTTGCTGCCCTGATTATTGTCTCAGCTTTGCCTATGGGTGGCACTATTTAAGCCGACCTTCTCCTGTGCTCTAGTGCCAGATTCTCAAAAACCCTATTGTGAGTAGACCTTCCAGCATTCCTAGATCGCCTTCCTGTGAATGGAAGGATCTGATTTGTTGTTCAGATTTCTACCTATTTTGCCTCGCGCTTGTCGGACTCTCTTGTCGGTTCTCGGATTCTGGACATCGACCTGTGCCTGTTGCCCGACTCTTTGCTTAGCCCTCCTGTGCCTCTGCCTGTTGGACTGACACTGGATTTCTGGACCCTGGACTCTGAACAAGTTCTGGAGGATTCCTCCACTGATACCTCTGATTGCCTGTTTATGACCCTGGATTGTGGGACTGTTCCTGCGTATCATCTAACCATTTCTGGAAGAAACATTTTGCATTGGATTGAGTGTCTGTTTCGGATCCAATTAAGGTTAGTGGCTACTTGGATGAACTACATTCTCTCCTGTGCAAATTATCAGCCACTAACCTGTCTCTCTCTCTCCTTCAGTGCTTCCTGTTCCAGAAGTTTCCCGCACCGACTACATCAACTTCTTTAATAAAACTTTTGTACGTTCATTCAGTGTCGTGTGAATTACTCGGTCCAATTCCAGATAGCATTACAGACGAATCTGGTTATTAACATGGACCCGTCTGCAACACCTAAGTGGCATTAGGTGTAGATCGGGCTATTTCAGGGTTAGAGGAGCTTATGAATGAAATAATCGGCCTCCTGCATAATGTCACCATCGCGATGCTGCAGTTCTTATCACGCCTTCTCTGAAGAACTGATTCGGGTGTTCGACCCAGTACTACCTGACTGAGAGGCTGCAAGAGCACTGCTCAAGATACGCCAGAAGGTCAGACCAAGGGCAGCATTACAGAGCTAGGACATATTTAAATCCATATTTTAAGGGATTGATTTCATTTATTATGAAAATGCCCATTTGATGTTTTATTTTCCTTAAGTTTTGGACAAACTGAATGTTTTCTTTTTTTTTTCTTGAAATAGTGGAGCTTTACATATTTACATTCAGTGCTTATGATATTCTAGCCACCACTTTTGGGGTTACAAAGGAATCATTTGTAGCAGCAAAACCAAAATGGGGTTTAGCAAAGTGGAGTATTTTGAAACATCTATGAAGAAAAAAGTGAGTTTCCAAGAAAATATCTTGATTCTTCAGATGCCCTGTTACTGTACAAGCTTTAAAAATTGTATGTAATTGCTACCACTGCCAGAAGGGGGGATCTAAAATTCAGTTCTGCAGCATGAAAACATCATTCATCACTAACCATTTTATATTCCTCTGCAATGTTTCCAAGGGGATTATGAACAATTTGCTGTGAGGATGAGTTATAGTTGTGTAGGAAGTTGGCTTCTCTGTTGCCACCACTGCGACCTTGAGTTGAATGCACACTGTCGTCGTTTTGTGTTTAGCTTTCCAGAGGAAGAACGAGGCTGTATGTTCCCCACAACAGAAAATACCAATGCCCTTCATAAACATGCCTCTGTGTGCTCAGCGCTTGTGCATCATGGTTGTTTGCCTCCAGTCCTCATCACTATGCTAATGATTCATGTGTTAGTGGACATCTGAGCTACTAGCCAGTGAAGGAGCTGTGATATAAGTTTTGATATCTGTTGTCCTTTCCCAAATTCAGTCCAGCATTCCTCCTTGGTGTTCTGCTCTGCTTTCTCTGCTTGTCTGAGTGATGACTGCTGCATAGCAGTTCATAAAACATAGAAAAGCTGAGAGCTAACTAGGTTGTTTCAGATGAAAAACATCTCTTTAAAAGACAGCAGTTACTATACCTGACAAACTGATTTGTTTTCTTTGCGCATTTTCAAATCATCAATGTCTCTGTCTTTCTTCTTGTCTCGCCATCGTTTTTGTAGATAGTCTGTTTTGCATTTGTCTCTTTGTCGCTTAATCTCCATGTTCATGTCAGGATGATTCCTTTCTACGCCATCGCTCCTCTCCTATGTCTTACTCCGGTGGGATACGGCATTGTTTTGCAAACGTCTACTGCTATGGAGAAAAATTAATTATAATTGGAAACAGTTGCTACAGCGAGGTGATACAGTATTTTGTCAGCAGTACACCTGTGCATTTATGGTGAGAATGCCATGTGTAAAAAGGTTGTGTTAGATTTATTTAATGTGTTTTGAAAAGATACATTTCCTCTGAAATTCTAATTAATTGAATTGAGTTTAATATATTTGCAGACAAAGATCATAGTGGACTATTTTAAGACACTAATATTGTACTCTAGTTTCTAGCACCTGCCCTGCCGGTTTATCCATTTTATGCAAAATATGAAAGAATAATCTGAGATAAAAACACAACTGTAACTGTAGAAATTCCTCAAACTGCACCCAGCCTCTGTGGGTTTTTTTTCAGCACTAGGAACCCCTAAAACCAATTATCCCTTCAAGTCCCACAGAAACATGCACAGATCAGTCGTCAGCAGCACAATATCTCCTCACCTGTGGCGCTGTGCGCACGCAGGCAGGTTGATTATCAGAGACCCTCCAGCTGATCCAATTTAACCAGAGGAGAAAAGTAGGAGGAGGTCTTATAATAAGCTTTTTCCTTCCAAAGAAACTCAGCTATTTGGAGTTTGGGAATATATTTCAACTTTACATTTAGATAGTAGTTTACAAACTTAACTTGAGGTAGTTGCAGGTAGTCTATTTTAAGAAATATGTCACATCCCTTTTTTGGGACATGTTTTACCAGAAAACGTGTGTGTGATATATTTTGCATGAGCAGAAAGTACCGTTCTGTATCACACCAGAGTTATTCGAGTCTGGACATTTATATTTATTATCATAATGGTGTAACGGCAGTGTGCATGCTCGTTCCTTGTTTTCGTTTGCTGGCTGCGCATGCACACTTCTAGTGTTTGTGTATCCAGTTAGCTTAGCGGTTAGCTGCGGGGTTAGCTGTTCATTGTACCCCCGCTGCTCTGTATACTTTGAACATAGCTGAGAGTTGCAATAAGCAAACTGCGTACAAGTTTATGGGAAGAAGAGGAAGGACTCAGTAGAAAGAAATAAGACCAGAGTGGATTTGGGAGATTTTTCACACAATCCTGCTAAGGAGCAGAACAGCAGGTAAGACGGTCTTGCCATAGCTCTCAACTCTCACGCATTGACCGTGTGACACACGCATTTCACTAACGTCACACGCTCACACGCAACACATGACATTTCACACGCAAACATGGAATTTCTCACGCATAAAAATCACAAAGCCCATCTGGGCTGCGGACGACAAAACTCCGCCTTCTGCTGAGCTGTTTCAGCTTCTTTCACAGCTTGTGGCCATCAGTAATTGCTGCTGCAGTTCTTTTTAACAGAGCAGCAGGAAGAGTGATCAGAGTTATGAATAATTTTAGTCTTAACAGTGGTGAAAGTGAGCCGGTAAGGTCCTGTACCGCGTACAGAGGGGAGGGGAGGGGGCGGGGGGAGCTGCGTCAAGATGACCGGTTCATTCAGAACCAGTCATGGCTGCACGCTGGATCATAAAACAGTTCTGCTAACCAGATGCAGTTTAAAACGCCACTTAGTCTGTTTATAAGTTTCATTTTTATTAATTCTGCATTTTTTAACCTCCGCGCTTGCTCCTCTCCCCCCTCCTTTCCCTCGGAGCAGGTGCTTTTATCACCGTTCACCATTCAAAACGTGAATCACTGCGTTTAATGTCCTCACATCAGTAGCAACGTGTGCCAGTTAAAGTCAATAGGAGAGCTGTAGCTGTGTTTAACGCTGTTTCGTTTTTAACAACATAGATTCAGTGGTGCTTCGGTGGGCGTGCTGCCTTGCGCTTTAATTCAGGTGCGCACTGTTAAGGGTCATTTTAAAGAACTTGTAACATCAGGGGCTTCACCCCTGTTCCCTCTACAGGAGCCCTTTACAGTAATTATGCATTTTCCCCGCTGTTTATCCCTCGCACGTAGCGCACGGAGGTAAAATCCGCCCACCTCACCGCCCAGAGTGCACTGACGAGAGCAATAGAGATTTGTCTGGTCAGCGCGGCGACTGACTGAGAAACCTGTCGCTGTGAAAGGTGATAATGGTTATAAACTGTAACAGTCTAGAAGTTCATTGAGCTGAAAGGAGGGACACATCAGCAGCTGGATCGTGCGTAAAGACGCAGCGGGAACCTCTGTGTGCTTCAGTGTTGCTGCTGAGGGGATCATAAAGGCTTGATGAAACTCAGCCTGATTCACCAATCAGGTTATAGATTTACAATGATAAACAACCCATAGATGAATGTGTAACAGTATAATAATTCGGTCAATAATTTAAAACTACTTAATTTTATTCAGTATTATTTGAACAATTGTGTATTTTTTATGTTTTAATCCATTAACTGAACAATAAGGTATTAATATGTCTCTTTCTCTTTTTAACACAAGTAATACATGTCTACTTCAATGTCTGGTGGGATAAAAATGAGATGGAGTTGACTCCACCGGCTCTTCCAGGGTCCGGTTAGCCCCGCCCCCAAAACAAGCCCCGCCCCCAAATTAGCATAATCTCACTCTTAACTTTTGATAAAAGTTGAGAGGTCTGGTCTTGCGCAAGCGCAGTTATTCAAAAAGGGACTTGGGGAAACTTCCGGAAAACTCGGCAACTCTACCTTTAATGTATTTTTATGATTTGATGATGTATTGATCTCTACGTATTTGAGGTTGAAAAGCCTCCTTGCCATCACTTCAATCTTAAGGTCTTCCACAGATCTGCCGTCAGGATTCTGGATGTGACATTAAATTTACTTCCAAGAAGATGAAACATGTTAGTAAAATTAAAAAGATTTGTTTCTACCTAGATCAGCCAGAGGTATGAATAATTATGGCTCTGGCTGTAAGGCAGTCTGGCCTCCTGCCAGAGGAGGTGTTACAGGGGAAGAAAGCGGAGAAGAACAGGAGGAGATGTGGAGCAGAAGAAGGAACTGCCATGAAGGCTTACAGACAAGAAGGAAGAGATGGTATTGAACAATCGTGTAACAAACACCATGACAAGCCGACTTAAGAGAGCTGAAGAGCAAATCACAGTCTGTCCAATTCATCTCATGCTGCATCTTTATCATCCTCCGCACAGCTTCATTATTCTACTTTTTTTTCAAGCTTCCTCTATCTTGTCTCTTTCTGTTTTTCACATGCCTCTCCACTCTGCCGTCTCACTCAGTCGCTCCTGTTTCTCCCCATCCTCCAGATCATCCCCTCTGTTTCTCACATCCTCCCACACACTCTCAACATTGTACCTTCTCCACCTTCTGCCTCTCACCTGAAGATTTTATCATTCTGTTTAATGATAGATGAGCTCAAGTTGATAGTATATTCTCAACTGTTAGAATTCATTTCCTGAATCTGATATTATTCTGCATGCGTTTACAGTGTAGCGTCAGGATGTACAAGGTACATATCAGGTCAGCCCCCCAGCTTTGCTCTCTATTGACAGTGTTTGTGCTGCTGTGCTTGGCATATGAGATGTGGCATGATAAATAATAGTTTGTTGTGTATTCATTAGAGATAGATACAGTAGAATGTAAAAAGAGGCTACCTGTCTGCAGGACTCTGAAAGCTGTATTATGATGAGCATTCTGCACTGTCTTGTGTCTGTAACCCTAAAGGCTCCAGGCAGTTTGACATTGTTTTCTGAGCAGAAATTTAGTTAACTGGTCAGCTCAAATATAATGAGTAATGTCTGTAAAAAGCCTAACGAAACTTAAACTGTTATGCTTCCTTTTAAACAAGTTAGGATATGTCTATGGGCTATGCAACACATGTTCATTACATTTTGTGCACAGAATCATTCTCAGATAATGAGATTTCACCTCCTCAGTTCTGCCTATTTTGAGCTCCTTTCAGAATGAGCTGCTTTTAGGACTCTTGTCACTTCTATGCAAATAAGTTTCAACTGGCCATACGCCCCAACTCAATGTTTACACTCGCACTTTATACATGCGAAAATGGCTGTAAACAGATGCACAATGGTACAACAGTACATCTTTTACCCGAGTCAGACCCAGAAGCGGAAGAAGTGGAGCCTCCTGCACAAACAGCAAGGATGCAGCAACAGTTTCTTAATGGTACATTTCTAAATGGCTGTCAGTGGCCTCTTGTTTGCATTAGCTTAAGCTAAATGACAAATCATGTTCATACTGAACAGCCATTGTACAGCGCATGTGGCGGTAAAAGCAGCTGATGAAGTAGGCGGAGCTCCGCTTTGGTCGCTAGGCGAGGGGTTGGTTTGGCTAGAGTAGCTAGGTGAGGGGCAGTGCTCTCTGTTTGTGATGTAATAATCAGGAGGTTTTTGAAACAGCTTGTTTTCCAGACACCAACAAAACATCAACGTATTGCCAAAAAACAGCTGGACGGGTTTTTCTTTTAAGTACTTGGACTGTTTCTACAAACAGTAGAGACCCAAGTACAAAAAGAAGTAACCTAACCCTTTAAACATTTAAAAATAAAAATGAACAACCAACTTTTTTTCAAAAAGTCAACCAGAGAAAGTGAAAATTTGGATCATTAGGTAAGGAAACTAAAATATTTTAAAATCATTTTATAGGCATTTGTTTTTTTTAATTTCTGGCTGACATTTTGCAGCAGAAAGAGACGAAACGGTTCTATTAACAACACATAGGGGTTGGTTTTGAAATGGTGATAATATTTACCTTCCCATGGTTATTTTTAAGTTGGGGAAAAGAGGATAATTTGGCCATTGTGGCCATATGAACAAAGGTCAGATTTTTAGGTTGTTCAGATAGCGATTAAATATGCATATAATTAAATTGTTAACACTCCATCAGGTTTATAAATATTTTGACTCTACTTTCTTAAAACAAGACTTTTAAGAATACTTTATCAAATTCAGAATGCTATTCTTGGTCAAACTTTCACTGGATTGCTTTATGTGTTTCTTTCTACAGAACTCACCGCCTTCTTTATGTTTTCCTCCACGTATTTTTGTCTTGGAAAGCTGCAATGCAAACTCGTATTCCATTGGAAACTTTGTGACAGCTGCTCTTCAGAGACTATTCACTTTCATATATAATTCATGGGACAGAGTTTCATTCAGCTGTGCAGGTCCTGACGTCAGACTGACCTCCTTTCGGGGCTTTGTGGCAGCACAGGGTCTTGATGGTTAGCGCTATCCCTGCTCCTCGGTGTGAAGCTGCTGCTCGGCTGGGACTTTTAAAACTGCATGATGTCTTCATATGTGTGCAGTGCTCTCTCGGGAGCTCCTACCAGTCCAAAGAAGTGCTGTTAAGGTCAGCTGTGAAGTGACCCGCAAGCAGGTGTGAATATAAAGCGGTTATACCCTGAGACATGTGCAATGGACACTGAAATTTAGGACAGAAATCAGATTTATATTTTATTCATGATTTAAAATGTTAAAGATCTAAGATTTTATTTAAAAAATTTTCCTCTGCAAAGCAATCATTAGATCGTCAGGGGTAAAAAAGAAACCAAGGGGTTTTAATGCAAAAAAGGACTGCCGAGTATCACACCACAAATACAACAGCACAACCAGGTCACTGAATCTCAACATCGTTTACACCAGGAGCAAACCATATAAAGCTCGCCGTTATAAATATCCTCTGACAAGACCAGCGCCAGGATCAAGTCTGTAACTCGCCTCTTCGGTGTTGTAGTAAAATACACAGCATGGCATCCACACCTGCAACTAGCTTCTAAATGTCCCTGTCAATGCATGTTCTATTTATATAGCACAAAGTTTGCACAAAAGAGCTAAATAACAACAAAATAGGAATGAAAACCCTAAGTCACATTGTTTTTTACCTAATAATGTACATTAGTCCACCTTTTAAATGTCTGTGTTATGCCAGAAGCTGTGTGAATATGCTTATTATTATTATTAATTATAATTTGGTATTATAATTTAAATAATAAATCATTCAACTCAAAATTCCGCTATAACAAAATATAGTTCAAATGGTGGTGATGTTAGCTATAAGCTTGTAAGTATTTATACCACTAATGCATTAGTTAATTTGCTGTTATGAACTCGTTTATGCTGGAATAAATGATCTGGTCGGACTTTTAACCGACGAGGTTTATCCGGCAGGCTGTGAGAACCCCAATGTAACTGCAATTAGAGTTTAAATCCTTATCCCTTATCACCATCCAATGATATTGTCTCTGTATTAATGTCAGATGTTAACTCCAAAGGAGGTTAGCTCTGATTTCTGAATAACCAGGCAACTGTGAATTGGATTGAACACAAAACAATGTCTATTCCGCAGTCGTTGGTTTTATGGAACCAAAAGCAATTCCCTGTTACAGTAATTCTCTGATTCAACAACTTTGGAATTCTTACTCACTACTAGAACTAAAACATGCAAAATATATATGTGGAAATAAAAGAACAAAACAAAAATAAACAATGGATTAAAATGAGCGGTTAGCAGATCTTAACTCAACTCACAGTGGTTTAACACCGCCCTCAAAACACCGGCATTTGATGTATCGGCATTGACAGACAGAACAGCTTCGGGAATCTCACTGGACGCTTTGATGTCTTACAAAAGCTAGTTCAGCTAAGCTCCCTACAGTTCAGGTACACGTCACCCTCCCAAGGTGGCTGCTACGATGACGTATGGTCTACCAATTTACGTGATGCGTGAGGGGAGGTTCTAATGACGTAACCACGCTTACGTTGATGGGATAATGCCTCGCTGCGAGAGGGCGCGGCTAAGTGGGAGTTTAAGCAAAGCCCGCGAATTGAGCTCGGACAAAAAGATTAAACTGATAAGAAGAAGCGAAAAGAGAGAGGGGGGAAAGCAGGGAAGAAGATGGAAAAGAACTGAAGCAATGACCCACGGCGGGGTTATTGATGAATCACAAATCAACACAGCAAAATCAATTGTAAAATGCATGCACATACAAAGAAAATATTCAGCAAAATAATTCCAACTTCGTCGTGGAATAAAAGCATTAACCTACACCTACAAAGTTCTAACGTCTGCCCAGGCACTTCTAAACATCCTATGGATGGAAAAGAAATAAAAGGGGAGAACCCCATTACTTTGAGGTGGTCCCGAATGAAAGTCCCGGCTTCGATCCGGAGCGCTCCGGATCACGCTGCGTCCTGAACGCACCAGAGCAGGCAGCGGCAGGGACGGCGAGGAGGCTCTTTCGTCTCTTCCTCCGGGCTCAACAGTCGCTTTTGCTCGGCCCAGCAAAGCGTAGTCCTCTTTCGATCACTGGGAGATAAGGCGGCTTCCAGTATTTGATCAGAGGGAATTAAAGGTACCTTTTTGAGTCGACCTCCTACTATGCAAAGCAGGGAACAACGTTTGCGTCGAAAAATCTCGGTCCAGCGAGAAACTCGAGCACGTGGCGTGTGGGTAATTAATCCACGGAGTACAGCTGTATGTCTTCTCAGAGTGGCGGTGGGCCAGAGAAAAAAGGCCGATTGCGAGGCGCAACCGAGTTTTATCAACTTTACCCTAGCAACGTTATCGGTTGCTAGGGCGCCGGCCATTTTGGGCCGCGTTGCATGATGGGAGTTGGTGGCCATTTTGACCACCTTGCATCATGGGAAATGCAGTCCGTCATGTCCCGAATTAATGTAGTCGTCACGTCTTGAACTGGCACAACATCTGTTTTAGACATGCAGGGTAATTTCATCTGTGATCCCTGACCGAAAGTCAGGAATAACAGAGAAATGCATGATTATTGAAGTTCATGAGCATGAATGAAAATAAATTAGACAAAAACAAGAGAGAAATCAAGTTTTAAGCAATAGAGAACAGGTCCAAGTCTAAATATGATACATTTTATTAGTTTTTCACTACAAAGGAGTTCTAGAGAACTAAATTACATAAAATGTAGTGTAGGACTAATATTCAAGTTTGAACTATCAGTCCCCATAAATTAGTTAAAACCTATGGGCAGATTAAACAGATCTAACAAAGAAGCAGTGAATTTTTAACAGAACATATAATAAAACATCAAGATAAAACGAAGCTGTCACACCAGGTGCTACACCTAATGTTTTATTCAAAGTCCATCTTTGAAAAAGTAAGATGATGTATAAACTGTTTTATTTCTTCTTTTCTTTACCATTGATTTAGACTACTCTCGGTTCTCAATAATCATGTTTGGGACAGCAGAGAATACATTTCTGCCCCTCATCATTTTGTTAACATCATCTCCTCGTGCTATTCACTGTTTTTGAACAAGTCACAGTGGATGTTCTCTCTTTTAAAGCAGCGAGTTGTAGATAATGCAGGACATGTTGTAGAATAATGACACTATTCAGTGGGCCCACTTTCAATATTATCAGTCCATCAAATTGGTGCTATCAGTTGTATGAGAACCTTAAATGCTGACATGATATGACATCCCAGCTTGTGTCATTAGTTGGAAAAAAAATATTTTAACCCTTAGCAGTAGCTAATCCATTATTTATTGTGTTGCCTTGACAAAACATTGAGATAAAACAGGTCAAAGTTATCAGTGTGGGAGGGTGAGGAAAGGAATAGATAGAGGTAGAAGAAAATCAGTTCTGTATGCTTTTTTAGGAGCAATTTCTGATTGAAGATCTGATCCCATAGTTCCCTGCATATTGTGGTAAATGCACTCTGAAATGATGCCCCGAAGGTAGTATTATATAGAAGTACTCTATAAAGCTGAAATTGTAATGTATAAAAAAGGAGTGATGCTAACAAAGGGGTTGTGAATGGAGTTCAAAGACTTAATTTGCTCCCACAATCTCCACCTTTTAAATTAGGACTTTCTCGATTTAATGGCACCATTTGCACTAAGTTCTGAAAGCTTCAATACAGGCTGTCTGTGAAATGCAATTGTTAAAATGAATGATATTATTCCCCCGAAAAACTTGGTGTTTTCAGACAGCAGGAGCCATTTCACAGGTCCTAAAACCTTTCAAGCCAGTTCATCTAGTTTTGCACTGAAGAAAAATTTGCTGTTAATGGTTTTTAATAATTTCTTTCATATATATATATATATATATATATATATATATATATATATATATATATATATAAATCTCCTTCTGCAAAGCTGGTACTTAGAACAATAGTAACTTACCAGTGGTATAAGAAGTTGTTTAGTGTTGCTATATACTGTATTTGGAGTTGCTGAACGATAATCACCCAGATGCCCTTGGGCGACCCAGCTCCTTTAGCTAAACATTTGCTTCATCAAAATGGGGCAGTTTTCAAAAAAAGCACAGCGTGTCATGATTGCGGTGTGCGAGTGTGAGTTTGTGTGTTGGTGTGAGGTCTTCTCTGAACAGAGGAGCTCTGCTGGAGGGTTTGGCTGCCTGCTGCATCCTGCACATCTGGCTGCAGGGATTCAACGAGCTGTTGCACAACAAGAAAGGCTGTGACCATCATGGTCAGCCTTTCATGGAGGAGTCAGGCCAGAGTATCTCTCTGTTGAAATTCCTTTTAAATATTTCCCCTTCCTCTGTGGAAGATTGTTCATGTTTCTCTGCATCCATCATCTATAGCTCACTCTTCTGTGCCTCCAAAGTAAAAGCCTTTGGTTGGTGTCACTGCCAAACCCAGATCTCTCCAGAAAATCTTCTCAATCACATTCCTCCTCTGGAAAACCCATGCGTCGTCGCCCATTGCTGCTCCACCCTCTCCAGCCGTCACCTGCCCACCCACTCTCCAACACTCTGTTTAGTCTCGGCCAAGATCTCCAACCTTCATCTGCTCCACTTTGTGGGAATCCGCTCTGGATCGTTAGTCCTCGCCGCGACACCCCCCTCCCCAAGCCACCAGGATCTCTTTCCCCTCAGCTCTCTCTGCTTACTCTGAAGCAACGCTGTTGAATCGCTAACACCAAACAGTTTTCTCACTTCACTTATAAATAAACAATTGAAACAAATCTAGAGTTTCATGGACACCTTTCAGGAAACTCTAGAAAGGTGTCCAGGCAGGTTTTAATTTAGCATATGTGTAACAGAAATTAAATGCGGGCGGCTCCCTTCACCCCCTCTCGCATTTAGACATTGAGGATTCTGGGTAGTTGCTTGGAGGGGGGTGCTGGCACCAGCTTTCTTCCGGAGGGGGGGTGGGCTGTGTCGTGCACCCCCTTCGGTGCTCCCAGTTTTAAACACACCTGAGATCAACATGCAACAACACAACATCTGAGCGGGCGTAGGGAGGATCGGGGGTCTTTTGCACACCCCCGATCTCCGATCGCGGCACGGAGTCTGGGGCCTGGAGGAGGTGCGGGCCACTGTGTCCGGGGTCTTGGCGGGGGGCTGCTGCGGCTAGCCAGCGGCTTACCGGATCTGGGGCTGACGCCTCTGCTCTCCCCAGGAAGGGATGGGGGGCAGGGGTGGCTAGGGTAAGGTCGGGGTGGGAGGGGGTTTATTAGGTATATAGTGGGTGAGGGGGGGCTCTGGTCGGATGGCCCGTACGGGTCATGTCGGCCCCCCCTCTTTGGGGGGCCTGGTCCGGGGGGCGTCTGGTCCGGGGGCGGGGCCGGAGGCCGGGCACAGGCAGTGGTATTGTTGAATTGTGGTGACCCCCCCCCACTTGGGATTTTTGGATGTGAAGAATACTATGTGGGAATGTGTGTACAGCGTCCTTTTTTTTTTGTGTCTGTGTGTGGCGAGTGGGGCACAAGGGAGGGATGGTGTGAATGAGTTTTTTTTTTTTTTTTTGTTTTTTTTTCCAGGTTCGGGTCCGGTCCGCTCCCTCTCCCAAGATCATCTCAAGTCTCCGATAGGTGCGGAGCCCATCCCCCCACGTCCTGCCCTCCTCCGCTGCGTTGGCGGGCGCCTTGGCCCTCTGGCGCGTTGATGGTCCTCGGGTTTGGGGCGGGTTCCCGGGTGGGCGCCGGCCCATTCCCGGCGGTGGCTTCGCGGGGCCTGGCCCCCCGGGGGGCGGCCGGGGCCCCTGCCGCGGGGGCGGGGCGCCCCTGGGGCCTCTGGCCCCCGGGGCCCATGGCCGGGACCACTTCAGCGCGGCCGGCTGCCGGCGGAGCCCACGGGCTCGTCCCCGCGGCTCTTGGGGGCGTCGGCATTGCGGTGGCTGGGGGATTTCCTCGGGGTCGTCTCTCCTCTCTCCTCGGGGGGGGGGTTGCAGATTTCCTGTGAAGGCCCCTCTCGGGCGCACTGCTTTGGTGGCCCCTTTGGGAGTCCGGGGTTACGGGTCCCCTGACTCCTGCCTCTGTGCTTAGGGAAGGTGGGTCTTCGGTTCTCCACAATCACTATCAATATATTTCCTTCTGGATAATTTTCACCTAAACTAGTGCACTTTCACAAACTCCTACAGGTGCTGGGTCCCAGGTATTAAATGTTCACTTATATACAGAAAGGCTATCATTTATTTATTTACTTTCTTTTACTTTCTTTTTTAGGTATCACATTACACATGTCAGCTTAAATAATAATACATATGATTTAGCAATGGTATCAAGGTGTTACACGATTGTATCTGTTGCTTTATGTCTGTTGGTTGTGCTGTTGTTTTTGTGTCTCTTTCCAGGTGATGGAGCAGACAGAGGACGTTTTATCATTCTCTTCCTTCTATCTCTTCTTTCTTTCACCCTTTTCTTTCTCTTTTTTTTCTCTTCTTGTTTTTCTTTTACTCTCCTACTTTCCCATTGTAGTGTCCATATAATTTGAAATTCTCCCTGCAGGAATCACAATAAAGCTATTTACACACACAAATCAAGCGGAGCATTATGGCGAAAGCTGTTTGCTCCACTTGTGAAAGTAAAATCTGTCGAGCTCTATTTGGCATTAAGATATCAATTTTTATTGCCACATTGCTAGACAGGACACTGAAAAAAAAAAAAAAAAAGAAATTAAATGCGACAGGATTCGTAAACAACACAGGCAAAAAATACCAAAATTATGAGGCAGCATTTTTTTTTTCCACAGTGGCACAGATGTTTTTACGTAGTGATAGTAATGACACTAATATTTGTTGGGAAGACTTCAAACAGACAGATTTTAGAAACAATTTCTTTAGCTTTTCTTTAAATTTATGTATCCTCTGAACCTCAATAAAGCCTGGGTGGACAGTTTTTAAGCAATCGATATCTGTTTGAACCTAAATGGATGGTAATTAGAACTGTGAAACGATGCAGACGTGTGTGGAAAAAATTAATTTTAAGCTTTTCTCCGTCAATTAAAATTCAGTTTTATAATGCATTTATGAGTGCATGTGGAGTTAGGGTTGGTACAGTTCCTTTTAGGATTGTATTTCTTTAACTTGGAAATCTATTCACCATCCATTACTTTGAGTCTATCATGTGATCTCTTCTCAACCTTTGTAGACTACAGTCTGTTGTAAAGGTTTTGGCCTCCTTGCCATTTCAAGCACATATTCTGTTTAAATTTTTTACACCCTCATTACTCAACATATCATTATGGTGTCCTCTGCTGTTATTGTTGCTGAATGTTGCGCAGTTGTTACAGTAAGCGGACTTGTCCGTCGTTATACAATCAGACCTTTCATTCAGAAGAGTGCATGATATTAAACAGTTTGAAAACCTATTTGTTCACATCCAATAACTCTCAAAAAACTCTTAGAACTGCTTGATCAAATATCATCCAGGATAAATGTGTTTTTTAAATACACTGGGAGTTTAACCGTTTATAGACTATCATGAATTCACCTCAAACCACAGCTGCTATTAGAAAACCGACCTGAAACAATAAGGGCTCACTTGTTGAGGCATACTGGACAAATAAAAAAAAAATCAGAAATAATATTCAGAGAAAATAAACTATTCTTTGCCAGGTAGTGATAAAAATAAATAGCAGCAGTCTCACAGAGACAAAAATGTGAATCCTAATTTTATTCTTCATCTTCTTTGTCTCCATCTGTATTTTGCTGCAGAGCTGATCTTATTTGCATTTATCTCTTTCATTCTTGTAGTCTGTTGGGGTTTGTTATGCATAAATATACATGCAGGTTTTACAAATTCTTTGAGGCCACCCTGCTCAGTTGAACTCTTCTTTGGTGTTTACATTATGCTTTTTAACAGCTAAAATAACTGCACAGCATTCTTATGTTGCAAATTTGGTCTTACTGCAAAGTCTCCTATGCTTCTTTTTTGTTTTATATGCAGCATATAAAACCACAAATGCATCAATAAACAGATCTATGGCATATTTGTCATACATAGAAACACACAAATGCACCCCACCATCTATTTATCTTGACTGGGATGGTGAGAGGGAGATTTCCGTTGCATTTCCTCTGTAAAGCTACACTTGCACATTGACATCTTGTAAACAGTAGCACCAGCGGTCTCCCAGCTTGGCCCCACTGGTCCATCTATGAGCGAAGAAGAACCACACAAGGCAGCAGCTCGGGGTCATATTTCACGAAGTTAAAGTTTTTTTACCTTCTGTTTCCATTTATAAAATGACATTTTCATTAATTTATGAATCCCACGTGGGTGTAAAAAGTGGACATGGCAAAAAAAACAAAAAAAACATTTGGTCACCATTAATGCCAGTTGATGCAAACTCAACAGATGCCAATGATTATAATGGAAGCTCTTTGCTCCCCTCTGGAGGTCAGTTAGGCCAAATTATCCCTTATTTAGCTAATTTTCATGCTAAATACCTACATTTATATCTGTTGTATGTGCTATATTCAAATTTGCTTTTTATTTTATTTCTAGTCTGTTTGACAGAGAAATCAAAATAGTTTTGTGCGATTGTAAATAAATCCAAGTAGTAAGGGGTTAAATGAAATGAATTATAGCAGAAATGTGAAAGATTGATTTCTGCTCTCTAGCAAGGCAGTGTGTTATGAGAATATATTGTGCACTGTTTCCCTGAGGAAACAGAGCAAATTGAATAATACAATTTCTTTTTTTGTTTTCTTTTGGGGGGGGGGGGGGGTTAAATTAGGAAAAGTAATGTCCCCATAAACTCTGGCCCTGTCTCTACATCTTGTGAGCCTCCCTCATAAATAATTTTCGTACATGTTAACAGCCCAGGCTAATGTTGGTGTGTAATATTGCAAAGGCATTTATTTAAATCATTAGATATATTTGGCAGAGTATTAACCGCATATAGATGTAAAATGGTGGCAAAAGTGTTGTATATGATTTAGACTTCAAATTGACAAGGAAGAGGTTTAATTACAGCAACAGATGTAGCAGACGTCCCTCATGAGGTTCAGTTCCAGAAGGTTACTTACTTCTATTTTACAAAAAGCTGCATCATCGTTCTCTCTGACTGCACTTTCAGATTGTGTCTGTCTGCTAAACTGGTTTTTGTGTGTGGGCCTTGTATGGTTGTATTGTGAGCTTACATAGAAAGTGTTATGCAAGTGCAGAAGGTCTAAGTGACTCAGTGAGAAAAAGCTTTGTGTTATAGCCCTCAAGAGTTCAATGAACATGGCGGTCCATAAAATATGCAGGTCAGTGACTGTAACTACCTTTCAAAGCACTGTCTCATAAGTGATGTAAATCTTCACAGAAATGATGAAGCTTTGTAATGTAGTGAAGTTAAAAATGTATGCTTTTAGCCTTCAAACTCCTTCAGTTTATCAACTTGGGTGGAGAATGAGATTGGTTTCAGAAAGCTTTTTATGCAATTTTAGATTTTATTTTTCAGCTTTTTGATGTGTAATGTAAACGTGATGTAAGGGTGTTCAAGCAGGGACAATTTTGCTCATAATTCATCAATCTGATTTTACAAGCTGACAGCAATACTGCAGTGCTAAAGGGATGCGTGCAACACGGTTCTTCGGTTTCTTACAGTAGTTGAAATTGTTGATTACTCATATTACTATTTATGAAGAATAAATGATGTATGGGGAATATTACTATCTGTTGCATGTAATTTTAAAAAAGAAGCTACATAATGCTACAGTTAACTCGAAGATGGGACAAAGTCATTGTCTTGCAAGTAGACAAGTCGTAAGTCTTTCCAGCTTTCTTTTGAAACAAACTGTGTGCTTGGTTTAAGATCTCAAGTCCTTTCAAATCAAAAGATTTAGGTACAAGAGAAGTCTTTAGTTTTTCTGGATTTTGTCAAGTTTTGTTCAAAGTCATTGAGTTTACACCTCTGGTTAACCTTATGCTTAACATTCTCCTCCACTTTCCAAACAAAGTGAGAAAAAGCAGCCTAGATTTGTACGTATTGGGTCAGTATTTGCTGCTTTGCCACCTCTAAAGGGCCTTATGAATATATTCCTGCGTAGTGTTTTGATATTGATTGACTGGTATGAATGTCTGGGCCTGATTTACAGATGGATTGGATTGGTGTTTTGTTTCTTCTCTGTAAAGATATGTTTGTGCATGTTTCATTCAGCTCAGAGTGTGTTTTTGCATCTCATTGTAGTAAAGTGGTCCCTTGTCACCTTGGTCCTCTGAAGCGTGCTGCTGTCCTGGCTGCGAACCAGATCTATTACTCTTCTCTCATTTATCATTTTTTTACCACACCTGATGGAGCCTGATGCTGTCCTAAAGCCTACATAATGAATACTTCACCGACAAAAAAATAAATAAAAAATTGCATTTGTATAAATCATTCCTACGACATGTCTCTAAGGTCTGTCTCCCTCTTGTCCCTCTCTGTCTCCGTCTAATGTCTTTTCAGGGGAAGAGGAATAAACCGGGGATGGAGGCTGCCAGCTCTCCGGATTCTGTGAGAGGTCGAGGGGAAAATAAAGCCATCAAGTAGGTGTCAGACAGGGAGTAGATGTGGACGCATGGAAATGATTCATGTGATGATAGTTCCAGGTTTCCTCAGCCAAATTATGATTGCAGAGCTAATGTAGAGTAATAGCGTATATGCAACGTGATTGCTTCCTGCATGGTACCGAATGGCCACCATGAAATCATAGTGGTTAACTAGGAATACCTTTTCTTGTTGTTGTGAAGTAAACAAGACTAATTAGGCCAGTAAAAATGGTGGACAAATCGGAATAGAAATACTTTTTAGAAGATCAAATTTAAATAATCATAAGGTACAAAGTGTAGAGAAATTAGTTGCACAGATTGGTTTAATGGTCATATGACAAGGAAAACATTTCCGAAGCAAAATCCTGGTTTAGTTCCCCTGCAAAGATGTGACTTTCCTCTCTGTTGTTGCAATTCATCTTTAACATGTCTAAATAGAGTGGCATCTCTAGCATGTGATGATCTGTCTGAGTGGTTACGTCAACTTAGCACAAAAACGAAGGAAAGTTACGTTTGGTTGATTTTTTTTATTTTTATTTGTTTCCTTCATGTGACAATGTTTCTTGACAATGCAGCTCATACCGCTGGAGAGCCTGATTATTTCCCTTTAGATGGTGCCACATCTGGAAGGAAAATGCACTTGTGGGTTGAGCAGCACAGTTGAGTATGTAAAGTTTACCAAATGGTCTCTATCAATGCCAAACAGCTTTTAGTAGAAGGACTGTGACGGCGTGGGGCAGCATTTCCCTAACTGAAAAAAGGCGTGTCATCAGTGAAGGCAATCTTAATGCAGAGAGATATCGAGATTAGATTCTGCAATTCGTGGTAATCCCAAGTGTCTGTTCTTAGCAACCGTGCAATATCCTTTACAAGATGTCAATTTTCCAGGAATTTGTAGAGAATGAAATGGCCTGCCAAAGCATGAATGCATCCCTTATAGGAATATGACAACCTAGCAGTTGTTGCAGCCCAAGCATTACTCTGTGATACTAATGTATATTTCTGAACTTTGAGTTACCCTTTTTAATGTTGTTCAGTCTTAAATACAAGTTTCATGTTATGATTAAGTTTTTACTTAAACTTACATTTTTATCTAGGTTTTAAGTTAAGGCTGGTTCACACTGCAGGATTTTTAACCCGATTTTTGCCCCAATCTTCCCCTTCTGAGAGGCCCCGACTATCGGCGTGTCTCTTAAGATAACATTAAGAGATATTCCTGCCCTGTGTGGTGTGTTAAGAGTGATCCGGTCCACTCGGTGGAACGCCAGAACCGCTCCAACCTCAAATCAGGGATATTCAACATGTTGGGTTGTCTTGAGCCGATATCCTAGCGTGTGTACTGTCCCCCCCGAGGACAAACGAGCACGCAGCCTGCTGAACGTGACGTGTAGCCAATCAGAAAGTGAGATGAGGGAACCCCCGAGAGAAAAAAAACGAACACACCTCCTTATATTAGTGCAGCAAACGTAGAGTCATGCTGTCTCCACTCCTTTAACCAACACCTTCTCTTTTTGTTCTGTTTTTTCTACGTTAAAATCAGTCCACAAACTATCACTATTATTCTTCCTCGTCATTTATGTTTATTGACTCTGAACTCATGTTTGACCCTGAGAGGTTTCACAAGATTTCCCGTCTGAAATCTGTTTGTGTGTGTTGTGTTATGCTTGTCATCTGACCGGATGCCACACACTGTACGAACAAACCTGTTATATCTAAAAAAAAAATTTTTATCGTTTCATGTGGTGTCTCTCAGTCTTTGAAAATCAGCCGTCTATTTTTAAATCCTGCCGTGTGAACCAGCCTTTATGTTTTTTTTTCTCTATTTATTCTTCAAAATAAAATAATGCAATCTAAACTTTAAATGAAAACAAAATGATAAAAGAGAATGGTAAATAAAACATAAGACCTACAGTACATTTTTTAACCAAAAAGCACAAAAACAACATGCAAAAGCTTTTTTTTAATGAGTCCATTCTCATTTTGGAAATATTTTGCTGTTGGTTAAAAATCTAATGTTTTCGTAATTTTGCTTAATATCAAAGTTGAGTGGCCTGAAAATCAAGGACGACCTCTTTTTTTTTCTCCTGTATTCATAGAATAATACTCATTGCAGATTGATGTGTTTTGCTTCACAATAATCAAAGGGCTTTTGAAGAGATCTAAATTAAAAATGAGTAATACAGTGGTCATCCTTTAATTTCAAGACTGATGGTTCTGTGTGACCAAATGTCTCTGAGTAGGACACTGAGCTCCACTTCTCGCTGATAAACAGAGGGATGGTTAAATTTAAGCAAAGCACTAGGCTACTAATTCATTATAATAGGATCTTTATGTGTAAGGATATCTTAGGGTTGGTGTCAGGAAAGTTGTAAATTTATCTTATTATCAATAGTGTAAAAAAACAAATGGAAAATCAAACAGTTTTCGCTTGGTCATTAGGAAAGTGATCCAGTTTTTTTTTTTTGTCGTTGAAAGGTCTAAAGGTGTAATTTTACAATTTCAAAGTATATGTATATATTTTGTAACAGTATTTCAGTTTAAAATTTGACATGTTTTACCTGCTCTAATCTTGATGATTGTTTTAAATAACTGCCTTGGGTTTCACCTGCATGTCATTCTGTCATGTTTGTAAACGGTGGTGTAATTGTGATGCCTCAACTATCGTTTTATTTTAGAGATTTTTTTTTCTTACCAAAGTACATTGGGTCAGCAGGCGTTTCATTGCATAATAATATGACTTATGTGTGATGATTGTTATGATTTCATTTTCGTCGTATGATTTTATTCTGATTGCTATTCGACCAGCTCTAATGTTCTATAAATGATCGCTACAGCAGTCCTCATCACTCGTTATCATCTTCTTTAAATTCCTCAGCACATACTTTCATTAGATTTACCTTCAGACACATGTCAAAGTCCAGTTTTACTGTTATTATTACTTCATACCATTGTTATTATTTGCCTCTTGTTTATCACATCCCCTCCCTCAACGCTGGCTTTTGTTTTAGAAACTCCACTCATCTGCTGATATTTTCTTCCTTCCCTTCATGTCACTGTTTGATGCTCTCAGATGTCTAACCTTTTGCTGTCTCTCTCTGGCTGCAGCGATCTAGACAGAGACTTTTGGAATAACAATGACAGCAGCAACGTGCAGCAGAGGTGGAGCTCCTACCCGCCCAAGGAGTTCCTCCTAAATATGTCTCCCTATGCTCCCTACGGAGACCCTCGCCTCACTCCCAAGTGAGTCCTGGTCATGGCTGGTAAGGGACACCTCAGTCTGGGCAGGGCTGTCATCAAAAGGGGCTTCAACAGGGAACGGGTGATTTTATTCACCTGTTTTGCCGGTCATGACTGACCAAATGTGCAAGTACTCTCCAAAATATGATTCAGACGTCTGGCAATTTAGCATTGTGGGCGTTTAAAAGGTCACTGTAATTTGCTACAGTGGGGTAAGAAAACCACATTCTGTAATGCTGTCCGGCCATTTTTCATTTAACAGAAGTTTCCTCTCATCCCTGGTAATCCTCATGTTTCTACATTTGGACATGACGCACTGTTTAGTATGCACTGCTGGCCATGCGGCACCCGATAGAGATGTGCAGCTCCATCCCTTAATGTTTGTGTGATTCGGAGGACTGCGTAAACACTAACAGACATACAACCATTTTTTTTTTAAAATGGCTTTATATTAGAAGGTGGTGTTACTATACAAAAGAACATCATAATAATTTGTGTATCCTGTATATGAAACATGACATCTACAATAAAACTGAAATTACTAAGAGAATAAAATGTACAATCTGTCCTTCCACCGGTGCCTGAGAAATTTCCAATTCAGTTTATTCATGAATCAGCAATTTAGAACAAAAGGTGTGACAGGGCAACACATTTCTATAAAATACATATGCACAGATAATAGATTGGTACAGTAACATCTTATTTGGCTTCAGCACAGAGTACATACCCTGCAAATGAAAATGCCTGACAGCCCCATTGCTCACAGCCCTGCGAGCTTCGCCAGACCTTCTTTTGGCTTTCACATGCGACCCATGGACAGATATCATGGAGACAGATAACCCTCAGAGCAGACTTCACTGTTTTACATTTTCTTCATTTGTTTTTATTCAACAGGACTATTAATTATGTGTCAAAATATTGTAGAAGACCAATTATAATAATTATAAGCAATTATATGCTCCACTGAGGGTTGACTGTTGTTGACTTTTTTATGCTTTGGGTGAATTTGAAAAAAAGAGCTTGACATTTATGAAGGTGTGCTTATTGGTTTTCTGGTGGAAAGTTTGAATTTTTTTCATTAAATGTGAATGTACAGCAAACAAATTACCAGATTTTAGCACGAAGACTGGCAAAAAGTAAGCTTTCTGCTCTCAAATTAACACAGTCTCTTTATCTCTGTCCCCATATAGTATGGCTCACCTTTTGGTTCTTTTTATTTTGCACAAAGGAGCTCGACTTTCTTGTGATATTTTAAAGTAGTCTCGATCAATATTTGTTCTTTTTTGAAGGACTTTCCAGGGTTTTCATCCGTCTTTGGCAGCATTTTCGACTTAAATAAAAAAATTTAAGTTCATGATTTCAACATACATTCTGATGACATTTGTCCTCTGCATTCAATCCATTTAGGGAGCAGTGGGCTGCCACTGTGTAGTGCCTGGAGAGTATTCTGGGGTTCAGGGCCCTGCTCAGGGACCCAGAGTGGCAGTCTCTGGGATTCAAACCCAGAACCTTACAGCCTCTCCAAAATGCCCTGCTCTCATCTGAGCTAGTAGGGAATCTGTGTACTCGCTATTCCTGAACATTAAGTGTGATGGACAAACCAGTGTTGTGTCAACACGTAGCACACAACTTCACAAAGAACAAAATGTTATTTAAAACCTTTTGTGTTTGCGTTTCACAAAGGCACAATCTGTTTCCATCTGTTTAGTTGAATCAATGAAAATAATCCCATAAATGTAACCACATTTAACATGTTTTTTAAGCATAACTGGATTAACAAACAATTGACAAATTAGCTTGTACATTATCATCAACTAAACACAAAACACTTTTGCCAACAACAAAAGACGCAAAACAATGCAGTTAGCATGAGATTAACAAAATAATGAATAGCCAAAATTTACATACAAATCTGTAAGAATATACTTAATAATCTGAAAATCATCCATTTGCTCATGATTGGCATCAACTGGTTGTATAGTCCAGATAGCTCATCCCACATTTTGGTGCTTTGAATCCTTGGCACAGTGTTTAGTTTGTCTGAGACGTACCCTTCCTATTTAGCACCCACCTCATATAAATCATAAAGCTTAGATAAAAGATAGTGGTGTACCGATATAGCTTTATAAAGTGCTTAAACAAAAAGCTGCAATGCTCTATTTGCACAAATGTACACACTCTGACATACTGACCAGCTGCATCTGGTATGAAAGCTGCACTGCTTCGGACTGAAAGGCCCTGCAGAGAGTGGTGAAGGCCGCTCAGAAGATCAGACTTCTACCCTCAGGCGAACGGTATACTGTTGCACTCGCTGCAGGACATCCAGAATCTGCAACAGCTTTTTTCCCCAACAACAATAAAAGTGATCTCACAGGGAGACTCCACGTCTCTTCTCTACACACATACACATAGATAAGGAACATTCACCTATATACACAATACTGCCAAAAGTATTCGCTCATCTGCTTTGTCTTGCCTATGAACTAAAGTGATGCTCCATTCTTAATCCATAGGGGTCAATATGATGTTTGTCCACCCTTTGCAGCCATAACAGCTCCATGTCTTCTGGGAAGGCTGTCCACAAGGTTCTGGAGAGTGTTTGTGGGAATTTCTGACCATTCTACCAGAAGCACATTTGTGAGGTCAGACACTGATGTTGGACAAGAAGCTCTCAGTCCACGCTTTAACTCATCCTAAAGTTGTCCTATCATGTTGAGAGCAGGACCCTGTGCCGGCCAGTCAAGTTTATCCACATCAAACTCTTTCATCCATGTCTTTATGGACCTTGCTGTTTTCAGTGATGCACCAGTCATGTAGGAAGAGGAAGGGATCATTTGTGTTCCCACAAAGTTGGAAGCATGGAGTTGTCCAAGATTTCTTGCTTTGCCGAAGTGTTCAGAGATCCTTTCACTGGAACTAAGGAGCCAAGACAAGCTCCTTAGTTCTAAACTTTATTTCAGGTTCATTAGGTTTGAACTCAACAAGATTAAATACTCACGAAAATTGTTATTCACTTGAATTGTAAAGGATAAACATCACGCATGTGTTGTTAAGTTATTATTGAAATCTATCATAATATTTGGCCTTTTAACCAGAGTCTGTACACTTTTGAGAACCACTTAACCAGGCAGCATTTATGTGGATTTCTAGTGGCTTTGCTGCGTTTTGAAGCTGAACCTAAACATCTAGTAATTGTAGGGAGCTTTGGCAGATGTGTTTTGTTCCCAGTGAACAGCTCTCCTGGTCTGTTGCCAGTCTTCATGCCTAGCAGCTGGCCAAAGTTTTCTGATCAATCTTATACTTTGGCTTTCCACCAGAAAACAAATGTGCACATTTCTTAAAATATCCATCTGTTCTTTAAGCTGTTGTTTGATTTTACTTTTCACAGTTTCTTTTTATTGGTCTTGTGTTTGTATTTGTGCGAGGTCTCTATGTTTTCCCGTCTCACCTCTTCCTCCCCCTGCTCTATGTTCTGTGCTTGTTGTGACTACTCCCACTTTAGCTCGTAGTACTCTAAATGCTGTAAAGCTTCCTGATAGCCCTCCTGAGTATAGTCTGACTGAGCTCTGTTCCAAAAATAGTCGCAGTGCCTCCTTTGTAAACAGCAGAGCAATTAGGTGTTTGGATGGTTAAAAAGTATGCTTTGTATCAGCCTCCACTCCATCATTTAGATGCATCTCACACGCTCACAGAGGCATCAGGTGAACCCGCTCATTCTTATCCTCTCTAATTACAACTCACTTGACTCTTTCTAAACCTCCAGGTGATCAATTACTCCGTCTGTGCGGTGACGTTGAAAATATTGTAAACCCAGCAAGGAGTTGTCGATTGCGGCCTTTGTCACGATCATGTTGCATTACGCTATCAACGCAAGTGCTTAGTTTTGATTGGCATTTACTAGCTGGTAAGAATGTAATTTCTGAAGTGCTCCATTAGCCATATGTTAAACGACTGCAGCACATTTAGTTTGCTTTCGCTGTAATTCAAATGTACATTTTAGAGGTCATTTTAAAGGCAGGTGAAAGAAAAGAAGAAGTAAGAAAAACTTTAAAAGATGATGAAGAAGAACGATTGCCGTTGGAGATCATCTTTACATATCTGCAAGTATGCAAACCAAATGTACCCCTTCACTAAGTAAAAATAATTAGTTTGACCTTCAGCCAACACTTAATGTCTAAATGTTGTCAGACTTACCCTCCTGTTGTGCAGCTGTTGTCGTGTGGTTTGTATTGACTCCAGAGGTCCCCGGACTAAAGTCAGCGTTCAGTCTGTACTCGTTTCTGTGGCTTTCCGTCCAGGTCTGCGGGTGTGAATTTGTAGCATGCTGAGTAATATTTATTCTTTTCTTGCAGGGAGGCTTTGGCGTTAAACATTAGATTAAAGCGCTGCAGGTGTGTGAGATTACAGACATTAGTGCCCCGTGCTCTCATCACCTGCATCTGCAGCCTCAAAACCCGAGAATGATGCATCGGCATAATTACGAAGCCGTGCTGCCCACTTCAACCAGCCAGCAGGTCGATCATCGCTGTAGCTTTGCGTGAGATAAAATTGCCACATTTCTTTCTATTTAAAACCCTGAGAACTGTGAAGCTGCAAAAGCATAGGTTTCCCACATGTAACATTTACTCTCTCCAGAAAAGTCTGTGCAGAAAAAACCCACTATAACTTGTTTTTAATCTTCACACGAAAAAATAGCCACACATTTTTGTACCTGCTGCTATTTTTAAAATACTGTGATGGCAAAAAGTAAGTACACCTGCTTTCAGCTTCAGGTTTCTCCATTTTGGGCATAAAGACATTATCTTAGCATGAAATAAATGCAACAACTTTAAAGAAAAACATTAAACCAAGATAGTGTTTATTTTACAAGAACTTATTCAACATGCAGAGGCAAAATTTTCCTTATCCTAGCCTTACTGTTTTATAATAATTTGGATAATGGGAAGCATTGAAATGTTGCTTGAAGCTCTTGGTTGAATGACTTTGTCTGTTCTGGACCAAAAAGGTGTGTGTTGACAAAAGGACAAAGAAAATACAATGCCATGACATTCGGTTTCAGCATTTTGTCAACCTCAAATAGTTCAGATCAAACAATTTTTAAAGAGAAAACTCAAATAAATGCAAAACATGTTGCTTAAAATTGTATGTCATTTATTAGGGTAAAAAAGCTATCCAAATTAAACTGACCCTTTGTGAAAATTCAAATGTTCCCTACCACCCACTTGTTAATTCATGGATTACCTTGATTGACCATATTGTTTTATTTAGTTTTCCAAGTCAAACGCAGGTCTGATTACCAGACCTTTAGAACCTCTCTGCCAACATGATGTAGGCTAAGAGATCTCTAAAAAACAAAACCTAGCATGCCCCCATCTGAAAGCAAGTCAAGGATTTTCTTTCCTTGGCTGAAGACAGTGTTCATTATTCAACAATAAGAAACAGGCCGGGCAAAAACTTTCCATAGGAGAGTTTTAATGTGAAAACACAGCGAACCGGAAAGAAAAACAAAGGCCAGTCTCATATTTAACAACCACGACCGTTGATGACCAAGACTTTTGGGAAAATATTCTGCAGAAGGGTAAGAATAAAAGGGAATTTCTGTGAAGGTGTTTGTAGGGTTTCATGTGGAGTAAAAATAACACAACATTTAGATAAGGATCATGCCTCACAGTATGATGGTCTTGGAGTGCTTTGCTTTTTCAGGACAAGTTGCCGTAATAGGTGGAATCATGAATTCTGCTTTTTAGTTGATAACCCTGAACGTCTGGCCATAAGTTTTCTGCCTTAAACTCAAGCACACATTGGTAATGCAGCAGGACAATGAAGCTTTGCCCCGGGGTTCCACTGAATGCGGAAGCATCGCAGAAGCGTAACACTTTCCGCCAGGCACCCTTTCCGCCAGGCACCATTTCCACCGGGAGTGATTCAGAGCACAGCGCCAGTACACAGTTGGACTCAAATCACGCGAGGTTAGCATCATCGCGCGAAAGTAGTGTATTTTAGAGAAGGGACTCCGGCGAGCGGCGAGGCTTCTGGGACGCTTCAAAAATGTGCCGCGCCGCGCTGGATGGAACCGCTCTGACTGACTAGAGTTGCAGTGATCGGCCGCGAAGGCACGGCACTCCCGCACCGTTCCCACGTTCAGTGGAACCCCGAGGTTAGGAGTGGCCTCGACATCGCCCAGACTGGTCTATTCAAAATCGGGATTCAAATCCAATTGACATGGTATGGCATGAACTCAAATAGTGGGCACATTCATGCTTGATAACCCTGCGATAACCCTTTATTACATTCAATCTACTAGAAGAGCTGGCCTGCATTCCCTCTCAAGGAGACTCTTTATAGCTATCATAAATGTTTGACTGCAGTTGTTGCATCCAAGGTTGCCAAAGCCAGTTGTTAACTTAAGTAGGCAATTGCTTGTCAGGTTAGTTTGAACAGATTTCTCCCTCTTAAATTACTATTCAGAAACTGCATTTTTAACCTACACCAGTTGTTTTTGTGTGATTTGAACGTTTGTGTGGTGATCTGAAACATGTTCATTTGACCCACAAAAAAAAAACAACGCTGAGGGGTTGGGGACACTTTTTCATTGCATTAAACTCCAACAGAGAAAAAAAGCAACTGCTTCATTTGTTAAATGTGGAAAGGGTTGCATGAACAAATTGGAGCTTATCATTAATCACTGAGGTTGCTAATCTTCCAGGGAGTGATTTGACCCAGGTTTAGACCACACATTTATCAGAGAAATATTAAAACCTTTAGGAGTTATATCTAATATCTAAAGAGCTCAGTTACCACGGTGAATGTTAATGGTGCAGTTTGTGTAAAACAAATATACATATATGATTTTAAGGAACTACAGTAAAAAAGTCTGCTCCTTTCAGAAACAACACCATAGCACTAAATAACAGAGCCCCTTTAAACACCTGAGACCAAAGTGGAGACATTAAATAGTTTTCTTACTGGGTGAAGACTATAGTAAGCATTTTATTGTAAACACTTCACACCAGTTTATAAGCCTGATGGCACAAAACTAATTATTTTCTGCTTGAAATGTAGCCACATGACTTTGGCACCTTGCATTAATTCAATCGACTATGAACACCTTTGTTTCCCAAAGTAATTCAGTGTACAATGTGAAACCATCTGTCTAACAGCTCAAGCTCGGCCACAAAACTGGGCAATACTGCAGCACAATGAACCGAGAAATGGCTGCAAAACTGCAACAGAAAGACGAAAATAACCAAGATGTTCGCATGATTCAAGCAAATAAATGAGACATTTTTGACCGCCATCCCTTAGTACAACGTGAGAGACTGGCCACACAATACAAAAGATGATTGCTTCAAGTTATTGCTGCTAAACGTTGTTGAAACTATTAAATCAACAGGTTTGTTTCGGTGTTCAGATTCTCTTTTGTATTCTGCTTTGATGTTGGTTGTATTTACCTAGTTTTAGGATCTCTTAGGAGTCCAAGGATTATTTTATGTCCTCCTGTGTAAGACATTGAAACTGAAAGAAGATCTGCCTACTTTTTTTTTTTTTTTTTTTTTTTACCAGAACTGAGACATACCGTTTTGAGTCATATGAAATGTATTTTTCCCAGTTTGACTTTCTTAACTGAAAACCTTTTTTGCTCTTGGGCCTTGTACGTTTGTGCGTCTGTCTCTCGTCTATCCTCTCTTGATCCTTTCTTCTCGTCCATCCGTGTCTGTTTGTCCCTGGTCCCATATTGTATCTCCCAGTGGGGCTGTGGAAAGGGGTGGGCAGGGCGGAGCTGGACCCTCTCCGGGGGTCAGTGACAGCGGGGGTGGCGCTTGCTCCAATGCAGGGGAGGGGCCAAGTCGCAGCGACAGCATTCGGAGCATGGTGACGGGGGGCAGCAAGGCCGGGCGCTGGCAGACGGTCCAGAGCCACATGCATGCCGGAGGCCTGCGGTTTAGCAAGTGAGTGGCGCATAGTGACATGGGGTACGCATGAGTGGGCTACAGTGGGCACAACAGGAGCATGGTCTGGATATCACAAAAGTGAGTTTACAAAAGTAGCATGAGTGGAACACCTGCATGCACTCTCAAAGATTCAGGTAAAGCTATGATTACATGACTCAGTAGGCTTGCTTAGAAGCTGACTGCTCTGCAGTTTGAAATCAAAGTAGGAAATGTCAGAATGCTTAAAAAAAGCTTCACTTGTTAAAACAAATAAAATTATATACATTTTGGCAAAACAGCAAATTTCTTGGATGAAGAAAATTCACAAAGGGGTGTTTTAATCGAAGCTATTTTCTGTGACACTTTGTAAAATCTCAAATAAAACAAACCAGCTGCAAATCTTTGGAAATTGAGTGTTTGTTCATTTGTGCTGAACAGATCGTAAACTCTGATTTTGTTTCTCGAACCAAACTGAGATTTTGTATGTGCTCTATGTTGAAATGTAGTAATACAACACTCTTGATTTCTTCAACAAAGTAAGATTTGTCTGTAAAACAATACTTTATTTTCTCTTGAAGCATACCCTACAAACAGTGGATATCCATTGATATCTTTGTTTTCATTACCACTTCAGATTGTTGGGTCATTTTTACAAATCAAGCCCAGGGGAAAGGGGTAAATGTGAATATTTTTGTCTGTATCTACATATCTTTGCTTCATTTTTACCACCATCTGTGTCAGGTGTGGGTCTCTACTGCAGTGAGACCCCATCCAACAGGCAGAATACCTTGTTGGCACGCAAAGTGTGTATTCGTAAACATTGGCTGTAGGAAATACCAACCAAACAATATTGAACTCCAAACAGCCCCTACAATATTCTTATCGCACGCAATAATATTATGCAGCAGACTTAAAAATCTATGTATTTTTAAAAACGTTACATTTTGCATCAGTCTCTTCCTCTTTGACATGAGCTGATATTGGTGCAGACACGAGGGTCCTAATGTAGCTACCCAAAGAGAGAAACCACAGCAGTCGCCCTCAATAAAAGCAGTGTACTTAGAATGAATGTTTGATGCCTGTTAAATTTAGAATATTCTGTTTCTGACAGCGAGCAAGTCCGGGACATCTTACATCCCTAGGACCTGATGTAGCCCAAGAGATGTAAGATGCATAGGTCTAATCTTGATCAACCCTAAAACCCTAAACCATTTTTGTACCCTACCTTTCTACCTTTTCAATCGCTTTGTTTATACACATGGCAATGTTTTCCTCCTAATGCCTTCACAGCTAAATCTTTTCTGGAGGTCATTTACAGATTCACTGTCCTTTTTTAATGTAGATATTTGCTTCACTTAGAATGTTTTTTAAAATGTACTCAAGTTTGCACATAAGGCTTGACTCAAGACGCTGCAGCTAGTCGTTTGTCCCATTTTAAAAGGATAGTTATGTCCACAGGAAATGCCAATATACTGTAAATGAATCATATAAATGTTCAGAGCTCACATATCTAAACACGTGGATGACGTTTAATGTATTAATCACGCTTTGTTTAGATGGATGCCAACTTTGTTGGATCAAGACGTTTGCCCAGAAGGTAATTGATTTGCTGAACTTAAAGGAACTATACCTGATTCTCTACAAATTTCAACCGTGAGTGAGAACAGTTTAGTTTGAACCATAAGCTCCTCCCCCAGCTGTTTTTTTCCCCAATAAGAAACTCTCAAAAGGCACGAGACTGAACATGCCGCTCAAGCTCATACAGAATCCCCTGGAGGAAACAAGACTTCATTGGGGGACTTTTCTTTGTCTTCTTTGACATAAATGGCTACGTCTCGTGTAAATTATATTTGCTCGGCAACAGCTCAGTGTACTGTTGTGTCATTGGCAGAGAAAGTCGTCACCAGTTTGTTGCTTATTCCTACAAAAAAAAAAAAAACTGTGATCAATTAGTCAATTGCTATGAAATTGCATATTTTAACTCATAATACATTGCGTAAATTTTTTTTTTTTTTTTTAACCAGACAAATTGAAATTGAGGTGTAGTTCTTTTAATCAAACTTTGTTCCTTCCTTTTGTTACTGTTGTGTAGTTTGCATATAATGCTTGAGTTAGGGCACCACAACAGCTTGTTGGTCCAATTGAAAAGAGTGATCATGTCCACAGAAAATGCTATTTCAACAAAAAATACACCCACAGAAAGTGATTTTGACTACTATTATTATTTATTTCAATACCTTTAATTCCAAAAACACAAGTGTGTGTCTAGCAGCACTTTTCAAAGCAAGTAAAGCCTTGCCTAGACTTTTGATGGCAAGTAAGTGAGAGCACAAAAAACACATGTGCCTGATCTCTGCTGGATGAGGGTGAAGATCCCTTTTGATTTCATGGACCTGACTGTAATGTCTGTACTTTGATCGTTTGGTATGAATTCATATACCCTTAGACCTTTACTGCATGGATAGGTCGACAATCTTTGTGCAAATCTCTTGTTCAGTAACTACAGAGCAAAATAAAGTAGAAATGACAAACAGGTGCAGCGTAGTTACACTACAGAAGCTTCACATTAGACCTCCCTTTCACTTGTTGTTATGCAACTCTTTATTATAATACCGTCTCCTTGTGATGATTGAATAGACTGATTAGAAACTGACTTCAGAATCTTTATTTGCCCCTTGACTGGGCTGAAGACTCTCAACACATAACGGTTAAATAATTTGGAGACGCATAACGCATCTGTTTAAAAATGGAGACACACCAATGCAAAATAAAATCAAGCCATACATGAACATTATTCACCACTTATGCAATTAGCTTCCTCATTCCGCAACAGAAGAGCCCCGAACTTCATCTCTTTGCATAGATGTCAACAAAGCTCTTAACACATCTGTGAACTTCACAGATTTTGTAAATCTGGTTTTAATTTTGTGAGTGCGCCTTCTTAACAACTTGTAAAATTACATATTTGCACCTAAACTTAAGTTTTATTGAAGAAAGTTGTGCTGTGCCTTTTCTCCATCACTTGTCTGTTTTGTTCTTGTCTTAGTTCTCCTTTTTTGGTCTCACTGTGTTTCCATTTCTCCTCTTGGAATTGGTTTCTATTTTGGGGCATTTCCCTCTTCTCCTCCTCTCTGTGTCACCCCCACACTTTCTTTTCACTCTTCACTGTCAAGATTTTTTTTTTTCAATCTCCTTGTTTTTTCACCCTCCTCAATTTCCCTTAATTACGAAATCATTCAAGGTTTATAGTCATCTTAATTGACTTTCAAGCAAGAAGAAATGTGAAAATAACCCTCTAAGTCACTAATGGGATTCAGCAGATCAAGAGCGCTCATTGCTCAGGGCGTCTGAATGAATGTGACGGTTGCTGTAGAGATATATTTCAAAGACAACAAAACACACAGCATCTTAACAGACAAATAGATACACAAAATCACTATAAGCAAAGGACTCTCTGTTTTATTACCAATGCATTTCCCAAATAAGAAAAATCTGTGTCAGATTTGTGTCATTAGAGAAACTGGCTAAATTTATCAGCCCAGGAACTGGCTCCCAGATGTCTGGCCTAATGTCACCATCAATCCAGCCAGAAGTATTGATTTTTCATGATGTTACTTCATGATAACATGACTGTTGAACCCACAAATAATATAAAATGTAAAACTTGTCAGCTGACCTTTTTGTTTATGCTTCCTTTTTATCGTAGCTGCAGTTTTGATTTGCACAGTTAACTGCTGATATAGTAATTCCTTTTTTTCATGAACGTGTTGCTATATTTTCAGGTTTAGTTTTTGTTTTCTTCCTGAAGAACATAAAAGATAACAGCTCATTCTTTGGTAAAACATTGTTAATAAGAAGTTACTCTCAAAGCTACATATTAATAGTGTAGTTGACCACACAAATCTTTTTTTTGTTAATTAGGATGGGTCTTGTTATTTTTTAATTGATAATTTTCTTGATTAATTATTCGATCCTTTCACTGATTTCTAAGTTGCACTGGAAAGTGACCGTATGTGACTGCTCTCTCTTTCAATTACTATTTTAGCCACATGTGCACACTGGTATTTTTGGGTGGTCCTGTATGGTGTTCTTCCTTCTTCCTTCATACTGTGAGAGAGGTTTAACAATAGGAGTGCAAAAACTAAAGAAATAAAGCAGTGATGCATGCAGTGAATGGAAATAGATCATTTCTCACTTAGGTTTACACACGATGCAAAGGTAGCATCAGTATATAGAGAATTAATAAGCCTTAATAAATGGTTTATCTGTAACTGACTACTCAATTATATTTATGCATCAAAAATCTTGTAAGTTTTATAAGATAATTTTTTTTCATTTTTATCAGTCTTAGATGTTTAAAAGTATCTCTTCTTTGTCAGAGAGCCTAAATTGAACATTTGCACCGCAATGTCGGAAATATTATTTCTCAGAATGCCAATTTTAGAACTTCATTTGTAAATTATATGATTATACTGCAAAGTTTCCATGCATAATTTAAGTATATGTAAGTAACTTTCTAAACTGTACCGAAAGTTTGGAAAAGAAAAATGTAGGACTGAATCCCAAATTGGCAACTTTTGGTCCATCAGCTCTGGTCGCCTTGAACTGCTGCTAATAAGGCCCCTATTATAGGGTCCAACCTCAAGCAAAGTTTGGACCACAGCTGGAGCAGTTCTGATACTACAGTGTGGGTAGTTTAATGGGAGACATGAAAACACAGCTTCATACTCATATACATTGCATTTTTGCAATCTAAAAAATGTGGCATCTGGAACAAAAGATTATTTAGTTTAAAGCAGCACCATACAAGTTTGACCCAATGTTTAGCTTAATTTGACATATGTTAAATGATTTTTCAGGTCAATATACAGCTCTTGGCCCATATGGATGCTCTGTTCAGGCTGCCCTTCTCAAAAGCTTGCCTATGTAACTTGAGAGGTGCAGGTCCGTCACATGACCTAGGGCGCCACTTTACGGCAGTCTGGGCTCTCCTAAAACACGAGAGCTAACCTTACATGCTTCTACTTTTCTCATCCTTAAGTCAAAATTCAGTAAATATAGTTCACAAACCTGCATGTCAGCTCCTCTCCTCTTTTGACGCTCCTGCAGTCTTTCATAAATAGATGATTGAACCTGTTGTCTGGCCCATCCTTCTCTTCCACAGCTCCTGAAGCTCCCCCTCCCTCTCCCTCTCCCCTTGGCTCTGCCTCATCTTTTCCCCCTCTCTCTCCATTTCAATGAGAGACTGAGGAAAATCTAGAGGGGAGAATGTGGCCTTGTCTTCACAAGTAACTCCATGACTTCTCAATCTCCTGGTCCAAAGTGGTCTGCTATCAGATTCCAAAACACGGAGGCTATTCAATTTTGGGACAGTGCAGTGTTTGCCAGTGGCCTTCATCTGTGCTAAACCTGTACGTTACAGGTCTAGTTCTCCCTAGTGGCTATAAGTTTCGCACTGCTGCTTTAATGTAATGTCACCTGAAGAAAGTCTACAGTCATGGTCAGACTATAATATGTCTACTTTTATGTATGTCTGCATATGCATAAAAATCCTAGGTCAGTTTCTTAAGTAAGTTGTTCCTTAATTATTCTTGAGTCCAGACTAAACACACTCAACATCTAATTAATCCAGTGCCCTTAAATTGTGTGTGTGTCTACATAACTTTGCCAGACTGAGCACTTACAGGCCAACATTCTTATTTCTAAACAGCTGTGTTTAGATAACTGCCCCTTCCAAAAAAATACCTCACACACACACACACACACACACACTGAAACATCCTAACTCTGGGCCGTGCCTCAGCTTCCATTTATTTTCAACCCTTTCTATGGCCTAACAACAACCTAATTGACATTTTGTTCTAAACCCAGCCCCCCCCCCCCTCCCCCCCCCCCCCCCCCAAAAAAAAAGAAGTGAGGACCGAAAGACGTCCTCTTTACATCAAAGTCCTCTGTTTGGTGGTAAAATACAAAAATATGTTCTCATTCAGCAACAAGTGAAATAACAGCATGAGAAAAGGTTTTGGATCAGTGTTTATTTCTCTTTTGGGGTTAATATATTCTTTTCTACTGTAATATGCCCTTTCATCATTTTGTACTCCATTTCCAGACACCGCTGTTGCCATATCCTCCCAGTCTCCTTCCATTTCGTACTCGTAAACAAGCCATTTCATTGTCATGTTCTGAACCACTTCCTACTTAATTTTTCTTAAGTATTTGTGACGAATTTATAATTAACCATAACAATGTTCCAACTTCTCATTTAATTGAACTGATTTGTCTGTCAAGACTTTAGTTTATATAGATCAAGCCAAAATAACACAGTGACCTTGTACTATCATTGCAATAAACTATGAACACATCTTCAAACATCGTTTTTTTTACCTCTTTTTGCACATAAAGACGTAGAAAAATTGAAAGGTTGTTGTACATCGGCCAAATATCCATGAAGAGCTTCCATGCAGCCAGTGATTGGAAATGCAGACATCCACAGGGGTGATTAGTTTACAGATGTGAAGCCCAACATGAAGATGTTAATTGTGCTGAAGGACGGTGCACCATGTGGAAACAATATGTGGAGCTGCAGCTGCGCATTGCAGCTTAGACTTGAAAATGATGTATTCTACACATTTCAAAGATGATGTTATCCCCAAGATTATTTCATTCTAACTAAAATTGCATTTATAGTTGCGGGGGTGTTTAAGGTTCAGTGACATTATTTTTGTTTATTACATTTTTGTGTATTTGCTTTACATTGAAACTTAATTATCATAGAATAATATAGTATAGTCTTTTAACTAATTTACGCAAGAATCTTGTGCAGCGAAGCTCCAATGGATGTTCAGCCAGCCGCCAATTAATAAATTATGAACTTACCCACCATTAGTTCTTGCCACTACTATTTTGCACAATCTGATGCTTGTCTGTTGTCCTATTCTTAACACTGAGATCTACGTTCTAAGATCTCCAATTCCCAAATTTACATACAAAAGGAAGCGATGTTATTACTGCAATTTTTCTAATACATTCATCCACAGTTATACCGTAGGGTACGAGTAAACAAACATTCAAATAAAAGCTAAAGAAAGCCCTTCAGATGAAACGTGCAAAGGCGTGTGTGTGTGTGTGTGCATGCTTGTGTGTATGTATAAATGAACTCTTGCATTTATTTGATACAGCATTGCTTTGCGCCTCTGGGTGCTTATCCTCTGGTACTCCGTTGGGTTGAGTCCGAGTTAATACCGAAGAGCTCCGCTAACGCCGCTCAAGTCCAGGCCGTAAATCCTCCCTTACAGCTTTAGCTCCAGACAGAGCTGTTTAGCACGGGCTTACAGCCATCAGAGAGGGCTGTGATTGAGGGGAGGATAAGGAGAGAAGCACCATTACAGGAGTGTTAGAGAAGGAGACAAATAATTAGAGAACAGAATTAAAGAGCAGTGATTGAAGGCGGCGGGGAGATGGAGTGATGCGAGGGCCGAGGACGGGGGAAAAGATGAATGGACAGGGGAGATGAAGAACTGCTGAGTTTCTGAGCGCAAAGGTAAAATGGGGGAGTGGGAGGACTTGAAAGGACCTTAGAGAAAGACCGATGGAAGCAAAAGTCATCAAGGCAAGAAGGTAGAAGTAGGTCAAAGCTAATTAGAGAGAGCGATAACGTCCAGAAACAGTTTAGTGCTGCAGATGGAGGCTCCTCTAAGTGATAGGGACGCTCAGCTTAGACTTAAATTCAATCTAGCAGGGGTTTGTTTGCTTGACACAATGTTAAAGCAAGCAAAATTAAATGTTTACATTACACCCGTTAAAATCAAAGCACATGTACATTTTTATGTAGCCCAGACACAGCAGTCTTTATCCAGCTGTTTGGAGGCAGTTTAAGCTTCATGAAGATTTTTTTTTCTGTTGTTCTTTTCTCAATATTCTACATCTTTGCTCTTTTATTCTTACGAACACATTTTTACTTATAGGCACTCACGTGCTCCAATTTGTTGAGCTTTCATCTTGCACCTTTCAGTCCCTGTTCTGTCTAATTCTAAGCTCTGCCCTGTTGTGTCCATCTGCTTCCTTCCTGCTGCCCTTTTTCCCGCTCAGTTTCGGGGACACCTCTCTCTCGTCCGCCTCCACTCTGGAGCACATCCCTTCCTCGGCAGTCGCGCGCCCCCGCCCTCTGGTCCGCCAGCAGAGCCTCCAACAGCCCCTCACTCACCAGCCCCCTCCGGGTCCCAACGACCCCCCGGTCACCTCACAGAGTCTGGGCCAGCTGCACACGGGTCCAGGCGGCGGGGGCCACCGCGGGGGCCCGCGGGGGGTCCGGGGGAGTCCGGCTGGAGCTTCCAGGCACAGAGGGACAGGGGCTGGCCGATCACGGTCAAATCCAGGAAGCTGGGACCACATGATGGAGCAGATCCGCCACAGAGGTCTGGACGTCAAGTCTTTCCTGTAAGTGTCATGAAGCCGTCTTCTCTATAAGATCTTAACGTGCATAATGTGGATATGTGTTCAGATGCCCTCTTGTTTTTGTGATTCTCACTAAATTCTAAATGATAGAAAACCCTAAACTTACATTCAAATAATCTGTTGAATAAACATAAAAAATGTGGGTAAGACGTTTCACAGCTATTTGGTTTCCTCTTCAGATGATTCTATTCAGATTCAGCTATTGTGATATCACTTCATTTGTTCAGGCAGAGTCAACTTTTTATGATAGGACGCTTTTATAAGTTTCAGTACTACTTGGTTTTACTCATTGTTATGTTGAACAAGCCTTCATTCTTACTTTTAACCTGGTTAAATTGAGAACCAGCAGTAGTATCAGTAGTAGTAGAGTCAATTGAAATACAGTAGATCAAGTTGGTTCAGTTTGGTTCTGTCATTAAATTATTAAAAAATACAGAATTATGAACTGAAATAATTGTTTGGAAAATCTTTAATTTTATTTTTCATTTTCAATTAAGCAACCAATTAGAATGTGTCATTTAACAGACCTACAGATATTGTTAGGAATTATTGTTAGTGGGGTTTCTGAGTGTTCCCTCACAATTTAAACGATAAATGTGAAATATTTAAATTCCCCAAGTAAATATGTGCTCATTTAATTAAAAGAACAAGACAAGACCAGCTGAAGCTATCATATATATATTAAATAATGTGTATTGTCATTCTCATACCATAGTGCATCTTAATAATTAATAATTATGCTATTTACTGCAGCGTTAATGACTAGAATTAAATTTTGAGTGTAACTGTGTGTAGGTTACGGATCTGTATGTAGTTTCAGTGATTTTTACAAACAGAAAACATGCAGGAACTGGATTGTATTAGTAAAAATAGCACGTGTCAGTGCTGGAAATGTTTAGATAGATTTTTCTGTTTAAGTTTCACATTAGGATTGTATTTCTCCGGGTTCTTGTTTGTTTATGGCTTCCTTTTTTTTTAAATCATTTTAGTTTCTCTTTTCCGTGCAGCTTGTCCCCGCATACTCATCTCACAGCTGGCTGCACACAGAACACAGAGGATGCCTTCTTTATAGAAAAAATGTAGCTCATTCTCCAGTTTACTTTGATTGGAAAGCATTTGTTTTATTTGTTGTATGTTTAACAATGTTTTGCTCGTACATTTATGATGCGGAAGTAAGGAAAAAAGAAGGTCAGCTCGCCTAGGTTCATATTTTGTAAACATATGTATGATGAGCTCAAAAACAAAACAACAACAACGATATAATCAACTCAGTAAACGACTGACACTGACAACATGTAATCATGTCGTTGCTTGTGAAGTCAGCCCTGGGAAATAAATGAGCATGCAGCATCTTAGATTTAACTCGCACAACATTTGACTTGCGAAGAAATGAAACCAATATTAGAGCGAATGAAAGTGTCGGTGTAATATTTAAATAAACTCTTCTGATGACGTGTGTGTTTGAATGCCAGAAATCTTAGTCTTAACCCTATTTATGTATCACATGTTTGAACTGCTACAGGGACGTTGATGTATTGGTACTTTAACAGCATATCAAGTTGTTAACTCCATGGATACCATTATAGTATTTTATCGCTTCATTTCTTTGTCTACAGTAAACGCTCTAAAAAGGATGGGCTGCATTTGTAGTCATTTCCATTTATTGCAGTAGCCTGGATTAAAATAAAGTGCAACCAAGTGCCTTCAAAGGTCACCTAATTAGCAAACAGAGTCCACCAGTGGGCAATTTAATCCTGGCATAATTGCAGATGTTCTCTGAAGGCCTTGGAGGTTTGTTAGAGAACATTAGTGAACAAACTGCATGATAACGAACAAAGGACACACCAAAAAAAGATCAGGGAGATATTTGTAGAGAGGTTTAAAGCATGTTTAGGTTGAAAAAGAAAACGGCTAAACTTTAGACGCAAAGCACTGCTCAATCAACCATCAAACATGGAGGCAGTATGGGGAAACTGTAAACAAACTGAGACATATTGTAGTTCTCCACCTAAACTGACTGGCAGGACAAAGAGAGCATTGCTCAGAAAAGGAGGCAAGATACCCACGTTAACTCTGGAGGAGCTGCATCTCAGGTAGGAGAACATTTTGGCAGGACAACTATTAGTTTTGTTTTCAGCCACAAACCTGAAAACCACATCACCCTGGAAACACCATCCCATCCGTGGATAACGGTGTTGGCAGCATGATGCTGTGGACATTCTGTTCTTCAGCAGGGAAACTGGTCAGAGTTTATGGGACGATGGTTTGAGCCAAGGAGTGGTTAATCACAGTTAATTCACTATTTAATAGAGAAGGTTTTTTTTCTTTTTACATAGGCCAAGGTTGTTTGGATGGCAGTTTTCATTTATCATTTGAAACCTGGATTTTCTTTGTACTCAGGTTGTTTTTAATTGTGTTTGAAAATTTGGAAGAGTGACAAAAATAAATAAAAGAAGGGATGTGTTTAAAAGGTACTTTGCAATGAGAAATTCATTCCCCTGGGCGAGTGTAGGAGCTTGGTGCCCATTGTAAGATTTGTTTTTTTGTAAGATTTGTTCTTATCTGTTCATAATTATTGCGGCTGAAGTTTAGCATCTTCACATTCTATCCTTGTAATAACGGGCAGAATCTGTTTATTGAGCAAAGGCCTACAAGAAGTAGTGATTTTTTCATCCAGTTTTCTGTGAGAAAACCTTGATCAGACTTCATACCTTTAAAACCATTGCCTTTAGCTGTCAAAGGATGGATCAACACTTTGTCATTTGGAGAGAGCTTCTATCTCAAGTGGAGAAGTTTAGATATGTCCTTTTCTAGTTCACCAGAGGAGGAAGATCAGAGAGGAGTATCGACAAGTGGACCTGGGCAGCATCTTCTGTTAAACTGTGTCAGACTGTTGTCAAGCTGTTGATTTACCACCAAATCCAGCCTTCATTTGATCAAAGACCATGTTTTGTATTCAACAGGATCAACTCCCAACGAAAAAGATCTTTCTTCATATGCTGGCTTTTCTTTTCGTTAGGGATGAGGTGATGAGTTCTGTTATTTAGGAGTGGCTCAAGGTAGAAATGCTGCCCATACACAACGCTATGGCTTCTCATGTCACATAGAGCAGTTACAGAGGAGATAGTAGTTATATTTTTAGCTGTTTCCTATCAATTGAGAGCATGTTATACACAACCACTGCAGACATGACACGGAGATATGAATTTATATGAAATAAAAGATGTTCTGCTGTGAATAAAATATCTAAGTGAATAGTTTTCCACAAACGGCAAATAAACAATATTATGGAAAAAGTGTAAATTACTTATTGTGTAGATCCTGGTGATTAAGCAGTCTCCTAGAAAATTACAGTTGCATGTTTATCATTTTGAGTTTAGAGTAAAAAGATAAGTTCAGATTGAGTGATCCTGCTGGACATTTATGAACAGAAGTAACCTATTTGACACAATGCAACAAGGTATTGGTGTGCACGCTTGCAGTATTTATGCATAAAATATAAAAGACATTATTCTTACTAATGAGCAGTTTCAGTACTAAATAATCCAATAGATAAACTGTTGTAAAATGTGAAATGTCAAGACCCAAATGAATAGAAGACCAATATGTGACCAAAGTATTAAGGTAATCTTAGAAAGAATTTGCACAGCCATCCTTCCATCCAAAATCTATACCTACGTAGTCCTGTCAGGGTCTGGGTTGTAAAGCCCAGCCTGACTGAGAAGAGTGGACCCGCACGTTCACTTCTGAGAGAAATTCAGGCTGGCTAATTCACCTAACATGCATGATTTCAGGCTTTGCACGGGAAGAACATGAGGAGGCAACAGTGCTTTTCGCTCTGGCACTTTGCAGCCCCAGAATACTGTATATACAGAGCAAGGTATGATGAATATATGTTGGAGATGAGCCGTTTAGAATGTGAAATCGGGTGCAATGTTGAATATCGGGAGGCAAAACAGAAAACACAAGTGGGGACCTGTAATAACATGAAACAGGAAGCAAAACTTACTGAAGATTCAGTTGGACAAAATGACAAAAAAGTGGCAAAATCTAATTCACATTAAACACAAAAACCAAGATGAAAGCCTGTTGCAAGTATATTAGCTGACAATCATTAAACATAAAGCAACACGGGCTCACTGTGCAGATAATCAGAAATAATCAAAGGTTTTAAGGCAAACCATTTTCCATGCACCATTAGGTGAAGAGGACAGCTGCTGGAGTGCAGAGGCTCTTGATTGTTTGAGTTACGGAGAGAGAGAACTCCTCCGCTGCTTGACTTCAATGATAAATTACAAATGATGTGCTCTACCTCACCTGCCTCCCGTCCTGACCGTAAACATACACCCTAGCACGCATCGATAACCAAACCTCTTCCTTTCTGCGTTTTTTTTTTTTTTTTTTTTTTTTTTTGTCTCCGGGCTCCAAAACCATATTGAGGTTTCATTGCTTGCAGTTTCTGTCCTTATGAATGTCAATGGAGTAAATATATAAATTAGTTTTTGACCCCCACGGTGAATGGGAGAATATTATGCATTTCTCAACTTCTGGTACGAGCAACCAAAATTTGTATCTTGTGTCACCTTGCTTTCTTTTCGGCTCAATAGATCTGCTGTAGGTGGTAATGATTTCAGCATCCTTTGGTTAGGGCACGTGTGTCTTTTACTGTTGTCTATACAAATTGAGTCAGCCCATCAATGAGCATCATGAGGGTCCTGTTTGTGCATCCCCAGCGGGCTACTGCCTCTTGAGTGCAAATATGTTCCTCTTGCTGTCAATACTTCTTCTTCAAACAGCATCGAATTAAGGACAGGAGTGCTGTGCAGAGGGCGTATGGCAGCTAGAAAAGAAAGAACTGTGATATTTGCAGAGATGAGAGAACGAAGATCAGTGGGAAAATAAGCAGAAAACATCAAAAGACGACAAAATAAGTTTCATTTTTCAGAGGCTTTTGATCCACCTTACTTTTCTTCATACTTTTAAGCTTTTGGCACACTTTTATGTCTGTCTTGGTGTTTGCCTAATCAGTGAAGGATTTAATTTACTATTTGGAGGTTTTGTTTCTTGTCTCAAATTAATTATTGTTTTAATCCAGTTTCACAAGCTCTAAAACAGCATATTTTCAGTAATCTAAGAGTTCACTACCAAACTTATATCACTTGGAATGTCACCCACCAAAGTAAGCCGGAAAGTAATTCTTAAAAATAAAATAAAATTGGACTTCAGTTTTTAACTAAGCTGTTTTTATTCTATTTGGTAGATAATGATTTCTGTCCTTTTGCGTGCACATGTGCAGTTATAAAACAAGCAATACCCCCCTGGGATGAATACAGTATTTCTGATTTAGGTTTTTTAAGTTAAATGAGAATAGAAAACAAAATGGGCATATTTGTTAGTTTCTTTGTAACTGTGACGTAAAAGATAAGCTGGGGGCAAATTGTTTAGTTGCATTTTTTTTTTTTTGGCACCTTTTTGCCCAGTCCCATAAATTCAAGGTACTACATATTTTGATAAAAGAACATTTCAAAAGCTTCTGGGATGTTTAGAAAGACAACAACAATTGAAGATCAATATTATATGTTTTCCTGCTGTAGTTTTCTGTTTGCTGCAGTTTTCATAGATATGTGATTTATTGCTGTTTCATTTTTGTTTCTTCTCTCTACATCATTGCCATCATTGAAAATCCTGACTGGACCAAGGAAATGAAATGGAGTGATGTAATTATTTAACTATTCATCTTCATTGTTTAAATCAAAAAGGGTTTCCCATTTAGAATGTAAAGGTTTAAAACTATCTTGATTTATAGTTTTCCAGCTGGGCGCTTCTTGGTGAACATTTTTTTTGTGTCCAGAAAAGAAAATTATTCACTATTACTTAATCAGAAATAACTCACTGAAGTGTCAGGACAGAGTTTGGCTACTCTAGCTATTCTGCTTCTTAGTTAGAATGCCTTAAACAAGAAAATGACTAATAGTGTGAGTTTAGATTGACAGTTTGACCAGTTTTGATTTGTACTGGACAAGAGGAAAATTTAATAAGAAAGATTAATTGCTGGACAGAGACCAGCAACATGTGGACAGCTAAATACTAAAAATACAAAAAGTTATCTTAAGACATTTATCACCAAATAATAAACTTGTGAGAACATAAATATAGATTGTTGACAAATTAATTTAAATGGACCCAAGGATGGATTTCATTTTCGTCCATAGTGAGTGAAACAGCCCGATTCTTAGCTGGTGTTGCTGCGGTTGTTTTACAGGCTTGAGATGTTACAACATTGGGGGTTGTGTTATTGCTGATGAATTGTCGTCTTTGTTATACGTTGGTTCTGCAGTTCAGGATTTTTGACTTAAAGGGGACATGTCATTGGAGTCTCTAGTTATGCAGAAAATTTGAACGTAGTCTTTCCAGATGCTGCATATATATTTTTATATTCTGTTCAGGTCATATTTTTCAAACTGTCCAGTTTTCTATTACGTCTTTGAACAGTTATGTCACAGTATTTGCTGTGGAACGCCTAAACAAGGTCATGAAATTCTGACGTATCCGCCATCTTTATTTCTAAGAGTGATTTTGTAGTCCAAGCTGTAGGATGCCGAAGTGGATAAGAAAAATATTTGGTTATCGGATGTATTAACCCACACAATTCATTACACTGTCCCCCAGCATGCTACAAAGATGACCGATCAGGATGAAGTGAAATGCTCGTCTTTTAGATTTAAAGAGACCACACCAAAAGAAGTTGCCCTCAGAGGCACTTCAGAAAAAGGGTAAAAAGGGGGATTTGGGGGTAGATCAACCAAAGCATTGCGGGTCCACTTTATACAGATCATAAAATAATTATTTCAACATGAAAAAGAAGAATTGAAAAGCATGATATGCCCCTTTTAATTTGCCTCGCACTGGTGTGCTTTTTGTGACATGTGTCTAGATGAGAGAAATTTAAATGGCAGTAACTGCAATGTGAGCTATGAGTACAGGAACACCTATTGGCTCCCAGGAAGAAAAAGACTGACTTAGAGGTTATCACAAAGGCCTCATTTAGACACGAGCCAATGAAACATCCTTTTGTTTCCATGGCTAAGACCTATATATTTCCTCCAGGCTTAGACCTGGACTGAAATAATATAAAACTAACCTGTCTGGTCTATACATAGTCTAAGCTTTGACTAAAATGTATAGATATGTACACAAAAAGTCTGGACACAACAAAAAAAGGCTAGAAAACATAAACTGTAACTCATAGACAGCTTCATTTGATTTAGTTTGACACACTGGTTTCATCCATTTTTCAGTTGTGATATTGCGTTAATAATTTAAAAATATATTGATTGAATTAATGTGCTCTGAGATGACGTGTTGTAAACTGATGCTATATAAATAAGCTGATTTGACTTGATTTAACATCAATATGCGGGAAATAATCTGAATTTCTTTTTTATTACTAAGTTTAGTTTGTGCCATTGGGAAAATGTCAGTCACGCACCAAGAATCCAGATTTCCAACCAGAGGGCTGACCAAATGATACAGAGGCAGATGAGGAACAGAATTTAATTGATATATTAAAAAAGAATGTTGTTTCAACAATAATAAAAACCTGAACACAGAGTCTGTGTTTTCATGCACAGGCAAACTAGGAAAGTACATGACTGGGGATCAAAGGTTAACAGGTTCGAGGCTGGCTGCTTGTTTGGTTACTAAATCATGACTAAACCAGCTCTACAGCCTGTCCAAGCTTTTCAAGGATTTGGGTTAAAGGAGGGGTATTTCATCGCTCGTTCGGGTGTGGGAGGCCTACCTGGGATAAGCTTGATTCACTAATGGCAGATCTCAGCTTGATTTTAAAGGATGCTCATTTCTAGAAATATAATCGGACCACAAGACCTTATCCTCAATGGGTAAAAAAATAAAAGCTAACATTTCCTAATAAGGGCCACAAAAAGTTGCTTTGTTAAAGTAAGAACTAATTATTAGGGAATTGCGAGCACAAAGTTGGTGCCTAATTTATTCCCAATCAGTTCCTATGAAGCAACACAGCTTTTTGTGACCCTTATTATGAAGTATCACCATGTAAAAACCATTATAATAAAGTGAATCCAGGAGAGTGCAATGAGCAATTACCACAGTTTTGTAATTATGCATCATAATATAAGAACAGATGCCTTGTAGATATCCCTAACAAACCACTTTTATCATCCCCTGTGAGTTCTAATAGAACTAAAATTAACTAAATTCATATCGCACACATCCTAATTTCAGGGTTAAGAAATCAAAGAAAGAAAGACTCGGTATGTGACAAATAAATTGGCACCATAACAATCAGTCTTTCCAGAACAAGCTGCTCATCCTATTGTCGCAGCATGCTAAGTGATCATAGGCTCCACGGCTCGACTCATTATATAAAATGCGAGAACAAGACCTTTGTAGTGATTCATAGACTGTGTGGCTTTTAATAGCACATACCTACAGAGCTGTAAGGGGGGAAAGTATAGAGAGGAGACAGGATCCTTTTGACTCGACCTGAGCATATTTGCAAACACTGGAAATTAGAAAACCTACCCCAAGAATTTAGAGTTGTGAATAATTGTCTGCATAAAAGATGCCGCTGGGGATGGAAAGTCACATTTCCAGATGATGTAAATTCATCCACCAGAGACTAAATAGGCTATCCCTGGGTTATTGATGTTGTTTATAAACTGTTGTTCACATATATACTCATGCAATCTACTTTAGTTGTAAAATACATCTGAAGGAAATGGGATGCTTTGCAAAATTAGTTTCGCCTAAGTAATGGAGTAAGAAAACCTCATGCTTTCTCGAAGATATTGATGGTTTTACTCACATTTACCAAGAAATGCATGCAGATTTTTGTATTAGATTAATGGCAAAGTATAGTCTGGTTGCAGCTTTTGCTAAGATCAAACAATGTAGCGGCCTCACGTAGTTCTACCACCTCTCTCCCACTCTCTCTTTGTACACCAAATGAATGTGTGCTGGGTGTGTTTCCTGTCGTCGCCTGTTTGTGTGTTTTTCTGCCCGGAATATGTGGGCGTGTCACTATTTGTCGACGTATTCCACCTGTGTGTGGTCTTGTGATACCTTGTTTGTCTCTGTATGTGTGTGTCCAGTGAGGGGAAGATGGTTGTTCTGTCTCTAGCAATCGGGCTGGCTGAACAGGATGACTTTGCCAACCTCCCAGATCTCCAGGAAGCTCCGGCAAGCAAAGAAAATGAAACCACACCAGACAAAAGGTAATTATGGACGGAGGCACATGAATGTGAGCACAGTATGTAGGGTAGATGAGATTATATTTAGAGCCTTACACTCTGTCACATCCCCTGCAATGCAGACAAAACAGGTGTGATTTGTTGGAAGCGGTACGTCTTGGTGGGCCCTTTGAGTCCTTAGAGCTTCAGGTCGGATTTGATGTTGTGGAGTTAAAAGATCCCTAATAAAAGTGGAGTCTTGGAAGTTTGGAGACTGAATTTTGACATTTTGTGTATCTGCAGTGGCAAGTTGGATTGTCTTGTGTTGGGACGCTGGTGCATTCCACAGTCTTTATACAATGAGATAAAGTAATTATCATTCGATGTAATTATCATTGGACTCAAGGTTTCTCAATGCAGGGTTTCCAGCTTCTCATGTTATCATTTTAAACCTTCAGCTGATGGATTTGTATTATGTCGATCCCTGTATTATACTGCGTTTGTTCAGAGATTTGAATGACTGTCAACCCCTCACTGATTAGCAAATCAAAGTTTCACCATAAAATAAACATGTTAGTAGCTTAAAAACTTAGTAATATGTTTTTGGTACAACTATCATCCCAGTTATTTTTGACCCCAAACGTTTTGGTTTACAAAGGCCACTATTAAATTTGAAGAGTTTAAAATGCCACATGCGTTGATTATTTTAAGTAAATTTTATAATTTCACCAGGTACTGATAGATGACAGTTTCATTTATTTTTGCAGGTGTTGTACTGTCAGAACAGCTTTACCAAAACCTTCACAGTGCCTGCTATGTGTGTTGATGCTAAGCTTATTAGCTCTTGGCATATTAACCTCAACCTTTTAGTTTAGCCCAGCGCCTACTATAGCATAGTTGTATTATTTTCCTACAACAACCACCTTAATAAAGACTCTGACCTTTATTAAGCTTCAGTTCAGAAAATAGATGCTCCTCTCATCGTTATGTGTTTTCTACTTTCTGGTCTTTCTATATTTCTTAATTTTATATTTCTGAATTTTTGAAATTTCAAGTGGGAAAGGATAACTGCAATGACTCTGTAACAACTTGGAACAACATCAAATGAGAAAGTTAAAATATGCAATTGATTGTACCCTAAATACAATTTAACATTTTCTAAATTATAGATTTAGACATGTTCTTTTGAGATGGTTACATTTTGTCATTTAGTGTGTGCAACAATACCGTATAAAAATGTATGGTTTTATAAATGTAGTTTTACGCACTAGTGGATGTAAAGTGAGGCGACTACCAAACTGGATATTAAAGTTAAGCATTTTGTAGGGACACTAATGGCCCTTTTTCATCAGTATCATGTGAGCGTTGCACAGCATGGTTCTACCCGGTTATTAGGGTTTTCCATTTGTAACGGTTTTATGGTACCAGCCCCATGGTACCTTCTTGCCTGGGGTTATAAGGGAGCCGAGTCGGCCTGAAAATGAAACATCAGAATCTACCCAATCTGTCACTGATTGGGTAGGAGGTGGCATCACTGGTTGCGTCCCTCGTACGACTCCCTAACAAGAACCAGACCCACCATTTGTTAAAGCTCACAACAGCAAGCGATGGTATCACAGAGACTGATTATATTCTATCTAAAAGAAGCTCTGTACCCTTTTGTCCATTTGACAGCGCTCCATGGCTTCCCACACTCCTCTGTACTTCTCACAGAGGTGGGTAAGCCAGGTTCAGAAAGCAAAAAGCCTGTACAGAGATTAGTTCCAACCATTTGCATTTCCAGCTCCACAGCATAGAGAGGGACTAATGTTTAAAACAGTGATCTCAAACTCCAGGCATCCAGGGCTGGTGTCCTGTAAATTTTAGATATGTCTCTGCTTCAGCACACCTGACTCCATTGCAGAGCTCTGCAGAGCTGGACTGCATGCTAGTGAGGTAGTTTAGCCATTTGATTCAGGCGTGTAGGGCAAGGGACAAATCTAAAAGATGCAGGATTAGAGTTTGAGACCACTGGCTTAAAATCCCCTGGTTAAGTGAATAGAAAGAAGGAAAACTAGGTAGAGTTATTAGTTTCTAAGGCCCGATTTACCCACCTCTGCCTCTCCAGAGTGTTTCATTGTGCCACCAGCAGCCTTCTCTTTTTTTTGCTTTGAGCCTGACAAAAAACTATGCAGCACATTCAGCATTGGCCTCCATTGTTGCGTTGTTTTTGATGCATACAAACATGTCACATTATCTTCTGTTGACGACCCCAGCCACATTAATGTGGTACTTGGTGTTAATGCAAATCAACGTGAACCATCTAAAGTTGAGTAGAAACGAGCTGAGTCGAGTCAAGTAGACACCAGTGGAAAATGCTCTAAAAGGGGCCTAGCCACTTACTGTGATTTTAAGAATTTCTACGCTAGTAGCTCATTCTTGTAGCATACAAAGGTTTTCCTATTAAATTATTGTGCCCTGTTGGCTTACTATATATTTTATTTCTGAATTATAGACTTTGTTTTCGGTCTATTTGTTAGTAAACAAAGATCTTTTGTGTATATTTTCCATAAAAAGACCATGTGACCAGAAGTACGATATTACGAGCTATTCAGAAGATAGTGTTCATTCTCACCTTGAGAATGAACACTATCTTCTGAATAGCTCCACTATGCCAGATCCAATATGGCGGCGACGTCAAGCTTCAAGCTCTAATTCAGCGCTCAACAAGGTGTCCACATCTATACGTCTCTGATGGAGCAGAGCGAGTCAGCAACACCCAGAGGAGGTGCAAAAAGAAAGAGGTAAATTAACCCCAACCCTGTAAATGGAAGGCACTACTGGCTCTTACAGTCGCTGCGTCACTTGTTGCCGTCTTGTTTTCTGATAGCAAAAAGCTGTTTATGTCTGCTGATAGTGCCCAGTGCAAAGTTCTTTTCAGGCTCAAAAAGGACTAAGAAAACACTATCAGGATGAACCTTTGGCATATATATTGTTTTATTTGAAGATTAATATATGTTTTTTTTTGTTTTTAAAGGTATACTATGCAACCGGGGTTGATTTTCCAGCGAGGCTCCCCCCAGAGGGCGAAAGTAAAGGTGCACTGTCGTAAATATGCTCAGCTGTTGTACTGGTTTCTCTGTCAAGCCAGGCGCGGTTGTTTTGAGCTTAGCAGACAGGCGAACGCAACGAAAAGTCGAAAAACGGCAGTACAAACAATGACTAACACAGTGAAAGTATGAACATGCACACAGAGAGAGAAACCATTCCAATGCAGTGTTTCCCCTAGGAATTTGCTTACCGGACGACCGGCAGAGCGGAGCGGGGGGGAGACAAGTGTTGCGACTCCAAAAAGAATCAGCCTAGTCGCTTGAGAGGGAAAGGTAGGGTCCTGTTTGTCTGACGCGCTGCCGTCGCTTGAGAAGAAAAGCGCACTGAATCCAGGATTATATCGTGAATAATTTATTATTCAGCGGCCTTCAACGTTGTTTACACTCAGCTGGAAATAGGTCTATATGGTACATGATCTGTAGTTCATAGCACGGCAAAAACGGTCAACAAAAATTACGGCTACCCCGCTCCCCTCTCTCCTGTCAAACCTGGTACAGGTAAGCACGCCTCTTTTGAAGCAACCAGCCCCCTTCACCAAATGTGTCACATGACATACACGCTATACATCACCATAGCAACCATTCACCATGTGACAAATAAACATAATACATTTATGGCTCCTACAACAAGCTTTGCGCGCATATCGAGTTAGTTTTTTTTTTTTTTTTTGGAATGTTGGGAGGCGGTAGCGTGAGGGAAACCCTACAATGTTACTTACAATCGCATCAGCAGAAACGCGAGGTCCGCGTCAGCCTTGCAGCCTTCTCTTTCTTTTAGCTCTCGCCATTCGGAAAAAGCTTGCCCGATGTTCACCCGTGTACGACTCCTCTCTCTGTCCAGAGCCCTTTTCCTCTTTCTTGCCTGCTCCGACATGGGCTTTCGCTGTTTTGTCGCTGGTTCCGCCATGATAACTGCACAGATATCGCCACTGCGCTAGCAACGAGCATGCGTTTCACTGGGGACGTGTAGCAGTTCTCGCCGTAAAGCAAGACCGACTCTCGCGATCTTGCACGAGATTCTGAGCCTATGGGCGCGGGCCGAGGGCTCCTGCAGTTGCAAGTGCGGTATTTCCCCCACAGACCACCAGGGCGGCCAAGAAAACCTTTGTTCAACCTGAAATGACTCATTTAATCATCCAAAACGGTATGGAACACATTAATTAACTGAAAAATGTTGCATAGTATGCCTTTACGGTCAAAATGTGTGATGATGTCCATATAACACTCTTTAACACTCATGGCTACTGGGACTGATTTTGGCAGGCAAGAGAGAAAAATGAAATAGTTAGCTCACCTGGCCTTTTATTGAATTAGACCTCCTGTAAGCAGCATTTTGTCTGGTTGCCCCCAGCTGCTGCCTCCCATACCCGACTGGGCACAGTCTGAGGTGTGCAGTTCAGTTTAATTACAAAGCTAGGCATTCCTCAAAGTGACCTTTGTCTTGGTTTTTACTGAAGGGGTTTTCGTCCATCATCTCCTCAGCATTTCTCACAAGTCTTGTGTTTTGCTCACCAAACGTATAGTCCAGAGGTGAAGCACCCCAGCCTGATCAAGGCTGTGGGAGCACTCTTTAATGGCAGCTGGTGTTTCCCCACTGAAAAAGAGAGGAGGAAGCAGTGATGGAAGAGGTTCCCATTTAAACGGAGTGTAAGACGTTTGCCAGCGGAGCAGGGCCAGAGACTACCTGTCCAAGTAATCTGAATTTGACATGTTATCAACTGCTGTCGATGTAAATTTGAAATAATAAAAAAATAAAACATTCGGGATAAAACACACAACCTGGAATTTATCACATTCCCCAAATACATTGAAGGCATTCCTTATTTGAGGCTTTTTATCTTTTTTTCACTGGACTCATAAATCTCTATGATTTTATCTGTTTTGTGATTGAGGTCAGGGGTCTGCCGCTCTGGCCGGTGGTTCTGACGGAGAATCCAGATTATGACCAAACTTATGTGCCTTTGGAAATGGTGTGCAAATCACACCCACATGGGCCATTGTCCATCATTGTATGAATTCAGTACTACAATACAGTTAAACAGAAATATTGGGTAAGGAATTGGTACTATCTGAAAGTCTGATGTACTGTATGTAATCACGAAATTTGATTTAAACATTTTAAATATATTAAACTTAATTCTACATATTAAATTCCTAAAGCCCCTGTACTAAGCAATTAAATAAAAAAATCTCCCTTTTTCATTAAACAACATGACCTTGGCATTCTGTATTTATTTACTAACCCCCTTACATATACTGTATTTCTCTCCCTCTAATATAAGGGAGTACTCTCTATGTTTGCACTAAAGAGCTCAGAGCTTTTTATTTTATATCTCTTTTTAGCATTACATAATAGCACATTCTCCCACCAGTTTTTATTTTATAATTGTATTTTTTTTTTGCATTTTCTGTCTCATTTCCTCTGTGGTCCCCACCCAGACCTTTGAAACTCTGCTTGACTGCAGCTCTTTGCTGCTCCTTTGATGTTTGAGTCACAGACACAGGAGAAGGACACCCTCATTATTTAGAAGTAAGATTCCCCGCATGAAGCGCTCGTCTAAAAATATGCTAAGTTCTCTCATCTACCAGTGATCTCACAGCAGCACTCTGAGACTAACGCAGTCTCCCAGCTGGTGAACAAAGGACTGATCAGGCTTCTCTCTTATCACATCAGTGTTTGAGGGATAAAGTGCTTAGCACACAGCGTTGACTCCGCTGGGCTGAGGACAGCAGGGCATAGTTCAGGATAAGCATCCATACGTTTCAGCATCGATATTTTTATTCTGTTCTTTTTCGTGGTTCTCTTGTTTTTTTTTCTCTCCATTAAATATGTCAGCTGCACAACGTTTTATCAAAACCTTTCTGCAGTGCATCGAAGCATGCTGCTTTAACTAGGTCATCTGTGAATTTGTGGTGGATGAAAAATGGAAGCTTGTTTTGGAAGAAAACAATATGTTACGTGTTATTGCCTGTGTGTTTTTTTCGTCGTTGTTGTTTTTTGTGAAAGTAATTATGCTTTTTATTTATTTATTTTTACTAAATTTTAAATATTTAAGGATCAAACAAGCCACAGCGACGACTACCTGGCCTTTCAGCCTTGTCGGTTGCCTCACTCTGAACACAACCACAGAGTCTCTACCCAGAGGGCTCATGTGGGCCCAGTTGTCCACTGTTCGTCCACATCTAATAACAGCTCTCCATCATCATCATCTCTTTCTGTCCCTCTCCTCCCTTTGCCTCTGTGTTTTTGTCTGCAGCATGACTGGGCAAGATGCAATGGGATGATCCCGCCAAGATTATGTGTGACAAAACAAGAAGCTGTCAGAGAGTTACAGAGAGACCGAATGAAAGGAAATCATTTGCTCCCAGTTCTCTAGACGAATCTGCTGCAAGACAAAAATAGGCTCAAAACTGGAGCTTTGAGGCGAATGTTTAGCCAAATACCACTTGGAGCAAAAAATACTTAAAAAAACAGATAGACAAACAGAATATTTATATATTTTTGTATATTCAAATAATAAAACAAAGAGCTGGATATTCACACAATGCCTGACAGCAGCTACATTTTCTTTACTGCAATTAGTAAAATTCTTGTTTTTGTCTCGACAAAAAATGCATTCAGCAGATATCTCACCATAATTTTTTTTTTCAGCTGGAAACTATGTTGAAGAACAGTTAATGTGTGGGCTGTGCAGCATTATAAGAGGTTAAAGTCTCTGTGGATCTTAGAAGAGCCACAGAATCAGTAATAAGTTTAGGAAGTTCATTAGTATGAGTGATCTCTTTCACAGTGTGCTGACTCATTTCATCCACTGTTGACATGAACGTATTGGTCCAACTTTGTTGTCTTCTCAACATTACAGCTGCAAAGCCAATTAGTGGTTTGGAACAAATTAGTGCATATTTCCTCTTCTAGAATATAAAATAAGCTTACATTGCTGAAGAGATAAATGGCTTTTGCACTTAGGCAAGCAGACTGTATGACTGTGGCTATTATGAGAAATTATCCAATTTTCATACTTTTCTTACACGTTACGGTTTTAACCTTAACCTCCCTCGATTTTATGACAAACGGTTATTTCTTAATAAGTCATCTTTTTCTCCACTCAATACCTACTTAAATGAAAAGTTTAATTGTTCAAAAGGGGTTTTTTTGTCAGATAAGGATACAGCAGAAAGGATTAATTTATTTCAAGCTCTTTACACATAATCACCAGCGGTTTCAAGGGATATGGAGGTCAGCACTATGCCTGATTTAAATTTAATGCCACCAATATGTTTCTAAACGTGTCAGGACAGCATTTCTACAGTGTTTTATCACCTTGATTTAGTTTCTCTTAATTATCAAGGTTTTTGCGGAACAATGCCTCTATTGTATTCAGTAAGTGTCAAATCTGATTTAGCTCCTGTACTCTTTACCGTGCCGTTCAAATACCAACAGTGTCATGCTTCAAAAACTTTGCCTTTGCTCTGTCGTCACCTTTTTTTCTTTTTTAACTTGTTTCGGTTCTTGTTTATCCTGTTTTTCTGGCTTTTATTTTGAACCAATCCTTGGTTCTCCCGTTTTTTTTTTTTTTTCAGATTCACTCCATGACTTATGTTTAAAATCCTTTACCTTTATGCCTTCTAGTGAGTGTTGTTGTCCTTGGAGCTTTTCAAGTGTCAAAATAAATACAGAGGTCGTAAAAATCTGTGAAGTCAGAGTTGGTTTTTATCTGCAGGAAGAGTTTTGTTGGAGTTTGTTTTCGGTGTGGAGCTGAACAGGTAGATCTAAACGGAAGAAAACACACATCAGTGCCCGTATTCACAAAGCTTCTTCTTCCTCTGAGAGCTCCCATCTTAGCCTAAAAACTCCTACCTAGGAGTCGAATCTTCAGAGCGATTCAGATCGCTGTTGAGAGCGACTTTGAGTAAGGAGACGACAGAAATGTTTGTCTTAGTGAGGAGGTGTGGTTCACCCCATTGCTAAGAGTGAATGCTGTATTTTAAGAGCTGTGATTGGTTGTTAGTACAAAAAAAACACACAAATGTGATCTTAATAGTGAAAAGAGAGAAATTAACAGATTAGACTGGATGAAGAAATGTGTCATGATGATGAAACTCAGCAAAAATGAATGATTGTCACACAGCATCAAAATGCGTGACTATACGTCCTCATCATTATTTTGATTTGCTTATGTTTACTCGCCATACTGGTCATTTGACTTCATCTATTTGATATTAATGTGCACTTAACTGTCAGCATTTTACTGGGATTGGCTGCTTCTATAAAAATCGGATTTGGCAAAACGAACAACATAAAATGGATAAAGAAAACAAACCGAACCAAGGAGCAGCACCTCTGTCCGCACAGCTCTGGGAGGAGAATAGAGGAGTGCTGAAAGGAAAATTGATCCCTGATCACGGCGGAAACAGGCCAACTTTGAAGCACAGATCAATGCGCCTTTTTCTCTGCGTGTTTTAGTGCTTTTAAGTAACAGACTAGACATACAGCAATCAAAAGCCAGAGAGGAGATGGCATCACACAAGCAAACCTAACTGAAACTAATTAATTTCACCCTATGGGGATTAATATCTACATATTCATAATTGTAGATTGTTAAAGAGGTTTATGTGCTAATTTCCTCCACTGTTTAGGTGATGGATCAGCCAATCAGCTCTCTCTGTTTCATCTAGGCTGGTTAAGCTTGCTAAAAGCCCTCCTCACTACTCCTAAAAAAATTTTCACTTTAGCACCTCTCTTAGTGCCTAAGATGCTTTGTGAATAACTTTTATCTAACCAGGGTAAAATTCTTAGACGTTTTCCTAAAATGTCACTGAGAGCTACTTTTAGTCGTAGGGTTCTTTGTGAATATGGGCGCAGAAGTCAAAGGAGGGTTTAGAGACCATCTTTAAATTGCACCATTTTAGTTCTGAAATATTCAGATGCCTCATTGTGTGTAGTGCCCCCCCCCCCAAAAAAAAATAAATAAAAATAAAACACCTCCTGCAGTTCAAATGAAAAACCTACTATTGGAGAGTTTTTATCTTTGAAATGCTTTATTGACAGATCCTAAGCAGATGACAGTGTAGTCAAAAACATCACCTCACTTCATTTGTTGGGTGTTGATATTTATGGCTTTTACAATGGTTTGATTGTTGTTGTTTTTTTCCTCAGAAGTAAAGATTTTCGCAACTTTCCATTTTCTCTGAACCCGAATAATAATCTGTTGCTTGCTCTCAAATGGAAAAGTCTATATAATAGCAAATCTGTGAACAGATATGCTTAACTTACCTGAGGGAGCTGATAGTTCCAGTCTGTGTTTCCTTTCGATATTCGCCACCTATTAAGCTCTGTGGTTTCCGGTATTTGCTTTAAATATAAATTTTGGATCAGACTTGCTCAGCCGTATCTTGTCAGTGGTTATTCTCCTCTGCGGGCGTTATTTTCCGTTTTCTTTGTAAGATTCTCAATAATGTGTCTTATGTGTTCCCGCCTCACAGTGAGGATCCCCTTTGGTCTTCACCTTGTACAACTACACTCACAATTAATGTCATTTAGAGAGAGAAATGTATTTCAAACATGGCTAGTCCTACAATAATTAGCATCTGGATTGTGTCTTTGTATCACTGATTATACTTTGCCATAAGAATGTCTAAATGTAATATGCAGAAAATCCCAATGTTTCTCTAACTCTGTTGAAGGGTTCTCTGTTCTCTGATATGCAGCTTTGTGTTATGTAAGTCCATGTGGGTCACTGTGGTGGACTGGAAAAATCCCTGCGGTGGGCCGGACATAATCACCCACCTGCAGATAACAATGATGTTGGCTCGGAGGCTGTTTTTGTTATTATCATTTCAGAAAGCTGCCATTGCATGCCGGAGCTGCATCTTAATGAGCTCAGAGATGCACCACACACAGCGATGCAACAGGGAAATAAATATGAATAAACCCAAAAGAGTTCACTGGCACCAGACATCCCGACTTTGAATGAGGAGTTTGTAAAAGCTGTGAAGGCATGTGATGCTTTACGAAATCAAATATTTCTGTTTGCTTTCATTCAGTGTAAGTCAATAATGTGAAATGTCCTTGTAGAATTTCACTAAAGAGACATGTATTTCAGATGTTCACAACCTAAAGTAGCAAAGGCTACTGCGGTTGAACATGTTTGTTTTTTACAATTGAAAATTGTCAAGAAAAACTGAGATTGACGTACCGTAACAGAAGCTCTTTATTTGCTAATAAAGATACATAAACACTGTATATCCTTAATTTAAATTGTGACTGTGCAGATAGACATAGAGCAAATGCCGTTCCATACTTTGCTTCACATACATTTTCTACTGTCATGCTAAGGGACAAGGCTTTTGTTGGAGGTGTGTGTGTGTGTGTGGGGGGGGGGGGGATGAAGGGCTGTCTGACCCTTAGAAACAGATTTTTTATGCTGTACACTTTAAAGGCGGTATACTTTATAGGAGCTGCACTTGCAAGTTCACTCTCAAAATTCTCAATAAAAACATTTTTATGAAATATTTTTGAATATTTCGACCTGTTCCTATATAATGCTAGCCTGACATGGTCATACTCAATTCTAGTCAGAATTTGAGTCTGATACTGCTCCATAGAGCTGTGATTATGGGGCGTGTTTCGAACGAACCAGGAAAAAAAATTCCTCTGCACTCAATTGGATAGACCTACAACCAATAAGAGCAACGGAGTGTGTAACGTATGTTAAGCGACGCATAGTTGAATAGTCTGAATTAGCGAACGTACAACGTTACCTACTATGTTTACAACATGGGATTCATATCACGACATTGCGAGTTATTTACTAAGTCAGACAGTCAGATGATCTCTTACCATTTGTAAGTTAGATGAACTTCGTCCACGACAATACCCATAACGTTGGCTTGAAAAACATCGGAGCCTAGCATGTCCCTCCACTTGTTGTTCAGCAGCCAGGATTCCGGGCTTCCGAAAAGGAGCTGGCAACGACCGCTGGCTATATCCACCTCGTCGTTCACGCCAAGTTGCATCGCCGTGATGCCTATTTCAGTAGCTTCTTTCACGAAACGAATTCAACCCAAGCGCGCTTTGGTGACGTGGTTGATTACGTTACTGTTGATCATCTGTCCATCATCGTATAAAGCCCGCCCTGACAATTTGATTGGCCCGCCAGATATTGGGCGAGCATACTCGCGCTAGTATTGAGCAATGCCAGACCGAACTTCCCGACCAAAAACATTGTGGGCGGGACTAAGTTTGGAATGGCACCCAGGCTAATATAATGCATGTGGTATCACTGATAATTATCATTAATGCCGAAAGAAATTACATCAGCGGTCTCATCATGATGCAGGTGACCAAGTATGCCACTCACACCAAGCAATGGCCTCTTACGACCCAGGACAGTGGCGTCTGATTTGATTTGCATCTGATTGAGAAAGCGCCTAGTAGGATGGGCTTCTGTAATGGAGAACGCTGGTGAACCTGATATTCAGCCAAACACAGAGTTACATTTTAAAAGGTTATTAAAAGGGGATGAGTAGTGGCAGGCGATGCAGGCAAACAGAACCAGACTGACCAAGGGTTGCAGGCAGTTACAGGCCAAACCAGTAAAGAAGGCAGGGACAGACCAGAACAGGCGATGTGGACCGAGGAACCACCAGAACAGGCAGAGCGAGCAGCTGGAACTCACCGGGAAACAGGCAGACTTGTGCAGCACACAGACACAGGCAACTTACATCAGTGAGGGGAAGCAGAAGAGTCCAGCTGGCTGAGCACACAGGAACTGGTACAGGCAGAGCACATCACACAAGACAAAACAAGACGTTCTGGCAGGGATGAGTTGTCTGAGGCAGGTATATATCGACAGGGGAACAGGTGAGCAGAGTTGACTGTAATTGCTGGCAGCAGGTGGAGCTGATCTGGGCTAATTGACTGGTGAGGAGTGGACGGAGCTGATTGGATGGTGACAGATGGCTGTTGGCTGAGGGGAGTGGAAACTAGTCCAGAAAAGTTCAAAACAAAGCAAACAAAAACCAAAATCATGACAGGCCTCCGTGTTCTTTAAAAACAGCAGTGCTCCAACTGCAGGTTGCTCCAGTACAAGCCACCAGAATTGACAAAGACTTCTGGATAGGAGTTGAAACGTTTTCAGAAAGAACTGAGCGAAAGTCCAGTTGCCTCCGATTTAAGCCTGTTTGCTGTTGCGTTGACCTGGATAACTGAGAATTTGCACAGGCATGCTGAAATAATGGCAACAATGTCATCATATTTCTTATATGTCCTATATTTTTCTACCAACAGCCTTACACGAACAAGTGTTATTTAATAAAGTGTTTGTAAATATCTACACAAATCTGGATTTTTATTCATATTACACAACAATCCGACTTTACTTTGTCAGAAAACTTTGTCTGACCACCTTTGGGTCCTCAGGGTTGTTCCTCTCTTTCCTCACTTTGCAGGCTTCCTCTGCAAGGTGAGGAAAGAGAGGAACATTTTTACAGCAGACCGAAGCCAGTCTGCTGTAAAAATGTCTGCCATCTATCTGTTGTGAACTTTTCTAGTTTGTATTTCAAAATGAAGGTAAAGATCAAATAAGTCTGGAAAGCTTAATCTGGAAAGGTATTGAACTTTAATATGAGTTATATACAGTATAGGAACCTTATTACTTTATTGATTAGTTTCAAGGTAAACTTTGATTTATTTATCCAGTACCATGATCTGGACATGCCTAGTTCCACAGTTCTTATACTGGGGTACAAATAAATGACACTGACAACTCGAAGCACTTTACACTAAAGCCACATTCACCCAGCGACACAAATGAGCACAAATTCATACATACATTCATAATTGACACATGCTACATAATAACCTCCTGATGCCCCACAAAACGTAATACAAATGCTTTGGGGGGGGGGGTGATTATAAGCGACCCTGGGCGCGGCCATTATCAACTGAACCGGAAGGCCGGAAGTGACGTATGAACGGCAAGGAGAATGTAAACACACCTTCCCATCATACTGCGAACTGTCCGTCGGCATTTTTCACTCGGTCAGAAAATTCTGTGTGAAAAATGGCAGAAACCTCTTCAAATAACTTCCAGTCTCATATGTTCAAGCCTGAATATGAATCTGGGGAGTTACGGCTCCCGCATACTCAGACGTACTGTGTGCATACTGTGAGCCACGCGGGATGTCCGGAGACTTTCTAACCTTTATAGTCGAGCGCACATAATGCCTACATATCTTGTGACAAATTCCTCCATTTCCCACACTTTCTGCCAGTGCGACGAAGCGGCGGAATGGATGGTCGCATGTTTGATGAGCTAGTTGAGCACCTAAAGCCGTTTCTTCTCCAGCAGGCATCCCCCGCACACCTGTCAGTGCGGCACGAAAATGACGCCGCGGGTCCTTGTGACTTCCTGTTTAGAGCCGCTCAGTGTATCAAGCTCAGTGTCACATATAAAACAGTTCCATGTGAAGACTTTTTCCCACCTGGCAGTTTATGGTTAGAAAACAGGGACTATTGCCTTGGATATATTGCATGTTCGTATTCCGGGGCCTGGTGCTGTTGATACGTCACGGATATGATTATTTGTAATTTGAGTGACAGGATGCCAAGATAGCAGCACCCGTGAAAAGCACAGAAAAGATACAGTTTTAACCTTTATTGGCGTTGGGACAAAATTACTAGCAATAATACTTCAGGTTCACCATTATATAACGAATGAAAAAAGAATGTTTCCGGGGACCACACTGACATGGGACATGGAGAAGCTAGAATATTTTTCTTCATCCTTTTGTAACATGGGGGAAAATTCCAAGTCCGTTTGCAGTGCTGTGGTGTCCTGCAATTGGTCATACTTAATTTGGTACTTTCTGGTACTTGTTAGAGAACCGCTGGTGTAGTTAGTTTAGACTGAAACTGAGCCAGGGGAACTTTCATGGAGTCAACCGCTCTTGAGTAAACCAGCAGCAATCCCTTACTTCTGAGATTCCCTGGACTAGTGACCCAAGAAGGATGGCAGTCACAGCTGTTGCAGTGGATTATTCGTGTGTTCCTGGTCGTAGCCAAAGTTACCCACAAGGACCGTAACACCACAGGCAGAGCTCTGCCTTTGTTTTGTTTTTCAACCACTGTTACTACTTGCAAGCCGCTATGAGAACAGGTCGAACTATTTCCGGCGCTGTTGAAAATGATCAAAAGGGATGAAATTAGCATCCTGCAAGCTGTATAATGATATCCACCTTCATTGCCCTGAGAGTGTGGAGACGATCTTAAAATTTTACAATTATGAGGAACATGTTTGCTTTTAGGAGATAAGCAGCTGCTTGAGGGGTCTGAACACAGAGCTGCAGACATTATACATAATGTATGTGCCATAAACATTTGAATGATCCATGTCTAATGTTTAACTACTTAACATTTCTTTCCTCACTCACAATTTATAGAAAAGAATTAGCAAGATAAAAAAAAAACTCTCCAGGGTATAATGAACTGTCAGTGTTGTGTTTGCTGCTTGCGCGGCAGCCCAACATGCCCTGAAATTATAAATAGTTGCTTGACAGTGAGCGCTGACAGTGTGTGGGAGTTTATTTTTCCACACTGTCATTCAGTGGATCAACAGGGAAGTGTTTTTACTCAGAGATTCGAATAATCACATTTTGGACCAGACTCTCCAGGATGCTGCTTTAATGTTTCTGTTCAAGCTGTAACTGTTGTCTGATGTGAGCTGCCCTTTGCAACGCAGAGTATTGCAGATCAATCAGGAAGATGTCGCCACCTCTAAACAGCTGACAGATCTGACTCCTTCCCTTCTTGGTCCGAGGCAGCAATCACACCCGTCTAACAAGTCTCCGGGTTGGCCAGCATCGGTCCCTAGTGCAGTCTTCAGAACCAGCAGTGGCCTGAGAGGGAAGATGATCGCGGATAAAAAAAAAAAGAGATGTAGGTCAGCACAAAGAGGAGGATCTTTTGGAAAAGGAAAAGTGTCAGAAATTCCTCTGCAGCTCATTCGCCATGTCTCCAGCTGCTGTGTTGGTCAGAAATTGGATTTAAGGCAGGTAATGAAAGGCGGGGCTAAAGCTGACAGTGATCAGATCTTGATGTCAGTAGTGGTATCTCAATGATTTCTTTATAACCTTAACAAAAGAAAAGACAAAATTTCAGGTTGTCTTAGTGATATTATGCATAAATCTACAAAACGGGCTACGCCCAGTGGGTAACTCTGTAACTAACGAGACAGGGGAAGTCTGTTTCAGCAGCATCCGGCCGGTCCTTCTCCGTAGATGGCTCCATTAGTTGTATTAGCTGCCGTTCTGAGGAGGGGGGCGGTGGCCCAGTGATTTGTCCCTGCTGAGGGGGAGCGCTGACTCGGCTGACATTGAAACCTGGGCCTCATCCATCAAAAGACATGGGACCAATATTGCATTTTTCTGGTCTCCTAGGGCGACTGTATGATCAGCAAGACCCAGATACAGAATGTTTATGGAGACACACTTCCTACCCTGGTCCTGCTGGTTAGGTTCATCCCTCATTCTCTCACCTGTCCATGCACTTTCCTATCCTCCCCTATCTGTTTGCTTCACCCACATCCCCCCCCCCCCCAACATTTTCCTCTTTAGATCCCATTTTGTGTCCTCATCTTTTCCTCAGTCCTCCACCTCTGCCATCTCTCTCCTGACTACGGTTCATCTAATTGCATAAAACACCCTCCTTCGTATTCTCTTTGTTGTTATGCCAGTTTTCTCTCCTATTTCCCTTTCCGCTATCACTATTCATTTAATCCCCGTTTTCCTGAGGGTGTTGACTGGCACTGTGATGGGAAGGATGTCACATCGGTGCTTCTCTGTCAGTGTAGATGAGTGTCGGCCTGGCCAGACTGCTTCATTGCTAAACATTAAAAGAAGAAATTAGATTGTTTTGTGGACAGTTTTGCTGCATTGTGACGGGTTAAAGGTGAGGTTGCAGTAAAATTTGTGTCCTTCTTTATGAGCATATTGGTCAAAGCCTTAACTCACAATGCCACATTTTTAAAACAATTCCTGGTCAAACTGTCCTCCATCACTGATAATTTGTCTATATTACTTTAGACTGCTCTCCTGCATGAAGCCAAGCATTAAGCTTAATAAATAGATATTATAAATCCTGATGATTTACCTCCTGTATTCCGAGGTTGAGTGAATAGCTTTGGTATAGCTTTTTAAAAACAAAATAAAATTGGATTTTTCTGCATTTTAAAAATACAAATTCCTATTCATAATGATAGTAGAAATGCAATTATTCTTATTGACCTTTTAGTCAATTTTGAGTAGAACATTGTATCATTAGTATTAGCTCAGTTTTTCTGGGTTATTTTGTGTTTCATTGTTTTCTTTTTGTCGTTCACTGCTGCGTGGATATGAAAAAATATGGCACCTTTCCACACTGTTTTTGTAACAGATTTTAACATCCATCCATCCATCCATCCATCCATTGTCTATACCTGCTGGTCCTTGCAGTTTTGCAGGAGGCTGTTGCTTATTTCCAGCGGTCCTCGAGCAAGAGGTGAGGTACACCCTGGGAGGCACAGTGGCCAGCATGCTTGCGTCACAGCAACAAGGTCCTGGGTTCGAGTCCTAGGCCTTTCTGTGTGGAGTTTGCATGTTCTCCCTGTGTCTGCATAGGCTTCCTACAGGCACTCCGCTTTAGCCTGACATAAATTGTACTCAAGCAGAGAAAGTCTTATAGACGTCTGTACTTCTCCTCCATATATCTTGAATGGCTTCTTTAGATTTGTTTCCCATGATGCCACACAAGGAAGCAGGCCAGAGGTGTCCTTCAAGGTAACTGAACGTTGTGGGTGAACCTTATGAAGCCATGTCCTCTTCATCATCTGGGCTTTGAAAAGTTGCTTAGGAGAACAGTAATCTTTGTGTATGCGAACTTTTGACTTTGATTAAAATAATCTAGAAGTTTCACTATTCTGGTATTTAGCAAGTACATAGGAATATTTTTTTTTTGATAATCCCAACTTGCCTAAAACAGGAACTGTTTAGTTAATAGCATTTTGTGTCCTTTCCTGGGGTCAAGAGCATCATAAATGGGGAGATAAACACTCAAATGCATTATCATACTTCTCAGACTTCACACGTGGCTTTGCCTGCTCTGTTCTTGTGATTACGCTCCACACCAACAGAGCTCATTTTTTTTACATGATCCAACCCAGACTTCTGTACAGTAATAACGTCTTTGATGCACATCTATCAGAGCTTGATGAATGAAGCATTTTTCTTTCATTTATTCAGTCTCGCTTAATCAGTGCTGTGCGGGCTCTCCAGCAGACAATAGACAAGGACCATCGGAGAAGATAAGATGTGTCTGCATTGTCCTTCAGGGTGTAATGACCTGCTTTGTCCAATTACAGAGAAGATGGCTTTCAACTCAGATTGGGGCCAGGAGGTTAGAGGTCAGGGTTTTTGCGCTTCCCCCGTGTCAGATTGAAGGGGCCGTTTCCCTGGACTCGTTCCCATCGACCCCTCAGGAGATTGCTTGTCTCTGTGTGGTGTGCCCCTATTTGTTTCATTTTAAAGACTTGCTGGCAGTTTAATTGCATTTCCCTGCTATTAAAAAAGCTAAGTGTTAAATAACAGCAAGTTTCTTTCAGTCGGATTATTTCGGAGGAGAGGGAAACTCCACAGGTGCTCATTCTTGTTTTAGCCTGTTGAGTGTCATGACCAGAGGTTATCTTGCACTTCCGTGTTTTTTTTTTTGACATTTACAAATCAGGCATTTGCAGCATGAGCGCATACTCACACTTTGGTGTGCACGAAGAGGTGTTTTCACACAGTGTTGCAGGAGTGCAGCCATGGGGAAGTCAAAGAGTGTGTTTCAAAAGGCCTCCATAGATGCTTGGCCCCTTTGCCTTTAGGACTGCATGCTATTTCCAATATATTGCCCTCTCAGTGGAACTTTCTTGGATTTTGCTGGCCTATTTAGGAGGCTCATGTTACCATCGTTACTGAAACCCAGTGAAAAATGTATGATGGTTGGCTGTACAACCTTAAGAGGGAGCACACTCTTCTGTAGTCATGGCTACAACAACCTCCGAAGGATGACTTATGTAACTGGTGTGCTTTAGATGAGATCGTCTCTGGCAACCAAGAATGGGCAACTCACAGCTTTGGACACTTATCCTCTGTTTTCAAACACTTTCTAACAGAAGAAATGTTGTGTTGAGTTTTAGATGTAAGTTTCCTTTTCCCCTGACAGCACATATTTTTCATGTGTAAGCAGTGCCTTTATGTCTATACCCGCAAAATTAAGTGGCATAAAATGCAGCACCACTTCCCCGGCTTTGTATTTAAGCCGGCGTGTATATTTTGATGCTTAGAAAAGTTTAAATATGTGTATACGCGCCTGAATGAACTCGTTTGATTACCGTCCCTATTCTCCCCAGAGGTCTCTGGTGTCAACATTTGGTGTTCAAAGTAAACCTGTGCTGCTTTGGCAGGTCTTTATTTTCATTTAACATCACCACGTGCTAATCTGCGTAGTGACTGTCACACGCAGAGGCCGCAACTGAATCTGTGGCACTACAACAGTTATATATATATGTATATATATATATATATATATATATATATATATATATATATGGTATATATCTTATACCATGTGCTCTGCATGACGTAGATAACGCATAGTTGAATATATACAGCTGAAGAGTTGAAGGAAAACCAGATCTCCAATGTAAATGTGAGTAAAACAGCCCAGTTGTGTTTTTACAAGATTGATTATTGATTAAAATGGTCCTAGGAAGGTTTTCACAAAGCTAGACCCTCCTACACTGAAGCATTTACAGTACAGGCTGTGGAGACTCATCTGACAGGCATGTATTATCTAGTGTATAATCAAAGTAACGAGTGCCTCAGTCATGTAGCTGAGCTACCATTGATTTGTTGTAAAGAGCACTAAAAATACCCCAAGAATTGCCCTCTAATTGTTATAAAACAAGCATTGTGTAATGTGAAAAATATGAAAAAAAAAGTCATGACTTTTGTATTAGGCTTAACATCCAGTATAAAGGCTTTGTTGTTTTTAGAGAGTCAAGATATTAAAAGTGTGAAGCAGCAGGTTGGAAAGGGATCACAAGTGACAAAATGATCATCCATCCTTTTAAACTTTTTTACAGCCAGTGTATGAAATAGTATGGATTTAAACTGCTGCGTTAACAAAGCTTTAACAATGTAGGCGGTAATCATCTTAAACAATACATTAGCTGCAGTGTTAAGCTCGGGGAGTTTTACGATTCTGAGTTGTTTTAGGGGAGGTGTTTTTTAACGTTTATCTGGCACAAAGATTGTTAGATGAGTTTTGGTGTTTTGCTGTCAGCAAATTTGCAGCTCAGGGTCGATCTGCCTCTACAGTGTTTCATCTCTCCGTTTCATATATCGTGTTGCCCATTTCCATTTCATAACCCCTGTTCTGAAATATTTGCATATCGTTTTTTTTCTTTAAGGAGTTAAGTATTTTTGATGAAATTTGGAGACAAATAGTTATAAACTCTTCAGATCTAAGTAAGAAGTTATTTTAAGCTGACATCAGTTTCTGAATATTTTACAATGCACCCTATTTCCATCGATTGGGGTTCTGACTCATGTGAGAAATATGATCATTTTTACCCCACATTGAACCAAAATGACTTTGAGCAACTTCCTGTCGGTAGCTATTAATTGGACTTGTAATAACCTGTTTACCCAGCAATATACTATAAATGAATTCTTTTAAAAAAATCATTAAATCACTGGTTGAAAAGGTCAGATATGAATTGATCAACATCATTGAAGAAGACTTTTAGTACTGCTCTAAATCTATTGACCATATATGGTTCTGTTTTATAGATTCACACAGTTCCATGTTCATAAGTATTGTTGCAAGTGTATAAAAAAGTGGGATCCTTTTGAAGCTAGCTAAGCCAACCACGATGAACACAATCTGTACAGGTGAGGCAGAGGTGTGTCGTGTGTGCGTTTGTGTGTGTAGTTATTTTAGGATGGACACTGATGTGTGGGGGTCTGATATTAGAAGCTAAAATAGGAATCATTCTGACCTGCTGAAGAAAAGATTCTGTATTGTTTCAGATGTCTACATTAATAGACACTTGCTGAGCAAAGCTGGATTTGACAGCGCCATGAAACAGAGAGCTCGCGGTTCGAATTGAGACGTTCCCGCATTGTTTGCGCTCTGACCTGCAGATCACAGGAAATCAACGCAGAGTGACGAATCCATTCTTCTCTCTTCCACGCCGCATCCCTTTCTCCTCCTCATTCAGTGTCGCTCTATTTCTGCTTGTCTCTTTGCTATAAAATCCCTGTCTGTCTCTTACTCCTCCCTCTCCAGCCCCTCTCTGGTCAGTTTGCCAGTGGATCATGTCCTTTAAAACACTCAAACTCGATTTTGGTTCTGTTTGTTTGTTGGATTTTATCTTACCTTAATTCATCTCTCAGCCTGTTTCGTGTGTTATCAAGGGCTTCCATTGATGTCTCAGTTTCACATCACTTCTGGTGAATAACCTTAATATTTTCCCCTAATCAGTCCCCCCGAGTTTTAACAAATCTTTTCCTCCACCTTTTCCCAGCCTTACAGATCTGTCTACAGACAGATTTAGCTTCTAATGTGATCTCGCCACAAAATCTCAATTTAACTATCGTGTTGGTTTTTCACTCTGACTCGGAGCACTCTGGCACTCTGACATTCACTCCTGGCAATCGTCGTTATCCTTTTTGTCAATATGCATTAGCTGACATCAGATCTTAGGATTTTCACTACCATAGTATTAAAATGGTGATTCAATAATGTAGAATATGTTTACTCATGAGACGTACCTTTTGAAAATAACAACCTTTAAGCAGGTATTCAACATACTTTTCATTAAGCCCACGTTTCTGTGTTAAAAAAAAAAGTTCTTTACGCGTTTTATGTAATGTTCTCATCTTAAATGTCGTGTTCTCTTTAGTATTAGGCAGAAAACCATCACAATTAACAGAAATAAGCTTGAAAACATCAGTCTTTGTATAATTAACCTAAATAATGTGTTTCACTTTATGAATTGAATTACTGGAAGTTAGCTTTTCAATAAGATTCCAATTTATTGAATGGGTCTGTAAATACGTTATTATCCTCCTTTCAGTTTTTCCCTTTAGGTGTCGCCACAGCTACTCATCTGTCTCCATCTAGCTCTATCTTCTGCATCATCTTCTCTCACACCAACTACCTTCATGTCCTCTTTCACTCTAATCATAAATCTCCTCTGTGGTCTTCCTCTAGGCCTCCTGCAATGGCTGTTCCAGTCTCAGCATCCTTCAACTTATGTGCTCACAATCCCGCATCTGTACATGTCCAAACCATCTTAGTCTGGCCTCTTTAGAGTTATCTCCAAAACATCTGACATAAGCTGTCCCTCTGATGTACTCATGCTTGATCCTCTCCATCCTCGTCACTCCAAAAGAAAACCCCAACATCTTCATCTTTGCTGCCTCCACCTCTACCTCCTGTCTCTTCCTCGGCGCCGCCGTCTGTAAACCATACGTCGCCGCTGGTCTCACCACCATCTCATTGTGCACCTTTCCTTTCACTCTCGCTGACACCCTTATCACACAACACACCTGACACTTTTCTCCACCAGCTCCAACCTGCTTGGACGTTTCTTCACCTCTTTTCCACACTCGCCGTTGCTCTGGACTGTTGACTCCAAGCATGTCTACCTTCTGTATTTACAGGATAAGCCGGGGAAAAAAAATACATTACATGCTCTTTTAGATATGCCACTAATTCACAAATTTTGTTCATTCTTAACTGCAAGACCCTGGTGTTTAAAGTCATAGCAAAAAAGAGTTACTGTTTTCCATATATAAACAAACGTTTCCAAAATGTTGACACTGTGATTCATTTTTATTTTATCTTAAAATACATAGAATATCATAATTAAAAGCAGCAAAACCTCAATTTTGCATGCTGTCTTACAAAAATAGCTGGTTAATGAAGGCAAATATCTTGTAGCACAATGGTGTTAACTTTTTTTTCTGTACACTGCAAAAAGGGAACTAAAAGTAAGTAAAATTTTCTTAAAATGTGTAGATTTTTTCCTTGATTTGAGCAGCTAAATAAGACTATTTGCCAATGGAATGAGAATTTCCACCCCTAAAATAGAATAATTAGATATCCTGTACTTGAAATAAGATGATAGAGATGAATTGTTCTTATTTTAAGTACAAAAATCTTATTCCATAGAATGAATCAAAGAAAAATACACTAATTTCCAGAGGATTTTATCTACTTTTAGTTCCATTTTTTCAGTGTAGCACTACACTGCAAAAATATAACTAAAAATAAATAACATTTTCTTGAAATGAATGCATTTGCCCTTGTTTCGAGCAGATAATCATATGCCAATGGAATATGATTTTTGCACTTAAAATAGGAACAATTCATCTCCATCATCTTATTTCAAGTGCAGTATATCTAATTATCTTATTTTAGGGATAAATATACTCATTCCATTGGCAAATAATCTTATTTACTGTCATGAATCTGAAACAGAGGACCCTGAATTCAGCCAGACAAGCAAAAGGTTGTAATAAAAAGGTGATTTATTAACAAAGCAAAAAACCAAAAGAGGGCACCAAGCCAAAAAGCAAAGAGGCAGTGTCCAAAAAACTTAAACAGTCTACAGCCAACAACCTAAAATAAACTGGTCAGAAGTCAGGCTGGTCTATTAACAAAAAGAGCAGAACAGGTCAAATAATCCAGGTAAAAACTAACAGAATCAGGTTGGGTACAGGCAGACAGGATCAGACTTACCCCAGGCAGGAAACACAAACACAATGATCGGGCAGAGTGCAAGGAATAGAGGCAGGCATAAGTAGGGGAGTGAGCAGGTGAAAGGAATCAAACTAATTACCAGACTAAGTGGAGCTGATCAGGGAAGTGGCTGGAGGTGGAACTGAACTGACTGAATAACTGCCATGTGAAAACAGGTTGAACTAACTGTAAACAAGCTAAACAGGAACCTAGACAAGACAAAACTCAAAGCAGCCAGAGAACCTAAGGCAGGAGAGTAAACAAACCAAAACAGAACCTAGAATATTACAGAGCCCCTCCCTCAAGGGCGGATTCCAGACGCCCTCCAACGTCTACAGGAGTCCAAAGAAAACAAGACAGACTGGGCGGGTGGAGGGGGTTCCAGGATGGAGGGCCAACGTCTGAAACAGAAAGCTGTTAATGAGGTCAAAAAACACAACTCCAAACAGAAAACAACCCTAAAAGGGCGAACCAGCCAAACTCTGTGCGGCCGTCGCGGAGGCCGACCCCGGCGTGGCAGAGTCTCTACCGGAGAACCCTGCATCAGAAAGCAGAGCAGGGCTTTCGGCGGCCGGCGTCGGAGCAGGGCTTTCGGCGGCCGGCGTCGGAGCAGGGCTTTCGGCGGCCGGCGTCGGAGCAGGGCTTTCGGCGGCCGGCGTCGGAGCAGGGCTTTCGGCGGCCGGCGTCGGAGCAGGGCTTTCGGCGGCCGGCGTCGGAGCAGGGCTTTCGGCGGCCGGCGTCGGAGCAGGGCTTTCGGCGGCCGGCGTCGGAGCAGGGCTTTCGGCGGCCGGCGTCGGAGCAGGGCTTTCGGCGGCCGGCGTCGGAGCAGGGCTTTCGGCGGCCGGCGTCGGAGCAGGGCTTTCGGCGGCCGGCGTCGGAGCAGGGCTTTCGGCGGCCGGCGTCGGAGCAGGGCTTTCGGCGGCCGGCGTCGGAGCAGGGCTTTCGGCGGCCGGCGTCGGAGCAGGGCTTTCGGCGGGTCCCCCTGGACCGCCCCCTCGCAGGACTGAGGAGCGCCAGATGGAGGCGGGTCCCCCTGGACCGCCCCCTCGCAGGACTGAGGAGCGCCAGATGGAGGCGGGTCCCCCTGGACCGCCCCCTCGCAGGACTGAGGAGCGCCAGATGGAGGCGGGTCCCCCTGGACCGCCCCCTCGCAGGACTGAGGTGTGGGGGCCAGTGCCTGACCCTCGGCAGCCGGAGCAGCAACGCCAGTCAGGCCTCCGGCGACAGAAGACCAGGGGAAACCACCCTCAATAAAGACCTCGGTGGCTGGCGTGGCAGGACCCTCTGATGCCAGTAAAGTGGGAGGGCTCTGAGTGACTAGCAGAGCAGCAGCAGGACCCAAGCAGGTTTGGGCCGTGGTGTGCGCCGCACCCTCGTTGGACGCCGGGCTGGTGTGCGCCGCACCCTCGTTGGACGCCGGGCTGGCGTGCGCCGCACCCTCGTTGGACGCCGGGCTGGCGTGCGCCGCACCCTCGTTGGACGCCGGGCTGGCGTGCGCCGCACCCTCGTTGGACGCCGGGCTGGCGTGCGCCGCACCCTCGTTGGACGCCGGGCTGGCGTGCGCCGCACCCTCGTTGGACGCCGGGCTGGCGTGCGCCGCACCCTCGTTGGACGCCGGGCTGGCGTGCGCCGCACCCTCGTTGGACGCCGGGCTGGCGTGCGCCGCACCCTCGTTGGACGCCGGGCTGGCGTGCGCCGCACCCTCGTTGGACGCCGGGCTGGCGTGCGCCGCACCCTCGTTGGACGCCGGGCTGGCGTGCGCCGCACCCTCGTTGGACGCCGGGCTGGCGTGCGCCGCACCCTCGTTGGACGCCGGGCTGGCGTGCGCCGCACCCTCGTTGGACGCCGGGCTGGCGTGCGCCGCACCCTCGTTGGACGCCGGGCTGGCGTGCGCCGCACCCTCCTCAGCAGCGGGTGCAGGGGCCGAGGCAGAGGCCGGACCCCCCTCGGCAGCAGGTGCAGGAGCCGAGGCAGAGGCCGGACCCCCCTCGGCAGCAGGTGCAGGAGCCGAGGCAGAGGCCGGACCCCCCTCGGCAGCAGGTGCAGGGGCCGAGGCAGAGGCCGGACCCCCCTCGGCAGCAGGTGCAGGGGCCGAGGCAGAGGCCGAGGCAGAGGCCGGACCCTCGGAGACAGCTGCAGGTGCAGGGGCCGAGGCGTCGGCCGGACCCCCCTCGGCAGCAGGTGCAGGAGCCGAGGCGTCGGCCGGACCCCCCTCGGCAGCAGAGGCAGGAGCCGAGGCGTCGGCCGGACCCCCGGAGACAGAGGCAGGAGCCGAGGCGTCGGCCGGACCCCCGGAGACAGAGGCAGGAGCCGAGGCGTCGGCCGGACCCCCGGAGACAGAGGCAGGAGCCGAGGCGTCGGCCGGACCCCCGGAGACAGAGTCAGTTACTGCAACCCAACCCACAAAACCAGGAACAGAAACTGAGGCCCCAGCTGGTCTCCCAGAAACAGGGACAGAGTTATTGATTGTGGCTTTAGGAGCAGTGGGTGATGAGGGGTGATGGTAGAATGCCCGGAGGGCTATCCTGTAATTCTCCTCTAGCTCCTTTAATTTAGCCTCTAAGACAGATGAATAATGGTAAATTAAAGTCTCTCTCAGTTGCTTAATGATGGGAGCAAAAGTCCTTATCTTGTCCTCCAGTGACCTATAGTCTGCATCTGGAGTGACACAAGGAGGAGCTGTAGGCGACTCAGCTCCAGAAAAAAGAGAGCTCCGGTCTTCCGGGCAGAAAGGCGGGCAGAAAGCGGTAGCAGGAGCAGAGGAGACAGCAGCAGTGCCCGAGGTGACAGCCAGACCGGCCGCTCTGTGTTTTCGACGGCGGGGCTGCTGTAGGGAAGTGCTGCTGCTAACGAGGTGCCGTCTGGGACCGACACCGGGAGGACAGATAGCAAGCCTGGAACCTTCCAGTGACGCTCCCAGCATCATGGATCTGCTGGAGAGTAAACTCCGGGCTTGTGGCAGGCTCATGTCCAAAAATTAAAGGGGGAAAAAACAAAAATATCCCCAGCAAAAAATATTCAAAAAAAAAGTGCTTGTCTGGCGAAGGGTCTGATTATGGCCCGATCATTCTGTCATGAATCTGAAACAGAGGACCCTGAATTCAGCCAGACAAGCAAAAGGTTGTAATAAAAAGGTGATTTATTAACAAAGCAAAAAACCAAAAGAGGGCACCAAGCCAAAAAGCAAAGAGGCAGTGTCCAAAAAACTTAAACAGTCTACAGCCAACAACCTAAAATAAACTGGTCAGAAGTCAGGCTGGTCTATTAACAAAAAGAGCAGAACAGGTCAAATAATCCAGGTAAAAACTAACAGAATCAGGTTGGGTACAGGCAGACAGGATCAGACTTACCCCAGGCAGGAAACACAAACACAATGATCGGGCAGAGTGCAAGGAATAGAGGCAGGCATAAGTAGGGGAGTGAGCAGGTGAAAGGAATCAAACTAATTACCAGACTAAGTGGAGCTGATCAGGGAAGTGGCTGGAGGTGGAACTGAACTGACTGAATAACTGCCATGTGAAAACAGGTTGAACTAACTGTAAACAAGCTAAACAGGAACCTAGACAAGACAAAACTCAAAGCAGCCAGAGAACCTAAGGCAGGAGAGTAAACAAACCAAAACAGAACCTAGAATATTACAATTTACCTGCTCAAATCAAGGGCAAATACATTCATTTCAAGAAAATTTTACTTATTTTCAGTTCTCTTTTTTTCAGTGTAGTGGCTCACTTTTTTCAAAGTAGGCCGACAGGAAAGGGGGTTTGAGAGAGGGGGCAAGACATGCGGTAAAGGACCTCAGGCCATAATCCAACCCGGGTCAGCCGCGCCGAGGACCAGGGCCTACGTACATGGATCGTGCTTACTACCCCTGCGCTATCGGAGCACGCCCCCTAGAATGGTGTTAGCTTTGACACCAAATGTGACATTTTAGGAGAACAAGCCTATCCTTGCAAGTAAAATCTAGCATTTTGGGTTAAAGGCGGCCCTACATGTTGCACAGTGTGTCTTTGAAGGTAGAATTATCTTTTAAATAATAAATGCACAACGTACCACATGATATTAATATATTATCTTATCTTATTTGGCTTTAACACGTTTTGAAAAAGTTGGGAACTGCAGTAAAAGACCCAAGCAGTGGCATCACATCAGCGGTGTTTGGATAAAAATGAGCATCCAAACAACAATCCCAGAAGGATTTTAGAGCTGATCTGAAGAGTGGAGTTATCGCTCTAATAAAGACTATGGGGAAAAGTTAGCCATCAACAGTTTCTGAAAATGTTTGTACCTAACAATAACGCTCAATTTCACAAAGAAGAAAAACTTTAGCACTGTAATTTGGTCTGTTGTCTTGAAATCTTTCATGCTGCATCTTCCATGTTGCAGAAAAAGAAGCATCAAAGCTTGTTATCAGCAAGCAGTTCAAAGCGCATTCGCCGTGCCCTTATAGATACGTCTCATAGCAGCACCCACTGCGACAGCGCCTTTATAATGCGCTGTTGAAGTTGTTTGATAAAAGTATAGAAAGAGCAACATATGCTCCCATCCAGATGGTTAAATCAGGAAGAAGCCACCAAAGGTTATTCTCTCTGTTGATGTCTCCAGCGTAAACCGCTCTGGTATCTTTGCTGGCCCACCTGTTGTTCTGATTTCTCCTCTAGAACTATCTGGAGTAGAAAGGGGCTGTTTTTATTTTATTTTTTTTCACTTTTAGGTTTGCCGTTGCAAGGTTTCCTTTGTAATTAATTCCTTACATTTTGATTTAGTCTTTGCTTCATTCATTCATTCTCTTTCACATTGCAGTGGTTGATGTTGCTTCACAGTAAGCAGCTCTTTGGTATGAATCTCTTCCATGCAGTTGTTTTTGTTTTAACATTTTCACTGAATGCATTTGTTGGTCTTGATCAGGCTTCCTCTTACAGCCCCAAAACATGCATGATGGGTAAATGTCTTGCTTTGAATTGACATTGGACTACCAGTGTGTTAACGTGCATTGTTTGTTGTCTTGTGTGATTCTGCGAGGAGCCGTCTAGGGTGTACACCATCTGTTGCGTAATAATCAAATATAATTTAGACAAATAAGACTAAAACGTGTAATTTTAGTATTTGGCATTAAGTTGTAAACATTGCTCTCAAATTAACTTTTTCACTTAATTGCTACGATATGTGGAGGCATACGTAGACACCAAAACAGCATCATTTAGAGAGAACATAGAGGAACGCGGGCAAAGGGTTTATGTTTTTGTGATTTTCATCTAATGCAAATATCTCCATTACTAACAGGATATATGTGTGTTTGTGTGCACTTCACCAGAACTCCAGGAAACAAACCAGTGAGCAGCCCCAGAGGTCAGACCCCAGATGAAACTGGACGCCGCCAGGGTCAGAACCACGAAGCCAATTCTTCCGTCACCAACTTGGCCAACTCGGTGACCAGTGACATGCTGATGGTAACTAACGGCAGCGATTCTGCCGATACAGTGCCTTGCTAAACGTCTTATACCCCTTTCAACATTTTTTCATGTTACACCTACAGACATCAGTTGTATTTTAATCAAATGTTTGTGAGATACCAACACCAAGTAGAGCCATCTGGAAGGAAAATTATCACGACAATGATTTTTTTACTACAAATAAAAAAATCAAAACAATGTAGTATGCATGTCTATGCAGCCCCTTTTTACTCCGATATCCCTAATTATAATCTAGTGCAAATAATTGCTGTTCGAAGTTAAGTCATAGATGTAAGCTGGTCATATTTAAATCGTTCATGCTGGAGCGCACACGAATCAGAGTGGACTCTTGTTTGAAGTTGCTGATCTTTAGATGAACAGATCCGTCTAAAGTGATGTAATCAATTTTTTGCAATTAAGGACAGCTTTTTGAAGTTTTGTCAGATGCCTGATGTTTCCAAATTCAGCGCACAGATTTGTAAAAAAAATACAATAAATAAAAGTGCTTTTAAAGTCAACTAGGTGTCTGTTGACAGAGGTTGTTGTACCGGAGGAATGTTTTTGTTTTTTCCTGCATACTTCGCTTCCGAAGAGCCCAACTTTCATGTGATCATTTAAGGTGGTCATGATCAAAAGTACTCCAGGTCTTTTAAAGTTTTACTTTGTACTTTCACAACTTTTTCTCTCATTTGATGTCCAGTACTTTAACACAACTACAACTGCAGGTTCTGTAAGTGCTTAAATAACCAGGAAAGTGGACAGACAGTGTCACATGTTAAAGACAGCAGATGAATAACCTCAAAATAAAACAAGAACCCCCAGCAAAGGTCTGACTCAGAAGCTGAGAAATGTTTCATCCTTCAGCTGATCATCAACCGCGCATCAAGTTTTGTACTGGTAATAAAACAATGTTTTATGTCTAACTACTTATCTTTGGTAATTTCTTAAAGAAACAGGAACATAATGTTTCTTAGTGACAGACTTTGACACAAACTATCTTAACATCCTGTTTAGAGTAAGTATTTGACAAGTTTTCTATGGATAAAATAAAAAAAAAATTCCGGGGCTTTTTTGTGTCTTATTGATTCCTAGATCAGAAATAACTAGCTTTAAAAACAAAAAATATGGCAAGGTACTGGATATAAATTAGTTATAAACATCAGCTAAATTTAAAGAAAAATATTGAAAACCTTCAGAACGCCTGAACAAATATTGCTCAAAAACACTAAAAGATTACCAAACGGTTTGACTCATAAAGAAATTTCAGGACGACTGAAATCTTTATAAAAATGAATAACTTTTTAGGTGTGAAATACATTCAAAGAATACTTTGGTCATCTGTTATCATTTTTTCCAAGCAGATCACTTCAGTGATTTCCTTTTCTGTTTGATAGAATTACAGCTAAACCAAACAGAGCTGCAGCAAAAGCAGGGTTTCTGTAAATATAAAATTCAGTTGGTTGAGTTGGAGGCCCACGCTTTTTAAGGAAAGTTGTCTAAAAGGCAGAGAACCCACCGGTCTCTCCCACCTGTGGAGCATTACAGTTCTCTCCTGCCGTGGAGTCTTCTGGGCTAACTCAGATGTGCAATAATTGTCCTCCTGAAGCGAGAGCTGGGAGAGGGAGGCGGGCATGTGCCTTCTTCACAGAGGTTTGGTAATTAGCTGTGAAGGAACATGCAGCGACGTGGGTGCAGTGAGAATATGGCCGAGATGGGTGCGAGTACTTTGTAATTACGGGGGTTTCATGGGGATTCTGCGAAATTCACGCTGGCAGCTCTTAATGATAATGCTCGTGTTGAGCAGTTTTGCAAAAGACATCTATGGGAGCCTCCTTTAAAGCTAAATATACTCTCCTCATGCACTTTTCAGTCCCTTTTCTCAGCCATGGGAAATGCAGTGGCTATATATACACAGGGTTTATTCCACAGAGAGAAAGTGAGTATGAAAAGTCATGGCACGTCAGTACGTATCTACATCCAACCTGAAGCGTCTCAGGCGGTAGGTTTTGGGTGCGACTGTCCACTGTCGCGACATCCTCATCCAGGAGGAGTGAATGCTGCAAGTCAGTGACTCAATGCAATCTGCTGGATAAACCTTTTAGCCAATCTGCCTGCATGATTTGATAGAACCAACTTTGTAAAGTGCCCTGGGATGACATGTGTTGCAAATTGGTTCTACTGTATATAAATAAACTGAACTGAACCAAATTGAATTGAACTGGGTGCAGGATGGAGAGGGCTGTTGGGGTGTTGTGTCATCATTGCATGGTTCTCATCAAGATGTCTTTTCATTTAGTGGGACGCTCACAGTGGCATGGAAGGGTCTTTGCTGCTGTATTATCTCACATTTTCACATCTCCAGGGGATTATAATTGCCTTTTAAGCCTTTTAAGTTTTTAATATTTAACTTTTCTTGTGAAAAGACCAACAACATGAAGCAACCACCAAGGAAATCGTCTCCCACAGAACTGTAAGCGAAGATCATTTGTTTTCATAAAGTCCGCAAAGTCCCACTCAAAACAAATTCAAGCTATTTTTTTTATTTTCAAGACCAAATCACTGGCTCAAATGCATAATTTTCAAGTAGTTTATTATCAGGCACGTTCAGGTCTCAGCTCCAACTAAATTGCATTTTTTTTCAGCCAGCATGAGGGCAAAGAGAGCACAATAAAATCAAAAGAACAAAACAGTGATCCAAACATTTTTACGTGTTTTTACCTGTTAGAGTTTAGCGGTTTCATTGTCTGTGAAATGAAGCTGGCGGAGTATTTACAGTGGGAGTGTGTGTTTCACTGGTGTTTAACAGAATAGCAGCGACAGCGAGTGGAAAAACCAATGGGCTGGATCCGACTCGCCCTGCTCCAGGTGTTTAAAAGCTGCAGAGGGGTGAATGACAAGAAAAGCTCTGCTGCTACCACTCAGTGCAAGAGAGCAGTTCTTAACAATGAGTGCTGCGTTTTAAACCCTGTTTATCAGAAGAAATAAATATTACAAGATGCATAATTTGTAAAAGTTTAAATCTGACCAATTTAAATTTTGTGAAGACGAGATATTTACAGCTGTGAGGTTTCAACTGTGATTACTGAAAACACTATGGTTTCATATTTACATAAAAATAAAAACGGACATTTAATTAGTTTTGCTTACAAAAAATCAGCAAATATTGCTATTACTGCACATATATCAGATTAGGATTATTAGAGACATAAAAATCATAATCTCTAGCAGTTATTCATTATTTTCATTTGTATACAAAGACTAAAGAAACAAAAGAAGATAAAAACTCACAGTTAGTAATAGTTTTCAAGTGCTTAGTGCCCAGAATGTTGGACCTTTTCGCAGTCCTGCTATTAATAGAAATGCCACTCGTAGCATCCACCTTCTCTGACGTCTTTTTAAAATGTTTTTAAAGTAAAAAAATAAAATGGAAACTTTTGTGGTTATTAAAAACAGTAGGTTTTCCAAACCTTGGAATAACATAATGACGGACAACAGCCCATGCCTACTGTCTGTTTTAAAAGATCATAATAATAATGAGCTATGATGTAAGAACTGTAACGGAAGGGAGGACTCCAGGAAACAGAGAGGGCTCAAATGCAGAAAAACCAATTTGTGCCAGCTGTTGGGTGGAGAACTGTATAATGACAAGTGATCATATTTAGCATGGAGAAAAAGGCTGAGCAGGACCATCGGAAATGAGTGGGAACTTTCACAATTGGATATTGTTATGATCGTGAATCAGGCAAACCCAGTATTCAAACCCAACAAGTGAGGTTAAGGCAAAAAACAGGATTTTAATAATGAAAACAGGAACAGGCGGGCTCAATAGTCAAAAGGGCAGTCCAAAATCCGGTACACAAAAAGCAGTCCAAAATAGGCAGAGGTACAGACAGGGCAAAGCAAGCTCGGATAACCATAGGACAGAAACTAGTCGGTAAACCGGTAAATCAGTCAGACAGGGCAGGAAAAACAGATCAGGGAACAGGCTGGCTCAGAATCAAAAAGGCTCTCGGGTTATCGTCAACAGGTCAATCAGAATAAAGAATGCTGGAACTAAACTCACCGTGGCTCGTTAATGATCTGGCAGATTGCAGAGGTTTGTGGCAGGACTATATAGGGGAGTGAACAGGTGAACAGGAGTGAAGACTAATTATAAGTGAGCAGGTGGATCTAATCAAGGCAAGAAAGCTGACAGATTGCTGAGGGGAGACCAAACAGAACTGATAAAGTGACAGGTGGAAAACAGGTAACCTAAACAGAACAACATGTCTAAAACAAAACCAAACAAGACCCCAAAAGCAGAAACTTAACTAATAAATCTGATAACATAAACCAAGAAAAAACCCAAATCGTGACAGAACCCCCTCCTCAAGGCCGGATTCCAGACGGCCTCAGAAACAAAACAGACTAGCTCGGGTGGGTGGAGGGAGGTACAGGACGGAGGGCTAGAATCAAATAAATGTCCAAATAAAAACTCAAACAAAACAAGACGAGTCAAGTTCTCAGGCGGGCGTCCAGGAGGACGGCCCCGACGAGTCAGGTTCTCAGGCGGTCGTCCAGGAGGACGGCCCCGACGAGTCAGGTTCTCAGGCGGTCGTCCAGGAGGACGGCCCCGACGAGTCAGGTTCTCAGGCGGTCGTCCAGGAGGACGGCCCCGACGAGTCAGGTTGTCCGGCGGACGTCCCGAAGGACGGCCTCGGCGTGTCAGGTTCTCCGGCGGACGTCCTCGGCGTGTCAGGTTCTCCGGCGGACGTCCTCGGCGTGTCAGGTTCTCCGGCGGACGTCCTCGGCGTGTCAGGTTCTCCGGCGGACGTCCTCGGCGTGTCAGGTTCTCCGGCGGACGTCCTCGGCGTGTCAGGTTCTCCGGCGGACGTCCTCGGCGTGTCAGGTTCTCCGGCGGACGTCCTCGGCGTGTCAGGTTCTCCGGCGGACGTCCTCGGCGTGTCAGGTTCTCCGGCGGACGTCCTCGGCGTGTCAGGTTCTCCGGCGGACGTCCTCGGCGTGTCAGGTTCTCCGGCGGACGTCCTCGGCGTGTCAGGTTCTCCGGCGGACGTCCTAGGCGTGTCAGGTTCTCCGGCGGACGTCCTAGGCGTGTCAGGTTCTCCGGCGGACGTCCTAGGCGTGTCAGGTTCTCCGGCGGACGTCCTAGGCGTGTCAGGTTCTCCGGCGGACGTCCTAGGCGTGTCAGGTTCTCCGGCGGACGTCCTAGGCGTGTCAGGTTCTCCGGCGGACGACCTCTGTGAGACAGGTAATCCGGCGGGTGTCCTGAAGGACGGCCCCGGTTAGCAACGATGTCCGGCGGCCGGTGGCGGAGCAGGTCTCTCATAGACCGGCGGCGGAGCAGGTCTCTCATAGGCCGGCGGCCGAGCAGCAACCTCGGGGACCGTCGGTAGAACCGGACCCTCAGGAACCGACGTCTGGAGAGAGAAAGAACAGAACCTGCCGCCGGACTAAAGGCTGGAGACAACGCCGGACTAAGAGCTAGAAGAGAGGCCTGGTTAAAGAGTTCAGGAGGCGTCTGGCTACAGAGTTCAGGAGGCGCCTGGCTACAGAGTTCAGGAGGCGCTTGGCTACAGAGTTCAGGAGGAGCCCGGCTACAGAGTTCAGGAGGAGCCCGGCTACAGAGTTCAGGAGGAGCCTGGCTACAGAGTTCAGGAGGTGTCTGGCTACAGAGTTCAGGAGGAGCCTGGCTACAGAGTTCAGGAGGAGCCTGGCTACAGAGTTCAGGTTCAGTCGGCCCCTGGCTACTGGCTTCAGGTTCAGTCGGCCCCTGGCTACTGGCTTCAGGTTCAGTCGGCCCCTGGCTACTGGCTTCAGGTTCAGACGGCCCCTGGCTACAGGCTACAGGTTCAGACGGGGCCTGGCTACAGGCTACAGGTTCAGACGGGACCTGGCTACAGGCTACAGGTTCAGACAGGGCCTGGCTACAGGCTACAGGTTCAGACGGGGCCTGGCTACAGGCTACAGGTTCAGACGGGACCTGGCTACAGGCTACAGGTTCAGACGGGGCCTGGCTACAGGCTACAGGTTCAGACGGGGCCTGGCTACAGGCTACAGGTTCAGACGGGGCCTGGCTACAGGCTACAGGTTCAGACGGGGCCTGGCTACAGGCTTCAGGTTCAGACGGGGCCTGGCTACAGGCTTCCGGTTCAGGAGACCCCGGGCTACAGGCTTCAGGTTCAGGAGGCCCCGGACTACAGACTTCAGGTTCAGGAGGCCCCGGACTACAGACTTCAGGTTCAGGAGGCCCCGGGCTACAGACTTCAGATGCTCCCAGACCCTTTAACACCCAGAACCTCATCAATAACCCTTCCAGAACCTCCGACAAAGACAGTTTGGTCAGCCACTTGGGAAATTGGCTGTCAAGCCAAAGATGAGGGGGTAAGAGCTTCCGAAGAGGTCCAGGGGCCTCTAAGTCTCCATGGGGCTCTGGGTGCTTGTCTTCTCGGCGAGGCCCCCGACGGAGCTTGTCGTTCGGGCGAGGGCCACGACGCCGCTTGTCGTCTGGGCGAGGGCCACGGCGCCGCTTGTCGTCTGGGCGAGGGCCACGGCGCCGCTTGTCGTCTGGGCGAGGGCCACGGCGCCCAGTGTCCCGATGAGCCCCCGAGTTGCGGCCTGAAAGAGGGCTCGTCTGAACCCCCTCATCGTGGGCCTGTGGTAGACCCTCCTGGGTTCCCACGTCGCATACTGGCGGCGGACCCTCCTGGGTTCCCACGTCGCAGACTGGCGGCGGACCCTCCTGGGTTCCCACGTCGCAGACTGGCGGCGGACCCTCCTGGGTTCCCACGTCGCAGACCGGCGGCGGACCCTCCTGGGTTCCCACGTCGCGGGCCGGCGGCGGACCCCCCTGGGTTGCAGCGTCTCGGGCCGGCTGCGGACCCTCCTGGGTTGCAGCGTCTCGGACCGGCTGCGGACCCTCCGGGGTTGCAGCGTCTCGGGCCGGCTGCGGAGCCTCCGGGGTTGCAGCGTCTCGGGCCGGCTGCGGAGCCTCCGGGGTTGCAGCGTCTTGGGCCGGCTGCGGAGCCTCCGGGGTTGCAGCGTCTTGGGCCGGCTGCGGACCCTCCGGGGTTGCAGCGTCTTGGGCCGGCTGCGCAGACAGTGCTGCCTTATAGCTGCCGGAGGCCGGCACTGGAGCTGAGGTAGGAGGCGGGTCCTCTGGGACAGGTGCAGGTGCCGGGGCGTCGGCTGGACCCTTGGGGACAGGATTGAGTCCACTATAGAAACCTTGGAGAGCCGCTCTATAGTGCCCCTCGACCTCCTTTAATTTTGCCTCCAGCTCCTCTGAATACTGGCAGAAAAGAGCCTCCCTAAGGTCTTTAATAATAGGGGCAAAAGCTCTTAACTGGTCCTCCAGAGCCAGATCCTCAGCATCACGGGCGCCAACAGGAGGCGCTGTGGGCTGCTCAGCTCTGGGAAGCACCGGACTCCGATCCACTGGGCAGGAAGTGGCAACGGACGGGCGCGGTACTGACTCGCCTGTCGGCCGAACAGAACGGGTGAAGGAGCGACCCACAGGTTTCCGTCCCCTCCTCCGACGGCGGGACGGCAGGACTTGCTGGAGGTTTGATCCTGTCGGTAGAGCCGGGATCGGTGGAGCCCACAGCGTTCCCTGCATCTCCTCCTCTGGAGGGAGAGAGAAAAAAAGATCCGGGCGAAGATCCCGAACCACCTCCGCTTCGACCTCCATAAACAAAGTTGGTTCTGGATAAAACCCATGGGCAGAGCCGACAGCGGTGTCGCTGGGTGAGTGATCCCTTCTATTCTGAGTTGAATCTGAATTTGTGACAAAGAGCCCTCCCAATCGTAAACTCGGAGCAGGCAGCGGGTTACTGCTGCTGCGGCTGCTGGAGAGATGGCGTCTGGGACCGACACCAGGGGGACAGAACGCCAATCTGGAACCCTCCCAAGCCATAGCGTGTGGAGGGGAAAAAAAAAACCTCTAAAAACTTGTTGGGCGATAGGTTTTAGTGGGCCAGATCATTCTGTTATGATCGTGAATCAGGCAAACCCAGTATTCAAACCCAACAAGTGAGGTTAAGGCAAAAAACAGGATTTTAATAATGAAAACAGGAACAGGCGGGCTCAATAGTCAAAAGGGCAGTCCAAAATCCGGTACACAAAAAGCAGTCCAAAATAGGCAGAGGTACAGACAGGGCAAAGCAAGCTCGGATAACCATAGGACAGAAACTAGTCGGTAAACCGGTAAATCAGTCAGACAGGGCAGGAAAAACAGATCAGGGAACAGGCTGGCTCAGAATCAAAAAGGCTCTCGGGTTATCGTCAACAGGTCAATCAGAATAAAGAATGCTGGAACTAAACTCACCGTGGCTCGTTAATGATCTGGCAGATTGCAGAGGTTTGTGGCAGGACTATATAGGGGAGTGAACAGGTGAACAGGAGTGAAGACTAATTATAAGTGAGCAGGTGGATCTAATCAAGGCAAGAAAGCTGACAGATTGCTGAGGGGAGACCAAACAGAACTGATAAAGTGACAGGTGGAAAACAGGTAACCTAAACAGAACAACATGTCTAAAACAAAACCAAACAAGACCCCAAAAGCAGAAACTTAACTAATAAATCTGATAACATAAACCAAGAAAAAACCCAAATCGTGACAGATATTAAAGTTTGCAAACGTCTTCCTGAGTAATCCCCCACCAGGCCGAACTTTTTAGCCTCGATTTCTGTTCCTTTCCCTTAAGCCACATCGTCCGTCAATTGATCTGCTCAGCAGCAGTTATTCTGCTTGTCATCTCCTCATTGTTGAGCAAAGTTCCTATCTTTATTTCAAAGCAGATGCAACCATACAACAATATGTTCCTAAGAAGCTGTGTTTTTCATCATACTGTGCAAACTGCATGTCCTCTATTGCCCTTACTGAAGTGATTGAACAATGAGAGTATTAAAGAGCTATCTCGAACCCTATTAAGAACGGTAATTATCTCGTAAATCCTAAAACCCATTAATCCTAAAACACTGCTTAAAATACTTTTATGTTTAAAGTTTAGTCCATGAAGCCAAATTATATCATCTTTCCTATTCCTTCTCGGCCCCATTAGTCATTTTATTTATTTATTCATTTATTAATGTATTTATTTGTTATTAGCTTAGAAAAGGCTATTAGTAAATGGTACATACTAATCAAACTTACAAGGGAACATCTCAAAAGCCTTTATTTGCTGTTTTTATATAATATTTGTCTGAAGCGGATATTTAGAACATTGTTAATATGTTCTGCCTTGTTTTATTGGACCACATAAGAGTAAGCAAATTTGTGTTTGGTTATTCTTTTTCTTTTTAACAGCGCTTCTCGTTAATAATTCTTGTACCACTGGAAAGTTTGCTTATTTTTCCTTAAATGTTGCTACCTTTGTAAGGAAAATACATTTGTATAGTGAGCAACGGTGTTGAGTATTGTACCGAGGGAAAACTTGGCTAATTCCTCTCTTCCAATGCGAACATGCTTTTGGTGGAGGAAATGTGATGTTGTGGGACATCATCTCTCTCCTTTGCAAAGCAAGGCTAGCCATCAGTGTCCTTCATAGTCGAGTGCACCTATTGCCTACATTTCTTTTGACAAATTCCTACATTTTCCACTGTTTCTGCCAGTGGGACGAAGCAGGGCAATGGATAATAGCATGTTTGATGAGCTAGTTGAGCGCCTAGAGCCGTTTCTTCTCCAGCAGGTGGGTACCGTCTTTTTACGCAATGTATTATGAGTTAAAAGACAGAATTTGATAATAAGAAGTGGCTAATTGATTGTGCAATCTAGCGAGTCCAGGCTTTTTTAGTAGGAATAAGAGGTAAACTGGGGGCAACCCAGGACGACTTTTCTTTGCCTATGGCACAACAAGGTGAGGAACCGTCTCTAAGCAGGAGCCCTTCCAGCGCATGCACGACAGGGTACGCATGTAAATGTTGACCATTCACATAAGGAAATATCATTTACCCAAGATGTAGCCATTTATGTCAAAGAAAAGTCCCTCCATGAAGCCTTGTTTCCTCTTAAGAGTTGCGCACGAGCTTCAGGTGCGTGTTTAGACTTGTACGTGTCGAGCGTTTCTCATTGGGGGAAAAACATGTTTTTAGACTAGACTCTTATCCTCACTTACGGTTTGAATTTTTGCAGAATCAGGGATATTTCCTTTAATCATTATTATAATAGTGGTAGCCTGACTTCCACCACCCTCACTGCATCGGTATATTTACAAAAACACACGGAGGCAGCAAGAAGGGCCTTTAATTCTGCTGTAAGGGACAAGACACTAGCACTGTATCTTAGGGGTGAAGAGGATGGACTTGCCTGCCTGCTGTCCTGAGCTCAACCCCAATGAAAACTTGTGTGATCAGTTTGGGGCTGCTGCTCATGCCAAAGTGACCAATCCAACCATTGTTGCTTACTTGTGAGAAGTGCTGTTTAAGGAATGGGATGCTGTGGCGCAGCAGTGTGTGACCAAGCTGGTGACCAGCATGAGGAGGAGGTGCCAGGCCCTTGTGGTTGTGTTCAGTTCTCTCACACAGAGTGAGGCCGCTGGTGGGCCGGTGGATAAATTGTTAAATTGCCAATGTGTCTTGCTTTGTCAAACTTTAATCGTCCAAGAAGAATTTGGTTAGCTTTCCGTGGCCATAACCTGTATACTTAACTTTGTTAGTCAACTCGCAAATCCATTTTGCAGCATTTTGCATCCATTTAAAGGAAAATAAACAGGCTTTTGAAAAGGACAACATTTATTGTCAGAAAGTATTCTTGCGGCAAAGGAATAATCAAGCAAACTCAAATGTCCTAACCGTTTTTTATCGTCTTCTGGATGATATTTTTTTTTTTTTGTTTGCTTTTGATACTTATCCTTCAGGTTTCCCAGATGAAAAGAGATTACGAGTGAATATAATACTGATATTGTTTTGATGATGGGTCCTTCTAATAACACTATTTGTTGTAACTTTTTCAGCTATCTTAATTTCTTAGAAATTCACAAATTGGCTGGATTGAAATTCCCCAATTTTCTTGTTCAAGAAGGCTAGTAGCAGAGTGCAGAACTGTTTCATGAAATTAATATATTCAAAATGTGCCGGTTTTTGTTTCATAGAAGATGGAAAGGGTGTATATAAACCAAAAGCAATTAAGTTTATACTAGTTTACAACTTGCATTTTTCTTCTTTAATAGATACATAAACATGGATGGTCCACAATCATCTGAAATGGAGAGTGCACATCTTTTTTGTTTGTTTTCTTTTTTCAGATTGTCTTCAGGCAACCATTGTAATGCTTCAGCCTCATGAATGAGATTACCGATGTAACATTTGTGCCTCTCGTATCCCTCAGCTGTCACCAGGTTCTGAAGAGGACGAACACGAGGGTCCAGTGCGTGAGAAACTGGGTCGCATCCAGTTCAGCGTCGGATACAGTTTTCAGGACTCGACTCTCACTGTCAAAATTCTCAAGGGCCAAGATTTGCCTGCCAAGGATTTTTCAGGCACGTCCGATCCTTTTGTGAAAATCTACCTGCTCCCAGACAAGAAGCACAAATTGGAGACTAAAGTCAAGAGGAAGAATCTAAACCCACACTGGAATGAGACGTTTTTATTTGAAGGTATTACAAGACTTACTTCCCAGTGCATACACATGTTGCTCAATGTCTTGGCATCACATGAACTGTTACTCCTTGCCATTCTGTTTCTCAGGCTTCCCATATGAAAAGGTGGTTCAGAGGACTCTGTACCTGCAGGTTCTTGACTACGACCGATTCAGCAGGAACGACCCCATAGGAGAGGTGTCCATTCCCCTCAACAAGCTGGACCTGGCCAACATGCAGACTTTCTGGAAGGAGCTGAAACCGTGTAGCGACGGCAGTGTAAGCCAGGGGCGAGGCAGGGGGAGGAAGGGGAAGGAGGGAGACGAAGATGAAGGAGAAGAAGAAGAAGAAGATGGGGTAGAATGTGTGATGTCATTTCTGGCTGCTGTGATGCTCCCGGGGGAGATGTGGCAGCATAACGATGGGAGAGGGGCGGGAGGAAAATATGGAGAGGCTGACAGGTAGACGGAGATTACACAGACAGCCTGAGACGGGAACAAGAACACACAGCAGGAACAGAGGGGGTGGATTAGAAAAAAGGGGATAAAAAGTAAACAATTTGATGCTATTGTTCGTCCTGTGTGATATGTATAATTTCTAACAGGGAAGTCGAGGGGATCTCCTGGTGTCCCTGTGCTATAATCCCACAGCCAACACCATCACTGTGAGCATCATCAAAGCACGCAACCTCAAAGCCATGGACATTGGAGGCACTTCAGGTATCAATGCTTCTGTCTTTGTCCTTTATGCCCATTTATTCATGCGCTTCTTCGGAGTCACTGCTCCCAACTGGAAATTTGATTATTATTTTTTTTTAGTTCTGTGTTAGAAGATGGAATAAAATCAGAAACATTGCCCAGCTATTGTAGTAAGCAACATGCAAACTGGTTTGTTTTTGCCGTCCTCAGACCCCTATGTAAAAGTGTGGTTGATGCACAAGGACAAACGCGTAGAGAAGAAGAAGACGGTGGTAATGAAACGCTGCCTGAACCCTGTTTTTAACGAGTCCTTTCCCTTTGACGTGCCGGCCCACGTGTTGAGGGAGACCACCATAATTATCACCGTCATGGACAAGGACAGACTCAGTCGCAATGATGTCATTGGAAAGGTATCTCCTTCCTCTCTCTTTCACGCCTCTTCTTCTCTTGCTCTGTGTTTCTCTGACTCTGCCGAACCATTAGCATCTGATGAATTAAGCCAGTCTCTACTGACCCCTACTGGAGTGAGGACATCTCCTGTATTGCAAATCATGTGAAAACAGCCCAATTCTAAGTTAGGATCAGATAATTATTTTCAATTTATGAACAATTGTTGTAATATACATTGATGCATTTGAATACCACCAGCATGAATGAGAAAGGAAGCAGTCAGGAAAGTGCAGTCAGTTTAATGCCATTCCTTCATTTTTAGCAGCAATAAAATGACATAAGATGAATCTTGATATTGATTTTCTTCTTTTTTTGTTATCTGCTCATAAATTATCTTTAGTTTGCTGTCAAGGATGGTTGAATATTAGATTAGAAGGCTGGCATCAGTCACAAAAGCCCACATGTATCTGACTCAACATTTCTTTGGATTCTGGCTGTACATCCAGCCACTTTTATAGAATATAGCAGCTGCTCGCAAAATCTCACTAATTCTGAATGATCACACTTTTCCAAATGCAGCGAAGATGGAAGTCCACATCCTTAAATGTATTTTAAAATTGGTTATAGTTGAACCTTTGCACAGCTTTGGAAGTGACTTTCAAAATCTGTGACTTTCACAGATGTTGAAATGCTGTAATCACAAAATCAGTTAAAACGTTATTGCTGAAAATCACGACTGTTTTTGTTTGAGGGGAAGCATTTTTCATTCTCTATCACACACTGCGACATTATTCAACCAGCTGTAGGGGTACTGTAATGGGGGTGCAAGAAGGGTAACTCTCTTGAAGGACATGATGCACATGAGCAGCCTCAGCTGCCCAAATGCACACGAGAAACACCTCAAGGGAGATTGAGGATTCCTGACAAAGTTTCAGGGAATAATAATTCAGGGTCACTTCGTGAAGACACACCTTGTGAGACACGATCACAGTTAGTATTGAAATATTCGGTAAGAAATCATATTTTAGGTTTTAAGCATTTAATCCCTGTTTATAAAAATTATTTTGGCTATTTGGAGGGATCCGAACTCCTTTTAATCCTCCCACCTGATGTATTTCTGTTGTGACTAAGGTACCAAAACACATGGAGAGTGGAGGGGACATTATGTAATGGGAAAAAAAAGACAATTGTTATATTATATATACATACATATATATACATACAAATATGTATATATATGTATTGTAATTATACAAAAGTCTGAAAAGTCTGTTGTGCAAAGTTTTTTTTTCCCAAAAGCCAATCATTTTCTATAACTTCAATAATCCTCATGTGCATTGTGTATGCTGACAAATTCACTGCATTTGGTTTAAACCAAACACCAACATCTCGATATATATACAACAAAGATTTCTAACTCTACCCAGAAATATACGGAATTTATGTAACATGCTGGAAATACACCAAAGCTAGGCTCTTCTCCTTCAGGCTGTGACAGAATAAACTCTCTCCACACAGCTTGGATGAGCTGAACCAATTACATCCGCTGTCACTGCAGGTGGCGTGTGTCCCAACCATCCTTAACTATGTACATTACCCACCTACATCCAGCAGTTATAATACTTTGCCTGTTTTACCATGCATACTCTGTAATCAGCTTTTAAACGAGACTGAAATGAACATTTTCTCTCCTCAAGTCTCGCCTGTAGATCAGTCATGATGGTATCAGCCTGGTTATAAAGAAAGGCTCCCCCGTGGAGAGTTTTTTTTTTCTTTTTTAACGGTTCTTACCAAATGTCCAACTGGTTTTGAGCATACTCTTTAGAAATTAACGCCGATCTTTTTGTGATAATAAAGCAGTTATTAATTTGTTTTTGTCTCCCAGATTTATCTATCATGGAAGAGTGGTCCAGCAGAGGTTAAACACTGGAAGGACATGATAAGTCATCCTCGTACCACCGTGGCCCAGTGGCACTCTCTCAAAGCCTGAGCGGCCCAGCAGCCAAACTGCCTATCCCGAAAAGACCAGCCCCCCCCCCCCCCCCCCCCCCCCCCACGAGAAGTCAGCGTGAGCCTCTCAGCACACATCCCTTTCTCCCTAAACGAAGTGTTGAGCTGTGGACCATGTATCACCTCTTTGTTCTCAGGCCTCTTTGATATTCCTCGCCCTCAGCCCTTGTGAATCAGCCCTAAAATTGCACCCTCTTGTCAGGTTCTGATTGCCACCTGACTCCTTCACGTCGGTTTGTCCGAACCTAAAGACGTATTTGATGTCTTAGCTCCCTTGTGCCCTCTTTCTATACCATTTATTTCCCAAGATATCTCTCGAATCTTTCTTCCATCGTATCAGCCATTCTTGGAGCCTGACATGAGAGCAGTAGCTCTTGCTGCCCATGGATACAAACTACCAACCAAAAATGAATCAAACTGATAGTCATATCATCCTCTGCGGCAGCAAGAGGGACTGTGTTTGAGCATGAGCGTGACCTGTGGGAATCATGCACCACCTCACGTCAGACACCTTCGTTCCTTCCATTTTCGTCTCTGATCCTTCATATCTTCAAAATGCCTAAAAGAAAAAAGAAGAATCAGGAAACCAGAACAGGCAATGAAGGAGCGACGGACCGAATTTCAAATGGATTTTGAGTAGACTCTGTCGTTGAACTTTTCTTTGATCATCTTCCCTTCTCACTGCCACCACTGTAATAAGGCTGGAACCCTTTTGTCGTCTGTGCGTGATGTGAGTGATGTGCCGTAATCCCAAATGATGTTCTTCAACGACAACAAAAAAAAGAGGTATGGACATGAACATTTAACACTGGTCTGAAAAGACAAGTGGGGAAAATATTTTTATTTTAGAAAAGAAATCCCTCTGGACCAAATAAAAAAAAGGAGTAAAATAATTATTGTAATTTTTTTATGTTTTTAAAAAATGTTCCTACAGAGATGGAAAATAAGCTAAAAGCCTCTTCCATCTGTGTGGTAGTGTGGATAAATGTATGTATGTATGGGGGACTATTTTAGACCTGCACTGCTAAATTAAGAAATGAATTAACTTAAAAGCACTCTCTTCTCTCATCATTATGGCAGAATGGGTAAAACAAATCATGAAATAGTTGACGTTTGCCGAGTGCAGAATATATATATATATATGTATATATATATATATATATATATATATATATATATATATATATATATATATTTATTTATATATATATATATATATATATATATATATATATATATATATATATATATAAACTGCCACCTGGTAAGAAAACAAATAAAAACAATAGTTATACTTGCAGTACCTTTCATCCTCCTAAAGATGTATAAAAAGCCTTGAAGTGCATTAATGTTTTATTGCAGCAGCAACAGTCAGGGTTGGACTGCATTTCACCTCCCTCAACCATCCAGCAGAGTGGTGGCAGAATAAACTTGGGAACTTGTCCAGCCTTGTTTGGCAAAACTCCAGTTGTTTTGACTTTTTTGATTGTTGCTATTGAGCGTTTATACATATGAGCAAATTTAAAACTTAAACATAATGTTTACCATATTGAAAAGTGACTGAGAGAGTCCTACGAACATGTACTGTATTTATTTTTATTATTTCTATATTAAAATAAGACCCCACACACACACACACACACACACACACACACACAATAAATGCACAATAATGCACTGAATTTTGTCACTGCAATAAACGGTTAATTGATTTAAAGGCTGTTAAACATCTTTACCAGGTTGTCAGTTAATTGAGAACCGCTGTGCCACAAGTTTGATCTGTTGAAAACTTTATTGCAAAGAGACCTAAATCATCTCAAAACCCCATCATAATGATATTAGAGATCTCTTAGTAAAGAGTGCAAAGCTTAAAATTTTGGTGTTTATTTAACAAACCTGGCCAAATAACAGTGGATCCTTGTGGGTGTAATGTCGAAACAAATTTGCTATCTTGGCAAAATGGCAGAAATCTATATATTTTTTTAACACAGCATTTTTTTTAAGTGGTCAATTTAAAAAAATTAAAAATGCCTTAGCATGAAAATAATAAAACAAGTTTATTTCTATACATTGCATTTAAACACTCACCAAAAAAATCACTTTCGGCACGAGGCAAGAAATGAAAAGATAGAGGATAAACCAGATATTCAGAAGTGAAAGAGCTAAGTGAAACAGAATGTTAGTTTATAATCTCAGGAAAGCTTATACTCAAACCACGACACAATCCGAATTACTGAGAATAAAAAGTTGTTCCTGACAGAGAAAATTGACTCACAGTCCCTGTTTTCAGTTTGTCCCTGCTGATGTTGAGCTGAGGTTTTCCAATATGAGGCAACGTTCTCGAGGTCTGCAGAGATGCAGTCAAAAGGAAGAACCTAACTAAACCTTTTTCTACTTTTCCTTTGTAACTTTTCCCTTTCATGTTTTGTAATTTGATACGAAATGACAGGCTATAAAGACGGGAAGTAATTGACCGGCGAGTAAATTGTCAAATAATTACACATTCCAATAAATTAGAACCCGACTGTGCTCGTTAGGCACTGATGCACTGAGCTGTGCCTTAAAGCACAGAGCACTGCAGTGCCCAGACTTAGTTACAGCTGATTTTATGTTGGGCTTGGGGTCTGATTGAAGAACAGGTCAGCCTCCTAGGTGTTTGTTTTACTGCCTCAGCTTGACCTCCATCAAGTCCCACATAGACACGTATTGATCACATGAATGAAGATGAATGAGACTAATAAAATCAGCGGGGAGGGGGGGGGTACTTTTACATTCCAGAGTTTGTGTTGGTCTTCTGGAGGTGTGTACGTGTGTCTGCACTTTGTGTGACTGTCAGTATTTGGACTTTTTACTCTCTGTGTGCATCTACAATGAGTTACAATTTGCCATTCTGACACTGATCTGCACTGTTTACTGTTTTTTAATCCTGTACAAATTCAAATGTACAAAGACAAGTGATGTTGGTTTTTTTTTGTTTTGTTTTGTTTTTTTTCTTCCTAAAGATTGTCAGTTTTTGTAAGACTCACTGCGCTTGTTAATGACGATGCTGGAGCAAACCTCTCTTCACAGCAGGGTTCTTTTCTCGCGTCTGGTTTGGCTTGAGATGCAAACATCTCGAAAAGCGGCCTAAAGTCTCGAGATTAAACTTCTTTTATCGGACTATCGTGAACCAGAGTTTTTGTTCAGACCAAAGCAGCTCCCAGCAGTCTGTCCTGGACGTCCGATCTGCCCTTCCTATCTGATCCCATCTCACTCAGCCAAAAAGGCGTCTCCTTAACGTCTCAGATGGCCCTCCACCAAAACGCCCCGCCGTGCACACATGCTTCCTGGCACAAAGCGTGCTGCGTGTGCCTTGTAAACTCTGCCACGCCTTGCTCTTGACCATATGCGCTCCCACTCGGTTTGTCAGGAGAGGGGGTGCAAGAAAGGGTGAGACAGAAGATAATCCGAATCATCAGCTCTTTGCAGCGCTGCTAGCTACGTCTCAGGTCATAGCAGAGTGTTGAGAGCCTCCTAAAATAAGCAGCAACAGATTCACCCATCTGCGTTAAAGGCGTTGAGAGTTGAGCAGATTATTTTAGACACAGATGAAAACGTATTCCATTTTAAAGGTGGCGAGAAATCACTTTATTAAATGCAGTTAAAACCTGTACTGTTAAAACCAGATTCATACATACACTGCATAAAAAGACGCATAACCGTTTTTCCTCTCTCTCTGTGCTGTTTTAGGTTAATTAAGATTGCCAAAAGAATTTGTATTTGCTAAATATCAGAATGATTGTATGTATGTTTTAGATCTTTTTTTCCCTTTCTGCGGATTAAGAAGTTTATATACATTTTCCTAGTATTCCTAGTATGTTAGAATTGTTCTTTAAACTGCATACATTAGGTCTAGTGTTTTGAGTATCCTTTACAAGCTTTTCCGCAATAGTCGGCTGAAAATTTGTGCCATTTTTCCTGACAGAAGTGACGTGACCGGGTCAGGTTAGCCGGCCTCCTTCTCACACACCTTTTCAGCTTTGCTCACACGTTTTTCTATTGGACTGAGGTCAGCAGGGATTTGTGATGGCCACTCCAAAACATTGACTTTGTTTTCCACTGTGTAACTAATTTGACTGTAAGGTTAGGGTCATCGTCCATTCGGAAGACCCATTTAAACCCAAACAGCAGCAAAAACACTGCCTCAGCATGATGCTGCCACCCCCGCACTTCACAGATGGGATGGTGTTTTCACACTTGCAAGATTCTCCCTTTTTCATATAAAACAACGTAACAATGGCTGTTGTTACCATTTTGTTTGTTTGTGTTGATCAAACCACGACACATTTCACCATCATCTTCCATGTTCTGTTTTTTTCACTTATATATTTTTTTCAAAACAGCTGAACATGGCACCTTCAAGCATCTGGACATTTTCCCTAAAGATGAACACACTAGAGGAGGTCCACAGTTCTATTCTAGCTATCTTGGAAGATTTATTTTTCTTGATATAACATAAGAAAGTGGTGCATTTGAGGTGTTACTTTAAAATACATCCACAGATGTGCCTCCATTTTCTCTAAAACGGTGTGAGTCAGAAGTATAGACAACCATGACATCATCGTTTGAGTTTTCCTAATTTTGTTTAGGGCATAGTAATCTTGGTGCATGTAAACTTCTAACTTTGAAATAACTAAAAATGTCTCTAAAAAAGTATCATTCTTATTATTCTGGTATCTAGAACAGAGAAGTGATTTGGTTATTCCAAACTGATCCTAAACAAGAACAATTTAGTAAATGTCAGACAGTAAGGAAAAAAAGAGTTATGCGTCTTTTCATACCATGAACACAAATCTGGTTCCAGGGCAGCGAAACCATGGTTTTAGTTATAATCGATGTTTTTTCTTTTCGGAAATCGAGCTAAAATCCGTGTTTCTACACACTTCACGTAGGCACACAAATAAAGTTTTCTGGAAAAGCTCGTATTTCTGTTTTAGGGCATTCTCTGGAACTGCTGGAAACACAGAGAGGTTAACCAGCAACATTTTCATTTATACGATGTACAGATAATTGTGAAGTGTCCTGTGTGTAAAAAAAAAAAAAAAAGAAAGTATTTATTGGGGTTGTTGATAACTGTCTGTCCTCTGGATCACTAACTTCTCTCTTTCACTCCCTTTTTCTCCTTGTAGTCACACATCCGTAGGGTGCACAATGTTGAATATCAGCCATTTATTTTTTTGAAATCTGTACAGTGTAAATAATAATATAAATGTGTATATAAAACAAATATTCTTCTGGTCTGGTATTGATATAAATTTTTCAACAGTGCCTTTTTTTTTTAAACTACTAGTTTATAGAACAAATATTTATTGTAAAGATTCCCTCAAGTGGGGCTGCTGACGTCAGATGAAGCATTATTGATAACAAGTTGTGTAAAACGTAAGGAAAAATCGCAGCAATTTGGAAAAAAAAAACTGATATGCATGACAGCACGTTAAATACAGAAACAAATGTCCATACAGAATTTTATTATGAACCTCAATGTTGGCAGGTTACAGGCAGGATATTTATTGATGTTTGGCTGCTAAAGGAAGCAAGGCCTTAATATTTCTGAATATTTGAGTTGGATTCTGTGAAGTAGTTGTTAATATTCAGTAACCTACTTGCAGTAGACATTAGTTTGATCAAAATTAGTTTGCAGAACTTATGGTTCTTGTTCTCCGGTTATAGAAACAAAAATTTGGAGGAATGTCAGGGAGGCAATAGAGAAAGACGTTCAGTTGCCTTCAAGGAAGTTCTGGAAAACCTTTTCATGACTCGGAAAAGGAAAGCAGGGACCATCCCTGGCTAAACTGTTTGTGAGGGAATGGCTGACCTGGAAAGGAAATATTGGTAGGCTACAGTGGACATTAAGGATCTCAGTCCAGTCGCTATGTCCTCCATGTAAAAGATGGGATCCGAGAACCACCACGGCAGAGGTAGTTGAAATGCTAACCGGCAGCAGGAATCTAGGGGAGGATGGATTTACCATGTTATAGTTCATGAGATCATGACCAAAAGTAAAAGATTTAAAATGAGCAGCAAGCAACAGTAAATGTATAGAGATTTCCAATCAAGTTGTTTCAGCTCGGGGAAATTTGTTTAAGCTGAGGTTGTTTTAAAAGACAGAAATGTGATCTATATACGGGCTGGTTTTGATTAGCCCTTGGCATTCTCAAGTATAACAATTGATATTCTCTTTTGGTAATTCCCTTTATTAAAGCTTCTGTCCACTGCCGGGAAGGCAGCATACTGACAACTGAACGCTACTTCACAAAACCCTAATTAAAAGAAAATTCAAACTTTCCATTTGAAAATGTTTTTCAGCGAAAGTCCAGTTTCGGTTTCCTCCGATTTAAGCTTGTTTGTGGTGTCCATGACCCGGATGACTAAGAATTTGCACAGGCATTTGGAAATATGTTATCTTGAGTCTTGATGGCAACAGGTGTTACTACAAACTCCCATGTGTACGCAAGTAGACTGATGGATCCGAAATGTTTAACCTCTATGTTGAACGATTTCCTGTTCAGTAAAGGAATTTACTGATTTTTCATATATTTGCTTTTATAAATGTATAAAATTTAACCTGCATTTGGTTTTCGTGAACTAAAGACACTTTTTAGACAAGTTCTGGTAAGGACAGCTATCAGAGAATAGTCTCTGTTGGAAATGCCGTCAAATCTGAAGGTTAGTTTTTCTGTTTCAGTTTTCAGATTTCATAGTAATCCAATAATATAATCCCGCCTAAATAACCAATTTGCCCAATACAGTATCTGCATTGATACAGGCAGGTCTTTTAAGTTGATAACTTTTTGAAGCAAAAATGTTGGACCTGTATAGAGCATTTAAATTTCAACAAAATGTCTGGCTGCAACAAAATGGTTTTAAATTACAGTAAGAAGTTACAATTTATAATACAAATATCAATTATTATGGGCAAGAACATAAGTTAATTTTATTTATGGTTGTTAACACATTTGTTTAAAGTTTTAGAAGAAAACTGTGTCGTTGTTAAACTGTACAACAGCAGATGTGTGCAGAAACAACATAGAAGCAGTCTGATTGCCTGCACATTATTACCATTTTTAAACCAGCTTTTCCAATGTCTTTACTATTTGCTGATTCATACATTGTCTTCAGAGGGCTTCTTATTTAATTGATGGAAAACCTTTTTTTATCCACACCTGCATAGTTTTCAAGTATCTCTAACTACATCCAGTTTCCTTTTCTGTAAGATAATATTCAACCCAACATCTTAAAGATGCCATCTAAACCCAAGAGCTCAGATTTTCATCATCACATTAGCCTTACATTTCCCCCTACTATAAGATGTGTTGGACCCTTGATTTTCTTTTAGATGTTCAGAGTTGTTGCACATATTTAATTAAGAACACAGCTTCCTCTGTCTCCTGCACTTTGAGTGAATACACTTGCAAAGCGAGATATCATCTAGGAGAAAAATGGTGTTTGGTACATTGCCAGGAAGTGTTTAATTTGCCAACTCCTCTGGCCTGACACCCCTCTCAGCATTGATTGCTAATTTTCATCTGTGAACATCAGTATACAAATCTCCAACCAGCATTGACGCTTCTGTTGGTGCAAGGAAGTGAAAGCATGTGAGCCTGAAATTCCAGGGTGGCTGCAGCACTGAGGATGAAACCGAGAGCTGTCACGACACAGGAAGCGGCGGCAGAGGATGACAGGAGCGCTGGGCTACAGATAGGCACAGTGGGTGTGCGTGGGAAACTTGAATAAACACTCTAAACAAGCCTCAGAACAAGAAAGACGGGAATTTAGCCTCCGCTCCATGTGGGCTCTTAAGATGGAATCCTTTTCCTCTTTTTTTTTTCCTCTTTAGAGCCATTGGGAAGGACAAACAACTGCTGTCCTTCAATTATTAAAAATAGTAACATGTACGACCCTGTTACAAATTAGAGTTCTCACTTTAGATCCTATTTTTACAGGGCATACGTCATTGTTATTACAAGTTTTCTTTTGAAGTGTTTCAATTAGTTTACTTCCATTTAATATTGTTTTCAAAGCATCAAAGAAATACAAAACAAGGCAGTCGAGAGCACATGGGAAGGTTGGCAAATTGTGACTATGTCCTGTACAGTGGTTCTGAAAAATGTTGACACCCTTGTTGGAATGACAGGTTTCTATGAGGTAAAAAAAAAAAAAAAACACAACAAATAATGAAATATTTTACCTATAACAACTCAATAGGAAAAAGTATGCAAGAGGGAAATTATTAAAAAGTACAATAACCTATAAACAAAGCGGTTTGTCCTCTTGTTGATGATGCACATTTAAAATGCACATTTCTAAGGATTCTGCACTGGTTACTTTTTATAACTGTATAAGTTCTTCTCATGTATATTTGACAGTACTGATAATTCTCTAACTCATTTTTATTATCATTATTGTTGCTTATTTTATGTGTATCTTTGTGCTTCCTTTTCCCTATCACTTTGCCGCTGATACCACTGAGAGACAATAACGGATTATTCTATTCTAAACTTTATTGTAAAAGTGTGCAGCCCTTTAAAATATGTTGACGCAGCTTTAAATCTGTCAACATCCCACATCTTGACTTCAATATATTTGTCCAATCTATCCTGTAAAAGTTATCCAAATCTAAGATAACTTAGATCAGGTTTTCTCTCTAATGTAGTTGTGTTATGTTTGGGAGGGTGCCAATGATCCTCCAAAACATGATTGCTTCGTCCTCAGTTAGTAAGGCGGTGTTGGAGACATCTTTGGAGCCTGATCTGTGTTTAGATTGTTTAGACCCAGTTGAGCTTTCTGAGTTATCTAAAATATTAGCTTCATCTAAACCTTCAACTTGTATGTTAGACCAAATCCTAACCAAATTATTTAAGGAAGTATTCCCTTTGATCACTGCCATGATTAATCTATCCTTAGTAAATGGATGCACCACACACTTTTAAAGTAGCTGTTATTAAACCTTTACTTAAGAAACCATCTCTTGATCGAGATGACTTAATAAATGACAGGCCTATATCTAACCAAAACAGCTCTGGTAAAGGTCACTAATGATATTCTCATGGCCTCAGATAATGGACTTGTGTCAGTACTTGTCCTGTTAGATCTCAGTGTTGCAATCGTTACAGTTGATCACAATATTCTCCTAGACAGACTTGAACATACTGTAGGGATTAAGGGGAAAGCATTAGGCTGGTTTAAATCTTATCTGTCTGACAGATTCCAGTTTGTTCATGTTAATAATAAATCTTCTTCAAACTCTAGGGTCACTCGTGGAGTACCACAGGGTTCAGTCCTTGGGCCAAGTCTCTTTACTATATACATGTTCTTCCGATTGATAAAATTATCAAACGGCATGGGATTAATTTTGCACTGTTATACCGATGACACTCAGCTATATAAATCCTGACAAATCCAAACCAAAACTACAAGCATGTCTTGATGACATCCAAACCTGGATGGTAATAAAATGTTCTGCTTTTAAATTCTGACAATAGAAGTAGTCCTCTTCAGACCAGACTCATTAAAAAAAAAAAAAAAAAAAAATGAACAGTAGGAGAACTCAACAGAGCGACAAAAATAGATCCTGATGTCCTCCAGTAGCCTAAGCCTATAGCAGCATAAGTACAGAGGTAGCTCAAGATAACCTTAGCCACTCTAACTATAAGCTTTGTCAAAAAGGAAAGTTTTAAGATTAGTCTTAAAAGTAGACAGGGTGTCTGCCTCATGGACCAAAACTGGGAGTTGGTTCCACAGGAGAGGAGCCTGATAGCTAAAGGATCTGCCTCCCGTTCTACTTTTAGAGACTCTATTTAAAGGGTTGACTGCTCCTTTCTCAGAACATTTGAGTTCATTCTTACAGGCAACTTCAGGGCAAATAGCTTCCAATAAATGCAGAATAAAAGAGCCTGCTGTGGGAAAAGAAATGCCACCGACACTTCAGATCCTTAAACTGGCTCAATTTGTGCTTGTATAACATTCTTGGAGAGTAAATCTGCTGGTCAATTTCCAACACTGACTAAGATTAACAGAGAGACAGATGGCTGAAGAGCAAATAAAACACAGAGGGGAACCCTTCTGACATCATCTCAGGTCTATTTTAGGACTGGGTGAGAAAAACAAAAACAAAGGGGGAAAAAATGAAGGTCAGCCTTATTTATTGCATGTCCTTTAGCAAGGAGATGGGCAATACGATATAAATGAACCCATGTGTCATGCCAGCTTGTAACACCTTGACTTGGGATCATGTCTGCATTATAATTCTGGGGACGTACACAAGCCAGCTTGTCATCTGTTTTGAAATTCTGTGCACATCTCATGGCCAGAGGGCATCTCCCTTCTGCAATCAGCACAAGGTTCCAATGAGCCAACATGACACACAGCCAGACTAGAAACATTCTTCGTACTCCACACATACTGGTGGTAAAGCAGGAAAAACGGTTTAATGACTAGGAGATTTTAACTTATGGTTCTGTCATGCATTTTACAAAATAGACCATTAATCTTTTTTCTTTTTTTTAACGGCAGGATGGCCATTTCGTTATTTCTGTGAAGGAACATTATGTACTTCTTGAAAAAAAGGTTCTTTTTAGCACTCAAGCATAAAATGTCGATGTAAATTATGCTTTTGCATTTTTTTTTACTATGTTTCTAAAAAATAAGGTACATTAAATATTTCAAGAGTTCTATTTTCAAACATGATCAGTAGGTGCTTAAAACAAAGAAATCAAGGCAATCTGCTGCCATCTGGTGTCCGATAATGGCAATGCAGGCGTTCCGACCTTCCATTATGCAACATGTTCAGTGCGCATTCTGTCAGTCATGGCATCCTCCTGTCATGTGATCCAGTCATGCAGTGAATGAAGCAAACCGTGATTCACACAACATGAGCAGCAAAACGTTTATTACCTCATGATACAATCAACAGGCATCATACAATATTTCCTAAAATGAAAATAAATTAAAAAAAAAAAAAAATATATATATATATATATATATATATATATATATATATATATATATATATATATATATATATACACTCACCGGCCACTTTATTAGGTACACCTGTCCAACTGCTCGTTAATACTTAATTTCTAAGAAGCCAATCACATGGCGGCAACTCAGTGCATTTAGGCATGTAGACATGGTCAAGAGAATCTCCTGCAGTTCAAACCGAGCATCAGTATGGGGAAGAAAGGTGATTTGAGTGACTTTGAACGTGGCATGATTGTTGGTGCCAGAAGGGCTGGTTTGAGTATTTCAGAAACTGCTAATCTACTGGGATTTTCACGCACAACCATCTTTAGGGTTTACAGAGAATGGTCCGAAAAAGAAAAAACATCCAGTGAGCGGCAGTTCTGTGGGCGGAAATGCCTTGTTGATGCCAGAGGTCAGAGGAGAATGGCCAGACTGGTTCGAGCTGATAGAAGGGCAACAGTGACTCAAATAACCAGCCGTTACAACCAAGGTGGGCAGAAGAGCATCTCTGAACGTACAGTACGTCGAACTTTGAGGCAGATGGGCTACAGCAGCAGAAGACCACATCGGGTGCCACTCCTTTCAGCTAAGAACAGGAAACTGAGGCTACAATTTGCACAAGCTCATCAAAATTGGACAATAGAAGATTGGAAAAACGTTGCCTGGTCTGATGAGTCTCGATTTCTGCTGCGACAGTCGGATGGTAGGGTCAGAATTTGGCGTCTACAACATGAAAGCATGGATCCATCCTGCCTTGTATCAACGGTTCAGGCTGGTGGTGGTGGTGTCATGGTGTGGGGAATATTTTCTTGGCACTCTTTGGGCCCCTTGGTACCAATTGAGCATCGTTGCAACGCCACAGCCTACCTGAGTATTGTTGCTGACCATGTCCATCCCTTTATGACCACAATGTACCCAACCCATGATGGCTACTTTCAGCAGGATAATGCGCCATGTCATAAAGCTGGAATCATCTCAGACTGGTTTCTTGAACATGACAATGAGTTCGCTGTACTCAAATGGCCTCCACAGTCACCAGATCTCAATCCAATAGAGCATCTTTGGGATGTGGTGGAACGGGAGATTGGCATCATGGATGTGCAGCCGACAAATCTGCGGCAACTGTGTGATGCCATCATGTCAATATGGACCAAACTCCCTGAGGAATGCTTCCAGCACCTTGTTGAATCTATGCCACGAAGAATTGAGGCAGTTCTGAAGGCAAAAGGGGGTCCAACCCGTTACTAGCATGGGGTACCTAATAAAGTGACCGGTGAGTGTGAGTGTGTGTATATATATATATATATATATATATATATATATATATATATATATATATATATATATATATATATATATATATATATATATATATATAATTTTTTAAAAGGCATCTCTTTCAAAAAGCGGGGTGAATATACAGTTATGAGTTACATATTTATCATTCAATTATTCTGATCATTTTGATCTTACTGATGTGGAGAGTACTCTGTCTCATTAACAGATTTTCATAATATCCATCCTCTTATACTGACAATTGCCTTCAAAACACATAGGAGAGTAAAGCAACCAATTCATTTCAAATCAGATAACAATGTATTCCCAGCATCCTTCGCTACTCTACCAGTTTTCTCTTTTTTTCCTCTCATGGTTAACAGTAATATATTAACACCGGCAAAGAGTCTCTGAAAGTGTCCAAACGGTGAAGGACTTCACTGGGTTTCTTTTTCCAGATACTCCAAGCTGGGCGCATCTAATCTCTGTTCGTGGTTTTTGTTTTTTGTGAATTCCTTCAGCATTTCCATAACTTCTCCTTGGTACACTTCAGGTGTGGGCTGGGCTTCTGCAAAAAGAGAACATGACAAATTCAATAACAGACTTTTCTAACTAAGAACATCTTTTAAATCTTGATTTCAAGTAGAAAATGAATTAATGGTCAGATGGGTGAAGAACAATATGGGCTCAGAGAGGCTGAAATCCTATTGGTTTGTTTTAGATCAGTCTGAGAAGGTTAATTGAAAAGGCTGGCATAGGACTGATTTTGCATGCTGGTCACTTGACAATACCATATATAACAAACAGTTAGCACGTTTGGTAGTTGGATCAGGCCAAGTGCACGGGATTATCCTTATCTTTTTAAAGACTTCCTCACCTAAAAATGTGATTAGTTGACAATGTAAGAGCTGTGTAGTTATTTTCTTAAGTGAGTTCAGTGTGTCTGAAAGTCCTTTAGCTGACCTGAGCTGCTGTAAAGTGAAGAGAGGATTCTCACATTAAGTCTGTTATTTGGCTGTACTGCTTAACCAAAAAAAAAAAGAGAGAGAAACTGCTGAAAAACATCTAATGGGTCCAATATAACCCATTAAGTGTTTTTCTATTATTATGCAACTTATTTTACCGCTGGAATCTCACTGAGAGTTACAACTTCTTTTGCAAAGGAGTCCAGTCCAAAACTAGTCCACAGTTTCATGAAAACAACAATATGTGCACAAAGTAGTTATTGAAAATCACTGTGGTTAAATGTGCATCAATCACTTGGTGCTGCACAATATATCAAATCACAATCATCACTGCAAGAGTATGTGTAATATTACAATAGCAAAGCAGTGCTTGGCTGCAATATTTGGTAAGGTATTATATTTGAAGTGGCAAGCATGTAAATTTTACAGGCCAATTACATTTGGCCTGTTGTGCAGATTTTCTCTCTCATCACAGTCCACGAAATGTATATTTTTAGTGTCAGAGATGTTAAAGCTCACAAAGAGTGTGAGGGAGGTTGTGGAGAAAGAACAGAAAGACAAGAGTCAGGAAAATGTGAGCTAATCGTAATCAATATCATCTTCGCCATATTAAGCAGTGTTATTGCAATTAAAGATTTTCATGATGCTGCGCAGAATTATTTATAGCAAGTTGTCTGTTCCTCCAAATCCTGTGAAATGCCCTTGGATACATACAAGGAGACCAGCTCCTATAGTTTAAGAATGCTACATTAGAGTTTGGCTGGATGATGGTCATTTTGCCCCCGCTTTAATAAATATTATCTAAAATCAGGAGATTGGTCAGAATTATTTTGGTTCGATAAAGAGTCGTAATCTATGACATTTCCTCATTTCATTAAATGACTAGACCTAAATAGGTATAAATGAATAGAAATAGAGTTAAAATATAATCTTCAGAAAATAATAGGCAAATAGTTATCAAAATAAATTTAAGATGTAAACGTCATTATTATTATAATAATAATGTCCATAACTCATCAGAATACTTAACTGCAAATTGATATAACCGGATATGCAATGGTAAAGTATGGGGGTTTAAAATGGATTGTTTCCAGGCATGAAACGGTAACGCAATGGAGGTCCGCTCAGAGCCGTGTGAGCTCTGGTGCAACAGCCTCAGCCAAAACCTCTGGTTGCAGAAAGGCAGACTTATTTAAAATTCTCAGAGGAGTTTTCCATATTTCAGTGATCTAACCTGAATTTTAAATGGTGCCGTCTTTTGTTGGCGTCAACACAAAATGAGGCAAAACAAACAGCGAAGATTAAAAGGTTTTGCATCAAAATCCAAAAGTCAAATTAGCCTCAAGCAGATTCCAGTTCTTTGCACGGCATCTACTGCTTTTTTGTTTAAATGGAACTAATGATGCTAGAATTATGCTTGATAATGGAGTTTGTAATGAAGAAACAATGGAACAACGCTACAGGCAATGAGCCAAGGTTGATTTTGAGTGCAGAATAGAGGGCATCCACACAATTTTAATTGGTATATTGGTTTAAAAAAATCTATATTTGGAGATTTATTAGGACAAGTTAATTGACTGGCAGAAAAACCAGTCAAACAGAAACAATCATTTTCTCACCTGTGGCCCAGTAGTAGATGTCCCAGTCGTTGCTCGGTTCATTGATCAGCCTGTCGTACTGCCGCAACTGGCTAGCAGTCATTGTATTCAGGTACCGCTTTGCAAAAAGGCTGCAAGAAACACGAGGAATACATAAGACTCAATTTCCTCACAAAGAAAGTGTCAGTCATAACTGGCAGCTACACAAAAACATGAATTACCAAACACACTTCTTGAAACTCCGGTTCGTAGGTCTCATGTCCGTTATTAAACAAATTTCAAAGGCTTATAGTTGGCTTAAACAAACATTCTAGAAACGTGTGAATAATTATTACAAAGGGGAAAAAAATGAAGGTTTTTGTTACCATACATAATTAATTCCTTTCATTTCTATGCTGACGACTGTCAGCTCTACCTGCCCCTGAAACAGGGTGACAGCTTCTCGGTGGCGGCCCTGCTGGACTGCTTAGAAGACATTAAAGCTCGGCTAGCCCCTGAACTTTTGGAACTTTAACAATAAGAAAACTGAGGTAACAAGCCGCTCCTGTGACCCCAGTACTGTGGATTTGGGACCCCTGACAGCATATTTTAAAACAGGGTTTTAAGTTAGACACACAGATCCAAGCAGTTTTTTTATATCATGTTTTTAATCACTTAAGGCAGCTGGAAATATTGAAGTCTGTCCTGTCAAGACAACTCCTTGAAACAGTAATTCATGCATTTGCTTCATCCTGCCTGGATAACTGTAACAGACTCTATGTTGGAGTGAATCAGTCTTTGCTCTCTGGTCTGCAGCTGGTGCAAAACGCTGCTGTGTGACTTTTAACAGGAACAGGTATAATATATATATATATATATATATATATATATATATATATATATATATATATATATATATATATATATATATATATATAAACCTATTCTCACTCCATTGGCTCCCAGTGCATTTTAGAGTTAATTTAAAAATTCTTATTTTCTTTTTTTAAGTGTTTGAACGACCTTGCCTCGCTGTACTTCTCTGAGCTTCTTGATCCCTACTCCACCTCTCGGTCCCCCAGGTCTGCTGAACTGCATCTCCTTGAGGTACCGAGGTCTAAGAGGAACAACCTTCTCCCGCACATAAGAGAGGCTCCTTCACCGCCTACCTTGAAAACTCAGCTTAAAACATGCAACTATTCTTTGCCGTATCCCACTGGCAAGATTTAGTTTTTCTTTTAAATTGATTTTATTGTTTCTTTTATTTTTTTTTAGGCATTGTCTTTTTATTCTTGTTTTTTAATGGATGCTTTTTAGTTTGTAGCTATGAACAGCACTTTGTTTCAGCCGTTGGCAGTTTTTAAGAGCTTTATAATTAAAGTTGGTATGGTATGGTATATATGAACTTTAAAACAATCCCTAGACCATGAATTTTGGATTCTTTCACAGCTTTTCATTGTACAGGAACCAATCTGAACACAGCTGGCTTTAAAAATATCGATCATTAAAAGTTACATCAGACAAAATGAACTTAGAATGTAATAAAATTGGTGCACAAGCCTCAGAGAAGACAAAGAACAGAGTGTATGACAACCTGAGCAATATGCAGTTCTCCAACATCCCCCTCTTGCGACTCTCATAGAGAAGCCGCCGTCTCTTGATGTCAACGGGCTCGTCTGTCTTCTCCATCCAGGGGGGCAGAGGGATCTCTATCAGGTCAGCCTTGTTGTCATCAGGAGCATCACCCTTGTAGCCTCGGGATGAGACCACCGCTGTGACGCCTGGTCTCCGAACAGCCTGGCACATTCCTGTTACCAACTGACAGGCAAGAAACAAGTTCATGCATTTGTCACTTCTACGTTGCACTTCAGTTGATTAAAAAATGCTGCAGTGAGAGTTCTGATGAGAATTACAAGAAGTGATCATATTTTGTAAATTTCAGCTTCTCTTTATTGGCTCCATGTAAATCCAAAACAGAATTTAAAATATTTTTTTCTCATCATTGTCACAATTCATTCATAAAATGCTTTACCAACCAAAAACCGACCAAAATGCTGTAAAAATGACAAAATAATAAAATGCAATAAGCAATAAAATACAAGGTCGAAAAATATAAGCAATAAAATCAGCAATACAAGGCAAAGAAGAAACAAGAACTGGGTTAATGCTCGTGCTCTCTGGAATTAAAAGCTGGTTTTAAAAATATATGTTTTATTTAAAGAGATATGAAATCATTTAAACTTGTAGTAGACCTCATTTAGAAAGCGTGAGACTGTTCAAGAGCCTGGGAGCTGCAGCTGAAAAATCTCTGTCTCCCTTGGTCACCAGCCGGGTTCTGGGAACAACTTTTGGGCTTGAGATCTTAGTTGTTAATAATAATAATAATAATAATAATAATTGAACTTTATTGATCTCACAATGGAGAAATTCACTTCTGCATCTTAACCCATCCCCTTGGGGAGCAGTGGGCTGCTGCTGTGCGGCGCCTGGGGAGCAATTGGGGGTTAAGGGTCTTGCTCAGGGACCCAGAATGGCAGCTTGTGGGCGTTGAACTCAGAACCTCTGGGACCGAAGCTCTGTGCTCTAACCACTAGGCCACCACTCCCCACTCCTTCTGGGCATGAGTGCATATAAAAGATCGATAAGGTAAAGAGCTGCCAGACCATTGTGACGTTTAAAAGCGAAATCTTAAACACAATTTTAAAAGAAAAGGACAGCCAGTTTCTATCCACCTTAAATTAAAGATCATATGATCTTTGTTCCCAACAGAACACTACACTAACTTATGTTCTCTTTCAGTGATCAGGCTCCTCTCTTATGGAAACAGCCTCCAGTTGTTGTTTGCGAGGCAGACACTTAAGATTGGGCTTTACATTTCCCTTTTTGTAAAAGCTTTTAGCAAGAGCGGCTTGGTTATCCCGAGCCATCTCTGGAGTTCTGCAGCTAGAGGCCTGGGATGCTTTGCCTGGAGTAGGGATCGCATGCAACGTAAATCCCTCCATGCACTTGGATGGAGTTCCTCAGACAGACACCTTTTTACCAACTGGCACTATAGTATGATTACATCAGTTCGGATTGGACTGAACGATATGTACCAGACTCTGAATGTTATATATTTAAAGAAATGTGACTGATTTGACTTTGGAGCGATGCAGCTGCATGTCAATTAAACTTGATTGCCTTGTGAAGTGTATGGATATTCCATCTATTTCTGAAGCTATATAAATAAATACAAAAAAATAAAAACAAAACTTGCACTATATCGTGCTGCTCAAACATCACTCTATGTGTTACGTTGAGACGTCTTTTGATTGATGCATCACATTAACTCCAAAAAGGTTATACTTTAAAATGTAAAAAAAAAAAAGTGTTTACAGGAAAATATTTAACTGCATTTCATTGCTTTCACGTCTCATTTAGTCCTGAATGGAGACTGAAGAGCCAACATTAATAATCACAAAAAGCAGATGAGAATTGCGTAACGTCGCCAGATGCCCTGTTGTACAACAGCCCTCTAGCAGAAAACTTGAAACTACACCAGGAACATTAACACCAGACACAAGGTTAATGCTACAGTGTTAGAAGGGTAGACTCGTGTTTAAAAAGAGAAGCTTTGTTACGTATTTTTAAATATATATATATATACTTGACTCAAATATATTGGATAACCTTAGTACTGCTAAGAGTCTGTGACACCAGAAGTCAGATTTCGCCGACAGCCATTAACGCGATAACTTACTCTTTTTGCCACAAGTGAAGACAACATTTTAGGATCCTTCCTCGGTAACCTCGATAAAAAAAAACGCCCGTCCTTCGCCGCTGTGCAAACGTTTCTGCCTTGTGTTGAACAGAAATGATTACACAAGCGAGCGCGTTTACGTCACGGCGTGTGCGCCTGACGGACGGTCCGACTAGAAACACGCAAATAATAAAATCAGAACGTGTCCGGTCGTTGTTGCCAGGGAACGAGCCAGAGAATCCTCTTGCTACTCCTACAATTGAACAGTCAATGAATAATGTATAACTTGTGTATTTGTGATAATGTACACGACTCAAACGTGTGTGTGTGTGGGGGATTTTAAAGTAGGAACTAAATATATATAGATTTTGTTTCCGACCGGCGGTTTTTCCTTATGGGCTTGTATTTTCATCGACTAAAAAAAAAAAGAAAAAAATAGCATTGGCCCGGGCAAGGCAACATGCACTAGCCTGAACCTAAATGTGCGTGAGTGTGCAGATGAAAGGTTAGCGCGTGATTATCTTTAAAGTGGTTCATAGTTTTCTTTTTCTTTTGTTGTATGTGTGTCTAATCGTCCCTACAGATGTGCTTTTGCAAACCCTGAGCGGAGCGGTAACAGTCGCAAGCTAGCAAAACGAGGCATTATCGCCACAGTGAATTCTTAAGAACACAAAGAAACACGAGGGGGGCGGCTGGATGAATGGTTAATCTGACGCAGGGAGCCTATGCGAAGTGAACTGGTCAACGGAAGGAAGCAGGAAACACGCTACAGTCTGCAGAGGCTCGGCATCTGAGGCCTGCCCGACGGGATGGCCGCTGCACAGTCTGCAGCAGGACCAAGCACTTCGAGGAATGACCACGAAGACCTGTACAGCGACCTGTATCCGAGCGATGAGGTAAGTCCGACTGTAAGGCGTGTTTTTTTTTTCTTCTTTTCGTTGTTGTTTTGTAAGGAAAAGTTCATGGTTGCCAGTGTATTAAGTGTAACGTGTTTCCATCGTTCAGGTGTTCATCTGATCGGACAGGTGTCGCGCCAAACGACTTATCCCCGCCAGAATTTGCATCCCCTGCGTCGGGAGAGTGCTTGAAATCAATAAACCATTTAACCTCCAGCGTTGTGAAGTCTAAATATTTTTAAACATCGCATTCTAATAAAATGAAAGAGATTTTTTAAAACTCCTCATATTGTTCTATTTCTAAAAGCGACATATCTCGTTTTCTTAATATGGTTAATATCTCTATATGGTTCTTGGTTGAATTAAAATCTTATCTGATAATTTTGGCTGTACCTTTATTCAGTGTTCATTTGATCACACGTGAAATCCGCTTTATGTGATCCATTCATGCAGGTTTAGCTACCAAGACAGAAAAAGAAAAAAGACGAACCAGCAGACAGCTGTGATGGACTCAGTAAGGATTTGTGGTTTCAGCTGACAGACATGCGACAATCTAATAACATAAAGCTAATATTTTCGAGACACATCTGGAAATGACCACAGAGCCGTTAACTTTCTCAGAACATGTTATATTGAGTGATCCATCGAGTTTTAACCGACATAGCAATCCCTTAAGATGGCTCTAACAAGTGTTACATTTTCAGTTTTAACCCACTAACTGAACGATAATGTAACGACACCATTGCTATACTTCATTAAGAAAAGTAAAACATCTTCATTTCCACGCCTAATAGGTTGAAAAGAAGGCAGAGTTGACTGGATTCATTCGTCCAGGGGATACAAATTCTGGCGGGGATAAGTCGTTTTGCACGACACCGGCGCTAAATCGGACTGTTTTAGTTTTCACAGTCAAGGCTAGAAGCGTGATTATGTGAACACACCCTAACGGGTTTCCTTTTATTAATATATTATTGGTGTTCTTTCGGCTACTGGTCAAACCAATGTTACTGTAAATATGAGCTGTTTAGAAGTGTCAAACGATGACGTTGGTAATCAATTATTCTATCGATTGTTCTGACAATTAATCGGACGAAAACAAATTCTGCACATTCTGCAGATTTTTCACTTAATTACATAAGCTTATTTTATTTGTAGTAGAAACAAATTCAAATAAGCAAATAGTTTGATCCTTTATTGAATAATAAGGACACAGCTGCAGCTGACCGAAAAAGTTTTAACATCGGTATGTTAAAAGCTCAGAAGAAGCTTTCCACAATGGAGACCTGGCCCTGTATGAGCTGACTACAAACAAGCTGACAAAGGAGATCACGCCGGCAGAAATACATTTTTCTCCACAAACAACGCTTCTCCAGTGTGGAGGAGCCTGAAACGACCTACAGAACCCCTCCTCCACATGCTGTGCCGACCACCCTGCCTAGCGGAGGATCTTCACCACTTCTTTTGCAGGTTCGATTGTCAAACTTTCCCAAACTATTCACCAACATATTCAACAAGTCTCTAGAACTGTGTGTGGTTCCCACCTGCTTAAAACGCTCTACCATCATCCCCGCCCCCCCCCCAAAACATGGACCATCACATGACTAAATGACTGTAGACCCATTGCTCTTACGTCTGTGGTGATGAAATCCTTTGAGCGCCTGGTGCTGAAGCATCTGAAAGACATCACAGGCCCGCTGCTGGACCCTCTGCAGTTTGCTTACCGGGCGAACAGGTCGACAGAAGACGCTGTCAACCGGGGTCTGCGCTTCCTGCGCCACCTCGACCACCCGGGGACACATGGCAGGATCCCGTTTTTAAGACTTCAGCTCGGCCTTTAACACAGCTGACCCTGACACCCTCCACTGGAAGCTCGCCCAGCTCACCCGTCAGTGGGTAAACCATCTTCCTGACCAGGTGAGGTTGAGGAGCATCTTCTTCTGCCCAAGAACATCCAACACCGGCGCCCTCCAGGGGTCTCTTCTCTTCCCTCTCCTCTGTGTACACAGCAACTTAACAAGTACAACCTTCCTCAGGAGCTGCAGATCATCTTCCACACTGCCATCATTCAATGTGTCTTGTGCTCATCCATCTGTACAGGTCCAGTAAAAGGGCAGCTACCATAGCTGTCTACCAAACTCACCCTGGTCACAGGTTTTCAGACGTTTGCCCTCAGGTTGGAGCTACAGAGCGCTGATGGCTAAAACGAGCCGACGCAGAGCCATTTTCTATCCCCATAGGCTATGATCACATACCTACAGATATGTTTGTATGGGGGAAAAAAACCTCTCCTGTGCATGCCGCCCCTGTTCTTACTTTTCCTTTTTTTCTGTATAGATTATAGGATTTTGTTCTGCTTGCTAATACTTTCTAATACAATACAGTGCCAACTGCTTTTATAGTGAAAACGGTCACAAACAAAAAGTGCTTAAATTTCACTTGCCTATTACTGCCTTGATTTCATTCTTGATTTTGTATACCTTAAAAAGCATAATTCTATTTAAAGTAAACAGACCCTTCTAGTGTACTTAAGGGCCAAGTTACACTCTTCTTGTTTTTATAGTCTAAAAACAGACAAGAAAGAAAAACAATCGCACATTCTTCATCAAAAAGGTAAACAACTCATTTAAAATCGCCTCACTCTCACAAATGGCGTCAAACATGGCGCCATGCGGTGTTGCGTTCATGCTAAGGCAGGTACTGGCTTTGTTATGGCTGTTGGTAGTATCCTCAGACTCCTCCCTCCTAACGAGCCCGCTCCACGCGGCGGATTGTCGGTGTCCCCTGACCGTGTAAACGTTTGTGTGTGATCCTCCTCCCTGGTGCTGTCTTTATGAGTTGTCTGAGCATGCGTGTTTTTTTTTTTGTTTTTTTTTTTAAATGCATGCTTCTGTGGCAGTGTCACGTACCAACTGCAACATTTCCACTGGTGAAAAATGATTCCAAATAACAACATTAGCTCCGGACCCTTCTACCATTTGGCACGTCTTAAAGAAACACTCACTGTCATAATACCAGATTTTACAGCTTTGCACTTTAATGTAACTGAGGTGGTATGATTCCTTAATGCTCCTACCAAACTTCATCGCAGAAACAGTCATTGTTTTGATGGCTTGCGGTCTTCTTTGATGCGTTTTTCTTTTCAGGCGTGGCACGCAGTTTCTTGGATGCAGGTTCTGTGTACGTGGAGATGTAGCAGACAAAAGTTTCACAGATTTATCTGTTGCATTTTATCCCGCACAGGATTTGGATAAAACATCTGAAGCAAATGAACTTTATGACGCTGTTCTAACTGGGACGGTTGATAAAGACAAGAAGGCTTCGAGTAAAGTCGTTTCCAGAAAGAATGCTTCAGAAGGGCGAACAACAACGGCGGATGAGCAAACACAAAAAGAGGGAAAGCGAGCGAGGAAACTGTCTATATATGTTGGGAATTTTCCCTGGGTAAGTGTGTTAAAGCTGAACCAAGTTGTTTTGAAAAGGAGATGATACATTCCCACTTTTTCCTCTTGTTTCTGCTGTGCTTAAGTTCTACCGTCAAACACACATACTTTCTGCTAATAGGCTAACAGGACGCCGTAAACGGAAAAACTAAAATTGAACAGGACACGCCTCCTTGGTGTAAGCACATGAAAGTCACCAGATTTGCCAGCAAATGTATCCAGTTTCAGTGGCCCTCGTTTAGAGAATTATGTCTATCTCCATTTTATTTGTAAAACACGTTTAAGAGCAACAGATGTTGACCAAAGTACTGAAACAGTTTCACCTAAGTAAAATAAAACAGAATAAAGCAATAAACTGAATTTGAGGCTATTTAAAGCCGAAGGACATCTAAAAACTCTGCGTCTCGTGCGCTCATCAATCAAAAGCAAGGACAAAGAGATGGAGTCTTTAAGAGACATTTAAGTCTTCTGAACAAACACAGATGTCTGGCTATTCCACAGCTACCTGGAAGTCATTGCTCTCCATTTAACCAAAGACGTGTGACACTTTTTGTTTTTCATTTTAGAATAATATTTCCCTTTATAGTCCCACAGAGGGGAAATCTGTCTCTGTGTTTAACCCCCTCCCTCAGAGAGCAGTGAGCTGCCACACCCAGTGGCGCGCGGGAAGCAATCTGCAGCCAAGGGTCTTGCCCGGCGACCCTGACCCCTGAGTTTTGAACCGCCGACCTCTGGGGCCTCTGCAAGATGCAAACGCCTGGCTCCCTAACCACTAGGCCACCATTCCCATTTATCTAATTATTTTGGCTTAAAAATGTAATTTAACATTTTACCACATTTGGGGAATTGCTAACAATCTGCTTTATCTAAAATGTCCATCATTCTTTTTTTCATTACCATAAATCGTTCCTAGAACTTTGTTTATAACAACTATTTCAAATATGTATTGTTCATTCTATGCACTAATGATCTATTTTGATATTTTTTGTTGGAAACATGGGTTGCATAAGAAACACGATCTCTTAGAATGTTTAGCTATAGTTTTTAATCCCAGAGGTCAAATTGGAGATTAATTTGAGCTTTCAGTGTTAAAATATTTAACTAAGATACAATATTTCCTGTGTAATAATGTTAATGTACAAAATATTCTTTATTTTTTTACTGTCGGTATTTTTTTTTTCCATATTAGTCTAACATGTCACTTACAAGTCTTAAATGACTTCATCCTTTCTGTCCTGCTGTCATTCCCTCTCTCCAAACCTCCTCCTCCTCCTTGCAGTGGACATCAGACAAGGATCTCACAAGCCTTGCCCAGAAACTGGGTGTCAGAGACATTGCAGACATCATATTTGCTGAAAACAAAGTTAATGGCCAGTCAAGAGGGTGAATGTTTTAAAAAATATATATTTTTATTCATTCTAGAGACAACATAACAAACGTATTCATGTCTGATTATGTTCGGGTGCGTATTTCTGATGCAGCGTTACTCATCTTGATGTTTTCCTGTGTTACAGCTACGCAGAAGTGGTGGTGACCTCAGAAACGTCATTAAAAATATTGCTAGAAAAAATACCACAGTGTCATATTAACGGGGAAAAGATAAATTGTCGCTTTGCTACCCAGCAGAACCTTTCTGTGTTTGAAGACATTGCAAATAAACGTAAGATCAGCCGAAAATCTGGACAACATATACATAATGTCATTGTAACTGTTGATTTTGATAAAAAATAATGGGGTTTTCACAGGTATACCCCTACGTGTTGGTTCAGGTTCCAAGAATTCGGATTCTATGGAAAAGACCCCCACACCATTACCTTCACGGGAATCCAGTGCTCTCCCTGCTCCACCACCGCTTTTCCCATCCAATCCATTTGCAAACATGTTTCCGTCACCGCCCAGTCCTTTTCTGGGACGGCCGCCCCCGCTGTTTCCACACATGCCACCACCGGTCCCTCCCCTCATGCCACCTCATATGTTTCCTCCCCAAATCCCTGGCCTCCCACCGCCGGGGCTGCACCTAAACCCTCCTTTCTTCAACCTGACGCAAGACGGCGCCAGCAGCAAGTCGCACAAAGACAGAGGGTGAGTGAGGAGACTTGTCGATACTGTCCGTATGAGTAGATGCATAGACGCTTAAATGATCAAAGTAGGGTGTATGGAATGTTATGAAAGTAACTTATAGTTAGTTTGTTTCTGTTCAGTCATTTGAGTCTTTATATGACGACTGTGTTTCTGTTTTTCATCTACGAACATCTCACAGCGAGGATGGAGATCACGAGGAGCTGATGAACAGAAACCGAGCAATTGCCAGCAGTGCAATCACCAAGGCTATTTCAGGAGCTACCACTGGTGAGAACAGATGATCCAAAAAAAAACTTAAAACTTGATGAAAACCATCTGGGGGGGGGGGGCGTTTTTACTACAAGTTAAGTGTCATTTCAATTTAATCATACAGTGATTGTAGTAAAATGTTTCTTCGGAGGACATCATCTTTCTAGGTAAGAATAGAAATTGCAAAATAATTAAAACAGTTTTTTAAAACAAAAAGGAAGAAAAACTTCAGAATTATAATCCAGATCTTTTAATTTGTTAAACTAGATTAATGTAACTCTGTGATGTTTGAGTCGCTTGAGGACATCTTTTTTTTTATTTTTAGAAAATGGCAAGCAATGTTTTAACTCTGGCCAATATGTTAATCCAGGATCTTCTCACTTTAGCTGTAACTGGTAAGAGAATAGAGCCTCACATTCTCCAAAGTGGTTCTTACTTGTCTCGGCCAAACTCCAGATTTTAGATTTGTATGACAGACACAATTCTGTTATGTGCTGGTGTTTCCACTTTTTATGCTGTATTACGTAAACGTCTGTACAGGTGTATGTGTAGATCAGCTGACTTTACAAATAACATCATCCTGTCACTGACCCCACACCAAGCTCAGTCAGGTGTAAGTCTAGCATGTGGAACCATTTGGGGTTTTAGCCTTTTTGTAAATTTGTGACAGCTTTTTAAATTTTATTTGTATTTTTTTATTTGACTTATTTTTCTATTAATTTTTATATGGACCTACTTGTATCTTTACTAAAGTAATAATAATACCCACAGATTCCAAGTCAAGTACATTCCAATTTCATCCTAATTATCAAACGTTGCAATCAAGTTCAGTTTATTATTGAAATTAGTAAAAAAAAAAAAAAAAACGTTTTCTGCTTAAGGATACTTAACCTATTCTGCTGAGTTGTTAAACTTTGCACTAATCCCTCATACTGAGCCTGCACATAACGGCAGAGAGAAGAAAAGACTCTCCTTTAAGAGGAAGAAACCCCAGGGGTTTGAGAAGACAGAGCACAGAACATAAGCACTGATCCAAGAGTACTTTCGATGATAAAGAAGAAGTGGACGGTTCATGGCAGCTGCAGCTCCTTTAGTGGCTTCATGTAGGACAGTTTGCTCCTGGTACATGAAGCTTTTTGATGCTTTATAGGAGGAATCGGGGGGTTGTTTTTGCAGTAGCAATGGAACTGAAGTTTTGTTAACCCAAACCTCTCTACTTTTTTCTTCTTCTTCATTCCACGGCAGGAGACCTGGGTACGGCCATGGAAACACTATTAACTGCTATTGCCATCATTAAGCAGTCCAGAGTGTACGACGATGAATGCTGTCAAGCTCTTGTCACCTCACTTAAAGACTGTTTGGTCTCCATCCAAGGGGACTATTCCTCCAAGTGTGTATATCTAGTTGTCTTAGCAGTGTTTTTTTTTTTTTTTTCCTATTTAATTCAGCCGTTCTGTCCACTCAATCTTTATCGACCGATTCTCTTTCCTTTCCAGGCAAAGCCGTCATTCCAGAGAAAGAGACCGGGACAGGGGACGCGAAAGAGACCATGAGCGCGACAGAGAGCGGGACAGAGAGCGGGACAGAGAACGGTACAGAGAACGAGACCGAGACGGTGCTTACGACAGGGAAAGCGCGGGAGCGTCTCGAAGATACAGAGAGCGTTCATGGAGCGAGGAGAGAGACCGGGAGCGCTCACGAGAACGACACAGAGATCACAGAGACCGGTACCGATAAATTGGTAAGCTTCTCACAATTTCATAAATCTCTAGATATGTTGATTTCGATGTGTAGACTGGATGGGTCGTTAACATCTGGTAGGTTGTCCTCTTAGAAATATATTTACTTAGAAAACTGGGGATATTCAATCCAAAACATTATGTGTGACTGCAAGGACCTCACAAGGCTGAGATTAATCAAATCGATCGAATTGCAACTCTAACGAAGAGGTACTATTCATCTTTTTAGCAGCTTAAATGTCTCCCTTTCTGATAGTATGAGGCTGCATCAACGCCAACATAACTGGGAAGTTGTATATAAGGAAAGCCAACATGAATACTTTGAGGCATATACTCGATTTAGAGGAAAATATCTTTCCATGCAGTCACTGTCCTTTCTAGAGAAGGTTTTGTATATTTCAGCAAGAAGACAAACAACCATGTTCAACATCTGTGGCATGATTATTTATCAACGGCCCTTTTCCTGAAGTACCTAATCTATTCAGGTCATGTCAGTTCAACATGGTTTGCTTCATTTTCCATGACAATTGAGTAGCATCTCAATGGGGACGGGATCTTTAATAGCAAGGCGCCCCCACAGTCCAGTAGACCAACACAGCAGCCCAGACTGCTGCTGTGTTTGACTGTTGTCAGACTCCGAGGAAAAGAGGAGTGTCAGAGAAGGCTGTGGGCAGCTAGATGAAGCACCCTGCATACAGAGCGAGAGAAGTCATGTGGTATTACATGGAAGGATACGAGCTAGAATCACATGTGAAGGTAAGTTAACGCTAGCTTGCTTTAACAATGGTGCTCATAAACATTAAGCCCAGCGTAAAATGGCTTAATGGTTGAAGATCGTTTTAAAATATGCTGCGACTAGTGACACCACCGCATTTTTAGTATGACTCGGATAGCTGGAACCGCAAGCAAGCAGGTACTAAAGACAGTAACGTCCCATGCTAATGGAAAACGTCGAAAAAAGCGGCCCAACCCATAGCGAGCCGCCCTGAGTTGGTACCAGTGGAAAAGGGGCATAATGTCGGGTCGCGGTGACGTGGAGCCGTTACTAACCGTTCTGAGTGGCACTAAAATGGCAATGTCAAAAGAATGTCGGTCAGTGATTGGTCTGGGGGGGGTCACTAGTCACAGCATATTTTAATAACTATCTTCAAACCATTAAATTATTTACTCTGGTCTTATGGTGTATGAGCAGTATTACAGCAAGGTAGTGATAGCTTACCTTCAGATGTCCTCTATCTCATATCCTTCTGCTTGATACCACATGACTTTTCTCTCTCAACTAGCTGCCCAGTTTTCCCCAGCAGTCTGGAGAGACAACAGCCAAGAACGGGACAGCAGTCTAAGCTGTTGGTGTATTGGACTGTAGGGCCACATTGCTATTAAACATCCTGCCCCTATTGAGATGCTTCTCAACTGTAAAGAAAAAAAAATAATCAAACCCTGTTGAAGTGACCTGGTCTGAATAGATTAAGTACGTATGGAAAAGGGGCATTAGAGTCCAGCTGATTGACCAGTGTAACTGTCATCCAGACTTTTCACACCCGAAAAACACTTCAAAGATCTCATTACTGTTGTTCGGCTAGAATTCTTTTGTTGTACAAGGGGAAATATTTTTCCTCCTACGTACAAGCAGCCTCACGTCTCAGCTGTTTGCAGAATGTTGCTACTAAAAGAGGAAGCTACAGTTTGTCAGTTTTTTTTTTTATTAGGCTGCAAAATATCACAGGTTTTACACTTGTTCTATTGTGGATATTGCCTGTAATTGATATACACCTTTTTTATCCCAGCTTTATTTAAATGTTCCACTTGAACCAATACTTTATTAGCAAATAAAAACCGAGTTTGAGCCAGTTGGCCTCTCCTACTTGCTCACTTTAATATTTTTTACTGTAAACGGGCCAGTTCTAATTTACTTCAGACCTTAAGTTTCAAACGTACAGTTTGTAGTTTTATGTAATTGAAATATGAAATACCAACATGACTGGTGCACTTACACCTGTCCCGTAGTAGCAGTAAAATATTTGTAATTACATTTTATTGTATTCAACCATATTGAAAAAGGGTTAAGACTTTCCAATTGCCATTTGAATTCTCCAAGAAAGTTTTGATAAGATTATATTTAATAAGACTAAGGTAAGCCAATTAGTTTTAGTACAGACCACTTAAAATGGTCATTATCCAGAGTCTGTGCATGTTGAGGTTCTAGAAATTGGCATAAGTTAGCAGGGAAAGCTGTACTACAGCTTGAAAAGGGTAGAAGAGTACTTGACATGTTTGTATTTATGCACATTTCCACTACGCATTTGAAATGTAACTGACTTTGCAATGCTTCCTCATCCCCTACCCCATCTCCTCTCTAGGGTGATTTCGACTGAAGCAGAAAAGGAAAGGCATTTTGTTTTTACACCATGCTGTATAAACATCACAGGGAATCTTAACCACAAAGTCTAAAGTGTACTTTTTTCCCCCTCTAATAATACTTGTAGAATTTTGTTTTAACAAAAAGGTCTGTACATTTTTTTGTGTATGATAGAAACATTTGCATGCAGTGACCACCTATTAATAAATTGAAAAGGTTTTTGTTTCCTTTTTGTATAAACTCTACAAATTGAAAAAAAAATAATTTCCTTGTAAACTGTTTTGTCACGATCTTATTAAAGTACCTAGAGATCATTTGTGTTGGTGTTTTTAATTTACTTGTTCAACGTCAGGGGTTATTTAATCTTTAAGAAGCATCAGCAAGTCTCAATTTTCCAGTTTTTAAACACCAGTTTCTTTACTTTGTAGATGAGGTAAACAAGTTAGGCAGGTGACTTAATGTTGCTTGATTAAAAGGGTTGTCTTGAGTTCAAAGGTCGTATTTTTTCCTAACCTTTGCAGAATGACAACTTGAGACAATATCAAAGAAAAACATTTTAACAATTTTATTTAGAAAAAATGGGTAACTGAACAGTCTTGTCCTGGGTTGACGCTCGAAATCCTGACCCTCCAAAGTCCAAAAAGTACTTGGATTTATTTCTCCAGCGGAGCATAATTCAGCAGTTTCTCAATGAGATCCACGTGAGAGAGCAACATCCTTCGACAGCAGTACCGCTTCAGGCCCAGGGCATCAAGTGCATCACTTAGGAGTAAGGAGAAGGAAAGTAATGTGAATGATAGGTGAACGTTAGCTGGGAAAAGAATGGAGAATACTGCAAACGACGGGGAAAGATGCTGGAGACTTTTTTCATTTATTTATTTTATCAGTAGGTTCAACGTCACAACTTGGAAACTTAAAGGTACTTTAGCGTGCCACTAGTATTATTTCACATGGTTCATACCGCACCGTGTTTATACCAGCAATTACAATAATAAAAAAGACATCTTACCCCTCTGTGTATTCTGCTTGAAGTAAGCCGAGGTAGGCTTCCCATTTGTTGCCCACAATCTTCCCACAAGTGAAGCACCTCACCGGGATAATCATTGCTGATAATCTGGATATGGATGAAGACATGCCACATAATTCATGTTTTTGTTTTTTCCTCAAAGGACAAGATCGTTTCAGACACTACGTTATCACAAACATGAGAAACTTACTAAATATGTGTGATCCGTGTGACTCAAGCGCCTGCTACTAGCATGTTTTGCCAACAGCAGCTACAACTACCACAGCAATATCTTAAACACATACGACTAAGCAAAAAGATAGGGCCCCCAACTCTCCCTAAAATAGTATTATTTATATATATATATATATATATATATATATATATATATTATCCATTAAGTAATTTAGAGGAGTAAAGCAGCTCCCTGCTTAAAGCTAATGTTAGCTCACCACGAGCCCACATTTGGTAACTGACTTATGGTAAATGCTCGTTTACAAAAAAAAGTCTTGTCCCGGTAAAATTAAACGGTCTTGTCACACGTTATTACTCACCGTCTCCAAAATGGTTTGTATTAGCCAGGAAATCACAACAAAGGCAGGCTTTACTGGGGCAAATCGAGTCCAACACACTGTTAGCAACTTCCGTCCTCTCGGGTCACCGTTGTAACAACTTCCGGTTCAGATTCCTCCAATATAAAAGCGTAAATATTCATCAGTAACAAAGGACAAGGGTGAGTTTCCAGAAGACAGGCGAGTAAATTTAACTGGATTCGCACATTTTTTTCTCTTAAAATTGATCTTAAACATATCGACCTATTTTTAAAACAAGCTACACAATGTTCAGTGGTACATGTATTAAGCCCAAACTGACAGTCAATATTAATATTTTATTTTATCAATTTAAAAGAGGATATGACCTTTTACTATAGAATTTTAACATTTCTTCATATAATTTACTTATGCAATGCAACTAAGGTCAACGTGCACCACTTTTAAACATCTTTGTAGCTCTGATGTCCAGCTTTATGTGACAACAGCGTGGTAAAACTTCTGAAATTCATTCAATCTAGCTTTCGGTGTTGGCGGCCACCTCAAAATTGTCATTCAACATTTTTTCGAAGGTGCCCAATCACTAGTTTGATAACGTGAGAGGTCAATACGCATTCAGCTTCATCCATGGATGAGATGAGAGAAAACAAAGCATCAGGTGTTTTTTGAGGTCCGGTAGAAATATTGATCAAATGGGATCACCGCATATTAAATATTTACAGGTCACTTATCAACAGTAAAATCTGTTTCAGCATGCATAATTCATAAAAATAGCGGTCATATGATGGTATGGAAGTGATAATGAAAAATATCAAATAGGCCCATGGATGAATAGAAAAGCAATTCTCACAACTGTCAAATTTTCAAGGCCTGGCTGTGACAGTGGACAGTTTTCAAAATAGTCATACACATTTGTTTGGATTTGTTTTATCTAAAATACTTCTTTTTATTAATTTATCCAGAGTGAAGTTCTGTCCTCCTTGGATCCCCTGTTGTACATAAGGTGGACACGAACAAGAAGGCCTGAAAACATGACAGAACATTGGGGAGGAAAAAGAAAACAAAGGTAATCACTTTGTCTGGTTCACTGTCTTTAATAAAGCTGGTTTTCAAGCTCTTTTCTTTACACTTAGATGGTTGAGAGCAGAGGGGAGGGTGCATAAGGAAAATATGTTAAAGAATATAAAAAAATATATATCATATCCATCATTATCATCATTACAGTCACCATGATAATTATCATCACTATTGTGGCCATCAGTAACATCATACATTATTACATCATCTATGTAATTTAATCTGCTACAGCACATATGCTAAATGAGAACTCCTACCTGAATTATTGCATTTATACGCTTTTGAAATTATGAAAATAGGAATTTTCTTCTTCTACTACTTTATTTTTTTTGAATACACTGCATAGTACAATGTAAGGTGACGTTTGTTTTCGGTGGCATACTATCTTCTGATCATAGTAGAGAAGTTGTGGTGGATGTTGAATGTTTTTTTTTTTTATATATCTTTTTGGTCTAAACTGTGTTTTATTTATTAAAACTAAAGACTAAATGTGTGTGTATGTGTAGGAACTAACTTTCTACTTTATAGTCAGTCTACTTGATGAGTTATACAATGAAAGCAGAAATTACTGTGAACATCTGTACAGATTAATTTATGCAGCAACAAATGTGTGTGTTTTTTTTCTCCCCCTTTGAGTGATTTATGACAGCAACTATACACATCACTTTCATGCTCCGGTAAATGTAAGATACTCTTATGTCATTTTTATGGTTTGTGCATTTGAGAACATGAGAGGCTGAAGCCAAAAACAACTTTGGCTACAGCCGTACTGTTGAATGTAACCCACATATTATATTGTCGTATGTTGATGTAAACAGATTTAAATATCAGAACTGTTTGTGTTTAGACTTATGTAAAAGGTTATTGATTTTTGATATTATTTGACAGTAAAAATATATCTTTCCTAAGCAAAATGTATTTTAGTCCAAAAAGCATTTTCTTTCCTTAGCTAAGTCATGCTCATATGTTCTTATTCTCAAACATAAGTTTAGTAATTCTTGGTTGTTAGAGCAATAATATTGAGTGTATTATTTTGCTGGTCTTAGCAGTGAAAAATCTGAGCCCAGAAAGGGCCCTGATGACATCAGAGAATCAGCCAAAATATGTGGGTTTGCTTCTGGACGACAAACTGAGTCGGGTCTTTATCTCATCAGAAAGTTGTTAACACGCTTAGCACACACTGCTTTTAAATGCACTATGCATGTTTTCAGCCCCAAAACCGGTCAAAACTGTATACTGTCGCTTTCTCTTTCCGAACCCAGAGAAGCTCGGATGATGAAAGGTCAGCTTTCACTAGAGCACAGACCCATACCTAGCGGTTACTTTGGCCAAAACATGCAGAACATTCACAGTCCAGAAGCTTCACTCTCCTTCTTCCAACTCCAGACAGCCCAGGGACATTATTGATAAACAGAATATGTTTTTTTTTTTTTCAGGACTTTTGAGCAGAATAAACTGCAACAATGACTGAATATTGAAATGCTCTACCAATATTTGTACAAAGGGGAAAAGTATTGGATTCAACTGGGTTTAGAGAGTTCAGGTGGCTATGCAATGCAGTACATGTTTTTTTTTCCTTTTTTATATATTCTAATTACATTTTAAATGCAGTATTATAGCAACTTCATGCGTATACCAAGTATAGTTATTCTCCATATAAAGCCTTGATCAAACGTTACATAGGTTGATACACTACACGTGGAAGCAGGCCAAAAGAAAACCTCTAAACAAGAAAAAAAAAGATGAAAAAGCACAGACTGCTGTGACTCCCCAACGCCCATCAAACCAGAAAAGTCTGTGAACCAGTCAATAGTATTCCCATTTTGATTTGTTTTTAATTTCTCCTTGCCAGCAGCAGCACTCCCAGCAAAATGGCTCCTGCTGCGATAACGGCCCCACCAATGAGAAAGGGCTTCAGGTGTTCCAGAGAGTCTCTGCCAGGGGCCTTTTCACCTGCTGCTGCTGACTCAGCTTCTGCTGCTCCATCCTGGGACGGAGGGGGGTTCTCGGGCTCAGGGGTCGCAGGAGCAGGATCAGCCTTGCGTGGTGCCACGGGTTCCTTCTTCTCTGCTTTGGATGCTGCCTTGGGCGCTGAAGCCCCGGCCTTGGCCTTGGCTTCCATGGATTCAGGGACACAGGTGTGGTCGAGTCCGGAAGAGTCTTTATAAAGTCAGCTTTGTGCTGCTTCACTGATGAGAGACAGCAAACAGACAGATTATCCTTCAAATTAGCCCCCGTCTTCATGCTATGTGCTCTGGTGTGTGTGGTGAGAATGAAATATGTATGAGGCCCGGATAGCCATGTATAAGGCGGTGGAGCCTGAAATGTGACCTTGGGAAAAAATAGCATTGATGGGAGTGCTCCTTCCGCCATAGGAACATGAAATTGTTTATTTTGGTCACAGCTGTTGTGACATAACCACCCACTGAAGAAGCAATCATATTCACAGCTGCTTCCTGTGTTAAGCTTTCTTCTTTAGTTAAATTGGGCAGTCATAAAATTTAGAAATGGGAGCAGGAGTGATAATGCTAAAAGCCGTACACCTTATCGAATCCTTGTTTTGTGGACCCTGACATAAGAATAGCAAAATGTAAAATGAATATTCAATATATTTTTCTGCCTTGCCCTCGGTCTGACAACAAAACCTCATGAGTCATATGTGCTATAAATGGAGCCCAAGATGGAGGAGAGAATGGGTCGGTGGAAGAAGAAATGCATGAAAAAGCAAAGGAGGTGAAATGAAGGGGAATAAATCAGGCCGAGAGAGAATGCATCACAGCAGTTTGAATGTCACAAAATGTAAGCTGGAAGCGTCCTAACGAAAAAATTGCTCATGTTCTGAATCCTACTGGGATGCACTCTCAAGAGGAAAATGGATGTTGCTTACCTTTCAAACAGCTGGGCTGAGATTAGAGGACTAAATGGATAAATGGATGAGGAGGAGGCAGAACTCCCAAAGTTAAGATGTCCTTAATATAGGAAAATGAGCGACAGCAGAGAGATGGAGGACACTGAAAGCAAGAGGGAGGGGAATGAGAAGGGAGCAGGATAGACTGGGATGTACCATCTGGTTGTCCAAAAAGGGGGGATTGTGACGTGGTGTTTCTCTCAAAAGCTTTATGGCAATATTGAGCATAATTTCAACCTATCAAACTCAGTGAATCTACAGCTGTCACTTGTTAACCACATTTTACATAAAATAAAGGATAGATAGATAGATAGATAGATAGATAGATAGATAGATAGATAGATAGATAGATAGATAGATAGATAGATAGATAGATAGATAGATAGATAGATAGATAGATAGATAGATAGATAGATAGATGGATGGATGGATGGACGGACATATTTTTGGCCAAATAAGCAAATTGTGTATTTTTATCTATTTTTATCGTCACCCTTTAATGTTGAGCCAAAGAACCTGCATTAAGTCAAGACACTAATAGGTAAAGTTAAGAGACGTTGAAAACAATATTTAAATTTTTTATAAAACCAATCAAATGAGTGAATGTTTGTCTTTTAGTATACTGCAGGACTAAGGTTAGAAATAAAAAGGGTGCATGTTTATTGTTGAAATGTATAAATATTCTAATGGTTCAGCCACTAAAGGTTCTCCTAACCAGCCATAACAACAAACTTGAGCAAACCTGAATGGTATTATACTTCAGTTTGCGTGCAATATTTATGTCACCACTTTTACTGGATAAGGCTGCTCACATTTTTCACATTTCCTATGTTCTTTACGTGCAACATACCTGTCTATATTCCAGTACAGCTCTTTTTTTGCACCAATATAAACGCACAGCTTACACAAAACATACCCAAATACCTTCACTCGTATTATTTAAAAATATTTTAGTTCTCAGCTATAGTTAGTATAGTTATTGCCTTTAATTTAATTTTTTGTTATTGTTGAACGTTTTAATGTGTCTTGGTGTGTTCTATTTGTCCATGACTTTGCCGCTGATACACTGAATTTTCCAACTGAGGACCAAATTTGAGAATCATTCTAGTCAAACATTTTGGTGGATAGCCTACTTTAAAAATCTGTTGTCCACTCGAGTCAGATGTAACAGTCTAGATGGGGCACATAAGACGCGCTGATCTTCAGTCCGGCAGCCACAAAATGATTTTTTACTAGAGCTTTGATCTTTAGTAATTTCTTCCAAATGCAAAGAACCAGTATGCATATGGCAATGGAGAATCTCAACCAACACATTGTGTGTGTGTGTGTGTGTGTGTGTCTGTGTGTGTGTGTGTGAGTTTGTGTGAAAACGTGATGTTTTGGTATTTATGTTCACGTCATTGTTGATTTTATTCCCCCCTCCCCGTTATCCTGCATCGCTATGTCGTCACTGTGGTAACGACAAACGCTGGAAAACAGAGAGACAGCAAGCGCAATTTGTGGCAGTGGCATGTCATTCTGGCAGTTCCGGTGGCAGTTCCGGGTTGCCACGGCATATGCCACTAGGCTGACAGTCTCCACTGGCATCTGCCACAACAGAGACAGGGTGCCAGCACAGGGTGTCAGTGATCTACTGGCACCTGTCACAAGGCTGACAGGCTGACAGAGCGACTTACGCCGTTACGGGCGCTGTCAGCGCCGGTTTTCGGCAAAAAAGCTTAGTTAACGTGACTTTAGGTGGATTTTGGTTTTGAAATTATGATCTTATTATTTAATAAACTGTCTCAACCCGTTCATAAAGTCATATTTATTTGATGGAACGATGTAATTCGTATGAAAATTAGTGGCCATTGACAGGGTGCCAGCACAGGGTGTCAGTGATCTACTGGCACCCGTCACAAGGCTGACAGGCTGACAGAGCGACTTACGCCGTTACGGGCGCTGTCAGCGCCGGTTTTCGGCAAAAAAGCTTAGTTAACGTGACTTTAGGTGGATTTTGGTTTTGAAATTATGATCTTATTATTTAATAAACTGTCTCAACCCGTTCATAAAGTCATATTTATTTGATGGAACGATGTAATTCGTATGAAAATTAGTGGCCATTGACAGGGTGCCAGCACAGGGTGTCAGTGATCTACTGGCACCCGTCACAAGGCTGACAGGCTGACAGAGCGACTTACGCCGTTACGGGCGCTGTCAGCGCCGGTTTTCGGCAAAAAAGCTTAGTTAACGTGACTTTAGGTGGATTTTGGTTTTGAAATTATGATCTTATTATTTAATAAACTGTCTCAACCCGTTCATAAAGTCATATTTATTTGATGGAACGATGTAATTCGTATGAAAATTAGTGGCCATTGACAGGGTGCCAGCACAGGGTGTCAGTGATCTACTGGCACCCGTCACAAGGCTGACAGGCTGACAGAGCGACTTACGCCGTTACGGGCGCTGTCAGCGCCGGTTTTCGGCAAAAAGCTTAGTTAACGTGACTTTAGGTGGATTTTGGTTTTGAAATTATGATCTTATTATTTAATAAACTGTCTCAACCCGTTCATAAAGTCATATTTATTTGATGGAACGATGTAATTCGTATGAAAATTAGTGGCCATTGACAGGGTGCCAGCACAGGGTGTCAGTCTCTCCTCTCCTGGAACCTGACACTAGGCTGGCCCTGGCCACCTAGTGGCAGGTAGCCACTAGGTGTCCATGGCCACTTTTCAGTAAAATACTCTTTTCAAACCATGATATTGCTTATTAACATGTGTAAAACCTTTAATGATGTGACTGCATTTACTTTGGAAGCAATGGCGTAAATAGTGTTTTCTATGTATTTAATATGCTGTAAGGAAAGAAGCATTCCACACACTGCTGATGTGCTACACAGAATAGTTAGTATGACATACATAGTCATTCTGAAAGCACCTGGCCATGAGGGTGTCAGAGAACAATGTGAGTTGACATCGTTCCACAGAATACTGGAGGGTGAAAATGAGGTCAGGTTGTAGTAGTTGTACCCAAATTCTATGCTGATTAGTATGTGTCTCTCCTTAAATCTATCTAAAATCCAGATAGGCTGCAGCAATGAAGATATATGGTTACTTGTAAAAGTCTTTATTTACAGAAGTTCTTCAAATCTTGCAAAAACTTTTAGTTTTTTTACATCGACAATGTACAAACAGAACTTTTCATAGTCCTCCTTCTTTTCAAAAACAAAAGTAAAATGCTCCGCTGGAGAATATTCATTGTACTCTTCATCCCATGTCTTGAGGGCTTCGAGAGCTTCTGCTTGTTCTAGCTCGTCCATATCCAGAACAACAGGAAGTGTTATTCTTCCACTAAATTGTTGTTCTCTGCACCAGTCAGCTGCAGCCTGACTATGGACAATGAACGGGCTTCCCTGCAGAAAATTATAGATTAGTTACAGATTGCTAATTTAGCCAACATCAAGGGATCATATTTCCTTTTACATTTGACAAAAACAGATTACATTCAAATAGCTGTGTAGTTTAACCCTTTTCTGTTAACCTTTTCTGTGTCTTCTTCTTCCTGGGCTTCCGAAAGTCTGGAAATAAATGAACAAAAAGAGAGGAGGGGGGGTGAGCCAGTACAGTATCTTTTAATGACTGCAGTATATGTAGTTGTGCACACACAATTGTTATTTACCCCTCATTTTTCTTCACGGTATTTATGAGCATCATCTCTGCTTGGTAGCGGCAAAGGTTGTTATTTTGCAGCCACTTGATGACAACCTAAAAAAAATTCCAAATCATGTACAGCAGTTGTACAACACTAAATCAGTCACATTTCCATGTTGAAATTTGGTTTGTTTGTTTTTTTATAATGGTTACTCTTATTATCACACCAATTTAGTATTGGTTATTATTCCCTACGACCATTTACAGATGAAACATAATTTAAGTTAAGGGCATTGCATCAGGACAAATATTTTTTTTATGGGTGTCCACTGTAATATTTGTCAATTGTCTATTTAGATTTGTTTTGTTTTTAAAGTTTGTTTTGGACCAGAAATCACATGGAGGTGTTGGAAGCCATTGTAAAATTGGTACCTATTTTTACAGAAGAACTCAAGAGGGAGACATTGTTCAAGTTCAGTTGTTATTCAAGTTGTTGCTGTCACTGAAATATTACATTTTTTGTGCCAGGTTATTTTTGGTAATGTTTTCTGCTTTGTTGTGTTATTACTCCATCGTATGATCTGTTCAGTTTTCTCCATTTCAATCAAATCAGCATTTGTTGTCTGTCTGCTGGTCATTTTGTGTTTAGTTAACATTCAGATGAGTACATAAAGAATCAAACCCCTATGTAAAACTCAAATGTTACCCGTCCGTCCGTCCGTCCGTCCGTTGTCTTCCGCTTATCCGGGGTCGGGTCGCGGGGGCAGCAGCTTCAGTAGGGAGGCCCAGACGTCCCTCTCCCCAGCCACTTGGGCCAGCTCCTCAGGAGGAATCCCAAGGCGCTCCCAGGCCAGCCGGGAGACATAGTCCCTCCAGCGTGTCCTGGGTCTCCCCCTGGGTCTCCTCCCGGTGGGACGTGCCCGGAACACCTCTCCAGGGAGGAGATGTTACCCATTTCACATTATAAAATCCTTCTTTAACGCTTTCTGAACATCTCTCATCCTTGATAGTTTTTGGTACACTAAAAATACAGATGGACATATTCTTTCCAAAAAAGTTCCAAGCTTTCATACTAGTGGACAAAAATGCCTTTTTATGGCTTCGATAACATGCAAATTAAACTGAAAGCCTTTGTAAAGGGGAGTCGATGACCTGGATGACTGATAATCTTCACCAGCACAGATGGACATATAAAAGTGTTTTTGCCACCAAGCCCATTTACACTTACAAACCTATGCCATTAGTAATTGCTTTTTCTTTCTCAGTTTTAGGGACTGAAGCTCACCTCAGGCAGAATCACCTCTGTGACCATGTGTTGGTCAACATCTCCACTGCCAGGGACATACAGAATGTTTTCAAGCCGTGTGATGAGAACCTCTGTCTGTAACAACAAGGGAGGCAGTTATCATGAGTGTCGTTAATTGAAATTGACAAGACTTTTAAATTTTAGCAATTGATTGGATGCTTCTTAAAGTTTTTCTGTAACTAGGATGACACCCTACAGCATTAAAAAAATACAACAAATAATTCAAAAAGAAAGGAAGACAATACTATGGAATCTCAAACAGGACATACGTCACCATTCCCTTGAGCATTCTTTGAGAATACAGCACTAACAGTAGCTCATCCAGTTTTGTATTTTGACATGGTTTTGAATTGAATTACATAAAGCAATGACAACGTACCATCATGTCATTAAAAGTGGTGACATGCTCACTGTATAACCTACTAAGGGCTGGATCAAAGCCTTTGTGTTTTCACAGATACATTCTGTTTGACAGAATGTCACCAGTCTGCAACTTCTTTTCCAGGTCCTGCAACATTTTAGATTAAGTTAAATTCACAATTTGATTTAATTTCCTGAAAAATATGATTGTCTTCTACATAATAATGAATGTCATCACCTTAATCTCAGAATCTGTAAGAATATCTTCTGCTTTGACGGACTGCAGAATGTTGTCGCTGTTAAAGAAAAAAAATTAAAACTTTGCTCAGAATTAGATGAGAGATTGAAAAAAATTAACAAAACTTATGACTTTATTGAAATGTACAATTTTTATTCATGTATATAATACCATGTCTATCTTTGTTTGAGAGGAAAAAAATATATTGGCATGAAAACAGGTATTTATTTACTAATTTATTTACACATTGTGTAAACAGCAGGGCGTCATTATTAGTCATTTAGCCATAGCCCAGAGTTTAACATTTGGCAGTAGGATGTTTTCATTCCAATTCTGAAAGTGCTTGAAAAATAACAAAATAAAAATATTTTTTGTACAAGCATGTATTTTATTAGTGTCATTTGTTCCAAAATTGCATATTAAAATGCCCAAACAGGCTATTACACGTTCTGATTTAAAAGGATAAAATATATAATTAATTTGCGATTAATCTTGAATTAACTATCAACATTATGCGATTAATCACAATTAAAAAAATTTTTATCATTTGACAGCCCTAATATAAATACATGTCTTGTGTCCTTCACATTTGTTAATTTAGTTTTTATTGTACAGACTATTAATACGTTTTCTTCTCGAAAGCGGTTAAAGTAAACTAATACCCACTCCCGAGTTCAGACACTAGATGGCGCAAAAGCAATAATCTAACCTACTGTATCTAGATATTTACCTGAGAGAGCACCTGCTAACTAACCAAGAAATTAATGAGAATGTGTGGCAGCATAAACGTTAAGAAGGCATTTAGTCATATTTAGGCCCGAACAATCAACAGAGAAGGTCAAGAGTAAATGACGAGACGAACAGCCATGGTAATGTTACAGTAGAACTTTGGTGGATGATGAAGATTTGCAGGCATGCGTCACAAGACTAGAGGCAGCAGCAGCAGCCGATTTCTCCACCCTCCCAACCAGGACAGGTTGGAGGCTGTCTCGAGCCAAGCATGCAGGTCATATAACCTTTTTGTTACGTTCATAAAGCACTCAAAATTATCCCCCCCCCCTCCCTCTCTCTCAGCCAAACTTTCACCCTGTACTGCAATGAACTACATCGTTCCATCAAATAAATATGACTTTATGAACGGGTTGAGACAGTTTATTAAATAATAAGATCATAATTTCAAAACCAAAATCCACCTAAAGTCACGTTAACTAAGCTTTTTTGCCGAAAACCGGCGCTGACAGCGCCCGTAACGGCGTAAGTCGCTCTGTCAGCCTGTCAGCCTTGTGACAGGTGCCAGTAGATCACTGACACCCTGTGCTGGCACCCTGTCAATGGCCACTAATTTTCATACGAATTACATCGTTCCATCAAATAAATATGACTTTATGAACGGGTTGAGACAGTTTATTAAATAATGAGATCATAATTTCAAAACCAAAATCCACCTAAAGTCACGTTAACTAAGCCTTTTGCCGAAAACCGGCGCTGACGGCGCCCGTAACGGCGTAAGTCGCTCTGTCAGCCTGTCAGCCTTGTGACAGGTGCCAGTAGATCACTGACACCCTGTGCTGGCACCCTGTCAATGGCCACTAATTTTCATACGAATTACATCGTTCCATCAAATAAATATGACTTTATGAACGGGTTGAGACAGTTTATTAAATAATGAGATCATAATTTCAAAACCAAAATCCACCTAAAGTCACGTTAACTAAGCCTTTTGCCGAAAACCGGCGCTGACGGCGCCCGTAACGGCGTAAGTCGCTCTGGCAGCCTGTCAGCCTTGTGACAGGTGCCAGTAGATCACTGACACCCTGTGCTGGCACCCTGTCAATGACCACTAATTTTCATACGAATTACATCGTTCCATCAAATAAATATGACTTTATGAACGGGTTGAGACAGTTTATTAAATAATGAGATCATAATTTCAAAACCAAAATCCACCTAAAGTCACGTTAACTAAGCCTTTTGCCGAAAACCGGCGCTGACGGCGCCCGTAACGGCGTAAGTCGCTCTGGCAGCCTGTCAGCCTTGTGACAGGTGCCAGTAGATCACTGACACCCTGTGCTGGCACCCTGTCAATGACCACTAATTTTCATACGAATTACATCGTTCCATCAAATAAATATGACTTTATGAACGGGTTGAGACAGTTTATTAAATAATGAGATCATAATTTCAAAACCAAAATCCACCTAAAGTCACGTTAACTAAGCCTTTTGCCGAAAACCGGCGCTGACGGCGCCCGTAACGGCGTAAGTCGCTCTGGCAGCCTGTCAGCCTTGTGACAGGTGCCAGTAGATCACTGACACCCTGTCTCTGTTGTGGCAGATGCCAGTGGAGACTGTCAGCCTAGTGGCATATGCCGTGGCAACCCGGAACTGCCACCGGAACTGGCAGAATGACATGCCACTGCCACAAATTGCGCTCGGTCCTGCTGGAGAAACACTGACATGGGTCCAGCGCATGCGCAACACCTAAAAAGAGGTTCCAGCAGGCTGACTTTCGCCTCAAACGATTTATTGTCATATTTAATCATAGCCTTCAAGAGAGACGGCTTTCTTTCTCTGACACAAGAACAGTAAAAAAAACAACAGACGCCGTCGAACCTCCCTTTGGGTCCCTCTGGATGACATCACGGAGGGGAGCGGCACCCTCTCAACACGCACACTACTCTCTTTGAACCAGTTGCCGATCCCTGGGATCCACAAACCACCGGTGGCGCCATTTCTCCGCAAGATTCCCAAAGTGTCCACGGCGTGCCGTTTGCAAAGCCACAAAGTGAACGTAAACGAGCAATTCACGGCGTTTGCGCATCTCCCCGCGGAAGGGGAATGGCAAGTTAGTGCGCTATGTTTCGGTGGGGAACGTCTCAGGGGATGTCGGGAATAAAGGCTGCCTCCGGTTAGTCCGTGCCAGGATCCGAGAGTCGTCCGGCTGGTGGCACCCACACGCCACTAAACTGCACCGTGAAACCCCGGAGAAGAGTAAAATATTCTACCTCCCATCAACGGGAACCATCACGCCGAGCTCTGGCGAAAGGGAATGGGAAATGATCCACGGTACCCGGTGAGGAGCCGCAGCAGCAGCAGCCGTGTTGCAGATCAGGCGGATCGGAGCGAGCTGTCAGCGCCGACTCCGGGCGCTCTCCCCGCGACGGCCGCGTAATTCGTTTCGGCCGCTGGATGGTATGTGTGGGCTCTGCCCGACAGGCGGCTGAGTACCGACGAGGCTCCGGGGCTTTGGCGTGTTGGGGGGGAGTCCATTCATGTGGCGGTTGTTGCCATGACGTCTGCATGGTTATTTCACACCAAACGCTGAGACATTTCGCAATTCATCCGCCTCGACCGGTGATCCGGCGTCGGGAAGAGGACGACTGTCGGAGGCGAGGGGGGGAGATATGGGAGAGAGAGCTGAACCGATGCAGTGGGTCTCGGCTAGGCATCGTCAAAACACAGGTGAGCAGCGGTAACACGATGACGACCCTGACTATTGTTGCGCTGCCTGTAGCGATGTTCTCCGCCAGGGCAGCTTGAGTGAGCCGACTCTCCCACAGACACTTCTGGCCGCTTCTCCATGCCCTGCGGATTGCATTAAAACGCGTCTGATTGACTTGTTGGATTTACGCATAGGGATGCTACTGCTTCCCAGAGCTGCAGCTAGCCACAACTTAATCTTATTTTCTTAAAGAACACACACTTATCATGTAATGTGATAGTTTAAATCACTGATCAATTGATTTTAGAGCTTAACTCAAACAGGCCCTCCACCCACTTTCATTAAGCTTTGATGCACTTTCTGAGTTTCAACGACCAGATAGAAGTTAGAGACATTTACTTTGAGGCATAACTGGGAGTAATCTTGTAAATTCTTCATTTTCTGTTTGATCCAAAACCACTATCTCTCTCAAAAAAACCTGCAGCCCATTATTTAGTTATAGCTCTTAACAATAAAAAAAAAAAATCTGGGATCTGGCAGAAACTTGTTCCGATCCTTAATTCATCTCCTTGCCAATCTGCAGGTTAAATTCACAGATTTGCTATAGGGGTACACTTACTGAGCATAAAGAGCTCTATTTATATATATTTTTGTTCATTCTGAAGACCTGTATTCTTTTAAAGTAGATCCCCCAAAAGATTCTCTTTGTGCCAGTGTGCATTCCACACAGGACTGCAGACATGCAGCACACATTTTACGCTGTAGGGGATGGAAGCATGCGTTTCCGTCATTGTCATGTTTGCTTTTCTGTGTGAGGGGTTCTCAAATGTGGCTTCCTCTTTTAAAGAAAACCCAGCTCCTGCCTGTCCCCAGTGACTCGCTGGCTTTCACAGTTGGGCCACCTCTAAGCAAACGGGTAGCGGCTCTTGGGTCTTAGGCGGGCAGGACGCAGTTGGAGCCGGTGGCTTTTTGAGCTCCAGCTAAAGCAACCCTCTTAACTTTAAGTCAAAACACATAGTTCATGTCAGATCCGTGGTAAGCTAGCAACCCAGCCTCACCAAATGAGACTTGAGGACATGTCACATGCATATACCAGTTATCGTTGACAAAAGCAGAAGTCAGGAACTGGAAAACAACACAATTAATATACTGAAAACGAGCATTGAACACTAATGCGCTGCCTTTGTATGTAGACAGAATAGGAACAACCAGGTTCAGTAAGACGGGATAAATTCCATAGTCTGTTGAAACCATATTCACTATATTAGGAGGAATCTCTCAAAATCTTATCTTTATTATAATCTTGAACTTCCGTTTTATGCAGCTGGAGTTAAACGGCTTAGTCTCTAAAGGGTTCCCGTTTTCCTGTTGCCTTCTCGGCCCACGCGTCTACTTCCCAGCAACAGAACCTCCTGAGCCAAACCGAGACTGGACCTGTGAGCCAAGTTCAGTGTGTCCAGTTGCTAACCTGAAAATGGCTAACAAATCAGGGTTCATGAAAATTCACCTGTTACGCAAAGTTTATGTTATTTTTTTTAAACAATGCACATCTTGTTATGGTATAGCTGTCTTGAAAAGGGGTTTTAACCCACAAGAGTTTGCACCTGATTGGATTTTCACAGCAGCGCCAGCTGTTTGTCTGTTCCAGGTAAAAACCAAACAAGACCATCTCTACTTCAGCTAGAATACCTTCATCCTGTAAACCAAAGGTCCCTCTGACCAATAGGGATGGGCGATCACAATGTTTTGTGAAATTCATTGCAACTGCGATGAAAGTCATAAAAGAAAAAAACAATTTAAACAATCTGGCTTTTGGGCTTTATACTTATCACTGCAAACAGTCAGAGTAGAGCTGGGCAATAAATCAAGGTTATAAAAATATGTTTGTTAAAAGTGTTATAGGATGAGACTATATTGTTTGTACCGAGATGGTCAGTGTCGCGTTAGGATTATAATTTTATGCAATCCAGTAGGTTATTTTTCAGATGTTTCTCATATTTATCTACAGCTGTCTGTTGAAAAGCAGTGTGTCAGTGAGACATTCGGGATCAAGCTTTGATTCAGAGATGCCTTTTTATAATCACTTTGTGAAAAGAAAAACATATCAAGATAAATATCATATATCAGCATTCATCCTAAAAATATTTATATATATTATTTTTGGTCCATATCACCCTGCACTAAGTCAGAGCCTCATTAAAACAAGCACTGCTCTAAAGATCCTACTCAACTATAAGCAACAAGGACACTCCTCTCAAACAGTTGCACATTAGTCACAACTTTTATTTCAGCAGTCAACGGTGCTGCTAAACACTTAATCTATAGTTGGGTTCACTCAATTTTTAACAGTAAAAGTAACAATTTCAATTACTTTCAGCTTCGAGGTTCTCAAACATCTGGTTGATCGTTAATATCACCAGATGACTTATTATCAAACTATGGTGTTTGACCAAAATGTCAATCAAACTTTACGGTCTTATCTGGTTTGATCCTGGAGGTATTTACACAGGAAGCAACATCAGCAGCTCTTTTTGCACAGTTATGTTATGGGAGAACCGTCACGTTTTATTTGAAATTGTTTGGAAAATTGCGACTTAAAACATTGCCTAATTTATTCCTCAGGGCTTTTCTCCGAATACCTTGGAAGCCTGGCCGCTGCTCATTAATTTAATCTGATTTAACAGGACCGGAGCTAAGGTTTTTGTCTTCTCAGCTAATTAAAGACTGATCCTGCTCTGAAGATGAGGTACTGTAGCAGAGAGTAGATCAGTGACTCAAGTGCTGCTTTGCCACTGTTTGTTGTCTGCACAAATACAAAGAAATCGCGGCTCATTTCGTAAAATCCCCACCCATCAACGAAACAATGATTATTAATTTTCAGATCAATAAGCAGGTCAGTAAGGACAGGTGTAATGTAGCTAAATAGATCAGGCTGTTACGTCACTACTTATTGGTTAAGCTGTATCCTGCCACGCTGCTTGCAGTCAGTGCTTTAAACAGAAGTAATTAGTAATTTATGTGAATTTGTACCAGCGTTGGTTTTTCCCATCCGTCATCCACATGGATTTTCACGTTTTCTTGCAGGATTTAGCTTTTCTGTCCTTTTTTTTTTTTTTTTTTTTTTGTCCTCGTCCACCTTATGTGGGTTTGATGGGGAATGTCTCACCCCGCTGGTATGAGGCTTGAACGGTTTTAGGTCCATGTTCGATGGCCATCTTTCATAAAAGACTATGTATAAAACCAGTTTTTCACGTAAGATTTGCGCAGTCAGATCCGGGGGGATTATTGCTGAATCAGAAGCATGAACAATTGTTTTATTTTTTTACATTTTTTGTTGCTACTGGAATATAAATCCATCATATTGCTCATTTGAAGTAGATCCCCATTTGGCGCCGGGATCGACTTCTGTGCTAGAGGCTTGACTGTATCAGTTAGCAATGAAACCAATGCGTGTTATGTTCTGCTAAATGTGACAAACAGATTGCCTTTAGCCCTCTGCCGAAATGTTTTGAGGAAGGAAATGCTATCTGCTATCGCATGTCATTAATCTTGAATGAAATGTATGCATATGGGAAGCTGTGGCCAACGGTCTACAGCGTCTCTCAAATGTATACCTGTCTAATTTTCCAGATATAATGTGACATTTTTTTATGTGCAGTACTTGGGGGGGGGGGGGGGAGCAAGTTTGTTAGGGGGAGTAAAATTTAAACTAAAGCTGCGATAAACTGGTTGCATAAGTGTGCTCACCCTTATACTAATACTAGATTCACTTTTGGCATTCAGCCGTGTTTAGTATGAGTCTGGCGTCCCACCTCTTGACTTGACGATGATTTCCTAGTCTTGTAAAAGTTCTCGAAGTCTATCAGATTGTTGCAGAGTCTGACGTCCACAGGCCTCTTCAGATGATCCCGTAGATTTTCTATCAAATGTAGATCTGTACTCTGGCTTAGCCATTCTAAAATTTAACATATATTCCCATGACGACATTATTTTGCTGGATTTTGCTAGTTGTAAAGTCTGTCTTCATTTTTCCAGCAGACACCTGAAGATTCGGGGTCAAAATGGGCTGATATGGGGAAGGGTTCACATTTTCATCCACCATGACAAAAATCTAAAGAAATGTAAGATGCTCTCACCACCCCTGGGCACAGTACTCTATGGTTATATGCAGTATCCAGAATATATCTTTTCGAGTTACGGTCCAAGATTTTCACTGTGCTTCCTTCAGACAATTACACAGTCTACCACAAGGTTTTTGGGAGATTTTAACCAAGCCTGCATATTTTCTTTGGAAGAAAAGGCTTTTATACTACTCCTTATTTAGACATATGAGGAATACAGGAGATTATGGTCACATGTGGAACACAAACTGAACTTGTTGGACATTTGTGCATTTCCTTCGCGGTTGGCTCTGTCGGCCTCTTGGCAGTTCTCCAGACAAGCTTTCAGTAATCTTTTCATCAGTTTTGAAGATTGTCACAAAGTTCTCGCTGTGAAACAGCAAAAAAAAAAAAAGTCATACTGTTCGTGAGGTTTAAACTCTTAAAATTTTAATGAATTGCCACAAAAAGTGCTGGAGTGGCGAAAGTTTATTTAAAGGGGATAAAAACCCTTTTTTTTAGCCCTTAAATACATTTTGTTGTGTATAGTCTTTCCAGGAGCTGCATAGATATCCTTATATTCTGTTTGGGTCATATTTTTTTTCGAGCAATTGGGTTGTCTCTACTTTCTATTACGCTTTTTTTTTTAAAAACTATTATGCCGCAGTATTTGCTGAGGAGCTGCTAAAGAAGTCCATGGACTTCCAGTTTACCAATTTCGTGAATCTGCTATTTTTATTTATATTTTTACTGCGATTTTGTGGTCTAAGCTGACGGATGCCAAAACTACAAGGGGATAAGGGAACATATTTGGTTGTTGGGTGTATTAACCCACAAAAATTATTAATAATAATAATAATAATAACTTTATATTTATAAAACATTTTCAAACAAAGTGCTGAACCGTAGGTGGTAAACACAGTAAAACAAGGAATAAAACAATACAATTTCAAAACAGGTAAAAACATAAATCCATTAAAACAACCATTACACTGTCCCCCAGCAGACTACAAAAATGGCCGATCGGGGTGAAGTGGAATGCTCTGTGACCTGGAGGGGGGCGGGGTGTGAAGTGGCTCTTTTTAGATTTAAAGAGATGGCACCAAAACGAGTTGCTTTCAGACACATCTCAGAACAGGGACTTAAGACGGGCCGTGGGGCTAAATTAACAAAGAATTGTAGTTCCACTTTATATCGACCTCAAACGAATGATGTCATTACTTGAACGGCTGACTGCAGGCACCAACGGAGCAGATAACCCGACTAATTACCCAGATAATGTCTTATCAACCCGTTCTACTCATGTTACTCTATGAAGAGAAAAACATGCGAAAAGTATAGATCAAAATTTAGTAATTTCATATTTTACTTAAGTCTATGTATTGAAACGAAAACAGTAAATACATTCTATGGATAATATTAGAGTTTTAATAATCAATATGCTATACAAGCTGCAGTTGGAATAAGTGCTGGTTTTCCGTTATAAATTAAGGTAAGCAGATATTTTTTGCTCAACATTTGTTGAGTACATATCGTGAAACTGTGGTCAGGTTGTCACATCGTGAGAACCTCCTGCCAACCCATGCCTACTGCAAACGAGTCATTACACACTGAAGTTTTTAATGACAATGTACTGATAACCATTTTTCCCCCCCAAGCTGGTGTTTTTAGAGCGTGTGTCTACTGTCTATGCATCATAATCCGTAACTTGCAGAAATCTGAGCACCTGCATGGAGAAAATATCAATACGGTATGAAAAATTCAGCACACATCTGAAAACCTGTGGCTGCAGTGAAGCGTTGCATGGAGGGAAAATAATAGCTGCATTTTCTCTCTTGGTATTTGACCAGAAACCAATCACAAATAAAGTCCTACATGTTTGTGGGCAGTGAGACACAGACAGGATGGCAGACCACATATGTTACCAACCCGGCGCGCACATGAATACACGCAAACGCAACATTTGTGCATGCAAGTGCATTCTCCGCTGCGCATACTATCACATCGACTGAAGGAAGAGAAAATGGAGTGGGAAGAGGTGAAAGGGATTGAGTGGGTGGTGGTGGGAGAAAAAGATGGAGAAAGAGGCAGAGGGAGAGTAGGAGTGAGTGGCACATGGCTTTCAGGCTAAAAAAAGATGAGCGGTACGCAACCAAAACCCAAATCTGGATTAGCTAGATAACAAAGAGGAGGGGGTCGGGGGAAGGCTACAGGGGGAAAATGTAGGTTTCCTCTGCACCAAAAATGGTGCAGATGCACATGCTCACTTTCATGCTCATAAATGTCCTCTAAAATATTGAATACTGAATAAGTGTGTGGGTAGGAGCGAGCGTGAGGATGGGAAGAAGGAAGATGTGAAAGAAAGAGGGTGAGATGTAGATAGGAGAGGGTGAGATTCTTTAGGCTGGACAGAAAGCTGCTGTAGTGTGACACAATGGGGAGGGATGGGATAATTAGAGACGGCAGCAACAGAAGAGCGAACAGCGTGACAAATGCCGAAGAGAATCTTGATCTGAGCAGTGTGAAACTCTGACCCAGGCACAAAAGAGACAGACTGGAGCAGATGGATGGATGGCAGCGAGCTGAGGAGGTAGAGATTTGGGACAGCTCTGCTCTCACACAGTCATGCCAAACCAACATAACTTCAACGTTTTCTGTAGAGATTCTTAGTGGCCTGTCTGCCCAGCACTCGACAACATGCCAGGCCATTTTAAGCCAGCTTCGACTGTCTTGAGCAAATATTTGAGCTGTCTTGTAGTTTTCTATTAATTATGACAAATAAGGCAACCTGGTTGCAAAGCAGGGAAACCGCTCCTCTTGACAGCATATAGCTTGAGATGCACCTGTGGATCAGCCAGGGGTCAGAATTGGGCATTATTCTCTGATCGGTGGTCATTGCTTGAAATGCTGAACAATCAGAAGTTTGTTTCTTTCATCAACCGACAGGATTTACTTTGACGTGTCAACGCGGTTTCATTAAAAAAAGCTTCTAGACATGCTTTGATGCAAGAAAATTTAATAATTTCATTTTCTGTTGGATTTAAAACTGTCTGAACCTTTATATGTTACAGTCCTTGAGATATATATATATATATATATATATATATATATATATATATATATATATATATATATATATATATATATATAAAGTGTGTCTTTAATTCAGAATCAAAGACACACTTTTCATCCTATGGAATAGTTAATGTCCTTAAACAACCATTCCTGAAATATATATATATATATATATATATATATATATATATATATATATATATATATATATATATATATATATATATATGCTGCATAGGATCATATATATCAGGGGTTAAAGTTCTCCATCGCTGCGACACATTTCTGTCATTTGGAAAATGAGCGCAAAAAGTTCCGTCTAGACTTTTTATGCAAGGTATTAAACAGAAGCTGCTTTCATCCAATGAAACTTGGCAGAACCGGGACATTAGCCAATCAGAAAGAGAGTAGGGCGGGTCTTTGTGAAGCGGACATCTGCCAATCTGAGTTTTATCGGTGTTTCATCATTTTAACTTTTGGGAGAGCATTTTAAAGTGCCCTTAGATGGCATGAATGAAAGTAGCGGTGGTCAAAGTTTTCTTTGGATTTATGCAAACCAGCAGGTCATAAAGTTCACAGGAATGAACAGCTGACAGCAGCTTCATCGGTAAGTGTGTCTGTCGCTGCTCCTGCAGTTAATTAATGAATTATTTTCACCTGTGGCCACGTCACCTGTCAGCGTTTATTCCCTCGCTGCCAGTAACTTAGCTGATAAACCAACCAGGGATCTCCTCATGATTCGCTATTACGTTTTATTTAAAACTCAAAGAGTTACGCGCTAGCTCAGGCTAATTTAGCATGATGTGCTTTTTCTTTTCTTTTTTTTTTTTAAGAACGGTCGGAATGTAAAACAGTGTCCCGCATTTCAATGGGTCTGATTCAGAAAAAGTAAAAAAAAAATCCACCTGCGCTTTTCTGTAACAAAGAAGGCAGAGCTGCATCGGCTGTCAGTCAATAAGCAGAAGCTCCACCTCAGGAGCAGCTGCTCACCAGGACACTGGTTAAATAAAATCACAAGGATTTTGATGCATGCAGATTATTAAGGAAACTACGTCAATAAATAAAAAAATAAACTGCACCTACAACATGGACTGGAGAACGGGTTCTAACTGGGTGAGGCCAGAGAAAGGCGATTCTCAGAAAGCATTTATGAAGTTATTTTTTATTTTTAAACAGAGTGGAGCACGATGTGAAGCGACATTGTAGAACCAAGTCGCACTAGAACCAGCTGAGAAAGCCTCCTGTGGTTCTATGGACTCATTTTATTCAACCCAAAATCACCTGCCAGAGAGACAAGCTACAGCAGCCAAGATTACCTACAGCAATATCTAACTTTATGCAAAGTTTAATAACATTTTTCTAATTAAAGTGTTCATCTTAAAAAGCAAGTTATGTTCTTTTCTGATAAACTTTGAGCAATTTTATTAAACTTTTCAAAAATTTAAAATCCCACCCATCCATGGATTTTCTATACCCGCTTTTCCGTACAGGTGTGACGTCAAGCCCTGTCTGATGGGGAAACAGGGTAATGGGGGGGGGGGGGGGGACGGCAGGTGGCTCTTCCTAGGCGGGGACACAGATTACATCCTGGACAGGTCGCCAGTCACAGGGCTAAAATATAACCGTTTTATTATACTTCAAAAAAGTTAAATAATGCCTTTTTTATAAACTCATGAGTTGTGATAATTAATTGCTGTGCAGTAATAGGAAAACCAGACTGATTATTGTAATGTGCGATCTGTGTTAAATTAAAATATATGATGGCATCATAGTGTTGGTTATGTGTCCTGCATTGTCCATGCTTGTGGTTGGCCTTGTATGATCATAGGATTGGTTTATATTGAACATGACAGGGAGCCAGTGGAGTTAATGTACAGGAGTGAAGTAGATGATGTAATGATAAAGCTGCTGTCTTTGTACTAGCTGCAGTTTATGGAGGTTTTCTGGAGGACAGGGAGGGAAGGGAGCTGAAATTGTAAAGTCAAGAGGTGAGTTTGGCAAAAGTGTGAGATGAAAGTTAACCAGGTGATGATGTGGAAAGTGAAGAGGATGGGAGGCTGTCCAGGATGAGCTCTCTGGGTCTTCTCATGAATTTTGTATTTATTTGAAGTGGCACAGAGAAGCACTGAGTATGTCGCTACAAGTCGCTGCTTGTTCCATATAGTTTTGGCAAAGAACAAACTGTGTTTGCTCCGAAAGTGTCTCACATATAGGTATTTAGAAAACAAAATAAAATGAAAAACAGTGTATATGGAGTGAAGGAAAAAAATGCTTCACATGTCAAAGTAAATCTTTCCCTAATGGCCCCATGTCATGAAATTTCCACCGTATATCTGCAACAACCCAAGTAATCCATGCATTCAGAGAATTAAAAATATATTTGCCCGTACATTTCTTAATAAGGTGGATTGATTCCAGGGAAGAAGTAGTGAACACATGAATGAAAATAAGCCAAGCTGAAGAAGACATAAAAAGCCAACAAAATATCTGGAATCTGTCAGCTTTTAGAAATCATTTCTACTTAATTTAGGGCTGATGACACAAAAAAGTTTTCTCAATAACAAGGTGCCCCACAACAAGCATGCAACGTTGGGTGAAAGCAAAGAGCTCTCTTAAGACCCTATTGTTGCCAAACATGCTAATGGAAATGGTTACAGAAGCGCTTTTAAACTTATGAATAATCCAGTAAACATATCCTATTATGACCATAACACATAAGTAGAGATCCTTCTAGGATTCCTAAGAGGACTCGAAATGGTAAATTGAAATTTTGTCCTAGAGCCTCGAAAACTTGTATTTGGCAACAATCCTTTAGACATGAAAAAAACAATTACTCGCTTCACAAGACTCCACTGCTGGAAAAAAAAGTTGAAGCTTATTTGGAGTTTAACTCACCCCAAAATCATCTATTTTTTGCCGTTAAACCGTATAAACTGGGTCTAAGGGTGTTATTTTGTTGTTACTGTGTGTGCATATATTTTTTACATTTTCATATGAACTTGTTTAACTATGCAATTTTTGTCATATAACCATCTTAGTGCTGCCCTCTTAGGGCTGGACGGTGGCTATTGCAATTTAATTTTCTTATTGGTTCAAACGGTACATGCTTTCGTCACAATAGCCCCGCCCAACCCCCACAATAGCATCTCAGTCACACACACACGTCCCATCGGCTCCATCGTCAGACTCGAGTTCGAATCACGAGCATTGAGAGCATTGGTCGATAGTGTTTAGCGTTTGTTACTGCTTTGAACATTTGCCTATGTTAGCAATGATGCTGCTAACATCACTTTAGCTCTCAGAAACTGCACCCACTCTGTCCGGCATCGCTGAGTCAGCGCCTTGAGCCAAGGGCTTGAACTGGTAACGCTCAGCCCTGCTGGGCTCCTTCATCCACTGGTGCCGAGGGGGGTGGACAATCCTCCACCTCACAAGATCGATTTGTGGCAAAACCACCAGATGTCACCCATGTCACTCCATGTTTCAACATATCACTTTCCCTCATCCTGACCGCACCCTGTCGTTTTGCTGCTTCTCTGGATGCATTCACACAGTGTAGCATTACGTAGTGCAGCTCGAAAGGGGGCCGTTCGTCAAGCTAAAAAAAAGCTAGCGTTAGCTTATGTTGTCCGGGAGGTTTATAACTGCGCTGTTGCAAGTTTAAGAGCTTTAGTAACCTATCGTTGTTGCTCTCAAACATCCGGGTCATACTGTTCCATGTCGTACTGACCGTTACGCTAGTGATCGTAACGGTCTAATTTCAACATAATTTTAATAGCTTTCAGCGTAACGTCCAGTTACGCTGAAATTCGCTGGCGAGAACCCTGTACTGCTAATCCTCACACTTAACCATGTCTCGTCGAACCGCCCACTTTGGTGGCATTTTTATCAAAATGTGTCTTGGGGCGGGGTTATGCCTCTACATGGGCGTGAGTTACACTTTAAACAGAAAATCACGCTTTCCAGTTCTTCCTTTTCACGTTGAAATCATTCAGTTGTGGTGTACATAAATTGGAACTGCAATGCTTTGGTCTGAATTCCTCGTTCTCCTTTTTACCCTTGTTCTGTAGTGTAGTGTAGGGTTTCAGAGAAAAACAATAAATCAAATTGAAGGGATCCCACATCCTTGAAGATTGGAAGACATTTTGTGTGGAAGAAAAGGTTAAAATCAAACTTGTGCGATGCCTGTGACTAGTTTCTACTTACAGTAGATATCTTAAAGTTGTCATTACCAACAAATACTTGTAATCAGCTGTAGACATTAAGTAATTGTACAACATTCTTTCCACCCTGTGTCATTTACACATATTTTATGAACTTGATTCCTTTGAATGTGTGAATTAGTTGGACGCTACCAACATCTATTGTGAGTTTCATGTCCTTAGGCCAATCAGGAATATTCTATTCTCTTCCTTGCTGTAGAGGTGTATCTGTTTTATTTTTGCAAGAATTAAACAAGTACATCTGAGGGGCCTAAGTATCATCTGCAAGCTATTAATTGCAAGAACTATTCTTGAACTTGTGCTTCTGTTATAGCTACTTATGAACACTTTTCATTCAGAAGTGGGTTATTCATCTTCAACTATGGCTAAATCTGGATTTAAGATTGTCAGCACCCAAAACCAAAACACAAGAAACAGCAGCAAATTCTGTTCAGTTATGAGTCAGTTTAAAACTAACTGCAGCAACAGATGCTTATCGTTTAGTGGACTGTCTCATTTGGTTAACCCACAGGTTTGTGTGGTGACCTCCTTTTCCTTACGGTATTAAAATATCCAAATTTTTGTGGCTGGACTATGTTTGCAGCATTAACTGACCTCCTTTACTCAAGTAAGTAATTCAGATTTAATTCAGCTTTGAAAAAAATTCAAAGGTATTCAAAAATGTAAGTTATATTTTGCAGTCGCCAAATTATTACAGAAGTCAAAGTGCAGAGCTGAATAACTGAGAGTAAACCAAAATATATAGATCATATTATAGAGCTCTTCGTGGTTTTTTTCAAGTGTCATTTCATATTCAGCATCTTTAAAAGTACAGAAGGGTCTTTCTCTGTGGTGGTAGCGCCTTTATGGTTCTCATCTGTTTTGTTTGTTTTCAAACCAGTTCCCAGGATCTGTGTGTGTTTGGAAATGTTTGATGGGCAGCTTGGGTGTTTTACTTGCCGTGCATATTGAGGTGATGGATGAGGAGGTTAGACAGGTAGGGACTGTGATAGAAATGACGAGGCTGCAAGCAGCGGCAGTCTGTGTACACCACAGCTTGTTCTTGATGCTGCCGTTGCTGCGGCAGACTCGCTGTGAGTGAGATGGAGGAGTGGGAAACTAAAACGCCAGCTGCTAGTCACACCAGATCACCTTACTTTGGGCAAAACAAGGAAAAGGAACCAGCGCTGGCTTCTGGGTTTTAGTGTCGGTGGTTTCCATTGTGCTGTAGTTGATGTATTGACCTTGTTCTGTGAAGATACTTGAGCGTTGAGACCAGGTGAGTCCAAACCTTTGCTTCACAACAATGACAAATAGATATTTGCTGGTTATAATAAGCAGCCGGATTTAAGAGATGTGTACACGTGCCTTGGTTAAATAGACATCTGTGGGTTTATTTTTGCGTGCTGTTTAAATGCCACCATCTTTCTAACAACATTCTAGATGCACCACAGCGTACCCTTCTCCTTGTTTATCCCCATCAGAGACAAAGCCAAAATACTGGGGTCCCTGGCATTGTTGTTGCTTCATTGTTACGTGGTCACGTGGGGGTCAGCCTGGCACACAGCAGTACACTGCGTGTGGGGCCCAAAAGCTTTACTCACATGCAGCAATGTATACTAGTCTTTCCAAAAGCACACGTGTCGTTTGGTTGCAGATGGAGGCCCCCAGGATGGGAGTGTTAGTTTGGATGACTCACGCAGAATGCATATCATGGCAGAGTCAAGAGCAGCAGTTTAGGATGGAGTTGTCCGCTGACTGGAAATACCACAGAGGGTTGGGTTTTTGGACATTAATGCCCACAGAAAGACGTTTCCCGGCTTCAGGCATGGGAAGGGCTCTAGAAGGAGGATTCTAAATAAAAATGGATGAATTAACTCATTAACTCATTGATGTTGGGAAGCTTTTTTTTTCTCACCCCCACAGCACCAATAATGAATGGGTTTTTAATTTCAACGGAATAACACCAAAGAGGATCGTGCAGGAAATCGGCAGCTGTGTGTGTGTGCATCACTTCTATGAGCGGGCGAATATAGGCTCTCTTCTGAAACGTATTATCTGTTACGGTTAGTACTGAGGGCACGCCTTGTCCAGCTGAAGGGGAGCCGGACTTGGAAGTGTGCTAGATGTATTGCTCAGTATCATGTTTCGAAGGATTCAGTGTTGGTGCATTTTTGAACGAATCCATGTATTTTATAAAAAGTCACAATCCTCCAGATGTCACTGGGGGGTTTGTTCTACATTGTCTTGTTTCTGTGTCTGCACTCCACATATGTTAGAATGCATTTATTTAGGAAGAGGGTTTAGGACAAAGAGTATTCCTAAAGCAATGTACACACTGGTATGCAATAATTTAAATATTCTTTATGTCAGTATTTCCATATATTAATAGTGGTTGCACAGCATTTATTTAGATTATTAATGTGTTTGGGTACCCTCTATTCAAAAGCACATTTAGCACTTTCTCTTATTTCCTCTTGTATCTTAGCTGTCATTCTTGAATCGGGTTGCCACGTTCAGATTGGAAGGTCAATGTGTATTGGGTGAACATTGAACACCACGTCTCTCCAATGCTGTTCAGGGTATGACTGTGAAGAAAACAAGCTATACATATTTAATAGAAGGTGCGGGATAAGTGTGTGTGAATTGCTAAGGGGGGAAATATAATGCACACCACTAAATGGGTGTATAGGAAGAACGCAATACAGTATCTTGCCAAAGTATTTCTCCGCTTTGAACCTTGCCACGTTTTGTCACTGTAGGACCAGAAAGTTAGATGGGATCTTAAATGATAGACAGGGTAGTTTATAACTGTAAAGTTAATGAAAAGGATACATAGCTTTTTTTTTTTTTTTTTTACAAATACTAATCTCTTGTGTGTAGTATGCATTTGTGTTCAGTCCCATTGACTTTAATACTACTTAATAAAATCCAGTGCTACCAAATACCCTCAGAAGTCATTAATTAGTAGATAGCATCGACCTGCGTGTAATTTAATCAGGAGATAAATCCAGCACTTCTGTGTAGGCCTCAGGTCTTTGTTAGAGAACATTACTGAGCAAACGGCATCATTAAGACCAGGGAACAGGAGCAGGGTTAGGTCATGAATCAACACCCGAAGTTTTAAATGTCTCATAGAGCACCGTTCAGTTGTCCAAAAATATTATGGAGGTGGCAAAATTGCTACCTAGACATGTCTGTCTACCCCAGCGGACAGACGGGTGAAGTAGAGCTTCACCAGAGAAGCCAGGAGGCCATGGTAACGTTGGAGAAGCTGCACAGATCCACTGTACAGGTGGAAGAACCTGTTGATAGGACAGCTATTGGTTGAAAATAGTTGTCCTTTTTGACAGAGTGCTACATGGTGGTGGCAGAATCATGCTCTGTGGCTGATTTTATTTTTATTTTATTTTAGCAGGAGCATCAAGGGTAGTCGGAGTTCATGTGAAAGATGGATAGGACAACCGTTGAAGCAAAACAGTGACAGTAAACATGAAAACACAGCTACAATAAAATGTTTCAGGTCAAAAATATATTTGTGTTTAAATGGATTTAGGTCTTAGATATTTATTGCTCCATTTTAGAACCAGGTGACAAGTTTTGAAAACTTAGGTTACCTGACTGACACCATCTATCCAGATTCTAAAGAAGAATGAGCTAAAGTTTCAGTCTTTAGATGTGCAAAGTGGTAGAGATGTGGCACACAAGAACCGCAGCTATTTTTGCAGCAAAAGGTGGTTCTAAAATTATCGACTCATGTGTGCTAAATACAAATTCTCACCACATTTTACATATTTTTATTTGTAAAAAAAAAAAAAAAGCTGAAAACAGTGTATTGTTTTTTTATTCTTTTACTCCGTAACTATGCACTACATATCAAACTTGTTCTGTCACGTAGGAACACAACAAAACACTGGATTTGCCAGAATGTGGAAAAGTTCAAGGTGTATTTTTGCTTCTGTAACGCTCTGTATTTAATTATGGGCATGTGAACAGTCACTGTCATTATGGAGTACTTTATTTAATAATTGCTGTCCTGAATAACTTGCAACTTTTAATTTTTTTTTTTTTTTTTACAAAGGTATCCCATATATGCATCCCTCTAAAGTCCAGCTTTCATTTTTTGGCTTTCTGGTGGTTTTAGCAGAATTTCTGTAAGCAAATAAAGATGCAAAAAAAAAAAAAAAGAAAAACAAATTGCGGTGCCCATATGTCTGTATAATATCTTAGCATTTGACTTTTGTGAGGACAATAAGTGTATCTGCTAATGTCGACAGCAGCGGCCAAACAGCACCACTAATGGGCTGACATTCTCGTGGCAGATGGATGGGAAGGCCCCTGAGGAGGCAACAGCTATTAGTGAGGATGGTACACCGAGACATCAGTCGTCTTCAGTGAAATTAGACGCAAAGAGCCCCGTTCTCATTAGTGATCGTTGAAAGCTGATTGCAAGATCGATTGGCTGGATTTTGTTTTCGTCACTGTACAAATTGCCAACATATGGAAGATTGTGGAGCTTTATCCGGCCACCCAAGTTGTCGATAGGTGTATAAAAAGGTATCACACATTTCAGTATGTGGAACAACAGAAATTTCCCATTGAAGAAATATAAAGTATAACCCCCGCTAAATAAGAAAAAAACATAATCTAATGCTGCTATACCTCTAATTAGAGACACACAATGAACTTTGAAAAACAAACTATCCAGTTGCTATCTTGTCACGTCGTTGCTGAAAGTGTTCAGGGTTGTTTAGATTGTTTTTTAATTTTTTTAGGAAACGTACTGTTATAGACCAGTTCAGCATCTGAACTTGTACCGTAGCTGATTTTGGGGTATGCTTCATTTGTGATCGACTGATTGAATTTTAAAGTCCACGTTGGAAATAATCAATTGGTTTGCCTCCTGAAGTTCAAGTTCTGACTTTGAAAGTTGAAGGTTTCACAGCAATATCCAACGTCAAAATCCAATATGGCTGCTATTCATGTGAAACTTGTTGATGTGGTGATTAACTAATTTATTTATTTATTTTACCCTCTGATAGTACCTCCTTAATTCAGTCCCATACACGGTACTATATAAACTACGGTTGTAAAATACCAAGAAATATTTTGGTATAATCGGCGCTAAAAATACACTGACCCATACCCATTTGCCCAAATTGTGGCACTTTTTCTAGCAGCAGCGCTGCTTGCATAACTTTTGTATTTTGTGTGTGTGCTTTGTTAAAGGGAGTAAATATCTTTGAACATATTCCAGCTTTGCCTGTAAAATTTATTTTGTCTTCATCAACGTAGAACAAATCTTTACCTATATCTTGCATTGATCTAATAATTACTGCAACAAAAACACCAGTGATTATTATGGGAGGTTATTCCTCGCAATAGCGATGACGTGATTTGATACCATAAAAGGATAGTTTATTTGTTTGAAACTAAAAGTAACAGAGAATAACACAAACTGTCTGTCCCTGCAGATCTACACCTTGGATATTCCTAGATGTGTGGAGAGAAGCAGATTTTGACACTCAGTCTTTTGCACTGCAAGAACTCATACTGAGGTTGTTTTTCTTTTCTTTGTTCTTCTTTGGAGGGTTTAACCCACTTGGTTTGAGTTGTGATGAAAGATTGCGTCTTGTAGTTACGATCTGAAACAACAGCTAGTCAGGATAAATAGAAAGTGCACCCTCTTTCAGCTCCATCGTCTTGGGTATTAGGATACAACCAATCTGACCTAAAACAAATTGTAAAAATATTGAAATCTAATCTTAGGCTTACAAAACACGAGACTAAATCCAACTAGCATTTATTTAACATTTAAAGGCAAAATGGAGAAGCTGTGTGTAGAAAAGCTACAGTCAGCCAATCCACCATTCTCCTGTGAGAAGGAGTTGTAAAATTCACATTAAATGTTATCCAATTCACATTGGATAACATTTAAAAAGCTGCCATTGTTTCCAGGTGGGGACATCCCACCAAACCGACCTCCAGCTCAAAGCATGCAATGCAATGCTCTGAGAGATTCCGAAAAACAAAACAAAAATCAATAGCTCCATCCCAAACTCGACAAACCTCAGTTAGCATGTTCAATGTTACCGCTTGACGATGCAATCAGAAGAAGGCTTAAGTGTTAATTTGCAGGATTTGACAGCAGAGAGCCTCTTCTCTGTCTAAAAGAGTATGGCTTTGCAAAGCAGCATAATGAACGAATTCTGGAATCATGCATTTGAACAGATGGGACAAATGCTAAGATATTTGACATTCATAGTGGGATGTTTGGCGAAGACTAAACACTGCACATCAGCACAAATGCCCTTGAAAACAGTGAAGCACGGTGGTGGAGGGCTAATAATTTGGGTTTGCTCTGCAGTCACAGGACATGATCACCTTGTAGTTTGTGAGTCAACCAGGAACTGCTCCAGGATAATCTGCAGTCTAACGCGAGGCCTTTGTTTTGACTGCTGAAGCTTGGACCTTGGACCTTCGGAGGTGGTGGGACGATTACCGTTTAGGGGCCGTTCAATTGACCGCAAGGTGTTTATAGACCTGTAGACCATGGAACGAAAGAATGATCTGAATGGAGCTCCTGGAGCAAAATCTATAACAAGATGCTTTAACAAGAATAGACCTAAGATGTTGCAGTTGCCCAGTCAACGTTCAGATTCATCCTCATGAATGGGTTTGCGAGGACCTTAGATAGCTGTACATAAACTAATGCTCACAAACTTCAATGATTTCAAGAGTGGGTCGGAGGAGTGGGCCAAAGTTCCTTCACAATTGAGACTTATTAAAGAGCAATTTGCAGATATTGCTGCTAAAGGTGATTCTACAGGCGACTCAATCATGGGGGTGTACTTAGTTTTTTTACTGTACTGACATTCATGAAAATGTTATTTTTTCCCCCATTGACTGTACGTCAATTTTCTTTTAGCATCTACCCGGATTATTAATTTGTTATACGTCAAAGTACCAACTTGTATTTGTATGTGCTGAGCGGCTTCAAGTGGGGTTTAATAGTTTCCTGAGCAAAGTGTGCAGCTGTACTATTATAAAAAAGACTGGATCATAAATCCTGATCCCTTTGTGATCATTAATTATGTCACTTTCTTACTGCTGAAGCCTCTGGTGGGAGTAAAAAAAATAATGTTTCAACAATCTGCCCAGAGGAGAGTACTGATAAATGTGTCTCTGAGGATTTCGTACACACTCTTGGTTTTAAAAGGGGACTCTCATGGTTTCATTGACCTGATTGTTGTGGCCTAAATAAAAATTTGGGAAACTTTAGTTGTTCATTTTTCTTTCCTCTTAATTCTTTCTTATCTTCTTCTTCCTGATAGAGGTATTTTTTTCATGGGTGTCTGTGTCATTTTACTGGAAGGGAGTAAATCTTAGTGGAAATGGGGATTTTTTTTATTTATTTTTTGCCTGAATAAAACTTTTTTTTTTCCATACAGCATTCAAAACAGCATGCAATTTAAAAAGTAGTAATGCTCACATTATGGTCTTGTACAGGCAAATTTATAGCTTGGTTTAGACAAGTTTGTTTACTCTGTTGTCAAGCAAAGATGGTAAATGTCTGTCTCTGTTCATTTTTTCCCCCCGCTGTAGCAGGCATTTTACAACGGGATGCCGAGCAGGTTCTGCCTTTTAATTAAAATCATTCACAAGAAAACTAGTTCCACCAGTCACTGCTTCCTGTTGGCAGTCCAGAAAGGAGGAAAACAATGGTTTCAACATCCTGTTATGTGGAGAAAGTTCCCCATGTATCTTTTTACATTGGTCATTAATATCCAGAAGACATGAGGGACTATAAAGTGACTCATTTCCACTTTAATGCGTCACAATAGTTAGAGCAGTTAATGTGGCTGGGTAAGGTCTATATTCTTGGATGTAGAGTGACACTGGATGTAAAGATTGCTTTACATCCAGTGTTACTCATCAAATTGCATCTTTCTCGTTGAACATGAGAAAAGACACTTTCTTTCAACAGAAACTGATTTTTGTTCTTTCTGCTTTTACTATTCAATTGCTGTTTTTTTTTTTTTTTTTGTGTGTGTGTGTATTACCGCAGCCTGTTTCCGTGGAATTGTCTGAAGCTATTGGCAGTGAATTGTATAACCTCAGCAAATGTGTTTGTGCAGATGCCTGTGTTATCTATTAAAAGAAAAAAAATATGAATCCGGTATGACACTGATGGATTTGTAGCATTCATTAGCAGGAATTAGAGACCGGCACAAAACACAGGTATATCTCAGCAAGTCAGACTATTAAAGAAATGGTATTTAAGTAGCTCAGTTGTTGGTGAAGATTCTCAGTCATCCAGGTCATGGTCATTCCAAAAAAAGTAAAAAAACAAGGCAACTGGACTTGTTATCCGTAGTTGATAATTATGGCTTAGCTTGTTATTGGCTTGGCTTGGCTTGGCTTATTGGCTTGACTTCACCTTAACTCTCACCCTCATTCGGGTGATCAAAACATTGTTCCTTTAAGACAAGCCAATAACAACCCTAACGACTCCTCGTTACAGAGGAGTGGACCAGTTTCGGTCCAATCTGCTGTCTTAATGGCTTTAACGACCGCCCATTACTAAGGGGTGGACCTGTTTCGGTTGAATTTGCATGTTATCTAAGCCATTACAAGGCCTTTGTTTGGCATTGGTATAAAGCTGGTTACTCCACATTACTCCAGACTTTTTGAATTGAGAAAGCTTCCTGGAGAGGAAGCGAAAACATCTTCTACTACGGATAACAAGTCCAGTTGCCTTGTTAAGTAGCTCAGTTCAAAAGTGAAATGTATTGTTTACACTCATTATACACCGTGCAATGTGTCATGGTTTTTATTTTGTTAATTTTGATGATTATGGCCCATGGCTAATGAACTACTGGTGATCGACTGGTGGGTAAGCTGCAAAGGCTGATTGCTTAAGAAGATGGCTGTATTAAAGAAGCATATCAAAGAAAAGTTGGGTGGAATGAAAAAAAGGTGCTGGAAAGAGGTCCACGAGCAGGGATAATTGACTGGATTGTGCTGCGTAGCCCATTCAAGAATTTGTGGGGAGATTCACGCAGTGTCGACTGTGGCTTGAGTCCGTACTTCAAGAACCACCACACACAGACTTATCCAGGACATGAGCTACAGCTCTGGCATTCCTTGTTTCAAGCCACTCCCAAACCAGAAAGTACAGTAGAAGCTTCTTACTGGTGATTTAAGAATAAAATGACTGGAGAGTTGCTCAGTGGTCCAAACTCCTCTTTTCAGATGAAACTAAACGTATTTTTGGGAAATCAGGACCCCGGAGGAAGAGAAGAAAGGCACAGTACCCAAGTTGTTTGAGGTCTGTTGTGACATTCCAACAGACGGCGATGATTTCAGGAGCCATGTGCAGCCACCTACAAGGAAATGTGACAGCACTCGTTGCTTCCCTCTGCAGTAAAGCTTTATAAAGATGCTGATTTCATTTACCAGCAAGACTTGGCATCAGCCTGCAGTGGTGCCCGTACCTGCCTTAATGACCATGGGATCAGTCTGATTAGCCAGCAAACTGGCTTGGCCTAAATCCCATGGGCAGTCAATGGAATTGGCGTTGCTTCGTACCCAGCAATGCAGACGAGATGAAAGACGCTATTAAAGCAGCCTGGACCTCCTGAACACCTCAGCTGAGCCGCAAGTTGATCACCTTCATGCCGTGCCGCATTGGTGCCGTAGTTAATGCAGAAGGAGCCCTGACCATTTATTGAGCAGATATACAGAACAGTGCATGACAAACTTTTTAGTAGTTCGACATTTCTACTAATCCTTTTTTTTTAATTCTGCATTACGTGTTTTTTTTTGTTTTGTTTTTTTTTTAGCAAATCTATGTCTCTTGAAGGTCCTTCACAACAGCTTTTCCGAAACCTGTCGTTTGACAAACATCTCCAAACTAATCAGGTTGGGGTCAAAACAGGAACTTGACTTGGTTATTCATTCCTCTTGTCTGCACCGTTTTCACATACTTCAACAGTGAAGTCCTTAAACACTTTCAGATGGTCCACGACTGCAGCGAGAGTCTTAACTCAGAGGAGCCGCGTCACCTCATGTTTTACTGTCTTTGCATTGGTTACCTGTGCATTTTAGGATTAATTGGGATTTTCATGGCCGTGCATGTTCAAGCTCCTTCCTATACCGCTGAATTGCCAAAACCATGTACTCAGACTCACGCCCTCCGGTCCTCAAACTAAAATCTCCTCGTAGTCCCAAGCACCAGGTATAAAACTCAAGGGGAACGCTCCTTCCAGAATGTTGGACCTCGGATGTGGAACGAACCCCCTTTGTTTTACTTTGCCTTGAGTGTTGACTCATTTCAAAAGCAGCTGTAGGCATTCTTGCTCAAAAATGATATTTCCTTAGGATATTTTCTAAACATTGTATTTCTTTTTCATTATCTCTATATCGTTGTTATTGTTTTTTAGTAAGTCATGCTTTAGGTTTTATGCTCTGTGTTCCTGAAAGCGCTTAGTGATTCTTCTGTTAAAGTTTCTTTATAAATAAAATGTACTTACTACTAACACAATTTACATAGATTATTTTGACTGTCTGAGTCAGTGGATTTAGTTTTCATTAGATCTACGCCATAATCGTTAAACATAAATACAATGCTTTAAATATTTCAGTTTGTATGTAATGCAGCTATTTCAGAAACGTTTAACTTTTTGAATTTGAGTACCAAAGTCGATTAGATTTTGTTTATTTCTTTTTTTTTTTTTTAAAATGCTTTAGATTTTTTGTGTGTGCTTAAAATAAAGTTTTAATGAACAGACAACTTCTTTTACCTCAGGTAAAGAAATTCAGACTTCACCAACAGGTACAATTATGTTCTCTATAGTTACTTATAGAAAACTATTAGTATTGTTCTTAAGGCATTCTGGCCTGTGCTTCTCTGTTGCAAGTTAACATACGATGACTTGTTTTTGGCACAAAGCTTGTCTTACCAGTACAAGTAACCCTCTTGTTTGCCTCTGACAAACACGGAGTTTTGTTGAAACAGTTCACGAGGTCTTCCGTAATACTCTACAGCCTTACTGAGAACTGTGTAGGTGGGTGCAGAGATACCTTAATGCATGTTTTTGACTTTCTTCCATTTTTTTTATCTTTGATTCCTTCCTTTAGATTTAATTATAGGTGGAACATTTCAAATTGTCAATGGTTTTCTGAGTAAATGCATTTCTCATATTTCTACAGACATGAAATTCACACCAGATGTTGGCAAACAACCCAAATAACCAAAGCAAAGTAGCCAAAGAATTAAGTTATGGATAAAACACAGGGAATAACTGTTAACACACATGCAGAACTATATTAAATGTCTGGTGGAAAATCTTTAATTTTGCTTTCTGAAACCCATCAAGAGTTTCTTTGGTTGTGGGTTTGGGAATTCTCTGAATTCAAATGAACTTATTTTAAAAACAAAAGTTATTGTATTTCAGAAAACAGTTCTGTTAAGGACTTTGCCAATTTGTCCAAGTAACAACGTGTAATTATGCGAGCCACTCTCTGGCATACACGGTCTTCCTTTCAACTAAGTGTGTTTCTCCCCAGTGTCTGAGCTAAAGGAACTGGAGATCAAATATGACTAACAGTAGGTGATAACCTGTGAAAGCGTTTTTGCTACCTCAGTTTTAACTCATACAAAACATACTAGCTTAACTGAAACACTTATTAGATGAATATAACTTTTTGACAAAATGTCACCCCTCACACAACAAACAAAACAGAGAAGATCATACATCTGATACTGTCTTTTGAGTTACGACTTTTTCAAAACAGTTGACATAAAGTGTCTTGCAATATTACGGCATTTTCAAATTTGCTCCTTTAAGCTGGTGCTAAACACTCTTATCAAACATGTTCTTTGTCTGGGAAAACATCCAAAAGTTTTTAAACACCCCTGTTTTAAAACGTTCAATGAAATGTGTAGGAAGATTATGCTGACTAATCGGTTTTACAGAGAAAGAAAACAGAAAAACTATCTGGACCCTACAGGTTTACCATGATTGGCTACCTAGTTAATTCATAGGGATGTGTTAATATTGTTATCTGCTCATGTTAGTCTTCTTTCTTTCTTTTTTTTTTTACACATATATTGGTATGGTCCTTAAAGTAAAACTGGTCCGACATTAACAACGTCTGTTTATTTCCTTTCTGTCACTGTGTGTGTGTGTGTGTGTGTGTGTGTTTTCCAGGATGGCAGAAAGTTGGCCATGTGGTATATGTTTGGTCATATGACAGTGATAGTGATACAACACAGGATTGTGGGTTATTTAACTGAAGCAATGTCAATGGCGTGGCCATTTTTTTGGTCCCCATATATTGGTATATTGGTGCATCCTTAGCACTTTTTGTAAAAGCATAAGTCACAGTCAAATGAATTTCTAAGGCAGCAAAGCAGAGGCCCTGCCCATAAAGAGGGAGAAAAGGGACTGCCATAAATCGTCGAAAGCATCGGTTCTTTAATCCGACTAGTTAAGAGTGAAGCTGATTTACTTCTACATGCAGAGTTTGTTTTGATCAGTGAGAGTACATTTCTGTGGACAGTCGCATGACGTTAGATAATATCATTTGCTGATAATCCGTAATTGCTTAAGTTATGGTTTACGAGTTACAGGAGTTATCAGTTGCTCAGCTCACCGTAGATTGGATAGGTGTGTAATATGTTGCAATGCATGGACGCAGCCAATTGTTTTATGGTTGGATTTCTAGTTTTTTTCTGTGCTGTAAAGTTATTTTCAACCTACAGGATGACTGTAATCTGTCTTTTTAAAGATGGCGTGAAATTAAAGCAGACTTTCTCACCAAACCACTGTATAATTTATCAAATCTTGTTTTTCTTTCGTTTTGACCCAACCTGCTTTCCCCTTTCAACATGTCATTATTTTTCTAAATGCCATCTTCCTCACCTCTACTTGTCAGTGGAGAGCTTTTAAAATATTATTTATTTGAATAAAAAATGTTGCTAATGTTGACATCCACGGTATGACTTTCTCTAATCTAAAGCCATCGCTGCTGAAGGCTCATCACAGGTTTCGCTATTCTCACCTCTCTTAGCTGGGCGACGACTCAGGCTGAGAGAAAATGTGTCGTAGAAAAGAACGTGATATTGATAATTTTGGATGTAAGATTGAAAAAAAAAATTGGAAAATCCCTCTGATGTGAGTTTTGAGACCTCTTTTTTTTTCCCTCCCTCACAGGGCAGTGATGCCTGGGATGGTGATGTTTCGGCGGCGCTGGTCAGTTGGCAGTGATGACCTCGTGCTGCCCGCCCTCTTCCTTTTTTTATTGCACTGCATCTGGTGAGTCACCGTTTCGGCAGCTTTACGGATTCCCACCCATCTTCACACCAGCAGCCTATTCATAATGTCGTGTCGGCTTATCGGATTTACCTGTAAATCTCTGCAGAAAGGCAAGTTTCTCTCTTGTCTTTCCCGCCCAGGTTGGTGGTTCTCTCCGTGGTTCTCTTCGGCCTTGGCTACGGCTCTGAGCTGTCGTGCTCCATCACGCTGGTGGACCATGGCCGAGGGTACTTGGGCATCCTTGTCAGCTGCCTAATATGTGAGAGCGCCATCATGTGGTTGAGCATGAGGGGCAGCATTTTGTACACGCAGCCCAGGGAAGCGGTGCAGTATGTGATCTACATCAGACTAGGTATGAGACCATGAGGATCTTTGACACCAGATGATTAGTTCAAGTTACAAACTACAGTTTGAACTGTAGATAGTTGGAAATACTGTATATCTAACAGGAATCCTCTACTTTTTATTTTATTTATTTTTTTTAGCTATTCTACTAGTTGAGCTAGTGTATGCTGTCGTAGGCATTGCCTGGCTTGTCCAGTATTACCAGCCGTGCTCCGATGTCACCGCAAAGAACTTGGCTTTGGGTAGGTGAACAAATGATTAAAAGGGGACACTAGAGCAAAACAAGCTTTTTAATATTAGAATTAAACCATCCTTTTCAAATCTTGTGCAGGAATCGTTGCATGTAATTGGCTGGTGATACTCAGCGTTTGCATTACCCTCATGTGCACCTTCGATCCTACGGGTCGGACTTTTGTCAAACTCAAAGCAACCCGTCGGCGCCAGCGGAACCTAACTACATACACTCTCAGGTACAACGAGGCTCTGTGAATTCTTCTCTGCGACTCTGTTTATAGTGACACAGCCCTGCTTCTGACGTCTAATTCGTCTTTCACTATAATGGATGTGTGACCGTCAGAGATTTTTGTGCTATTCTTGCTTTTAGACACAGGCTAGAAGAAGGCCAGGCCAGCAGCTGGAGCAGAAGACTGAAGTTCTTCATGTGCTGCACAAGAGCCCAGGATACACAATCGGTGAGTATCAACAGTTCCTGAACTTCTTTTCTATTTTTTTTGCAAAAGGAAAATGTAAGAGAAAATAAGTGAAACTATACATTTTCTTTAAATGAGACTGTTTTAGCTCGGTTTCTTATCAGTGACTGAAATGCTTTATGAATTCGTTGATCACACAGAGTCCACAGTGTGTGCAAGTCAAACGGATGCTTTAATGTGACAAACATGTAACCGTTTATATTGGCTCCAATCAACAGGTCTGATTTGAGAGGTAAAGGCTGTTCCTGGGAGATTTTGGGAACCATCAAATCAACACTGGGTCCTTTTTATTTTTTAGCTTTTTAATTTTTTTAGAGGTCAACAAATTTGCATTTGGGAGCAGTCCCCAACCATGTTTTTTCCCCGCTTCTTATCTCGCATGAGGCAAAGGGGTCCATAAGTTTCGTATTAATGACTTTTTCCATTCATTTGTGAGAGACTTGCTGTTGGTTACAATGATGTGAAGCAAGTGAACCCAATCAGTTTCACATTGCCCTCCTGGGCTCCTGACTGATAATACGCAATGTACGCCACATAGGTTGGTTTAAATGTTAACATATTGATCCATGTTGCGTAATATTAGGAAAACATGAAATTGCAAAATTGTTGTTGAATTTGACAGTATTGATTCCAGTCAAACTACTTTTTCCTCGTTCTTTCTGTTCTATCATCGCCTTTCTCCTTAAGCGTTAGCATCTTGGTCACCAAGATCTATATAAATTGTGTGCGTTGAAGGCCCATCCTGCTAGAGTCTTGATGCGTGGCCCCAGAAATAATACAGCCATCTTGGCGTTGCAATATTGCACACATTGATACTACTGTGACGACTGTGAGCCAATGCCATGCTCTGCTCCAAAGGTGATTTCCCAAGCGTTGTGCTATTTGTATTGTCACCGTTTCCTGCTATCTGTTGCTTTCACAACCAGGATGCCTATTCGGAAGTGGCCAGCCTGTTTGCAGAATTCTTCAGAGATCTGGACATTGTGCCAAGTGATATTATCGCTGGACTAGTGCTTCTCCGCCAGACACAGAGGTCAAAAAGATCCAACGTCCTGGGCCAGGTATCACCCTTTGAAATATTATGACTTTTAAATGGAAGTAAATGAGTACATTTTAAATGTAACATTTGTTCTTCTTTTTTGTCTACAGGCCAACAATGACATTATAGCATTCTTGTCGGGAATACCAGTTACTCGTAGTACCAGATACCTGGACCTCAAGAACTCTGTGAGTTTCTTTTGTGTAATAGACTGATGGAGCCAGGGCTGATTTTTGTTCATATCTTGGTCTTGTTAGAGTTAAAGACATCAAATTTCAAGATATTAACCTAATTGAAAATAAAGTGCTGTCTCTCCTGTCCCACTCACTCTAATGCATCTTTTTGTGTTTGCTCCTCCAAGACGGAGATGAACATGTACAAGGAGGTGTGTTATTACATGCTCTTTGCCCTGGCTGCATACGGTTGGCCCATGTACCTGATGAGGAAGCCTGGCTGTGGACTGTGCCGCCTCGCCAGCTCCTGCCCGTAAGCACTCAAACACACACCCGCACATTTATATCTGTTTGGTTTCCGTGTCTCTTGAGCCTCTTCAGCGCAGATCAGATTTCGCATGCGTCAACACTCGCCAAGTGGTAATCCACCGAGACAATACCACTCCAGTTAGACCCACTCACTGACACAAGCAGTGTTGAATTTATCACACGCTCGTACCCAGATTTCCTGCACCGGGATGCTAATTATATCCCTGTTATCTTACTTGCTGTTGCTGCAAGTCTGTTCGATCCCCTTCATCTGCAGTCTGGTGAACAATCCGACACTGATCTGTCCCCCCCCACCTCCACCCCTCTTTCTGCCCCAGCTGCACGTCGGTGTCTGGCTCGCGGTTGTCTCAGTCGGTGACGGTGGAAGAGGACAACTGCTGCGGCTGCAACGTCCTTGCCATACGCAGACACTTCCTGGATAGGGATCTGAAGCAGGTTCACATTGTCTACACGTCCTGCCATGACGCTGTGAGTAATTCAGCAAACAGTCCATAAGTAGCCAGAGGTGTTTTCACATTTATTTCCTTGTCTGTATGAAGGATGGGTGCTGTACAAGGGTTTCACACCATCAGGCAAATGCTTAATTTACAATGCGTTGCACATGTGAATTGCAGTGTGACCCCCTTTTTTTAGGTTCATATACAACAGCCTGCAACTTTGGTCATGTTACAACCACAAACATTCTTTTATTTTATTTAGATTGTATGTGGTAGGCCAACACAAAGTAAAATATAATGGAAAGAGAAATCTGAAAGTTATACCCTTTATTTTCCCTGATAACGTTAACTGAAGTCCAGAAGCAGTCAAGAGCCCCGGGGTAACTTTGGAGGAGCTACAGAAATCTGCAGCTCAGGGTGGAGAATACGTTGAAGGCGCAGTTATGAGGCTGCTTTTACAAAGGTATGAGCTGCGCTCGCCACGGGGCTGGAGCCAAAGGCAAGAGAGAGGAGAGCTGAGCGGGGCGCACCAAGGCGCAAATATGTTAATGAGGGCAACCGTCACTTGGTACTCACTTATGCCAGACTTTTTTTGTAAGATAAAGAGACAAATTTCATTTTTATAGCCTTGTAATGTCACCTTTTACCACCATGGTGTTGGATATATTCATCCCAATCTCAAGGCATTGTTTTAATGGCTCACAATATCTCTTCAATCTTGCGTTCAAACCTCCATACTGGGTCATTGCTAGCTCTTCCTCTGTCTTTGTTGACGTGTTTTACTTCGTCTCTGATTTGAGGCACCCAGATGACTTTACAGAATACATAGATGCAAATAGGTTTTATGAATAAACAAAAACTGAGATTTGCACTTCACAATGCTGGCCTATAGAAAGTCGATGTTAAAGAAAGCCATAAAAAGTCTTGTTTGCAGTTTACAGCAAACCACGTGGGGGACACAGCAAGAATGTGGAAGATGGTGCACTGGTCTAATGGGACCAGAGTCTAACTATTTGGCCTATATGCATGAAACATGCTATGTGTGGAGGAACGTAACACATCCCCAAGAACAAACCCTCCCCATAGTAAAATAAAGGGGTGGCAGCATTCTTCAGCAAGGACAAGGAAGCTGGTGCAAGGTGATAGGACGATATATGGAGCTAAGTACAGGAATACTGGAACTAACCCTATTAGAGTCTCCGGAAGACTTGGGACTGGAGTCGGAGTTCACCTTCCAGCAAGACACTACCTGAAGCATACAGCCAAAGCTACAACGGCATGGGTTAGATCAAAGCACATCCATGCATTAGAAGGATCCTGTCAAAGTCCAACTGAGAATTTGGGACAAGACAATTGTTTTTATAAACGTTCACAGATGCTCTCCTTCCAATCTGACTGAAGATGAGCTGTTTTGCAAAGAGGAATGGGCAACATTTTCAGTTTCTAGAGCTGTGTAAAGCTGGTAGAGCCACGACTTGGAGCTGTAATTGCAGAGAAAGGTGGTTCTACGAGTTATTATTGACTAACTACAATTGCCGCCACACTTTTCAGATTCCTATTAATAAAAAAATAAAAAAAACATTTAAAAACGTGTATACTTTTTCTGTTTCAAAATCTCTGTCAAATAAAATCGCAGTTGAAAATCCAATGGAATCCGTGGTTGCAGTGGGATAAAATCTGGGGGGAAAAACAAGGGGTGTGAATAGTTTTGCACATGGCAAGACATGTAGAGACTCAACACTGTCAACTAGAGATTGTCTTTGTCTAACAAATGTTATGTAAAACATTGGATCAGCAACATGGTTCCCTGGTTTTTGCTGTCGTCTTCGTTTGCATCTCGCCTTGATTACATTAACTCTGCACTGTAGCTGCTGAGATGCTGGAAGCTGCAGGAGAGCTGTTCACATCCCCGCGTAAGTCAAGTGCTGCGGGACTGCAAACGCTCTCAGCATCTGAAGAAGCCCGGAGTCAAATGAATGTTGTTCTAAGCCGTTGCTGTGATAAGATAATTCATTCTTCATCCATACTTAATTTAACTGAATTGACTGGATGCTGACCCCTCCTTTTGGAATATGGGGGGGGGGGGGGGGGGAACGAGTATTTTTCAAGAGCGTACTGTGCTGCTGTCACATTGTAATGAAAAATCCACCTGTGTCGTAAACCTGCCTGACAGTTTTTACAACACCATCATTAAAATGATCTCCAATACGTTTTTTTTATCACAGGGAACCAGTTGTCACAGTAGTAAAACCCTGTGGTAATAATGATATTAGAAGTTGAGCTTCACTTTTCTCCTGGTCCTTTTTTTTTTTTTATATTCTAAAACAGCCAATGAAAGACATTAAAATAGTTTCCTCCCTGCATAGAAAATATATTTTTATACCAATACTAAAACTTGTACTCGGGCCACTAATTTGCAGAGCAGAGTGCTTCTCAGTGAGGTTAACCAGCACTGGGTTTCCATTTATAATTCCACTGACTTAAGGCTGTGCGCTGTGCCAGGACGGAAAAGGCCTTGATGGCAAAGAAAAGGAGAGCTTCTCCGGGGTGCCGGGCTGCTTGCCGCTGAAACTATAACTCTTTTCAAGACAGCCAGCTCGACACAGCACTGCACCTTTATTCTCTTCTGTGGGAGACGCGTGAGGACGGAGCGAGGAGGAACTGATGTGCCTTTATGACAGCAACAGAGATGGTCACAGAGCGGATTTTGAGTGCATGCTGACGCTTTATTCTGGAACTTGAGCGTACAGTTTGAAAGCACTCGCTGTGACCGATTTGTTTTGACCCCTTCATTATTGTGCCAGCAGCAGTATAATTAAGGGATCTTAAGCCTCTGACATACCAAGCAAATGGTCAATTTTCTGTCAATGGGACTGGTAACACCAAGTGTCTAGGGTGGTAGGGTTGCTTTCCTCTGCTCTCAGTTGTTGCGGTACCAGGTTTTAGTGTCTCCATTAAAAAAAAACAACAGCGCGATAAAAAGATTGAAAAGCTTCAAGAGTTGCTTTATCTATTTTAGAAGGAGATTTGGGGTTGTATTATTCTTTCAGTAAATTTAGAATGACAGGGCTCAGCAGAGGTTCTGATGACATCTTCTTTGACATTTAAACATTTAAATGTGCGCTCCAGCTCCCCCGTCATACAAATGGATATCTGGTGGTAACTTTTCTCTTTTCTGCTTTTTTACATCTGTGAGCTATTGGTCGCTTGCCAGTAGATTGTGCAGCGCTGCTGCATATCTTATATTTTTTTATATATTTATTCCTCTTCTTCTGAAAGCTGAAAGGAAAATAAAAGATTATTAAATTACAATGCAGCAGGGACCAGTACAAAGAATCGTCCGTCCATATATTTAAGGTAATAACGTAGAGCTGCTGTCTGATTATGAATTATAGATTCCATTATAATGTCAAAACTAATGCAAAGCTATAGGAAATCTGATTTATAATGTCTTATTTTGGATTTGACACCAATGTCGGAGCTGCTTTTTGTGCAACTTTTGTAGTCCATATTAAAAACACTCATATCTGAGTTAACGCTATGAGATGTAATGAAAATTTAACAAAATTATGTTGGATCCTCTATTTTAGGGACCCTATACAATTTGGAAATGTGTGAAATTGGATTTAAAGGGTCTGGATAAGAAAAGAAAATAGAGGAAGGAGAATAGCGGTATTTCCAGTCTTTATGTTCTATCCTGTTGTCTAAGGTCTTTCCATCTATTTGTCCATTTATCTATCGGTTTGCCATCACTGCTTACAGAGTATAAATTTGATCCCTGTGGAAATGTATGCCATAAATTCATATTTAACATTTTATACTTTAAAAAAAAAGGAATTCTAACATCCTTTCATATAAAACAAAAAATTTCTAAATATTTTATATTTTATCCTATTTGGTATTTTTGTAATAGACCAACACAACTGTGAGGTGGAAAGTAAATGCTGTTTTTTTTTTTTTATGTGTTTCAAATAAGATCTGAAAATGCCAGCGTGTATTTGTAGTGAGACCCCTTTGGTACTTTTATTCCTAAATAAAATCCAGTGCAAAGCCACCTAAGCCACAAACAGGCTTATGAAGACTAAGGAACAAAGCAGGCAGGTCCGGGATGAAGCTGTGAAGAAGTTGGGGTTAGGTTATAAAACGGCATCCTAACATTTGAACAGAGTGCAGTCAGTGGTCCAAATACGAGTCTGGACAAGGAGCGCAACAATCAGAAAAGCGGCTTCTCATAATAACTCTGGAGGGGCTGCAATAATCTGCAGCTCAGGTGGGAGACTCATTTGATAAGACAACTATTGGTCATGCATTTCAGAAATTTGGACTCAGTGGAATAGTCAAAGATAGCTGAATTGTTTAAGAATGGCAAATAAATCCACTCTGCATTTTGTTACAAAAGGGGACAGAAGAAGTCTGGAGGAAGCTGCTCTGGTCAGACTAGACTGACTAGAATTTGACCTTTTGGCCTACATGCAAAACAATGTATGTGGCGGAAACACTGGCACCTTAAACACACCTTCCCCAATGTGCTACATAGTGGTGGCAGCATCATGCTGTGGGGTTGCTTTTATTTGACAGAAACAGGGAAGCTAGCCAGAGTTAAAAGGGATGGAGCTAAATGAACAAGTCGGCTACATGTATACCTGTTGAATCCTAGTTATAAAACAATCTGGTCAAGATCAGATAATTATTCCAGTTGGTTAAAGTTTGCTATATAATGAAACCCACCAGCCAATCAAGTCTCTGACTTCCAGCAGTTCCTCGTGTAGCAACAGTGAACAGTTGATTACATTGAGCCGGGCTGTTTCTAGAGTCTTTAAACATTGGGGTCTTTAGCCTAAGCTCAAAATAGTATGATTTTTATGAGACAGCAGCCTCGTTTATGAGTAATTTGAAATTAAAATGATATAGGACATGCTGTACCAGTTCTCTGGCTTGGCTGGGTTTTGATTGAATGTAAATTATTGTGAATCAAACAAAAAGGTTTACAATCATTTTCGTTGGGTCTAATTTTATGTAAGTAGTGGATGTTAAGATGAAGAGACAGAGTTTGCAACTGATGAGGGGAAAAATTCGGTGGAAGAAATGTCAGCTTTTGGGATATTTAGAAAAATACCATACCACAAATTCCTAAAAACAAATTTATTTAAATTATGATGAAAGCTTTCCAAGCATTTGATTAAAAATGTATTCTGACATTTTTTTATTTCTTTCATGAACCTGTTCTGTTTTACTGCCATCTTTACAGCCTTTCATTTCACTTATGAAGAAGCTTTTTTTCATTTGCCGGCCAACAATAATAAAAAAATTTAAAACAGTCTGCTGGTCTCCACCGAGTATGTGAGCCATTACTGCCGTCTTTACTGTTAAGCACTTTCTGTAGAAATTAAATAAAACATAGGATCTCATCCTGGACTTTTCTCGGAGCCTAACCTTTCCCCTGCTATCAATTTTAATATTTCAGTTAATTGGGATTATATAAATAAAACACTTAAAGCAGTTTAGCTCATAATAAAACTATTTAATCCATTCCAAGTAATGAAAATACTGCAAGAATGCAAATATTTTTTTTTATTAAAAAAACCTGAACGAACTGTAAGAATGCAAAATGTTTGCAAAAAGGTTGAGTTGGGAAATATGAGCAATAAAGCTCTAGGAACTTAGGGTGGAGAAGAGGAAGAATGTGAAGTGTGGGGGGGGGGCTTCTTTTGCATTTACTACATCTTACTGGCACCAGCAGATGCGTCATATTTTCCCGGTTTATAGTGCAACACTTTTTTTTTCTGTCTACATGTAGAATTGGACTGGCTGCAGGAGTGAAAAGCATTTTGGTGATCCAAAGGACCTTTTAATGTTCGGCTACTTTAGGAACAAATGCTTCGATTTTCTCTGAACCAGGCTCCAGATATTTTCAAATCATGACGCAAATCCAGCTAGAAGTTCCCAGAGAGGGTTCCTCCTGGTTTCTGTCATAGCCAGAGCTTTGAGGTCTAGGTCAGGTGAAAGTTTCTCTGCTCTCTGTTCAAATATTAAACCTAGTGTCATCTGGGAGCTTAATGCATCTGTTTAACAGACATGTACTTCTTAATGTCTCCTTTAATGAGATCCGGAGCTGAAGCCCCGGTCTAGCGATGCCCCTGTTATTGAGTCTGTAGTTTTACAGCAATCCCTCATACTGAGCATGAGTTTGTCGACAGTAGACAGAAAAACTCAATTTTAACAGAAAGAAACCTGCAGCAGTGCCTGGCTCAGTGTTGGCTGCCATTTGCCATGACCCACTGGGTGACCACGATTAGTTTTAGATTCAAATTTCTCAAAAGGAGGCTTAAACAAAACCCAAGTGTCTCTGAGAACAACACAACAGGTAATTCATTTATATCCTATTTAATAATGTAATTTCACAGTTACTGAACAATGGCCTGAGAATGCTAGTCCAGGAGTGCTTCCTATATATAAAAAAATAAATAAAAATAGTTCATTGCAACAGTAGCTCTCAGTGGTTTCATCTAGGAGAGAAAGTAAGCTGAAAGGATATTCTGGCATTTTCTATCCCATCTGAGCAAATTAAATGGGCAAAGTTTTCACTCTCTAGATGTTCACAGCTGGTAGACACAACCTGAAAGACTTGCAGCTGTAATTGCAGCAAAAGTTGGTTCTGTAAATTATTACATCGGGGAGGTCAATACACATGCTCGCCACACTTTTCAGATTTTTATGCATAGTATTCAATCTACTCCACAATTTTACTTTGCGTTTAATGGAGTCATATAAAGTCCCAATAAAACACCCTTGCAGCACTTTCAGCACACACCCAGTCTACGTAAACAGGAGGAACATGGCGGCGGACGTGTGCCGCTGCTTGGTCATGTTGTCAGTTTTGCCGTGTCATGGGATTTCTCCTACTTTTTCTAACACGCACCTACGTTCTCCTGTTTCCAACAGGTTTACGAGACCCCGTTCTTCGTGGCGGTGGACCACGCAAAGAAGAAAGTCGTCATCAGTATCAGGGGAACTCTTTCGCCAAAGGTGATTTTTAATTTTAAGTACTCTGCTTTATTCATCACCATAAAAATATAGATTTTTTTTTTCTTTAAATGCTGGAGGCCAACCACTCTCCTCAGCACCTTCAAACTCCTAACACCTTGAAGAGCCGGTTAGGTTCTCCTGTTTCAGTGCAGCGCTCTTTAACTCCCACACCCATCACGGAAAGAACAAGAGCGTGACTGTCCACTCTTTAGAGAGAAATGTCCCATACACTCTTATGTAAGCTTGTTGGAAGTTTTCTGTAATGTTTTAAACCAGGGCTGAACAAGAACTACGAGATTTATCATGGGTTTACTGATAAAATGCTTATTCCCAACCCAACCATAATTAGGTGCCAGCAGCATGCAGTTAAATAACCTAAGCTATATGAAGTAGCTTCAGCCAACATCGTTCTTTCGTTTCTTTCACCTTCTGCTACGTTTAAAGACTTGTTACAGAACAACCTGCTGATGAACTACATGAAATGTATATTTCTATTTTTTTATATCCTCTGTTCATTTAAGTAATGGGTTTTTTGATTAGATCTCTGTTCCTTTCTGCATATCACATTCCTTGATTTATTTTTTGTGCATCAGGACGCCTTGACGGATCTGACGGGGGACTCTGAGCGTTTGCCCGTGGAGGGGCAGCATGGGACTTGGCTTGGCCACAAAGTGAGACGCCGAACAACTCAAACACCCTTCCCACTTTACTTTTAATCCTCCGCTTTCTTGGCGGGTTATTTTTCCAACGTTAACCTGCAGCGTAATTGCTTTGGATATTGTGGAAAGAGATGAATGATTTCCTCTTCATTTTTCTCTGCCTTTTTACTGCCCTCTCTCTATTGAACGTCTTTCTGTTTCTCTCCAGGGAATGGTTTACTCAGCAGAATACATTAAGAAGAAACTGGAGCAGGAAATGATCCTGTCGCAAGCTTTTGGAAGGGACTTAGTACGTGACTCAGTTTGCAGTGTAACATATGACTGGCTCAGCAAGGAACCGGTTTACATTGTGTGCAGACATTAACTGTTCTACCTCATTTGAAGTTTTGCTAAATGAGAAAAGGGAATCCTTGTGTAAAGAGCACGTTTTTGCCAACAGCTAAAGATGCAGCTCGTTGTTGTGCCGTAGTGAGTGTAATGACGCTGTCTCCCGCAGAACAAGGGCACCATGCATTATGGGCTGGTGATAGTCGGCCACTCTCTTGGTGCAGGCACTGCTGCTATTCTCTCCTTCCTGCTCAGACCTCAGTACCCCACACTCCACTGCTACTCTTATTCTCCCCCTGGTGGCCTTCTAAGGTAAGTCAGGCTGTTTCCGTTTATAGTAGTGAGTCCAGTTCTGTTGGAATAATGAAAGAAGTTATTAAATGCTAAAATGAGACAGAATTGTTGTGTTTTTAAAATTGAACACGGACTTTTTTCCCTTTTTTTTTTTGAAGATTTCGCTCACAGGTCGCCACTGTATAACAAGCACCTCCTGTTTGTTACGTCTCACTTGTAAACCTCTTGAGTTTTCCTCATAAAAGCTCAGAATCGGTTTAAATGAACCCACTGAAACTATGAAGTATTGAAATAATTAAATAATTGGGCAGAATTTTGATCTAATCATTGTATTTTTAAATTGATAGTTTCTCCGTTTAATTATTTTTGTTATGTGTTTAAGAACGCCTCAGAAATGCATCCATTTGTTAATTTATCTGATGTATCTGCTGGAGGTTTTCATTTAGATTATCACATCTAAAACGATTAGTATAATGACTCATTTATTTTGCGGATGCAGCGATAGCCGACCGTGCAGCTGTGTGCACGCCTGGCATAAAAAAGTAGGCTGCACACTGGTGAGCAGCTGTAAAACCTCTGTAGGTTTCAGGTTATTTTTTGCCCTTTTTTCATCATATAGCTCTATAATGTGGTGGGGGTAACCATCTGTATTAGTTTTAAACTGCTGTCAAAGATATTTGACAGCAGCTCTGGAAGGAACCACCAGAGGATTGTGACCAACAGCCAACACATGTTCACTGATCAATACAGCCCTTAAAGGCATCCTAGAAAGCAGTCTACCGCCTCATCCATTAATGTCTCCTTAGAGCTTATAGCACAAAGAGGCAAGGAGGCCACATGTCGGCTGTGAGGTAAAATGCAGCAGCATTCTGGGGGTAATGAAATTGACAGCGGACACATTTTATGTGGTCGTGTTCGGCTTGGCTGTTGGGGGAAAATGGATTTTGGGGGTTTGCTTGCCACAAATGAGAAATAGTATCCATGCTTTTATCAGTGAAAGGTCCATAGCCCAGCTGTACATTACCCTCATTGACTGTTCTGTCTTGCATGTTGAAGTTACAATTGTAATTATTATTTACTTATATTTTGTAGCATCAACACTTTAATTATAATTATATATCTTATTATTATAAATCCTGCATCATTCTAGTGCTGTAAATGTAATAATGGCGGTACTGTGATAGGAAGCTCATCGTGCAACATTTACAACAATGGGATGCTAGACCGGCCCGCCTGTGCTTCAAATAACGTGCTGTGAAAAAGTATTTGCCCCTTAACGTATTTCTTCTGTTTTTCCTTCTTTTTGACACACTTAAACGTTTCAGATCACACTTTGTTCATCTTTGTTAATATTAAAATAAGAGTAAGAGCAGAACAGGGTTTTTAAATGATTTAATTTATTGAGGGGAAAATAGCTGCCAACCTGGCTCTGATTTCTTGAATCGCTATGAAGCGTAATTCCTGGTTCCATTTCACTAGGCCTGATTACTGCTCGCCCTGTAGAGTCAAGACATTGGTTAAATAGAACCTGTCTGATAATATAAAGTAGGCTAAAAGACAAAAAAAATCTATGGAATTCAGAAATAAACAATGTTTGAATATACAAGTCGCTGATATCTATCAGTCTGTAAATGATTACAAAGCCATTCCTAAGGCTTTGGGACTTCAGTGAACCAAGTCAGGGCCATTATCCACACACGGAGAAAACCCGAGCCAGATGGAAGATGGAGAACCATCCCAGGAGTGGCCAGCTTACCAATATTACTCCAAGAGCACATCGGTGACTCATCCAAGAGGACACAAAAGAACCAAAAACATCTCTGGTTCTGCAGTCAGTGCTTATAATTCAACGATAAAGATAAGGGTCCGGGCAAAAATGGGCATCTGTGACAAACTTTTGAGGCAAAAGCCACTTCTACCCAAAACAAATATGAGATCGTCAAATACATTTTTGATGATCACTAAGACTTTTGGGAAAGTATTTGGGGACAAAGTTCCTCTTTGAAGGTTTTGCATCAATTACATCTGCTGATAATACAGTATTTGAGAAAAGGATCATACCGACCATCAAACATGGAGTGTTAGTGTGATGGCCTGTGCCTGCTTTGGCTTTGTTGTTTCTGGACCTGGATGACTTATTTGTTTATACAACCTGCTCTCTACCAGAAAATCCAAATTATTAAAGCTTTTGAAACGAAAACCAGTCAATGTTGCTGAATTGCAAAGTGACCAAGAGGCAAAAGGAAATGTACATGAATGGCAAATATCTTTTCACAGAACCTTAGTGTCTCCTAAGGAGGAACAACATGTGCTGCTGAACATCCTCTCCCACTCTTTACGCAGTTTGTTCAGATTTTTCACGTTTTTCATGTTGTCTGTCATGTGCCCAGCGAGGATGCCATGGAGTACTCCAAGGAGTTTGTCACATCTGTGGTGTTAGGAAAAGACCTCGTACCCAGGTATCCCTTCTACTGCATCAGACATGTGGTTAATTTGCGTATGCGGTAGTGTTACCACAGCGGCCTGTCTGTCTGTCATAGGCTCGGCCTGTCCCAGCTGGAAGGCTTCAGACGGCACCTTCTGGAGGTCTTGCAGAAAAGCAACAAGCCAAAGGTAACTTCCGATTTTTGGTACCATAGAAGATAACTCAGAGTTGTTGTTGCTGAGAGACATTCAACTAAAATTATATGTTAATCTGATGCTTAGTTAAATTACCAATGTATCACCATCCATCACTTATTCCTGCACTATCACAGTTTTTCTAAGCAATCACATAATGAGCTGCTTTAAAAAGGACACACATGGATTGTAAATGACATCAAGAGCAATGTTTATGTTTTTCTAACAGTGGAGGATCATTGTGGGAGGTACCAAATGCATCCCCAAATCAGAGCTTCCAGTAGAGGATGACGATCCTCCATCTCAGCCTGCGGCGCCCCCCAGCAACCGCCTATGGCTACACGCCAGTGACCTCAGCATCGCCCCGTCAGCCTCCACGCCTCTCTACCCTCCTGGCAGGATCATCCATGTGGTGCACAACCATCCACCAGAGTCATGGTCAGAAAACACATTTAAAAATCATTGCTGCTCCAGTGCGTTTTGTTATGATTGTGAAGATGGATATCGGTCGACTTTAGCCGTGCCGCTGCTCACCGTCTTGTCTTTTGTGATGCATTTGTCAACCCTGAAGTGTGTTTTGACTGAAACAGGAAGACAGGCGCCGGGTTTTACATTTATTCAAGACTAAAGTGTCGAGCTTTCAAATAATGTCCAAAACACATGAACAGTATCTAAAGGCCTAAACCTTAAACTTTCTACGTAATCAAGAAAGCCCAGCAAGGGTCGAACAGAGGGCATGACGCATTCACCGTGATTCAGCTGTTGGATCTGCTGTAGCAGTCCTTAGGGCTTCCGTCTCATCCGTTAAGGGACAAATTCCTCTGAGTGTCGTCATGTACAAAGAGTGAATTGAAACTGAGAAAGAAAGCAATCACCATTCAAGCTCTGACAGCTGCTATGTCAGCATAAAACATCAGGAGAGATTCTTGGAGACAACATACAAAGGAATGATGGATGAAGAAGTTTTGCATTGTAGTCTATCAAAAGAAAACATCCCTAACATTTACTGCTGTTTCATTAATTTCACTCACATGCTTTTGGACATGTGTGTAAGTTCAGATCATATCTCATTTGGTCACCTTCCTAAAATAATGGCCTAAGCCATTTTGTTCAGGTTTTTCAGAAAACGCACAAAATTATTCGGCCCAAGTCACACTCTTGACACTGGCCATTATACAACAGGGGTGGATTTTCATGATTTCACAACTGGTGGCCACAGCCTCCCGAGGAGATGATTTTGGCAAAAAAATAATAATTTTTGGCAAAAAAAATGACTTGGGTCATTATTTTAGGAAGGTGACGATTTACATCTGGATATTTCAATCGGCAGATCATAAATGTTAAATAGGGAATTACCCAATAAACTTCCATAGAGGTGTATGCTTTTTTGTTTTGTTTTATAATCCAATCACCAATGTGTAAAGTTTTATTTTTTTTTACTTTCTAAATTTCACATCACCTTTGTCTGTTTTTATCATGTTCAGTGAATTGATGGGTTCACGTTCCCCTGCGTTTCTGCCCTTCTAGCTGCGGCCAGGAAGAGCCGACCTACTCGGCTCTTTGGGGAGACAACAAGGGGTTCAACGAGGTCATCATATCGCCGGCCATGCTGAACGAGCACATGCCCCACATGGTGATGACCGGCCTCAACAAGGTCTGTTTCATCCTCCCGCTCGTGTGTGTCTCTCTTTTATGGGTGTTTTCAAATAACAGAGGGTTGTCCTTCCAGTCTTGCTCTTGACTTCCAGTTCTGGGTAATTACGTTGATGGTGAGCATGTATCATGCGAGGGCTTTTTTAAAACGACACATTGTCATCATTACGGTGGCAGGTTGAACATATCTTAGCACGTTCATAAAATTCTCCTTAGAAAAGACGCACAAAGGTTGAACAAAACAATCGAGATTGATCATTTTTATCTGTTTGCATCTCAACGTAATTGTGTTTTAGGTTTTCCAGGCGTTATTGCTCATAGGAAGAAAAGCCTGTAGAATTAAATCTCTTTATTACTGTCCTATCTAATGATAGATCATGCCCATGTTGCCTTTACAGCTAGTTTATACACTGTATATTATTGGACTGTTGAATAAGCAGTGTGATGTATTACTGCTAAAATAAGCACAGTTGCAAAGTTTTATGACACTCAGTACTGGAGAAACCTCCTGAGGCATTTCACAGGTTTATTTGTGCATGTCAGCCATTCCTAACACATAACTTTCTTCACATTTTCTGTTCTTGTTCTTCTTTGTCGGTCCTGTCTCTAAGCATGGGAACTGTTCTGTCACGGTTGGTCCGTGGTCCTCTCGGGTTCTTCTAGGACATTGAACATCTGTTTTGATATCAGGCTGTTGATGTGTAGGCCTGCATGTGAAGGATCTGCTGTGGGGTTGGCACTTTTTGTGGCTGCAGACTTCATTTATTTATTTCTTTTTTGTTCCTGTCTGTGTGTTGTAAGTTCTCTGGGCTGGTCAGCTCTCTGGGTGTGTGTATTTGTCCCCATGTGCCTAGCTAGTGGTGTGATACGTCTGGTGTTTCAACAGGTCCTGGAACCATTTTGTCCCCTTCCAGAGCAGGAACATTGGGAACTGGAGGAACTGGAAGTCAGTCAGCCAGCCTGCAACAACACTTTGTTTATAACCCCACAAAGCGAGCTAAACCCCAGTCCTCCTCCGTCTGATGCTTCCCCCACTGCCCACAAACGCCTATCTGGCACTGAATCCCACGCAGAGGCCGAAGCGCTCTCTGTCTGTTCGACTGGCATCGCTTCTCCCTCTTTCCCAGATGCCGAGTCTGTTCCCCCACCTCCTCTCCTGTCGGGCTGCACCTCTGCCTCCCAGCCGTGCTTGGTGTCTGTTGCTTCGCTTTCAAACATCTCCCCTCACCCGCACACAGGAGCGCTTCCAGCTAACAATGATTCACACTTGCCAGCAAAAACCAAGTCCGTGCCATGCATTTGCCACCCTAAGGAAGATGCGATGCCTACCGCTCTTTCCGAAGTGCTGTCTGTTGAGTCCGACTCTAATCAAACTGAAAGTTCTCCGCTCAAGATAGTAGCATCGCGAAGCTCCATGCAAAATCTCGAGGTCTGCACTTTACAGATGTCAAGCGGTTTCACTGATTCCCTCATCTAAACTGTATGATACTCTGTATTAAACTTATATGTAAGTGCAGTTGCCAATTTAAGCACTTAGTTTAATTGGTGCTTATTTGTTGTCCTGAGAACAGGCCAGACGGCACTGAGACTGTTTTGGTGTCAGCGTTTAAAGCCAATTCAGGAGAATGGACAGGCATCCTTAAAAATAACCAAAAGGGGGGAGTAGAGACGATTCCACTTCTCCCACTTTAGAAATCAACGAAAGACCTCTCAGTAGAGCAACTTCAGCGGTAAAAAAGCTAAAAAAAAAAAGACTAACTGGTTGAAGTCTTCCGCTGCTGGTCCATGTGCTTGGTTGCATTTTCCACATAAACCACGGGTTAAATGCATCAAGTCGTTGTAGATTTATTAGGCTTTATATGTTTTGTTTTTAAAAAAAAAAGTAGAAAGCGTTGGGATTTTAGTGAAATGTGTACGTTCCGGCAACAAATGTGTCAAACACGCTGGAGCAACAGCTTCAAGATTAGACGAGACATTTAAGGTGTTGTTTGTGATGTGTTCCTAAAAAAACAGGTTGAAAAGTTCTATCTTTTCAGTTTTTTTATTTATTAAATTAGCCTTTGATTCTTTTGTAGCCTTTTTTTCTGGCACAGTAGATTCAGTGAAGTGCCTTGGTGCTAAATGTTTGCCACTTGTTCCACGACCTCACAAGTTTTGGTTGTATTCAGAGTTTCCATGGTGATGTAAGGTCTTCCTCATTACCCCACCCCCCCCTCCCACATTCAGCTTCAGTTGGGTTTTCGCTGAGGAAGGTGAGAAACAACAGGGGCTGCCCTTCTCATTTTCCTTTTTTCTGACTAAGTTTACGCTCGTCTTTAAAAAAATGATCTTAATTGGTATATGCTGATGGTTGACACTTACATATTTGAAACTCGAAAGATGGAAAACTATTTACAATGTTGACCGTCATTTTACAAGATGAAACTACCCCAATATGTTACTCCCGTGATTGCAGTACAGCGTCACTGTTTATGTGAATTTTCTGCCATCATTTGTGTCATTGTGCACCCAGTTACAAGTGATGCAATAGATGTTGTTGGTCATGAATATTTGCTGTAGTTTTTCACTGGGTGCTCTCAGCTAGCTGACATGTCATTGTAATCCTTTCCAACCATCTTCATAACCAAGTACATTATTTTAACAGCATTTAAACTTTCTAAACCTTTATCCATTGCATTTTATCTCTGTCACACTCCATGTAATATTTAATTCTACCACCATGTGTATGTTGTTGTTTTTCATGTGTCTTCGTTCATTAAAGTTTACTAAACATTTATAATTGTTGTGTTTGCTCTGTTCCTACTTTTTTTTTTTTATTTCAGTGTAAATTTCAGTGTAGTTTCTTATCCAATCAAAGGGGTAATCTGGCTCTCACATAGTCCTTCCTGCAGCATCACGCCTGCTGTGGGTGGTTAATGTCAGCTTGAGTAGGTTGTAAATTTACTTTCGGATTGCACTTTAAAAAAGCCCTGCTTAAAAAAAAAAAATACAAACATGTCAGGTTGTAGGCAATTTAAATGGTTACTTAGGTGGTGATGTTGAAAGCATTAATGTTGAAAGCATTTTTGTATGTTTTGATAATGCATTCTAGGATTTCTATGACAGAGAGCGATGTCTGCGTGTTTCTATAATGCTAAAATAATAATAATTCAAAGAAGTAGTTTGGTTTCCATATCAAAATTTTCGTGGTTCAGTTGTTGCCAGAAATTTGCTCGTCATTTCAGGTGACAACCCGTTTTTATGTCCATCTTTATTGACCCGCTGGCGCTTGGCCAGTTTTCCACCTTCCCCAGTGCAGATCCTCAGAACTCGTCAGCATTTATTTCTCAAGTCTGTGTTGTCAAGTGCGTGTGTGTGTGTTGTCAAGTGTGTGTGTGTGTGTGTGTGTGTGTGTGTGTGTGTGTGTGTGTGTGTGTGTGTGTGTGTGTTCTTGTAATTGCAACTGAGTGAGAACATTTTTGCGCATTTTACTAGTAAAATGAGGACTTTTATGTAAAGTGAGGACCTTTTCTGGACCTCACTTTTTTTCTGGGTTAGGTTTAGGGCTAAGGTGCCAATGAGGCTAAGGTTAGGTGTACTCTGGTAAAGGTTAGGGATAGGCCATTGAAAATGAATGGAAGTCAATGAAAGTCAAGGCAAGGTCCTCACTTTGTATTTAAAACAAGGATGTGTGTGTGTGTGTTTGTGGCCTTGTGCTGTTGACAGGTGCTGGAGAACTACAATAAAGGAAAAACAGCTTTGTTGTCAGCAGCCAAGATCATGGTGAGCCCCACAGAAGTAGACCTGAACCCTGAGACCATGTTCGTGGATGCAGCTTCTCAGGAGCCGACACCCACAACGACCCACCACCGCAGGAACAGCAGTGTTCGGTTAGTACTGCAGGCACTGCTGTGGATGTGCTTGAGCCTCGAAGACCAATGTGAAACTAAACCTCATCCTTGGACTGTAGCTTTACTTTAACTTTGTGGTGCTGACAGACATAGTACTGCTACTAACTGTTACCTTACTGTTTTCTCATATTACTGTCTGTTTGTTTTTTGTTTTTAAAAATAGAGAAAAACCTTTGCTACGGTAAGCGAGGCATGCTAGTACTAACTTTGCACATTATGACCCCCCTCTCTCTTGCACGCCTGCACGCTGTCTATCCACAGAGCGATTGTAACGTATGGTAGTATTTGATTCCCACCTCAACCCCTCTGGTTCAGTCCTTGTCCAAAGTCCGTGTGAAGTTCCGGTAGTAGTAATGTCTAAAATCAGATTTTACCCTTTGCATACGATGTTAATCCAAGAGCATACTTGCACTACAAGCACTCGCTGCATGGGTGCCTCTCATTTCTCCTTGTTTCTGCCACTCCAAGTAAGGAGGTTAGAAAGAAATAGGATGAAGGATATGCAAACATCCTTTCTTTGAATTCCTTTATCTTATTGATAAGGAGATCCTCTAGATGGCGCAAGATGTGAGAGGACACAAGGAAGCATGAGCAAAATGATCTGCACCTATGCTCTTTTAGTCTGCTGTCTGTTTTTTCTTTCGTTGATCTAATATGTTGCCGTGGGCACGTAGTTTGGGCAATTTAATGTCAATACTAACACTTACCCGTTTTTTCCCCCTCTTTAACCTGCCAAAAGTTGTTTTGACCCACTTTTATTATCTATCCTGTGTTCTGGATCCCCCACTCCCCTCCTCTCCTTGTCATTCCTCTCCAACCCGCTCTTTTCCTGTCCTCCAGTTCGTGTGCCCAGTCTGAGATATCTCTGGATGGTTTCTCTGAGTGCCCTCCTCCCCCAGTTCCTGTAGTGCTCCGCGGAGCTCGAGAGCGCCTCACGGTGGAGCTGAGGGACCGCAAGGCGCCACTGGCTGTCATGGAGAGTCTCTCAGATGCAGAGTCCCTCTACAGTCTGGACTCCCGGCGCTCCTCGGCGGCCTTCAGGGGGTCGCCGATGCTGGGTAGTCTACCGTTCCCTTTGGATGCCCCAATACCCGAGGAGAACCCATCTCTCAGCTCTCGAACCGAATTGTTGGCTGCAGATTGCCTTTGCCAGGCGACGCCAGAGCACCTAGGTGAAATTGGACCCTTCTATACCCCAAACAAATCCAGATCCACTCCAGATTACTCTATGAGGCTTTCTCCTGCCACACCTCACTACAGTGGACCCCATTCCCCAGCTCTTTTAAATCAGTGCGTTCTGCCTTTCAAACATGAGTCTAATGCAGCCCCGACGATGGCTAATGATGGAGATCAGATGCCGGGTGTCTACAGCCCAGGGAGCACTCCAAACACTCCTCTAAGCCCACAGATTGGCTCTAGACTACCGGATAGCGAAAAAGAGGACTTGGAGCTGGAGACAACCGAGAAACCGTTAAGTGAGGAAACCAGTTTGGCAGCTTGTACTGCTCCACCTGTGCTTACAAATGGAAACCCCAGTCAGGCTGTGCTAGAGTTCGCCCAGTACTTAGACTCTCTCTTCAGACTGGACGGCAGCAGCTCACCGCCCCTGGACCTGTCTGATGGGGAATCAGAGTCGGGCAGGGGCTCCTTTGGGCAGGGTGAGTGTCTCGGAGACGGACAGCAGCTGGATGATGCACAACTGCTGGCCAGAGCAACACTGGAGCCTAACCTTGTTCCCAAGCCTCCACGCACTTTTGCTGGGTCTGCTGACCCCTCGTCAGGCATATCATTGTCCCCATCCTTTCCCCTCTCATCCTCAGAAGAGCTCAACGACCTTTCGCCAAGCGAGGGTGCCCCGCCAGCCATGCATTCCCTACGAACATCCAGTCCCTGCCACTGCCCTGAAGAGAATACGTTATCATCAATGGTTTAGTAGGTTCTGAGGGCTCTGGTGTGCTCCAAGTCCGGTGATTCAAACCTTTCAAACATATCACAACACACGCATGGAGTGGAACGCTGTCGCTCATCTGAGGCCCAGGGACAGGACGTAACGGACCAACACGCACACTAAATCCATCCTTCAGGTGTACCGTTTCAACTCAAAACATTTTCACAGTATTGCAAAGACAAAAAAAAAAATAGAAGATACCTCTCTCTGCATGCCAGGGGGCTGTGCTGCTTCACAACTGTAGCTTCACAATGCCGATCCAGAACAATGTTGTCTGACCCGCATGGGGACGTTTCTATATTTCATCCGGTTCCCGATTTAGCAAATGCAACGAGAGAATCGTTAACTGAGCAGGAGATCAGAAACTAATGCTGTAGAAACGGTTAGCAAAGGCACATCATCTGGTTTGGTGTACCGGACCTCTTCCTGCATCCTCAGCAGTTCTGAGAACTTGTACAGCTCTTATTTTATTTGATCATTTTTGTTGTTGTTTATTTTTTTAAATCCAGAATGTGAAGATGGGATATTTGTTTATAAACAGAAGTGAGAAAACAATAAGAAACGTTCCTCAGGTCTACAGAGAACTGACTTGGAGAAAGAGAGTGCGTCATGTTGGTGAGAATACATGTGTCTTATACATTAAGTGATTGTGACAAAGTTATTACAGATGCCTATGGATGTTTTTGGAGTCTTTTGGTTACACTTTATAATGCATGACAACTTTTTTTTATTAAGTTATTCCGAAGGAGAACTTGTCACTAAGCCACCTGGATTGACCTTTTGTTACTCTTGCACACATATTGCTCAGTTTACCCCTTTTGCCAAAAGAAAGAGGAAAAAAAATACTACATTGTCTTGCCAAATGTATTTATGAGATGTAATTTTCTATATGTATATGTATATTACTTTATTTAAACACAGGCTCAGTTCAGTATTTCCTTTCTAGTTACTCTATCAGTTGCCATCTAGACTGTTAAAGGACAACACCACGGAGACGATGTCATCCTGACATCAAAACGCCGCCATACCTGTCATGTATAAAAAAACAAACAAAAACAAAACCTCTGCACGTTGGGTTCGAACGCATAACAAATTTGCTAAGTGTCTTTAAAATGACTGTATAATTTTCTCTAGAAATCTCTTAGCAATGTGCCCAGGTCACAGTTTGCATGCTTTATGCATCTCAACGTAGCATGGCTTGTGTAGGAACAAGTCTCGTCATCAAGTCACAGTAAACATGCTCTGAACTTGTCCAGAAATAATCGCAGCGCATCAGTCATCATTAACGCAAGCCAATGAGAGGTTAAGGTATCAGGACGTCGTTTTGTGTCCCCACTCTGGAGGTGCTTTTGGTTCTGGAGGTCAAAACTTCCCTTTAATGCGGTTCATCGTCCTTAGAGTTGGACTTTATTCACCAACGCCATTCAGTGGTCCATATCACTTCGGCTGTGGCAAGTTGCTCATGTTTTGCATCCTTTAGTACAGTAAACGTTTTCACTTTTAACGCTATATTTGATGGTTTTATTATCCTGCTGCTGATTGGTTTGATGTCTGTGTTTTCTTATCTCAGTTTTTAGGACAGTGTGGGGAAACTCATCCCAAATGCAAGAAGTTATCTATAATTAAGCCTTTTCCCCTCCTCCCTGTTTGTCTGAGAGGTGCGTAACGTTCTGCCATGGCATGCTTATGTTTTTTTTTTTTTCTTTCTTTTTGTCTTCATGAATTCCTCAAGTGACGAAGCCTGCTGCAGAGGGACATTTGGTGCTATGCCACTACCAAGTCCGAGTTTTCGCTAACTATTTGCACAGCTTCTGTACTGGGAATAAGATCTGCTGTGGTTACAGACTAGTAGACACACTAACATTGGACTAGACAGTTCCTATTTGCAGTAGCTTTGCTTGCAGTCGTTCATACACTAAACTCTGGCAATAGAAAGTTTCATTTTCCCCCTCCCATTGTGATGTGTACAGCACTGTCTTTTACGTGTACTTATTTATGCAGATGTCTGTAAGATGAATTCCAATAGAGTCGTGTAGAGAACAACTATATAACGATAAGACTACCTGAAAAGATCAGTATCTGACATGTAGAAGTAAAATAAGCTATTTATTCAAGCTATTGGGCAGATTTACAAATTCCTCTATATTGAAAAAGAAATAATTCAGCTGTGTCTTGTCCATGTTTACCTGGTTTGCATCCCTTCCTTTCCTGCCCCACGATGAGAATGTATTTAATCCCTTTCCCTCACTGCCCTGCCTGTAATGGAATAAACTACAAACTATGGGAGAAAACCACAAGTTTCTGTCATAACTCTTTTATTTTACAGGTGGATCTCAATAAATTAGAATATCATAAAAAAACGTTATTTCTTTATAAGTGCTTTCATCTTATGAAACCCGAAATTTGAGTTCTCTGAAAGTTTGAAAATGACATAAGCTCAATAACAGCAAATTGTAGCCTACTGAGAAGTATTTCCATTTGCTGTACAGTGTATGCACTCTATGCTTGGCTGGGCCTACTTTTGGATCAACTACTGCACCTATGCAATCGGGCTGTGGCTCTGCTCAGGAGGTGTTAAGGAAGGTTTTGCTTGTTGCTGAGTCTGATATCTGTCATCCTCCTCTTAATAATACCCATACATTCTTAAAGGCGTATGGGTCAGTGGAGGTTGGCCTATCAAAAACTGATACTATGGTCATTAAACCAGGTATTGGTACTTCTGACAGTGCGGAGTCCTACGGGGAAATGAAGTCAGGATCTCTGGAAAAGCTTCTCGGTAGAGGGAAGCATGGCATGCTCTGAAGTTTTCTAGTGGATTGCTTCACTGGCAGCTTTACAATGTGCCCTGTGTTCTATTGATTATTTACTGGACTGAACACAGTGGAAACACAACAGATGATACGACTCCTTAAATCATCACTGACTGGAAACTTATTACTGGGACTAAAGCGATGATGATTCTGTGTGTCTCCACTCTTCTTCTATTTCTAAGTATTGTGTTTTATTCATTATTATTATTTTTATACTATTATGATCAGTAGTTTGGTCAGTGCTTGCGGTTTTAAAGTGCTTTATGAATAAAATGAGCTTGCTTTCCTCCAGACTTTGGGACCTTGATTTTCAAATTAAACTAATATTTTAAACAAGACTAATATTTTCACTTATATGCTTAGACACAGCACTCTGCTAAATCAGCGTCATTGGCAATAACATTTTCTAGTATCAACAACTTTCTGCTGTACAATTATCAAGTCAGCAGTCTTTCTCATGATTTTCTAAGCAAAAAAAAAAAAAAAGACTATAGCACAACATGTATTTAAACCTATATTTGTAATGGTCATATGAAATGTTTTAATTCCGGAAAGAAAAGGTTTTGTGTTCACATTATCTGTAAACCTTGACTAAAATGAACAGAAAAATCCCCCCTTCCCCAAAAAAGAAAATTAACAAATCAATCTGGGACTGATCAATACAAATTTTACTCTGAGCTAGGTTACTGAAATCCCTTTTGAAATGCATTCTACATTTTGGGACGCACCTGTACATGTTCCTAATGGATTATTGTCACCGTGCGTTTTTGGCTGTTTGACAGAAACCGCAACTTACATTCCTAAAATGGTGAGGAGAATCGGTGAACTATATTTTATTTATCACTTTGTTTACTACAGGTATGAATGTCTCAGATAAGAATGTATTGAAATGCAGGTGGCGCATGTAGCCAGGCGAGTTTTGAAGCCCAGTTGGCTGTACCTCTGTATGAGGAGATGATTTTTCACTAAAATAGTGTGCGCTGTGGCTGAAGCAAAAGTGTGTCAGTGGTTTTCGAGCTGCTGAGTGCAGATATATTTTGAGTGAAGAACAGCTTGGGTTGCTGGAGATTTTTTTTTTAAAGTGTGAGTGTAGGTGCAGCACATTATGAGTGTACGCCATAACTGATGCAGTCTGATGTTGATGCAGAACATTATAGAGAAACATGGGATGCGAGGTTTTCTATTAGATGAAGCCAGTGATGGATTGTGCATCACAAAACGAGAATTCCTGTGATTCATTACCGGCTAATTTTATGAACAGCCTCATCTTTTTTTAGTGCCTTATTTACAGATCAGTGTTACATTTATCTGCTGTGTTACTGACAAAAGGTTGTGAAATTTATTCTGACTGCCCAAGCTGATTCGTTGCATCATAGCTGAAGTCGGTATTTTTGCTGCAAATAATTTAAACACTTTGTAACTTGCATATAAAATCCCAGTTTAGAAGATCGGAAAGAAGAATTTGTGCTTGTTTTACAAGCCATTTATTCTAAGGTTTATAGAGGGACACCATCAGGGTTTCCTCACAGATCTGTTTTGTCACAAACCCTTTTTTTTAATCATCCATTCATCAGACTAACCGACAACTTTAACCTGTGTAAATATAAAAAAGTTTTCAGATTATTATTTAATTTGATTAAGCAGTAAAATAGCTGTTGGAATTAACCTACCCATTATTTAACCTAACTGTGATTTAAGTTTTTTATTTTGTTGAATTTCACAAGCCATGCCCTGTTCTGATTACTGCCAGGTCTGTATAATCAAGAAATTGCTTGAAAAGTAACATCTCTGACAACATGAAATAGGCTGAAAAAATTACAATTTAAGAAATTCAGCCACAAAAACAAGAATAAAAAAAAATACTGACATGTTACCAAAAGGGTTATGAAGCAAATTGTAAGGTTTTGGGGCTCTACTAAAACACAGTGAGAGCCATTATCCACAAATGAAAAAAAAAATAATACTGAAAGAGCGGTGAATCTTCTCAGAAGTGGGCAACCTACCAAAGCCTATCTAACTATAACCCTTAGTCTAAGAATGTGCTGACAATCATTCAGGAGGAGAACCAAGAACAATATATGTATAATTTTATTGGTAAGAAATAGACTGGACAAAAAAGCATTGATGGTAGAGTTGGTGGCTAGAACAACAAAAGGAACACAAAGGCTGATCTCATTTTTTTCAAAAGCAAAAAAAAATAATAAAAAAATCTTAATGATCCCCAAGACTTGTGTTAAAATATTTTTTGGACTGTCACATCTAAAATTGTTGAACTTTTTTGAAGGTGCATGTCCCATTACACGTGGCATAACCCGAACAGTTTTAGGCTGAACATAATACCAACACAAATGTGGTTGTGGTAGTATGATGGGCTCTGGTTGGACCAGGAGGACTCCACGATCGATTTAGCCATTATTTTTGCTCTCTAGCCAGAAATTTTGATGGAGATTGTCCTATCAATTTGTGACCTTGATCTCAGATGCATTTGGATTATACAAGCAGAACAAAGATGCAATGCACACACACAGACATGCACGCACACAAAAAACCCCACCTCCAAGTTTTTTTTCGGTAGCCTAGTCCATGTCTGCCTTGTCCATGTCTGCCTAGTCCATGTTCGGTAGCCTAGTCCATGTCTGCCCTCAAACAATTATACTCAAAATTGAGTAATTTATACTGAAAAACCTTCCAATGTGGCTGAATTAGCACAACTCTGCTAAGAAAAATTGACCAAAGTTCCTCCACAGCAATGTACATAGCAAGGGAGGGGTTATGAGGTTCAAGGGTATTATTATTTAATAATATGTGGCTATACTTTACCTGAAAGGAAATTAAAATGTTCACCATTTTTAATTACTCAGGTTGTGTTTTTCTGATATTAAAATATGTTTGATCTGGAATATTGAAAAAATGGGAAAAAATGTATCACCGGTCAGCTGGTGTTTATGGTAAAGTATTAATATATGAGTGACAGTGTCTGCTATGATTAAGAGATACACTTTATTGCAAAAGGACACCACTGGTCAGTATCATTAGATGTGAAATAATTTTTAGAAAACAATTCAGTCCTAAGATAGTTTCCAGTTTCCAGATCCCACACAGGCCCCACAAAAAAGAAATCCCTGGCTTTTTTATCAAGTAAAGAAGTCAATGATAAGTAAATAAGCATTGGGTGTTTTGATCCTTTTCCTTGAATTATAGTCTGCATAATTCAGTGTATTTAAATTGTGCAACTGTGTAGGCTGCAGAGAAAAATTGGCTTTTCAGCCTACAACCGCCACTATTGTAAACTTCAAATGAATACACATTTAAACTAGAAAAATTTGCATTTCATGCGAAAATGCACTGTGAATGCAGATAGCTGAATGATTGAGCAAAAGATGGAGAAGATCTTTTAAGAAGAGAAAAAATAGCTGAAAAGCATTGAAGAAGTTGAAAAAGTTGAAAATGTTGAAGAATTTGAAAGAGTTGAAGAATTTGAACATGAAAGAACAATAGCTGAATGATTAGAAGAAGAAAAAACTGAGGGAAAGGCACCAAACATTTCCTAACTCATTCTAAACACTGAATCATTTAACAAAACAGAAGTAGAATTTCAAACTTGAATACACTGTAGCCATATGTGGGCCTGCATTTCTAGGGAGTATAAGGGGTTTCGCCCCCATTGAAAAGCATTGGATGTTTGACACCTCCTAACTTGGAGATGCTTTATGCGACGTAGGCCAAATTTCTTGTGGAGCTTTATCTCTAAAGGAAGTACAGACTCTGTGAAGCAGAAGTTTGTACGAGCTTCCTAGGGCTACTTCCGGTTAGCAACATGCTAACCGTTAGCCGCTAACAGGGTTGTGTTCAGTATCACCGTGTGATGGTACTCTGTTAGTTTGGTCCAAATTCTGTACTGGGAAGTGCCTCAAAAAGGGTGCCAATACTTAATGTCACCAAAGGTCATGGGTCAGATTGGCCTCCTTTAGCAACTCAGCCTCACCAAATCTGGGCCCAGAACTCAACATTTGACCAAAATGGTGTGTAGTGCCATTTCCCACAGGTGGGTGGTGCTGTATTGGCCAATTGGGTTGTCTCTGGGCCTCATGCCAGGTCCTGTTGGAAGCAAAGGCCCAATAGGAAAGCATGTGAAATCCAAAAATGGACAGAAAAGTCACACATGCCTCATAATCACTTGAAAATTTAAAAATGTTAAGAGGAAGTGACTGTGCGAATTTCAGATTCCTACATTCATCACAGCCACTGCAGTGGGCGTGGAAAGTTGCCATTCTATCCGAATGGAGCCTGTCCCTGACCTAGTAACCTCTGGCCAGCAGAGTTCCGTCGTCATGGAAACTCACTTACACCTACAGCTTGCCATTCTACTGAAGTGCAGACACTTTGCTCAGACTATGTCCAGTAGGATTATAATGGAGAACATTGCCTCGCACAACACTTCATATCTCCTGATCCGTAAATGGTAGAGACGTAATTTTTTCTGCGTTTATTTCTTAACGGATAGGGGAAGAAGACTTGCTATCGGTTTTTGCTGGAAATATTTTAATAAAGGCGTAAAAAATTATGATATAAAGGGGATTTTTGAGGAATTTCAAAAATCCTCTAAAAACGGTCCCGAACAAATCGCTCTAGCTGAAAAAGTATAAGAGATATCAAAATAATTCTTTCACTGTGAGTATCAGCAGGCTTTTGAGGACTATGTTGCTCATTTTTATGTTTGTACAAAAGTCGGTGTAGGCACAGCGACGATGTAAAAAAGTGGATCATGTGGAAAAATGCAGCTCTAAAGCATTTTCAGCATTTTGCACATTCGCTACTCCCGAACAAATTGTTCGTGCGGGAAAACCGTAACAGTTATCCAAAAAATTCCTTTTTTGTGAGTGCCAGAAGGGTTGGGACATTCAGGTGTGAAAGTCCCATGCCTGTACATCAAACGGTTTAGGAGTAGCGACGATGCGAAAACGTGTGATGTTTTGGATTTTCAGATGTCATTTTTCAAAACCGCTCCATAGGAAATGAATGGGGGAGGTTTCGGGTTTGTGTCGCTCTGAGGTGATTTGCGAAAAATCTATAAATGCTACACCAATGAGGGTTACATTTCCTGAATCCAGACAAAAATTCCTACGTTTTGATGTATAATTTATGAGGATAGGTTGAAAATTGAGCGAGTGAGAAGAAGTTGTTCGGAGAAGAAGAATTTGTTGAATTTCTAGAGTGTGCACTCTATAACTGCCTCCTTGACGACCATAGCAACGCATGTTATTTGCTGAATTTCTTGATAAGCCAAAATTATCTTAAGGATGTGTTATATGAAAATGGTAAAAGATATGAAAAAGCTGAAATATACCATAATAGCTGAAAGATATCACTACATTTTAAAAGTTGAATGGTGTTTCTAGCTGAAAGTAGGCTGAAGCAGTAAGCTGTCAAAAAGCAGCTGAAATGAGCGGAATTTTAGTGATTTACATTCATTTTCTATGGGAGAAAAAAAAGCAGAAAATTTGCAGAAAAAGCTGAATATTTTAAAAAGTTTAAAAGTTAAAAGTACAAAAAGATATAGCCATCGATTCCAGAAGAAGCTGAATAGTTTAAAAGTTGAATGGTTGAAATCGGAGAAAAACTGTAGGAGGAGAAGCGAATCAAACTTTAAACAGTAAAAACGCGAAAGAGGATCTCAAGAACTGTGAATGCCTACTGCATTCACAGTAATAATGTAGCACTGGAGTGTGGTGGTATGAGTAAAATATTTACTTTTATCTCCATTTAATCTATACAATATTGAAACTGCTTAAGGCAGTTTAATAGCCTGCTAATGATCTTTTCCATTTAACATTGGATACTATATTAGGTTTCTAGTATGCAAAGTTATACCTATTTGCCAGAAAGAAATCTAACTAACATGCTGGTAGTGTTAACATACTAATCCGTAAATTAGTTGAATTACAATTGCGCACACACAAAAATGAAAAATTGTCTAATGAACGTGTACATTTTCTCGACTCATGTTCATTTGCCTTGATTCCAAGCAGACTCATGTCGTGCTCTTCTTGGCTTTTAAGTTTAGACGGGTCTTTCAGAGGCGACGAAGAAGAAGAACTACTTCCGGTGTACACCGGAAAGATTAGTGTTAGCTTGGAGCTAGGTTAGCATTGAACATAGGTTTTGTCATCTACCTTGCTCTATCACTGCGGCGATGGATGACGACTGAATCGATTCTTCTGTTGACCGTCTTGGTACGTAAATGGTTTTAATGAAAAGATAACACAGTTGTCACATTGGCTTATTTTTTTCATATATTTGTTGTCATTGATCTAAACAGCTGGTTTAGCCAACCGCTAGTTTGCGCTAGCTGCTGTTAGCCAAAATAGTGTCATATTTTAACCACTGTGTCAAAACCTGTTGATTTTAAGTATTTGATTTAGTTCTGCTCTTATTGCATTATGCTAAATGTGTTTACATCTTTAGCAAATGGCTTAAGTCATACCGCGTCTAGCAGTGCATGTTGTTAATTATGCTGTTTTATGAAGCATCTGAACAGAAGATCCTTTTTTGCAGCGGCTGGTCTGACGGAGGGGCGTCAGTCATGTATGCGTCAGGAAAGTACAGCTCTCGGGGCCCTGCTCTAATCCCGAGAATGAAAACCAAACATCGCATCTACTACATCGCCCTCTTCTCCGTCGTGCTGCTCGGACTGATCGCCACCGGGATGTTCCAGTTTTGGCCCCACTCTATTGAGTCTTCAGCTGAATGGACACTTGAAAAGGGGAGCGTACATGACGCCCCTCTTATCCGACTACCTGCATCCAGCCCCATACCTGAGAGGGGGGACCTAAGCTGTCGAATGCACACCTGTTTTGATGTATATAGATGTGGTTACAATCCCAAGAATAAAATCAAGGTAGCTGAAACTGTCGGATCATTTAGATTCTGTGTTTATTTTCTGTTCAGAATTGATTTTAAATGTGTGGGTTTTTTTAGGTCTACATCTATCCTCTTCAGAGGTTTGTGGATGAGTTTGGAGTTCCCATCAGCAGCACTGGACTGTCACGAGAATACAACGACCTGCTCAGTGCGATCTCGGACAGTGACTTTTACACAGACGATGTTACCAGAGCATGTCTATTCATTCCATCTATCGATGTGCTCAATCAGAACTCCCTTCGCATTAGAGAGACTGCCCAGGCCCTGGCAATGCTACCCAGGTACATAAACACAGCAGACTAAGCCTTACATTAGTTTTATCCCCAGAGGGTACCGTTATTTTGCACTGAAGCTGTATTGTTTGTACAGTAAAAAAAAAAATGCTATAGATTGCCAGAAAAAGCTATCTATAAATATGTTTTTATTGCTTTTTTTCTGAGCCTTGTTTTAAAAATTGGCAACATTTATTTACAATTGTTGTGTTTTTGGGAAGTCATTTACAAGTAAATTGTGCTGCCTGAGTGTGTACATTAATGCAGTTAATATATATCAATGGCACAAACTCTGCAGAAGGGACACGGGTTGCTCTATTGAACATAATTTAAGTCATTTTAAAGACTTAAAGGATATTGATTTGATATTGATAATTATCAACAAATTCTAACACATATATTTTAAGTGCTGCCCTGGCCATTTTATGCTGTTGCTTAGCAACCTATTTTTAGATACAGAACACACAAACACTGAATTCAAACTCATTATTTTATTCAACTAAATTATTACCAAACTGCACGTTTTTAATAAAGAAAAAAGTAATGCGTTCTCTCTGAACTCTTTGAGTGTTCAGATTACATTTAAACTTCCATGAAATGTTAAATAGTTCTCACAGTGATAATGCAGAAACCTAAAGCAACATATCACATCATCTTCCAGTGTTAATATCACATTTGCTAATATCTAGCTTAAGTATTTTTTTTCTCCCTCTAACAATGTTGTTTCTATTTTGGCAGATGGGACAAAGGGATGAACCATTTGCTTTTCAACATGTTACCTGGAGGCCCCCCTGACTACAACACTGCTCTGGATGTGCCTAGAGACAGGTAGCTAAAGTACTGCTTGAAGTGCCTGTGAGGATGCGCCAATCAAAATGTTTTAGTTTTAGTCCATATTTCATTAAAACCCTGTCAGAATATATACTGGGGGTTAAATTTTTGGTTTGGGATAAAGACGTTAGTGTTATGGACAAGCAGACTTTAGATACTACTGCATTTAGCCCAGGGAAATGTCAATGTTTATCCAGCTGGAATCCACCTGGCATATAGTCTCATCAGAACCAGAGTTCTGTTGTGAATTGTTTCCACTTAGTATTCACCTTTCCTCAACATATAATGTCTTTAAAACGTTTTGCTAATTCAGAAACTGCAGATAAGGTCATCAAGCACTACTTTAATATGAAACTGTTCTTCCTACTCAGCAAAGTTTCCCCACTAGGAAAATGTTTTGGTATTAAAGTGTTAACGTATTTTCCCTGTTTGTGTTTCTGTTGGAGAACCTCATTGTTCGGAAGCTGATTTACCGTCCCAAATTATTGTTCTAGAGCCCTTTTGGCAGGAGGAGGTTTCTCCACATGGACCTACAGACAAGGTTATGATGTCAGCATCCCGGTTTACAGTCCTCTTTCTGCAGATGTCATGCTGCCTGAACGACAGCCTGGGTGAGCAGAGATCAAACACCAACTTTCACTGTCTACGGGGTCAAATTATAAGCGAAAAATTTCTCTACCAGCAGTGTTTGTGGATTTTAAGTAATGTGAAATTGTGGCATCATATTTTGTTAATCCAGATTTGATTGAAAGAGTTATAGTAATCAGCTGACTAAATAAGCACCTAATATAAACATCTTCTGAATTTTTCCTCTATTTTTTATTAATTTCCTTGAAATTATCTTCCTAGATGTGCACCTTTGTGTCTGTCGCAGTGGAAATGGCGTGTGAATGAAATCGTGTCTCTTTCTGTCCAGGCCGAGGCGCTACTTCATTCTCTCGTCTCAAACAGCGATTCACAGAGAGTACCGTGCTGAACTGGAGCGTCTGAAGGAAGAAAATGGAGAAGCACTGCTCCTGCTGGACAAGTGCAGCAACCTGTCGCAGGGTGCTGCCTCCGCGCGGAAGCGCTGTTACAAAGGGCAGGTGTATGACTACCCACAGATCCTGCAGGTGAGAAACGTAGCCCTTTTCTACTTTCCAGAACACCGCTTGTTCAGTTCGGAGCACATTATTATTGCAAAAAGCTTTTTCTTTCGTATTGTTGGTATCGTTAGTGGATTGGCTGCTTTATTGTGAAATGTGTACTCTAACTGTAACAATGATATTATTAGGAATATATATTGTTTGGGCAGCTTCACCTTGACTGGGATGTTTTGTGTTAGCAAGTTACATTAATTCTGGTCATTACTAGCTCATATTTTCCAGGCATGATTTTTAAAAAAAGTACACTTTGTTAGTTCAGGCCTTTAACTTTTAAAAAAAGTACACTTTGTTAGTTCAGGCCTTTAACTTGTGAATATGTCCTTTTGTCAGGTTAGTAGCCTATAACCGAAAAACCTGAAATATGTAGAAAATAGAAAAATGCTCAACTCTACAATTCAAAGTGGGCATTTTGTCCTTTCACCACGACTGTATTTATATAACAATTTCTTAATAAATTATTAGATTATTTCAAAGTATATATTTTTACTAAAACACCTCTAAGCTGCACCCACAGTTCTATAGAAACATGTCCAATTACCTTACAGAGTTGGCTCAGGTGAAATAAACGTTCTGGTTTTCACCGCCAGGAACCAGAGCTGCATGCCTGCCACCCTTTCAATAGGCTGTTTAAACCCACCTTGCGCTTTTTTTTTCCAGGTCAAAACACACAACCTAAAAATGTGGTAACAAACTGCAACTATTACCATTGTTTAGCGAAAGGGGGAACTTTTGCTAAACAATGGCTCTTTGTCCAGAGCCAAACACCTTGTCTCACAAATGATTTGATCCTCAATTGTCTCCACAGGAGTCATCTTTCTGTGTGGTTTTGCGAGGGGCACGCTTGGGTCAAGCCGCCCTCAGCGATGTTCTGCAGGCTGGCTGTGTTCCCGTCATCCTGGCGGACTCCTACATTCTTCCATTCTCTGAAGTGCTTGACTGGAAGAGGTCTGCCTGAATCTTCATGTGTTGGGGCAAAGCAAGTAAAGCTGTTTACATTTGTTTAATTTCATTTTTTTTTTTGTCTTTCCTGTCCAGGGCCTCTGTGGTTATTCCAGAAGAGAAATTATCAGAGATGTACACCATCCTGAAGAGCATTCCTCATAGACAAGTTGAGGAGATGCAGAGACAGGTAACGGCAACGTTACACGGAAACACCTCTTAGCCAACTTGCATGAAGCTTTTAGGCGTTAGAAATGTAATTGACAAAATGGATTGCTGTCTCTACATTGGGAAGTAATGCCTGAGAGGTGCCTGTATCTTAAAGGTTTCAACCCCCTTTGCCAGCTCTACTTGTGGAAGCCAAAACCATTTTTATGAGATGCACAAAAGACAGGAATTTGGATTCAAACTGCAACTCTTTTTAAAGTTTGGATTTCCTCTCTTGCTCACTCTAGATTTTGAAAGGCTCATAGAAGATTTAACTGTTTATTTTAGCCCGAGTGAAATGCGAGGAATAAGGCTCGCTCTCTTTTCATTTGATATCTGCCTTGAGCCACGATAAACAGATGTGAAAGCAGCAATGGAAGTAGTGCACCACTTCAGCTGCTCCCCATTCTCTTGTATCAACGCTTGTCCATTTACCAATTATACTGGCCAAACAGATAGTTTAGGCCAGAGACTCGGAGACTGGCTTGGGTTACACCATAACAGCTCAAACACACAGCTCGCTCTTGAGGCTGAAGTGTTTGCTGGGGGCAAACGGCTGTGGACAGCTTGCAGCTATTGAGGAAGCCTGGATCTCATGGATTGATGTATTGGCTGCTGAACCGTCTTGACTTCTCTCCGGTTCCAAAGATGAATTGCTTGCAAACTTGAGTTTTATCTAAAGCATCAAACACTAAAACAAGCACTAAACGTGCCAGTGTGTTGTTACATTATAGAAAAACTCTTCAATTTATCCTAACTGATCAAATCAAAAGAATTTGTCAAATATCTGAATCTTCTAAACTTGAGACAAATGTTTAAGATAACATGAGTAGAACATCTTTAATGCTCTTATATACCAGTAAATATTTTTGATTTTTCTGAACAGAAAGCGTGCTAATGGCTCTCCAACCTAAACAATAAATATCTATATAGACACTTGAAAACTAATTCACAACACTTGGCAAAGTCAGACTACTTATCTGCTAGCTTTGCAACTATTCGATGATGAGTAACAAACTCCTGAAGCTGCTCCTAACTGCTCTGAAAATTATTAAAGTCCCACAGTAAAAAGGTTGGCCAGTGTAGGATGGATAGGCTCAGGATAAAGTCTGCTGTATTAGAGTTATATTCAGATGGCTGTGACTGTAAAGTTTTAATATAAATCTGGCAACCAAACCTTCGATCTCAGACATGGTAAAATTATTTTGAATATAGTGGAAGTCTAATGTATTTCATTATTTTGCCAGCAGAGGGCTAAGCAGCCCATGTTTTTGTGATATGGTTGCCTATGACGCAAAACTGTGATTAAAAATGAACGAGTTGAAATGTTGAATAACATGATATATTATTTATAAGGTCACTCTTGCTTTAAGTCTGCTTTAAGGTCTCATCGATTTTATTTGTTATATTTTTCCTTATCAGGAATCAGCAGGCAATTGCATAATAGTTACATCACAATAAAGATGATCAAAAGAAAAGTAATCGAAAATAAGTCGGTGTATTGGGGATTTATTAGGGAAATGTAATTTGATTACTGAATTAATGCTTCACTCTGAACAGTTTAGTTTTTTTTTTTTGTCAGATGCCTCCAGTTTATCAAATTGATATATTTTTGTTTTATAAATGCAAATTTATTTTGTTTGTTTTTGGAAGCCCACCATTTTTGTTAACATTTTGTTCAGATATAAAAGGCGTGTTTTAAAATTTTGAGATGATGTAACCCAGTTTAACAAAAAAATGTATCCAGCCTTTCTTTATTTGGGTCATAGCTACAAAATAACCTAAAACTTATTACTGTAGATGATTTACTAGATCATCACACCAAAATCCTGTCTTATAATAAACGAGACAGGATAAATAAAAGGATAAAAAAGGAATTAAAGACCAAGGGTAATTTGTATACTGAGCTTCATCCTATTTAGTTACTTTGTTTCAGCCTCCCAAACGACGGGGTTCGCTGCAGCTTATTTTAGAGATCATGTCATACTTCCCACTCTGCTAATTGGCATCACAGATTTCCTGCAAAATGCATCCAAAATAAAGTACTAAACCATCCTATTTATGGCAGATGTTATTAGGACTTTAGTCACTTTCTAAACTGCAACAGTTTTATCATAAAATGTGATCTTTGTAAACTGTACCCACCACCCGATTATCCTCTTTCCTAGCTGTAACAAATATAGATATAATAAGGGCTTGTACCTCAAATTACACAAGATCTGAAAAGTGAAAGCTGAAGCAATGCAAACCCAATCCCATGGTGCACCTCTTCCTGTTGGGAATTCAATAATTAGCAAAACTAAAGACTTTTTAGCACTGGGACTCTAATGTGACACAACAACACTGCCTTTAACAGCAGTGTTTACCTCTGAGGTATAATGCTCAATGAATATTCGGAGCATTACGGCACACTGTGTCACTACCTGATCAGACCCCTGAGCTGTCTGCAAGACTGCCTGACTGTAATGTCTAAACTAGAAGTGCGTTCATGTAAGGCAAACCCGCCCTAGCAGCAATAAACCAAGTAAGTTAATTCAATATAAAAGTTACGTTTATTTTGGCCTAATGTTAGAAACAGGGCAGTGTAGTCCAACTACGGACTGAGAGCCTTGTACATGAAGGGGCGGAGTCATATTACACATATTACAGAATTTTTAATGCGCCTAATAATCCGGTGCGCCTTATGGTCCCAAAAGTTTTATATATATATATATATATATATATATAGTGTTGTCAAATGATAAAAAATTTTAATCGCATAATTTCAATAGTTAACTTGAGATTAGTCGCAAATTAATCGCATATTTTATCAACAACATGCTTGTACAAAAAATATTTTAATTTTAATTTTTCAAGCACTTTTCAGAATTGGAATGATATCTTGGTGCCATAAAATGTTAAACTAAAATCACTAAACATAACGCCCTGATGTTTACACAATGTGTAAACAAATGTGTAAATAAATAAATATTTAATGCCGAAATATTTTTTTGCCTCCTAAACAAACATAGAAATGGTATTAAGCATTTACATATAAATTAATATATTTTACATTTAAATAAAGTCACAAGTTTTATTGTTCATTTTTTCACTCTCACACCCGTACTCCTGAGCTTTCACACCAACAACAATGATTTAAATAAGCGACTTCACTTTCAGAAACGAGCCCAAAAAACCGCAACCCGCGACTCATGAAATTTACAAGCGAGTTTAGAAAAAAGAAGCTCAAAGTCGCATAAAATAAGCGGGCTTGGCAACAGTGAGCGCGGGTCTGTTTTGCTACAGTCTCTAGCGTTCTTGGAACTACGGAAAGCACCAAGGGTAACCAAAGCACCAAGGGTATATATATATATATACACACACCACATTAGTGTTGGTGGAAAAATGCATTCCATCTAACCGTAGGAAGATTAGGTGTTGGTATCTGTCCTCTCCTATGCTGACGTCTGTTCTTTCTTGTTCATAAAAATTCCTGCTGGCACTGGGAGAAGGCGGAGCATCGCGCTGTGAGCCCCCGTGGCCAGCACAGTTTTCTTTCTGCCTCTTCCCGGTCGGAAAAGCAACTTTCATCACCGGTTGATTTATAGGCCCCTGAGACTAGAAAGTCTTTCTAGATACGCTTCAACCCCCGCTGTAAAACTAAACCCTGTTTTTTTGTGCTTTCGTACAAGTCGTTCCTTGCACAGACTTTTGTGATTTGAGTCCTGGCCAAATGTTTACAGAGGAGCGACTCATTAGCTTATAACATGCGCATGGATCGCATTAGGAGAAAGAAATATTATTCTCTAGTTGCCTGCTGTCCATGTGATGATGAAATATTCGTTTTCTAACCTAATCTCATTGGTAAATCGTGGTTCGAAGCTTTATTAGCTCCTCTGGTGTTTCTTTTTTCACATCTGATCTGACCACCGGGAGTTCCTACAAAGCCAAAGCTTAAATAAACACTCATTAGCACACAGATTCAGCTCGCAGATATTATTTTAGAGGCCTTCGGTCTGGCCGCAAACAAAACGCGCATTCAATCTTGAGCGAGGAGCGCGGCACCTTACGTGATAACGTTAAGATGCGGCTTAAGAGTTCACTCATCAGAAAGCCTGCTATCCAAACAGCGATCTGCTGAAAGAAAACAGAGACGGACGAGAGAGATTTCAGAGCGCTTCAAAAGAGCTGTTGAAGGACAAGAGGCTGCACAGGGGTGTAAAATATTCTTCAGAGAAGTGGTGCAGGGGGAGTTTCTGAATTTTACAGTAATGACATCACAGTGGTGCTATCTTCTGTAGGGGCTGTACGAAATAAACGTCAGAATAAAAACATAAAAAGTACCAGGCTCACAAGTGGATTAAATGCCGGGATATCAAAGTCTTGCCAAACATGACTATCGACCTTTTTATATCAGTGATTTTTACATTTCAAACTGTTTTCTTTATAAATGTGTGCCTGTGCCGTCAAGGATATAACAGAAAAGATGCATATTTTGAAGTAAAGGTCTCACGTTAGGAAAACGTGACCGTAGCTGCCAGGGATGTTCTGGGGGTTTCTTCCTCTTTTGATGATGTTTGCATGTTGCTGAAATTCGGGTAAAACAGCCCAGAGTTTCTAAAATCGCCAGCGTGAATAGAAGCTACATCTGGTTGCCGCTGAGCTCATCTTCTGGAGACTTGCCTGCACCGGCGGCAATCAGCTGGTGAACTCACATTCTGCCTCTTCCTACTCCCTAACCTCGTAGCGTGCTTGGTGCAAATCGTTGCCAATTGCGACACACATGTTCCTTATTGCTCCTCGCTTTTCTCATTTTTGTTTGCATTTTAATTTTCTGCTTCCCATGGTTTCTTGTGGTTTTTGTTTTTAGGCGCATTGGTTCTGGGAGGCCTACTTCAGCTCCATGAAGGCCATTGGCCTGACCACGCTGCAGATCATCAATGACCGCATTTACCCGTACGCTGCACGTACCTACGAGCAGTGGAACAACCCACCTGTCGTGGTATGTATGTGTGTACATCTTAGCTCTGTTGCTTTCTGAAATTGGACTTGTCATATGTTGTCTTTAAAAACCCGTTTGTCATACAGACCCGTTAATGCTTCAGCCATGCTGAACCTTTCTTTTTTTTCGTGGTTATTTTTATGGCAGATATCTGAATGACACTCAAGATTGAAGCTTTTGTCGTGCAGGCGCTTCGCGGGGCAACATGCGCTTTCCTCTCTCTCCCGCGCGCCGTGAATCATAGCCTGTGTAGCAAAGTGACAGTAGATGCCGTGTCTCCTTGTGAAGCGGCACACACGCAGCGCCTCACGGTTCGGTGTACAAGCAGAGGGCTCCGAAGCAGCCCGTTTGTGTCAGCAGTTCTGCGAAAGGCGGATGCCTCTTCTGTGGTGAAAACTAAGTTCCTGTACGCCTTAGTCACCGTGTTTATCGAGAGTAGTCTGGATGTGAAGAATGGTTGGGTGTGTGTGTGTGTGTGCTGCTTCGGTTGTGGCAGCAGACATGTTGGCTGGGCGACCATCTCTCAGGAGCTGTTAATCAGCCTGGTTTTATCTGGAGACTCCTCCAAGCTCCGTCTGTGTCAGCATGTCTGGATGCATAACGTGATGTCTGTAAAATGAGTAGGATGTTGGCAATTGCTGTGATATAAGTGCCATAGATTCACTGAGTGTATTTCAGAGGAGATATGTGGCGTTAAATGTTGTTTTTTGGCTCATTGCAAACAAGCAGGAGGCTTATATTCAGCAGCTACACGTGACTTTTCCCATTCGAACTGGTCTGTCGGAGCGTGCTTACCTCCAGTCTTATCTGTCAGCGTTATCCTGTGGCCACGAGGTTTTGTTTCCAGACACGGCGGAGGTTAATTACGCCGGTGCACAGAGCCATTTGGCCATTCCTCCCCAAGATGGGAGATGAAGTGTTCTCTTGATGGATTCGGTGAATGGATGGTGAGAAGAACTCGCATACGGCAGTCCATAAATCAGGCAGACGTTTTTCCGCCTCTCCTCCTCGAGTTTTTCAGGTGGTAATTAGAAGCACGTTTCCCACGACTGCGGGCGCTTTTGGAGTGTGGAGTTTTTAAAATATGGGATAAGCTGCTATCTGCGATTGTCTTAGGATGGGTATTTCCTTTGCAAATACCCATCATTTGATCTCTGTGTTGAAGGTGTTCACATTTCAAAGACTGTTTACCATTAAATGTTATGTGTAAAAAGTAGAAATGCTTTTTTTCCTCCTTTGATTGGCTACAAAAAGTGATCAGCAGATCAAAGCCAAGAACCTCCCTTGTTTTCAGGCTGAAAGAGGCTCAACCAGCAGAATCTGCCCTTCTGCAGGTAATTGAGTTGATCAAAAATCAATTAAAGGTTTGGGTCAAACGTTTTCAAGCATTAACGAGGATAATCTTCAAAGCTCAAGGAAACCCTTCAGTTTGTATTGGCCATGAAAAGCCTGATCAGTGCATCTCTTGTAGAAAGAGCTATATTTATTTTGTACTTTAAACATTTAATTGGCCTTAAAACAGTCATTTTTCTTTTGGGTCTGTTAGGTAATGTAAAGGTGAGACAAAATAAGACGGAACAGCTTGATACCTGGTTTGCAGAATTCACAAGTACTTTATGGAGGAGCATTTAATCTCCTGTGTTTGCGTTTTACCTGATCACCCTTATAGCAAATTAATTTGATTAAATTAACAAATTGTTAAAGTTTACCATCTCCAGGCAAACACAGATGTTTTAGCATTTACTAAATTTTATCTTGTTCCTAACGTCTTTCTTTTTAAAGGTTTTCAGGATGCGAGAAAAGCAGTTTGAACAAATCAAAATCCTCATTTAAGGCACTTTATAAAACAAAAACAAAAAAAACATACCGCTGTAACTCTATGGTGACTTATTGAACTGTGGCTTTCCTTTCATCTAATTTATTCTGTTTGACAAATGACTTAAGTGCCCTCAGCCTGTTCTACTCTGCTTTTATGCATCTGTATATGTGTTGCTTTAATTATTTCCCCCCCTCTTTTTGAATGACAATGTGACAACGACCACAGGAAAGTTTCCACTCGCCAGTAAAGTGAAACTTTATTAGGGGTGGAGCGACTGATGTTGTGTAAAAGTGAGCGGCTGCGTCTGTGTCGACAGACTTTGTGTTGATGTTGTGAAAGGAGCCACATAATCACTCTATGGCCAAGCGGGACCGGAGGAGAATCAGGGTTCATATGAACTTCAAGAAACCCACAGTGTTTTTTTTTTAAATTTATTTATTTCTTTTAGATGTGCTAAAAAAAAAGTCACAAAATGGTAAAAAAGTTCTGGTGCCTTGGATGCAGGGTCTAAAAAGGGATGAAGATCCTCTCATGTTTTCTTGTATTGTACTTATTTATTTCAGAAAGAGAAGGGTGTGAGTTTTAATTTTTTTTTTTTGTGCCTTAAAAAAACAGCCTTGGTACGTAAATTTATTTGTGGAGCAGTCACTAACTCAAGTTTAGAGTATAGTCCAGCTAAAATGGCTTTTTTTAGTATTATCATCAGAAAACTCTTGTTGCGTCCTTCGTTTTTACTGGGTTATTTGATCTAACCTGGAGTCAGTGTGACTTTTAGGATTTACAGGCCAAATTTAAAGGGCAGCAATAAAGAAAGAAAAACCCAGCTTCATACTGATGGCTCCAAGTCGCACGATAAACTTTGCTCTTTTACAGTTTTTCTCTTACTTGCAGCCACTCCTCATCCTTCTTCCCACAGGACTTTATTTGTTAATATGACATTGCACGCAGTAGGTACACATAAATAGTCGACTCCCTCCTGATGTTGCTTATTACCCAGATGTTTGCGCCGCTCTTTAACTGGAAGATTTTCCTTGGGTTTCTGGTGCAAACCGAGGGCAAATAGTAGTGGCTAATTCTTTTTGAACCAGTCAAAATGTAAAAGAATTTTTTTTCTTTTCCTTATTTTAACATTGAAGAATGTGTAGCGCATGGTGCATTTCTTAGAAAATGAAAGCTGTTTCAGTTTCAAAAACAAGTCAAATAAAATTTAAGAACATAAATAGAAATTAAATGTTCATTAAGAACATTTCCAGGTCTTTTATTCGTCCCATTAGCGGCTTTTGGTTCTACAATAGGCTGGTGGAAAAATAAACGATTTAAGTTTATGGATGTGCAGTGCGGCATGCACGGGGAAAAAAAACCTAGCTATACTTAAGTCCACATGTCAGCTTCCAGTTTCATTCACTTGTATCAAGCTGCTCTAATTATGGCTTAATGCTGACGAGAGGAAACTTCATCATTTACCTCCATTACTCTCAGCGTTTGTTTAAACCCCTTTTATTTTTGACAACGGAGTGTGCCCGCGCGTCTACAACCAAGTCGACTCCTGTGGCGTTTAAGGTTCTGCATTGTTAGTGAGGGGCCCTTTGAAGGCCAAGGGCGCTGGGGTTTGCATTCAAGTTTGTTTTTCTTAGGATGAATAATGAACTTGGCTTTAGAGCCAACTACATAAATAACTTTTATATAGAATTAACTTACTAGGTTTATTGTTGCTAGCACGTACTCCGGGCGCAGGCTGCCTAAAGGCTCCCACATACTCCGGCGTACTGTGCGCAGTACTATGAGCTTGGCGGACTCCGCATTGACTCTCCGTAGACATTTTACCCTTCATAGTCGAGCGTTCTGTTGCCTACATTTCTTGTGGCAAATTCCTACAATTCCCACACTTTCTGCCAGCGGGACGAAGCGGCGGAAACGGATGGTAAAATGTGTGACTAGCTAGCTGAGCACCTAGAGCCGTTTCTTTTCCAGCAGGCCTCCGCCGCATCCCTGTCAGTGAGAACAGACATTGCACCACATAAAATCTGTCAGTAAGCACAACTTTCATGATATATAAGGTGCACTGATTTATAAGGCGCACCATCAATCTTTGAGAAAATTTAAGAATTTTAAGTGTGCCTTATAGTCCGAAAAATACGGTACTCATTGCACTTATGCGCCGTATCATGCTTCCGGTCCCATGGTCTTGTCATGGTAAATATACGCCAAAGAGCTTTGTTTACTAGCAAATAGAGCAAAAACAAAGTGTAAAGCACATTAATAAAATATAATAAGCCAACAGGGCGTGATAATTTAAATACAAAACCTTTTGTAAGCTAAGAGCGTAGATATTGGTAAAAGTCATAGTATGTGACTAGGTCCCTTTAAGTCACCGCCTAATGGAGTGACTGCAAAATGTTCGGATGGCATAGATGAAAAGGCCCTTGGCAAGTGGCTCCTTTCCGTGTCTGAAATGAAACGTCCAAAGCTGCAATGATGTATGACGTGATGACCAGCAACCCTGCAGTGTTACTGTTATGGTGTGGTTTATTATTTTTCTTATTTGTTTCTGCGTTCCTTTGGTACCCTTACGCTGAACCTAAAAGGCCCATACCCACATTTTGTGTGATTAAAATCTGCATGCTACTATACACCTTGATTTCAGAGTGTGATTAAGTACAAGCACAGGGAATAAGAAGGAAAATGGGAGATGCAGCTCATGTCATGTCTCTTTGTCTCCTTGTGCAGAAGTGGTCCAGTGTAAACAGCCCACTTTTCCTTCCACTTATCCCACCAAGAGCGCCAGGGTTCACAGCAGTCGTGCTGACCTACGATCGCGTTGAGAGCCTTTTCCGGGTCATCACGGAGATTTCCAAGGTGCCAAGCCTGGCTAAATTGTTGGTAGTTTGGAACAATCAGAACAAGAGTCCCCCTGAAGGTGAGTGGATCGGGTTCCTTCAAACAACTCTTGGGTTCGGGGCCACAATGGGTTTATTCAGATGTTTTGAAGTAAGGTTTTGTGAAGATAGGTTTGGTAATGGATCTCTTACTTGTCAGATAAAGATCTCGTGTCATAGTGAGCTTGTTAAAAATTAAATAGATCTAGGGCTGCAACTAATGATTGTTTTAATAATCGATTTAATCCGTCAATACATTTTTTTCAATGAGTCGATAAATCAGACCAGAAAAATGTATAATTTGTTTCAAAAATAGAACATTAGACAGAAAAAACAAATAGCTTCTTAGGTGTTCTGTTACAATAATATTAATAAATAATAATTAATCAAATAAAGAACTTCACATGGACTAGATTACGAATCATTTAATTGTCAATGTCCATATGAATAGCGATTTAACAAAAGAAAAGGTAAAGCGGTAAAACTGAGGTTTCATGTGTGGTTTGGTTGCACCTCGCTTTGTTCTGTGGTACTTTAGGGAAAGAGTTGGACATAACAGAGCAACGACTAGACTATTTCAGCACAAGCTGCACTTTATTTAAATACTACATGCTAGAGCTGGACGATATAGAAAAAAAGCTTATCCATAAAAAAAAAATGCATATTGATCGATATTTTATGATATTGCTAAATTATTTAATTTTAATAAAGAACACAAACACAGAATTCCAATTAAATCTTTATTTAACCAACTTTTTTAACCATAACAGATTTTTTTTAAAGAAAAATAACTTAAGAGACCTGAGTTATGTTATTAAATACTGACAAAGAATAAACTAAAGTGACCAGTAAAATGACCAAAATAAATATATCAAATAAATAAATAAAATAGCCTATTTAGGTGGGAATGGTACACTAGTTACTCCTCAGGGTCCATTCTCTTTCTATATAGTCAATTGAGAGGCTGATGCAGGGCTGAGGTCCGAGGTTGTGGCGTTTAAGGACACAGATTGCAGCTCATTTTGCACTGAATCCCTGCACTCGTTGCACAATTTAGGGAGCGCTGTTAGAGAAACACTTGCAGCCCAGAACTTTATATCGCGGATCAAGAGTGGCGAGTAGTTGTTTGAAGCCAGGTTTTTCAACTGCAGACGTATCAATCACTATGAAACATTTTACTGCATGCGTGATGTACTTATGCCGCTTGGACGCTTTGTCATTTCATCACAAAGAAGGGAGCCCAGTTTAGCTGCTATACCTGCTTTGTTTTGGAAGAAGTTCCATCAGATTCCTCCAAAGACGACGCCGAGTCGCGCGGGGCTAAAACGGCTCGCGCTGCTGCGGTAGTGAGCGGCTTACGTGATGAAACAAGTTGGTTGCATTACCAGACTTTGTTTTTAGTGGTTCCTTGCAAGTTTTACAAATCACTGTGGTTTATTTCTGTCAGACTGGCGAACTAGTAAAACCCCGTTTTGGGACCGTTTCCTCCGCCGCTCCTTGCTACGATTACGATTGGGTCCGCGATTACGATTGGTCGAGAGGAAGTAGTGACTGTAGCATCAACTAATATGATAGGCTGAAAGGAAGGAAGGAAAACTGTCTCTATACCGAAGTTTTATCGACCCGTTTTTTTCCTATCCCGCCACACGTCTATTGATCGATATATATTGTTATTGAATTATCGTCCAGCCCTACTACATGCTACATTTCCTTGTACATATTTTTCTTCCAAGGACTTTTAGATAAAAATTTTCTCCGAAGAGCCAAAGAGGGGGTTAGATTAATACTTAATTTTTCGTCTGATGGTTCTACACCAGCATGAGTGGCTGAGCCTGTAGCGTAATCATGGAAAGCAACAACGCGTCAACCACTCTCAGAACCTGCCGCGGGTCCATTCTATGCGCTCAGAACAGCCAGAACCAACACACCTCTGCGTTTGTTTTTACCGCATAGGCAGAAGTACAGAACTTCTGCGATTGTTTTAGGGAAATTTAACAACTCTGCGAACATTTCTGCTTTGAATAAAGCTTGCCGCTGGTAAACACACGGCGCCACGATCGGTTTATTTCACTTTGAGCCCATCTTAGCGGTTCATTCATTCTTTTAATCCGATCAGGGAATTTTATGCATGCAGACATAGCTGCTGTCCATGTTGTTTCAGCTGCTGTATCATCACCATGGTGCTCTCGTGCCTTGTCAAACCACTTTTGCAAAGCTTGCACGTTTCTTATTTTTGGTTTCGTGAAGTGCGAAGCGCTCCCAATCTTTTGAGGACTCAGTTCACACCGCCTAGTGCCGCTAAAGACACCTGCTGGATGTGAAACAGAGAAAAGATCTAAGAAACTTGAAAATGAGATAGTCTGCACAAATAATAGTCCCTTTAATGACGCTTTTTTTATATTGTATATTGGTGTGAACTTTTTGTTGTTTATCTTATTGCGTGCTCTGATATATAACAAAAAATCAATAGTTCAGTTGAATGACCCCCCCCCCCCCCCCTCAAACAAACAAAAAAACAAAACAATATATTACTCCTTACACTTAGTTTAACTCAGACAAAGACTTTATAAACCACAAATTAAATCTGTGCTGCTGTACAGAGAGTGCGTCAGTAGAAAGGCGGCTTTGAGCTGTTCCCTTGTGGCTGTGTTGCCTTTTTTATTAGAGGCATCACCGGCGCCTGGCGGGAACTCTGCGTCCCTTTAAAGGGGGGCCGTTGACAGGTCACGCCCAGTACGAAGCCCCCTTTCTTCACCGTTCACAACAAGCCGTGATCTGATGCATTTACAAGTCCCCCTTTAGTTTTTTTTTTGTTCTTTCAAGATCATGTCTTTGTGCCCATTTAAAGTACGTTCTCCGTTTGTCAGCTTGTCTCTGCTGGTTTCTGCGTCCCTCACATCAGTGCAGCTGCAGAGATTAACTCGCATGGCTGCGGTAATTGCAGAAGACGCACACGGAAATCAAAGCCAAGTCATCGGAACTTCAAGTTTTGTCTTGTCGGGTTTTAAAACGCGGGGTTTTTCAGCCGAAATGTTAGAAAATCACATAATATCCCACCATTCCCTCAGTCTTCCCGTCTCGTTCCAGCCTTGGAAATGAAAGAAGGAATCATTGCAATAAATGGAGATTGAAAGGAGAAACTCTGAGCATTCAACGTTCCAGCTCTCCTGCCGATAGCTTCTGACAGCAGACCTCAGACGTGGTTAGACGGTCCCGGGGCTCCTCTCATGAGCTGCCAGGCTCCAGTCACTCCATTAATGAGGGGACACATTCTGTGTGATCTGTCTCTGCTTCGGTCCGTGCCGTGGACACTGCTCAAGATCTTTTGAAATCGTGCCCGAAAACAGCTTTGCTGATCTGCCCCATGAGGGATTGTAGTGCGGTTAGATTTGCACATGCTTGAGGTTTGCGTTACAATATAAGTCGGTGAGAAGAAGAAGAAAAAAAAAAAAACTCTGAACTCTCAGATCATTTCTCTCCACTGCCAGTAATCTGTCGGCGATAAATAGCCCCACATTTATACCCGTCTTCCAGACCCGGAGATTTACAGATTTATAGTTTTGTAAAGTGCATAAAAGCACCTGTTAAGTGTTTTGTTTTCACAGGGTAACATATTTTTTTAAATGACCTATTTTGTTTAAAAACTGACAAGTAGGCCAAATGTAAACATCGTATTCAATGTGCTTTGAGCTGTGAGGTATGTAAGTTTTTGCATTAAAACTGCCTTTTTTTGTATATATATATATATATATATATATATATATATATATATATATATATATAATATATATATAATATATATATGACTGTCTCAGAAAATTAGAATATTGTGATAAAGTTCTTTATTTTCTGTAATGCAATTAAAAAACATGAAATGTCATACATTCTGGATTCATTACAAATCAACTGAAATATCGCAAGCCTTTTATTGTTTTAATATCGCTGATTATGGCGTACAGCTGAAGAAAACTCAAAAATCCTATCTCAAAATATTAGAATATTTCCTCAGACCAAGTAAAAAAAAAAATTATAACAGCAAAACAAAATCAAACATTTGAAAATGTCCATTAATGCACTCAGTACTTGGTTGGGAATCCTTTTGCACAGATTACTGCATCAATGCGGCGTGGCATGGAGGCAATCAGCCTGTGGCATTGCTGAGGTGTTATGGATGCCCAGGATGCTTCAATAGCGGCCTTTAGCTCATTTGCATTGTTGGCTCTGGTGTCTTTCAGCTTCTTCTTCACAATACCCCACAAATTCTCGATGGGGTTCAGGTCAGGGGAATTGGCAGGCCAATCAAGGACAGTAATGCCATGGTCAGTACACCAGTTACTGGTGGTTTTGGCACTGTGGGCAGGTGCCAGATCTTGGTTCTGCAGCGTTTCCTGCCACATTTCCCCCTTCCAACACACTTTTTGTGAATGTGCTTTGAAACTGCACTCTGTGAACAGCCTGCTCTTTGAGAAATTTCTTTTTGTGTCTTACCCTCCTGATGGAGGGTGTCAATGATGGTCTTCTGGACAGCAGTCAGATCAGCAGTCTTCCCCATACTTGTGATTTAGTTTACTGAACCAAGCTGAGTGTTTTTCAAGGCTCAGGAAACCCTTGCAGGTGTTTTGAGTTAATTAGACGATTCAAGTGATTAGTTGAATAGCCTACTAGTATACTTTTTCACGATATTCTAATTTTCTGAGACAGTCCTGTGTGTGTATATATATATATATATATATATATATATATATATATATATATATATATATATATATATATATATATATATATATATATATATATATATATAAAATTATTATTTTTTATTTTATTTTAGAGTCTCTTTGGCCAAAGGTCGGTGTCCCTCTAAAAGTGGTGCGCACCAAGGAGAACAAGCTGAGCAACCGTTTCTTCCCTTACGACGAGATTGAAACAGAAGCCGTGTTGGCGATCGACGATGACATCATCATGCTAACGTCTGATGAATTGCAGTTTGGCTATGAGGTGAGAGGTTTTTTTTTTTTTTTCTTTTTCTTTTAAATAGAAACCATCATTTTACTGATGGCCAATTGTACAGGAATTCTCTTCAAGTTGGTCCCAGCCAGACGGGTCGCTCTGAAATATTAGAGTCCCGTTCTCCCGCGTTTGGAGGTTTGACGGGCTGCTAAAAGTGTTTGATGTAGGCGGGAGGATGACAGGTCTGCAGCTGATGCTTTCCATATCCACATACCTGCCCGGCTCCGCTCTCCGCGGCACCTTCACCTGAATGCATTTAGGTCCCATTTGATAAAATTGTGCTCAGTTTAAGGGCAATTACACGAAATTGCCGGCAAAATTGGCGACAAGGCACCCTGCTTTTAGTAACAGGATCAGATCTTCTGCTGCCGTTGAGATATTTAGTCAGTCATAAAGCGTTTCTCTGCTCGAGCATATGTTCCTCTAAAGCTTTCCATCACTGGCGCTCGGTTGTGATTTTTGGCTCCGAGATGAAAAAGCGGACCCTGACATATGGTAGATTGAGGCTAAACTGTTCATTCTGAGCTTTTAAACTCTTTTAGAGTCCGGATCATTCATCTGTTAGCTGAAGTGCTTCACTTGAGCCGAAACCGTCAGACAATCTGGCTGCTCTCCTGCTCTTTCCTGCAGGTGTGGAGGGAGTTCCCTGACAGGCTGGTGGGCTACCCGGGCCGGCTGCACCTCTGGGACCACGAGATGGGGAAGTGGAAGTACGAGTCGGAGTGGACCAACGAGGTTTCCATGGTTCTGACCGGAGCTGCCTTTTACCACAAGGTAAATGGCCCAAAGTAGAAACTATTAGCCGCACTCAGCTGCATAATAAGCGTCACTCGTGTTTTCCAAGAGAGTCGAGGGGTTCTGCAAGTTTACGATGGAAGTAGGAGCTGAGGTTTCTGCACGGTGAAAAACAGACACAGTTGCTAACTTGTCCAGATAAGATGGATTTCTCTAAAGTGCAGAATTTGGGAATATTTATGAGACAATCTAACTTAAAGCTTAAACGAAACAGTTTTATGTGTATTGGCAGTAAAGGAGAAAGGCCATTTGATAGCCTGTACTGTGTTTTGGCTGCTGCAGCTGTCTGTGACGTTAGTTCTTCTTCAAACGGACAGCCACGGCTAGTTAGCCAAGAGGTAAGCTTCGTCTATCAGGGAATCTCAGCACTTTACATGAAGCCCTGCATTTACAGCAGAACGATATGGAAAATGATCCTCCGGACTCCTGAGAACAACTTTTCTACATCGCGTATGCAGAAGATGGCAATAAATGGAGGAAAACATCCTACGTTCTGCAAAATAAAGAAGTCATTAGAGGCTGAGAGGAGACAGCCTCGTGTGGTTCCCTTTGTGAGCTCCTTCCAATAGAAACAACTTCTGGAACAAAAAGTTTGTTTTAGCTTAGTTTGCATTGTTCAGAAAGAATAAGCATCCATCAATAGTTTTGTTTTCCACACAACAGCTGATGGCGGGTCGCTGCGTCCCAAACATCGTCTGGTGAATCACTCGAGTAGAAGAGGAACTGCTCATTTAATCTAGTAATATGTCTATAAAATAGTGTTTGTTTACAGTGTATATGTTACACACTTTTATTAACCAAAAATAAGCTGCTTGTTTTGCTTTGGAGAGGAATTTATTTACAAGAAAAAGTCCTGTTTTGTTTGTTTAAAACTTAAAGCTGGTTTTCTTTTTATTGTTTTTCAAACCAGGGAAAATTCTGTAAATAATGAAAACACAATTTTTCATAAATTATGACATTTAGGACCAACTTATTAGACACCTTAGACGAGAACACACGCCTGTATTTATTCAAATAAAAAAAGATCCTTAAAGTACCATCCGGATTTCCTTCAGGGAATTTGTTTTTAAAGCAGATTCTGTCCTTCGCTCGCTCTCAAGCTTTACTGCAGTAACCAACGTTGTGGACATGTTTGTGTTTCAGTACTTCAATTATTTATACACCTACAAGATGCCAGGAGACATCAAGAACTGGGTGGACGCTCACATGAACTGTGAAGACATCGCGATGAACTTCCTGGTGGCAAACATCACAGGCAAAGCCCCAATAAAGGTGCGTTGGTCGCTGTTACTCCTCCGACCGCTCCAGGCCTACAGAGGGAGGCGGAAAGCCTGAAATAGAGAGGCATTTCTGGGTCTGATCAGCTCTCACCCTTCAACATCACTGCCCCCCCCCCCCCCCCCCCCCTTTACTCAGACTCCCCCCAGGTGCAGGGGCCCTGAGCTTAAGCCCGACCTTAACCTCCCTTATCTGCGTGTCACTCACTGGCACTCCCCCTCTGAGCATGTTTAGTTAAGCTCACCGGGGCTTAAGCATACCCTTCTGTCAAATCGTTGGATCCACACTTCCCTACACCTGCACACGCGGCCCCTCCTCCCGCCGCGTCTCCTAACAGGTTCCCCCAGAAGACGCGTCGTCATTCCAGTCGCCCCTCGCGCCATCACTCCTCCCTGCGCCTCTCGCTTTCCTCCACGCACTCATACATTCACAAGTGCAGAGCACGGGCCGCTTTCTCGGGGCCCGGCCAGTCCAGCGAAATGACAACTAGCTTCTGTCAGGCAATCAGATAAGCAACAAATCACTGACGTTTGCAAATCTCACTGCTTGACTCTGCTGTGTTCCTGTCTAGGTGACCCCCAGGAAAAAGTTCAAGTGTCCTGAGTGTACCGCCATTGATGGACTGTCTCTAGATCAGACACACATGGTGGAGAGGTACGCTTGTTTCAGAAATGTGACGAATAGGTAGCATTTCTTTATGAATTATGCTAACAGACTGTAGGTAGAAACCTCGTTGGTCGACGTGTTTTTGATCTGCAACGATGGAATCTATTGCTGGTAGTTTTCATTATAGAAAAAAATCACTTTAAATTGAACTTGATGGTTAAAACGTCATTGGTTCATTGGGTTGCTGAACCTCTGATTGCAAAACACTCAGTTAAGAGCTTTTTTGTGTTGCACACTGAGATTATTATACACAACAATCACTTTTCGATCCAGTTCTTCTTCAGCTTTACAATCAGTTTTTGTTTTTACAACAAATCTTTTCGTACACAATGAAGATTTTTGCATCGGATAAAGATAAACTTGCCAGATCGGTGACTGAATGCATGCATGTAAAAAAACAGAAAATCAATTACAAATAACTATTATTGATGATATTGATCTAATTCCCTGAAGTTCATTTGAAGCTACTTGATCTGAGTTTTGAATCCTTGTTTCAAAAGAAAACGTATCTGTTCTTTTGAAGGTCTGAGTGCATCAACAAGTTTGCATCCGTCTTTGGGACGATGCCCCTGAAGGTGGTGGAGCACCGTGCAGATCCAGTGCTCTATAAAGACGACTTTCCAGAGAAACTCAAGAGCTTCCCCAACATCGGCAGCCTCTGACCGACCTGCTGCAAGTGCACGGACACCTGACGGTCTCAGCGCCGCGAGAATCCTCACCATATTTGTCTTTTATGTCAAGATGCCAGTTCAGACCACAAAAATCCACCGTCTGTTTGAGTGACTCCCAGTATCTAGCTGGAACATTCATTCGTAGTGCAGAATAATCCTGGATGTTGACGTTTGTAAAGGCGCTGTTACCTGGAGGTGCTGCCGTGTGTGACGGGAACACGGTGTTAAGGTTTTTTGTTTTAATACCAACGCTGACGTGACAAAGTGCCGCTGAGGGTTCGCCCATCAGTCAAGTCAACTCTGTTACTGTTACTGGAGCTGCATTCAGCGTGCATGTTGTATATATTTATATTCTGCAGCGGTGCTTTTGATATAATTTATAAGACTTTAACATTCTTATTCTCCCTTTTCTCGTTTCATTTTCCAAAAGCAGGACAAAAAAAACAGTTCATTATTTTTAGCTGAATTGTGAGAAAAGAAGAAACGGAATAAAAAACAGATTCAGACGTATCTATGTAGGCTTTATTCCCGGCGTGATGGATTGTGATGACACACAGATGTTGCACCGCTGAGGTTTCACAATGCGCTCTGTAATCGTGTCGGACCGTTGGACAAAGCGGGCGTCATAAATCTAATATTTAGAGTGAGTAACTAATTGGTTTTTGGGGGGGGAATATTTGAGCTACTGGAATTTTTTTTTGTTTTAAATGTACTTTTTATACCGTCAGAGCAAAACCTGTCATTCTATGTATATATCTGTCTGAAAAGAGATCACTATAAGAAAATGTGGCTTGAATTCTGCACCAAACCATTTCGGTAACGTTTGATCACTTCATCTGCATATCTCTAGACCTCGGCATCGCATTCGTTAACGAGAACATCTGAGATTATCTCCATGTACTTCTTTTTTCCATTGTAATCATATGCTTTTTTTTATTTGATTTTTTTTTTTTTTTTTTTAAAGTTGTTAGTCATTTCAAGTCCGGTATGTAGATCGTTAGTCTGTGAACTTTACAGTCTTTAAAACATATCATTGCCTTCTGGTGTTTTGATTTTCCCGTTGTTTTCACAATGCCATCAAATGGTTGATTTTCTTGTGTCTTAAGTTGTGTCTGACTATAATACACTACGAGTAAAGACCAGAAAGTAGTCTTGTGTATTTAATGGTGGTTTTTTTTCCCCCATTTTTGCGCGAGTGCTTTGAGAGAAAGATGAAGTAGGACGTGCCGGTATTCCATCATGACTTCTTTTCCGGTTCGTTTGCCGTTCCCCGGCAGTCCGTCACCTGCTGTTAATATACGAAGCCTAATTCGCCTTGTTCAGTGTCAGCGGCTCAAAAGGGTGCGGTTCGTATTTTTGTCGACTTCAATTGGCGTGACTGTCCAAGCTGGTTGTGAGATCTCATTTCAGAGCTTGTGTCCCTTCAAAGAGACTGGACTTCAGAGGGATTTCAAGGATGTGACCGAGGGGATGACAGCAGCTTGTTTGGTTTTGGCAGCAAGATAGAGCAAATTCATGGGTTTTTTACATATTTAAACCAGGTATTTGCAAATGGCACCCAACCTCTATTATTATTGTCAAAGGCTTTTTCTAAGAACTGAAAGTGACAAGTGGTCTTAGGCCCTGTATGACCTCATCCAAGTATTTGGTTCATTGAGCAACTTAATGGAACAACCACGAGTTACAGACCAGGTGCTGCAACTATTTATTTATTTATTTAAATTCTGGCAACAACTCTGTTAAGAATTGTTTTTTTAATAAGAAAATTGCCCATAGCTTGATCTTCGTTCATGAAAGCAATTGAAATATACTAAACTTTCTTTTTAGAACGTTTTATACAAACTCAAATGCACACTGTCCTTTCAGGAGTTAAAAATGTGATAAATTAACACATATAAATCACTGGAATGCTAAACCGATAAAAAGTGGCCACATATTTGACCATTTCTTAATATTCTGCAATGAAAAGAATTAATTCCCACTTGTGAACTTAGCCTCCTCTCTGTAAATGCTCTTGGATCATCTTTCTCCTTCAGCTCTCTGTCTTCACTCTTCAGAACCTTCTACTTCCTCTGTTAAATTGTGTATTTTAACAATGAAAGTTAAAAGGAACTATTATTTACAGCACATGAACACAGGTCTACCTGCAGGTATTTCTGTCATGCTCTGTACTTCGGTCCTGTGCAATAGTCAACTCAAAAGCAAAATAAGCTAATTGTGTTTTGCTTACAAAAAAAGACTAGTCAAAACTTTTTTTTTTTTTACCGCAGAAATGGTTAATGCTCTTGAATTATTTTTAAGAACACACTCTCTAATATAGCCAGGGCTTTTCATTAACCAGTAAAACGTAATGCCCACTTTAATGGAGAGAAGATGGGATTAAACAAAAATAAACCTGAAAATTTAAATTCTGAAAGCTGGCCTTGAAATAGAATTCTAACTATGCAGTCAAGGGGAAAAATATTATTTTCTTCAATTTCTTGGCAACAGTCATCAAAAACAATGGTTACGCAATCGAGTACTAACTCCTGTGCATTGCGTGACTAAAACAGACAAGAAAACATGGAATACCTAAAAGCCGTTTTTGGCAGTGCAGTGCCATAACTACTTATGTAAGAAGTGAGTTTTATTATCAAAACCATAGAAAATGGCTAGAAATCAGCTTCTAAATTAAACTAATTCGATATTTGTTTGTTGTATTTGTACAAACAAATGTACCTTTGGTTGTACCAGACATTAAAATCAACACGAACCTGAAGTAGACAAAGGGTGGTCTAATACATTTCTTCCCTGACTGTAATTGGGACATATATTTTAGGATGATCTTGACTAAAACAACTTGACTTTATGCAAGTTTATCCATGCTATTTCTCAGTTGCATACACATAGAGCTGTATGTATGTCTGGATATGAATCCACTTGTTTAAATGACCTACAATTTCCAGTTCACTGTTATTAATCCCCATCATTTTCAGGAAAGAAATTCTGGGTATATATTACCATACATCTATCCACCCTATGTGAGTACACCATCACCTTGAATGCCTATAATGAACTCTCACCAATATGCAATAACTTATAGAACTTTAATCCGTCAAACAACACAAGCGAGAGCAAATTTCTTAACTCAAAAGGCAGCTTAAAGCTACAAACATGAAAAAAAAACATTTTAGCAAACATAAGCCAAGAAATTCTTTAAAACACTATTATACACCTCCAAGTTTTCAAAAAACAAAGTATATGTTCAAAGTGTATTTGAAAGTACATTCAAATACTTGATAAACGGACTCAAAACATTAACCAAACATCATAAAATTTAAAAACATTCCCAAGCGTTAGGACAAATGTACAACAATGCACCAGCACATGTATTCATCACACGGTTACTCCTATACTGATTGCTTGACTTCAGTAGTATCAGAAACAGAGAGTATCAGGGGAAAATGGTCATTCATGGCAGAATTAAATGCAGCGCACAGGGACAAGGTTTAATAAAACATATTAACAATAAATTCTTACAAAAAGCTAAAACGCGGACTATCTGTTCTGTAAACCTGAGCATCTCAGTGCTGGCGTGCGCTGTGCAGATGGGCAGTGTTCATTAAACCAGAGACAGACGGTCCTGTCCATCCCGACACACAATCCGCTGGCCTGCAGCCTCCACACGGCTCTGTGTTAATTAAAGAGCCTTCCTGATCTGGCCGGGCCTCGGACCCTGCAGCTGATGAGGGGCTCCGGCTCGGGGACCGCTGGACGTGGTGGAATTGAGCCCCAGGAAGAGGCGCGGTGCGTCGTGTGTGATATGGGGTGAATCTTTTGAAAGCAGATCCGTGGCAGCTGAGAGTGAAAGCATGTGTTAGGCATGTTTGTTTTGCATTTGCCCCCTCGAGCGCAGCTGTGTGCACTGTCCTTTTCCCAGAACACCGGAACACACAGACGCCCTCACAAACTCGCCCTCCGTCCAACCCCGCAGCCACACCACAGGGGGCCCAAATCTCAAGAAGAATACACACACACACACACAACTTGTATTTGAGTTTTAGATAACGTAGATGATTTTAGGGAGGGGGGGGGGATCTCTGCTGAATGGTTGTGGCCTGCAGGTCGCTGCTCTGACTAACCATAAGAGGAAGCGAATAGGATTCAATGTAGGAAAATCCTGCTGCAATGTTTCAGATTCACTTTTTGAGTCTCTGATGACCTTTGTTTTGCTTTAAGTTAAATCAAGCTTTCAGTCGCAGGAAATATGTACAAGATACTGAACTCTGGAAGACTGCTTTTAGTATTTCTGTCAGTGGAAGAAGCTGTTGCCAGTGGAGGGAAATAGTCCTGACTGTTAAAATATATGAACGATATGCTGTGAGAAATTAAACACTTGGTTAGATCCAGCTGACGTTTAGTGCCTCAAAGTAACAGGGACAAAAATGTCTCAAATGATTGAGAAGATGGAAAAACCCTATTTTCTTGACAGTTTTTCAAATAATTATGGTAAATGATGAATTGCATTCAAATTCTTTTCAACAATAGCAAGAAAAAAATGAAATAAAAAACACATACTTAGCTTTGGCTCAATTACGGATGCTTTACCGTCCTTTAGATTGTTTAAAATTTATTTTTACATAAAAATGAAATGAGCTTCTTTTTCTTTGTTTTTTTTTTATAATTTCCAAATTAGTTATAAATGGAGACGTCAGGCCTTAAGTCAATCACAGGCAATCAGCCGAGATTTTCCTAACCCAGGGTTGGCTCATGCGGTGGGCCTGTTGTGTGAAACAGGTAACCCATTGTCAGAAGCATAGATCTGACAAACACATAAGATCAAGAATGACTGAAAGTTATTTAAGCAACTGTTGCATGTTCAATACCTTTACACACAGTTTTCCAATGAGGAAATTTTTTAGGTTCTGTGCTTCTTTTCAGTGGCAACATTTAGAAACAGGACTGCTGGGCAAACTTTTTTTGGACTTCGGTGAGCTGTTTTACCCTCCTTTGTTTTTTAAACACGTAACTAGTACACCTGTTCTAAAACTCTACCAGATCCCCGGTTTATCCTGTAAACTTAGAGCATTTTAACCCCAGGCTTCCTTCATTAGACGGTTAATTGCGTGGCCACCTGTCTGTAAAGATGTTTTTCAATCAACAACCTTCAAACAGGGACATTGATGCTTTAAAGGCTTTGAAGGGAGCAACTAGACAAACAAGAAACAATGTATGCCATGTGTGCTGCTGCTGCTTCTGAATGACCGAACTGCTTTCGACAACCAAACACAAAGATGTTAAAATTGAAATAAGCAACGACAGCCTTTCAAGGCTTCAAAGGTTCAACACCCGCTTTGTAATCTGCTTCAGTCTTCCCTGTTTTACGAGACGACTGCTTGTTTCTGGGTTATGCCTGGCAGTCTTAGTAGTGGGCACTTCCTTCTACTGAAGCTTGTGAGACTAGCAAAGTTAAGTCCCCTCGTTGGAGAGACTGTCCTTTCTGGAAACAGAGGTGAGTCTGTTTTGGAGGCCGGCTCTCCAGTCCAGAGAGCAGCAGGCCCGCTGTGCGCCTCCTCTCACGCTTCCTCCTCCACCGCCTCTTCTCCGTGGGCATCGGCAGGCCGAGTCACTGCAGCAGGTGGATCCCCCGTCTCCGATCGTACCCAGCCTAATCACATTTCATCCCCTCGGCTTTTAAATGTTTAGGGAGCAGCAGAATGCCGTCGGAGTTGAGATTTGCCTAAACCGTCGCTCATAGTTGCTTATTTTCTCGGTTGTGCCGAAAAGGGAGGGACGTCTCAACGTGCCGGATGGTTTTCTGAAACTCTTTTCTTATTTGCACCCCCAGTAATTCAGGTAATAAATATGTGAAATGTGTGCTGATGCTAAAAATACTACTAAAGGGGGGGGGGGGGGGGAACATGTAGATAACTGTTAATACTGAATTTCTGTTTGGTTTGTGTTTTTTTACTATCTGTAAAAGTAAAAACAAAAAAAAGAGTTTGGAAGAAATAAAACCCTCAAAAAATAAGAAAACCACAAAATAAAACAGCACCAAACTACAAACCGCATCCACTGAAAGCGACGTACAAGCAAGAGTCAATGAACTTGGGCGAATAAGTGCATGGGATTGTTTGAATTCCCCCTCTTTTGTCTTTTTATTAGGACCACACAGCATCTTCATTTTTAATTTTTTTTTTTTTTGAACAGGCACAGTGGTCTCCTCCAGCAGAGGCACTGAAACGTGGCAAATCGTCGCCAGTCATCTCCTATACCCACAATCATTTTGGTGCAGCATTTATTAAGGTAGTCACTTTTTCCTGCGGAGTTTTGAATTAGGTGCCCCTCACTCCTTGCTGGGTTTGTGTAAGATCCACCATCCTGTGTGCGTCGACGCATCATGTTGCCCAAGAAATGGCAGCGCTGTGCTCTTTGGCTTTCATACGCAAAGCGGCGATACTGGACGATTTGCGGTCGGGGTCTAAGTTGAGATCGTAGGTGTTGATGCCGGCAGCCATGCCAGGAGATCCTCCGAACAGGCTGCCCATGTGAGGCTGTCCAACGTGTCCCCCAGGGCTGGGGACACCCAGGAAATCGGAGACCCCGCTGGCAGAGTGAGGGTGGGGGGTCATGCAGGTGGCCACGGTGTCGCAGGGCACGACGCAGCCGGGGACAGGAGACGCTGCGCTGCTGCCGCCGATCCAGGAGGGGTTCTGGATCTGAACACATTGTTAAGAAGCAAAGTTAAATATAGAGGTTTTATTGTGCATAAACAGCATTTCTAAGGTAGTGATGAGTTATTGTAGTCAGAAAAAACATTCACAAGTCTATCCTGGTTGTTTAGTCCATTTAGCAATTATCAAAAAAATATATATATTTTATTTCAGTAATACAATTAAATCTAGAATATACAGAGATGGATATATTTTTTGCATTTATTTCTGTTCATTTTGGTGATTTTAGGTTACACCGAATGAATCCCAACTACTCTGTTTCTCAGAACGTTTAAATATTACATAAGCCTTTTTATTGCCGCAGTGTTATGTCTTTACAAAAAATGAGGAAGGGTGCTGACCTGACTGTTGCCCAGTGGTCACTCAGCCAAAATACATTACAATAAGTAGCGGCTCACAGTGTCGTCAAGCATATTACTGGAAGGTGGAGTGGAAGGAAAAAGTGCAGCAGGGACAAGCTTGGCCTTGAGAGACTTCAGAAGGACGTTTCTCCGGGACCGGGATGATGGTGGAGCATTTGAAGCACAAGGTCATTCATTGAGAATTTATCAGCTCATGTCTAGAGCTTCTCTATGCTGACTTGATCAACAGTGAAGAACACGTCAAGGGGACCAACTCATTTTTTTTATTATTGGTGATCCAGAGAAATTTTGTCCCTGATGGGGCACTTATTATGGTGCCTGTATATTGGAAGTTCATTGGAGAGGTTTCCACTGGTAAAACTCCCAAGAACAACAGCGAGAGAGTATGGGCAGGTTTTTTTTCCAGGTCTGTTATCAGCTATGAAAGCTGTTCTTCAGCCTCTGCTGGAGGGTTGTGGTGGGATGTAAACACCAGCCAGAACAAATGAGAACTCCCTTTGTAAATAAAAAGGTTTATAGTCCATAATAAATTACTCCAGGTGAGGACTACATGTCTTCTGTAACAGCTTGACAGCAGTACGACAACCTTTGTTTATGTGAAAGCAGATTTCTGGAAGCCTGGCATCAGACGTGTGCAGTCCAGGGTGTGTTCACCAAGCTCGGTTTTGGTGAAGCAGAGGGCGGCAGATCCGCGGAAGTCTGAGTTCGTAGAGATGTGAGAAGCAGCACTTTGTCCATTTTACTACCTAGGGAGTGGACATTAGCCTGGTGGATTGAAGCCTGGGGTGGGGGGATTCTCCATTGCCAAGGCTTCATGAGTGTGCCTCCCCGTTTACCTCATCTTCATCCCTGGTAAGTCACACAGAGTACCACTGGGGACCAGGAGCTCAGTGAAGCTGGGTCACTGAAAATTGAAGATAAAACGCCCAGAGAGGACTGGCTGATGTTAGGGAGAGCCAAAAATGCTATTGAACTGAAGGCTGCCATCAAAACAACCTGGGCTTCCTAACACCTCAGCAGAACCACAGGCTGGTCACCTCCATGCAGCGGCGTACTGATTCAGTAATTGATGCTGCAGACCCAACCAAGTACTGCGTGCATTTACCAAGTATTTGGACATACCTTTCAGCCAATATTCCTACATTATAAATCCTTTTGTAATTATCTTATGTAGTGTTCTAGTTTTCTGAGAAACAGCATTTTGGGTTTCTTTTTTTTTGGCAATGACCCATAATTACCAAAATTAACAAAAATAAACATTTGAAATATTTTGCTCTGTGTAATCAACCTATATAACAGATGAGTCTCACATTTTGAATTGAGTTACTGAAATGAATCTACTTCGTGACGATATTCTAATGTATTAGGGCACTGTAGGTGTCAACATGAAGTCATTAAATTGCTGCTCTGCTTACTTTTACCCAAAATAATAATAGTATAAAAATAGTTTGTCTGACTTAAGCTGACTCACAGCACTCAATATGACTGAGGCCACTAATTACAAATGATTATTCTAGTTGAATTCATTTTAAAATATTAATTGTCATTCATTTGGATTAAATTATCATTTTAGAACTTAAATCTAGCCTCAAATAAGTTTGTTCAACCAGTTCAAACTTTACATTCGGGCTGCAGGTTGTGCTGTCTGTTAGAGGGTTCAAGTTGCAATTGTTTCTGATAAAATATTAGTATAAAGTATTTTTTGTAATGTATTATATTCATTGACCAGGTCTAATATAAATAGCAAGTTCCTTTTAATTAGTAAATTGTTCATTTCAGAAAAACAGCACAACCACCCTTAAGTTTCTTTGATCAGCTAAAATACAGAGGAAAAAAACAACCTCTGAAACACTGTTTCTTTCACAGCTAGAATGAAAGTTTAACAACTTTCAAGATAGAAAGAGTTAAATTCAGTAAATAATTATACAACAGAAGTTTGACCGTTTTGCACATTTTAGATTTTTAAGCATAGACAAAAGTCCAGTATTTTGGCTTTAGTTCTTAAAACACAATAAAAAAATTAAAAAGGAAAATTTAACTGTCAATTGCATCTTAAAAAAGTTTTATTGCTTATTGTATCTGTCAGGTTATATTGCTCATTTGCTTCCAGGTGAATGGATGCCTGTGGGAAAGTATGGCTGTATACTGCAGGTACTGTAGGTAATGGCAGTGAAGTCGGTTTATACATTGGCTCTATTTATAGGGGATAGTCTGATGGGTTTTTAGGGAAAAAATCTACAGTTCAGAGTCTAACATAATCTGGTCAAATCTGAGTTGGACAATTCTTTACTGAACATAAATATTTAAATCTGGAAAATTTAACTTTTATTCTAGCTGTAAAAAGAGAAATGATTTTGATGCTTTTTTTTAGTTCCAAGACCACTTTTTTATTACAAAAGAGTGAAAAAAGTTAACATTTTATTATTTTATTTTTTATTATTTCATTATAGTTATTCTCATCTTATTTTGTGTCAAAGCAGGAAAAGGGACTTGTAAGCCATTCAAGCAAAAAAAAAAAAAAAAAACACACAAACAAAACCCTCCACTGCTGACTACTCTTAATATGTAATATAAAAATCCCTTTAGAACATCCCAAAGTGTTTTCCTACCAATCTTTTTGGATTTTTGAGCTGTGAACATGGTTTAAACTTTAAGGTGTGGCTCCTGTACCTGTGCGTAATTCTCAGGACGCGTTAGAAGAGGCAGCTCGTAAGCAGTTGAGAAATGCGTTCGGACCTGCTGCATCTGACCAAATCGCTCCCTCTTTCTCCACTTTGCTCTCCGGTTCTGGAACCACACCTGCAAAGACAATTGAACCAAATGTCATTAAGTTGGAAATTAAAAACAAAGGTTTACAAGTCCGCGAGGAGAGCAGCCCAGCTTTGAGGTGGAGCGACTGTTCGTGATTTAAAATGAGATTGGAGCAGGAGAAATGGAGTCTTTCTAAACTTGAACACACTTTCACTTAAGATCTAAAGCAAATATGTGTATTTAGATGTTTTAATTGGGAATCTGTGTCATAAAATAAGGCCTCCAACTTTAGTGCGAACCTACCGTCACAGAATTGCAACTCAGAGCTGCATAAGTGTCACTCAGAGGCCGAAAGCTGAGGTGGATGACTTGTAAACAACGAGCTACAGACATTCCCGTGTAGTGTTTATGACTCTACAATCATCTCACCTTCACTTGTTTACTTTCTGACCATAACATGTGCTTATTCTCTTCCATAATCATCTTTGACATGTAAATACGACTGTGTTTATTGCAAAAAGTAGTGTGTTTGACTTACCATTAGAGAACCTGAAAGTAATCAAATTGCATTTTTTGTCTTTCGCTGCAATCATCATCCAGCAGGGTTTTTTTTTTTTCTTACCGGATCTAAACACATCAATTCAGACATTTGGTTTTATTTTTCTCCTGAGGATGTTGATGCTTCCATTGATCTTTACCTTTGTTGGACACAAGTCAAACCTGGACTAACGTTTCTGTGTGGCTCTTTCCTGATAACCATGCATCTGCTCTTTGCTCACACGCCTCACGGACGGGGCAAAAGGGGAAATTGAGAAGTGAGATGGGATTATAATTGGTGTTTGTTTGGATTTTCCCTTTTAATTTCCTGAAGCCTAAAACTTCTGGCTTTCAGACACTGTCTCATTCTAAATTAAAGAGGCACGCAGATTTGAGCCCATAATCCTGCTTTCCTTGATGTTTGATACATCTTCTTTCGAGCTCAGTCATCACCACCCAGTCTGAGATGGCTCTCTGAAAAGGTTTCTCTGTGTATTTATTGTAATGATCGTGCATGCCACCTCCTTCCTCAAATGCTGTATCCCTGAACATCTCAGTGTTTGCCCTGCTCCGAGTCTGTTGGCTATTATGCGGCTCTAACATACTTCTGTGTTGCACACACCGCCTTGTGACAGTAATTGGTAAAGACCTTGACAGCTTAAGTAGCTGGTAGACTCTCAATGAGGCTTTATTTATGTTACTGCCCCAGAGAGAAAGAGCAGAGAAATACCAAACTGGCCCCGGCAGGAGGCTGTACGGGGGCTGAAAACACTTTGAAGTGAGAGCGCGGCTCAGAGGATTGATAACCCGCCTCGGCTGTCACTCATTTCACCTTCTAAAACCAAGTAGGAGGGGAAAAAGGGGCTCCTGAGCTTGGCTTCAGGTGTCTAGCTCCCATAAATTCTAATAATACAACAGGAACATGTTTGACCAGTGTTTGTGCTCATCAGGGGCAAGTTGTGTTCTTATTTCTCCAGAAATATCAGGACTGGAGATTGTATTTTGCCTTTGAGGTCAGCGGAGGATCTTTGGTTAGAGAGATACTATGAATGTTTTACCTGCTTTCATTTAAATCTCGATGGAAATATTGTTTATCCAGTCTGCCTTACAGCAAACCTCCTGTACTGTTTTTAAATAACCGTTTGTAACAAACCTTTATCATAAGAAATTCTGCAACTGTTTCATTTTTACAGACTTCTACTTTATCCCAGGTTTATCTATGTAAATCTTAGAAGACAATGGCAAAGATAAACTACATTTACCCTGGATAATGTTATTTCATCCTGTGTGTACCGATGCCAGAACAACATTTTTCTTTGTTCCTTTTTGTAAGTCAGAGGTTTCCATAGCTGTCCTTGGCATTTGGCAGAATAACTTTTTGAACAGTCTGAATCAGGATAAACATTTTTGAGGGAACTTCCACGGGCTTTTCACAATTGTTTAGTGCGACTTTGGCCCATTCCTTTTTACAGAACTGGGTTACTCATTCACCTCTGCCCACAATTTCTTTAATGAAAGATCCTGGCTTTGTAATTGGCCACTCTGAAAAACTCTGTTGTCCTAAAGCCACTTTGTAACTAATCTGGTGGAATGACTGGGATCAGTGTCCATTTTGGAAGAGTCATTTGGATCCGGGCTTTACTTCCTAGCTGATATCTTAAGACGTTACTTCAATATTTCAACATAATGTGTGTTTTTTTTTCTCATGATACCATCCGTTTTGTGAACTAGTCCCCTCTGTAAAGCATCTTCACACCATCGTGTGGCCTCAACCTGCGTGCTGTATCCTAAAGCCTGCAGGATTCCTCCTGTTTCCGCCAAATGTAACAAGGTAATTATGGCCAAACCCTTGGGTTTTAGGTTTAACAAACCACAAGATACGACTCCAAAAATCATCCCTGAGCCTATTTGCAAACAGTAATCAGCCTTTTATTTTGTTTTTTTAATTATGGAGTCCTTCTTGGTGAGTGGCCTTTCCTCCCATGTTGGTACAGGATTTTTTTCACTGCGGATAATGACGCTTTCTTAGAATCTCCAGCAAGAACAACATTTCCATGGTCTTTATACGTGCATATGACTGAACAGATGAATGTACTGTAGCACCTGCAGGCATTCATGTAATTGTACCCGAGGATGAAACAGACTTGCTGAGGTGGTCAAATTTCTTCTTGATATCTTAAGATATTTTTTTTACATGACATCAAACAACAAAGTGTGTTCGAGAGAGCGCCTTAAAATACACGAAGGGCGCGACTCCAATTAACTCAAACATTGTGAATTAACCTATCAGAAGCTCACAAATCCTTCAATCATCATCATATGGGCTTCCCATATTGTTTAAAGACATAATATAAAAGCATCTAGGAATATTATCTTGCTCTTTTTTTCTGGCATTAACAAACAGAGTTACTTGTTGTAATCCTAGCTGTGCTAAAACAGCAGAGATTAGTCAGATTTACTGTAAGACATGGAGAGAGACCAGTTTTATTAGTAGCACTTTAAAATTTCAGGTCTAAACAATAACTTAACATTAAAAATGAACATGATGTAAAAACAAATAAAAAATGTTCTCATTGCTAAACGTTTTCATACGTTTTCACATTCTGTCCTAGTTCAACAGATAGCTTCACACGATGTCTCGCCTCTTTCCGATCCGCTCTGACCGTCCTGCCTCCACTGTATCTCTGTGGGGGGTCAGCATCTCGTCTTTCATCCGTAAACCCGCGCGCGCACCTGTGTTTCCCGGGTGAACTCCACCTCAGATGCCATCTCGTCTCTCTGGACTATCAGAGCAGTAAATCTGAGCGATGTGATGCTGCTGAGACCTCTGACCTCTGACCCCTGACCCTCACATGTAGTGTATGCGAGTCAGATCTGAATTCACCTTCTTCCTTTGAAACCCTGAGACTAAAACAGCAAACAACTGCAAGCCCTGCCGTTGTTTAACAGAAGGTCCCCCGTTATTTGGTTTGCACGTATGTTATCCAGAAACGGTTGAGGTCAGTTTGCTTAAATTTTTTTGCAAAGACTAAATAAATAAAATAAAAAAGAAAAATCAGTATATTTTTGAAGTATTGCTTTTATCAGCAGTTTTTTTCTTAAAATCTCTTTTACTCCAGATGCCGTCCTAACCAGAGTTGGGTAGTAACTAGTTACATTTACTCAGTTACATTTACTTGAGTAACTTTTTGAACAAAATGTACTTTTAGGAGTATTTTTACTGCACTCTACTTTCACTTTTAAGTATCGCTACTCTTGAGTAAAATTTCCCGCTACTCTACCCACTGTGAGTAACTTCATGCATGAATAACTGACTTGTTTTAACCAAAAATGCACCAGAGAGACAAAACCCCAGAGTTTATGTTAAAATATGACTTCTTATTTGTACACTTGCTTTGTTGTTTTAATGTTATTTTCTACCTGCTGAGCTCATTGAGGCATTTGGAGGTCATATGAACATTCAGTAAACAGTAAATATTGTCATTGGAAGAACTTTGCACTGTTCTAACGTACTGTAAATACATTACCTGCTGTAAGTACTGCTTTCAAGTTTAATGTTGAAACAATGGTTTAGAAAAGTGTTTTTTTGTCTTTAAAATACCAGAATTTGCACATAACCTTATATTTTTGTCTGTCCAATTACATATTTTCTAAATATTAAATCATCAGCTGTCATGATTAATTACTCAGTACTTGAGTAGCCGTCTTACTGAATATTTTTTTTACTATTACTTGAGAAATTTCTTGGCTGACAGCTTTTTACTTTTATTTGAGTAAAAATATGTTGAAGTAATGCTACTCTTACTTGAGTACATTTTTTTGGCAACTCTACCCACCTCTACGACCTGGTGAGCTGTGAGTTTGTCGTGTGTGAAATACTTGAGCGGAGCACAAAACTCCGTCGTCTGGCTGACAAGACATCTTATGTCTTTTATCTTTTTAGCCTGAGCGTTTAAGGGGGCTGCTGGGAGAGCTGATGGCCATAAAGCTGCATCCGTCTGCAGCAGCCTGGTCAGTGATAGCACAAACTGCAGAGCGGCATGCCTTCAGACTCTGGGTTGAGTTACAGCCCTGGAGGCTGAACAGATTTCCTGTGTTTTCTGCTCACTGCATCAGCTCATCATGTGGAGGATTGTGTTTTTTACTTATTTATTTACTTATGATCAATCTCTTATCTCATCTGAATTGACACTCATGGAAAGAGTATAGCCAGAATTTTAAATATTAGGTTTGCTTTAGCCAGAACTCATAGTACGGTTATAACGGTCCAACCAATGGGAACCCATGGGAAAGGTTTCACACCTCCTGGAGACCACAGCAGGGACACATTCTTGTCTGAACGGGACTTTAATGAAAGAAAAACAAGGCAAATCCAGGGGCTTTGGTCCTCATCCACATGCACCACACAAAGGCATGGTGCAGATATGGCAGAGGTCTCTTTCACTGCTGTCTGATGCAGGAGTGCATTACAGCAGTTGTGACCAGTTTCTAAGCTAATTGAGCCTAAAAGGTCAGAGCGGCGCTGTGGGCCTCTGTCCAGAGGGAAACTGAAAGGAACGACCGCACAGTTTCAGGAGAAAAAACACTAAACTTTGAAAGTGCAAAGGATAAAGTCATCAAGACAATTCGCAAGAAAAACACAGCGGAGCCATGTGTCGATGAAAGTCTGCTCTCTTTTCACTGCACATATGAGGCCCAGGCAGCTCAAACCTCAGCCCCCCCCTGGGCCCCCTGGCCTCTGCAAGCTCCCACTCCCCCACTCTCTCTCCCTACTCCCACATTACCAGATAAATCTCTCATGTTGTTCTGTGAGCGACTTTATCTCTGCAGATGCTGACGGATCCAGGGAGGTTTTGTCCAGTCTTACCTGCACTCGAGCTTCCGTCAGGTCAGTCCTCAAAGCCAGTTGCTCCCTGGCGTAAACGTCCGGATAGTGCGTCTTTTGAAAAACCTTCTCCAGCTCCTCGAGCTGGTAGCTGGTGAAAGTGGTGCGGTTGCGTCTCTTCTTGCCCTTGTTGCTTTCACCGCCGTCAGCTTTTTCCAGCGGACTCGCCAAATCGTTGCTCGGCGACCTTTCAGAGGTCGCCTTGACACCTTGATCCTTCACAGCCAGGTATCTGGAGTCCATTCCTGGTGGATCTGGGTCCGGGGCCAAATCAGAGTCTGTCAGGCCTGAACTGTCCTTACCTGCAGAGAGAGGAAGTGTGTGCGACTCTTAAAAAAACGTTTTTGCTATAATGAAACAGCCTTTCGTAAATCTGCTATCATCAAACCGAAGACAAATGAGGAAAAAAGGAAGCAATAAGGAATGTTATCACGTAAAGAAAATAGGGTGTCGTTTTCAGAAGACAGGAAGGTGCAACAGGATCCATATGTTTAATATATTTGGACCTCAAAGATATTTTCATTTTTTAGGTAACCTTGTTGGCCTTGGGGTTGAAAGAAAAGTGCAAAAGTTGTCAGAGAGATTGAGTCCCTGCTGATTTCCAGCCAGATTTACTGATTGTAATTTCACGTCGGTATTCCCCATGTTTCCCATACATCTGCTCCTCTGCTCTTATTCAACAAAGCCTACATATTTAGTGCCATCCTAAAACTATCAAAAAGTTATTTTCTGCTGTCGTTTCTCAACACTTTCTTTGCCTTGGCTCACTTAAGAAAATCTGCTGAGTATTTTAGTCATATATCCAACAAAATCTCCCCAGTGTGATATATTTGATCTTGGGCCATTTTAGGAGATTTTCCTCCTGGGAATAAACATGGATCATCCTATTAGTTCCATCCAGTATCAAACAGAAGAAAACAAGGGGCTTTTTTGAGCAAACTTCCAGTAACTGGCCTCTGACAGAGCATTCAGAACTGATGATTTCTTTGTTGGATCAATATTTTTATTTATGAGGTTTGACGGGGTGGAACAAAGGAATTTCACACTCTGTGTGATGGAATTTTGTTGTGAAATGTGTTGGTGCACAGCGTTGAGCTGTGCTTCCAAAACTGGCTGCTTAAACTGCTGGAGCATTGATTTTTCTATTACGTATGACTGAAAGTCTCAGGTTTTACTCCCCGAAGACTTCTCAAGCATCAGCCTTGTCCACTAAAAGCCACTCTCATAAACACCTCTTCTTTTATTCTCCCTGCTTAGTTGCTGTTTGCGAGTGCAAAATGTTTTGGAGCGCAGCGTGTGGCTGAAAAGTTACATCTGTAACAAGATTATCACAAATAAATTGCTGTTGAGTAGCTTCCAGAGATCCAAGAACAATAAAAGCATTTTTTTTCTGCCTGTCGATTGCGCTCCCATTTGATTTCTTCATGGCTCCAGTTTTACTGTAAAACCTCAAGCAGCTCTCTGATCATAAATTTCCACAGTTTTCCCTCTGCCTGTTTTCTGTTGTGAACCAGCTGCTCCTTTCCAAATGTTGCTTGATCCAGCTAAAAAAAAAAAAGAAAGAAGGCACTGCTAACACATCGCTTGGAAAAACACATTCCCATGTAGGACTTGGGAATAGGCTGCTCAGCGAGAGCTGTCTCACTCACTTTCAGTAACACGGTACTTTGTCAAGTTATTTTTTAGGCCTGCTGAGGTCTAAAATTCATCCCCTCATCCCAAGATGTATCTGGCAAAAAGTGGGAGATGTTTAGGAGCCACTAAAGTACAACAAGTGTGTGAATTTTGATCCTCTTATTCTGAACAAAGAGGCTTAAAGAGAATAAAACTCTGCTCAGTTATCAAGGTACCACTAGTAGATGAATATGTGTACATCATAGTCTATATTATATATTTTCAATACTATTATGTGTAGTTTAGTCCAAGATTCCTAACCCTGGTAGATTTAGGTTTAAACCATATAGTCTTAATTGTACCAGCACATTTTCTTCCAACTAGCAGGAATATTAAAATGAAAATTTTGTTGCGGTCCAGGCTGGGGCTCGACTTAAATTTGATCAAGAATCTGTGGAGGGAGCCAAAGATTAGGGTGATAGCAATGAGCGCCTCCATCCTCCTCAAAGACTTGGAGCTCTTTGCAAAAGATAAATCATCAAAATACCAGTTGAAACCTGAAAAAAACAATTAGTCTGCAATTATAAAAAAAGCTTGCTTGATGCAATGCCAGTAAAGATTTTTCCACAGATTTTTAAGGATTATATTTTATATTATTACATTATATTTTTAAATAAAATATCAATTAAAAATTGAGAATTATTTTGTTGAAAATTTATAATCCTTTTATATAGCTTATTATCTTTTGATCAGAAACCAACTTCTCGGTGGAAAGAAAATAATACCTAAATCTGCAAGGGAGAATAATAATTTTGGGCTTAACTTTCTGTATTTTTAATTTATTTTGTTTATGAAAATTCGTATTTTCTTCAAGGTGATGGAGTATCTGGAAGGATCTTTAAACTTTCAAATCACATCATGTCAGATGCCACGGAGTTCCTCAAGGTACCTTTCTGAGGCCTATCTTTTTACACCCTGGACCAGTCGCCAATCCATCACAGTTCGGAAGATAAATAGTCCTCTTTTATTAACTTTCTGACAAATATTAGGCATGGTTGAGAGACTAGTGTCTTCAGCTAAATTCAGAAATAAGTTAAACTTTAATTATTGCACAAGATAGTGCCATTTCAGTCTGAATAATAAGTCTAATTTTTGATTAAGCTTTTTTTAAATTTTAGTAATCCCTCAAAACTCAGGTAAAACAAATTTTCACACTCTTATCTTCAAATTACTAAATTACTGCAATGGTTCCCTTGTGTCAATGAAAAGAGGCTAGTTCACCCTCGGGTAGCACAGAATTGAGCAGCAGGAGTTCTAATGGGCTCAAACAGAGGAAATAATATCATAGTATAATTCCTGCTTAATGGGGCTGCTCTGACTGCTGGTTAGTTTTAAAAATTATTCTAAAATTCTTTGTCTTTTTGTTTTCAAAGGTCAAAAACATTTCTATTCCAAGAAGTTTTTTTTTTTTTTTTTTACTTTTTATGACTATTAAGACTCTTTTAAGAAGCAGTTAAAAACTCTTAATTACAAAGGCCATTTGTTGAATGTTTATTTTTATAGTGGTCTTATTGAGATGTTATGCTATTTTTAATATTTTATTTTAATTGTTGTACTGGTTTCCTGCACAGCGCTTTGTGATTGCTCTATCTGTGAAAAGCACTTAATCAATACTTTATTTACTTATTTCTTTTTTGTGCTGTATGTCATTATTGGGTCAACATGTCTGTGAAATGTGCTTTAAAATAATAACTTTGACTTATTTACGTTTACCTCCACCCAACCAGGAAATTTGAAGAAATTACAGTTTTGCCAACTGGCACAGTTTCTGTGGATGTTTGTTTCATGAAAGCAGCACCAACGATGAGACAATATGGTGACGCTAGAGAAACACAGTTAGGGTGGAGCAGAACTGAAGTAGTTGTGGGAGAGAGGCTCACCCAGGCTGTCCGAGAACCCCCAGTGGGTCTGACACGACAAGACAACAACATGCATGATTTCAACTAGTCAGAATAAAAACCCTTACTAACTCAGGAGGTGTGGAAGAGAACTGGACTACAGTGGCTTTCCATAGAGATTTTTTTCTCCATGTAAAAACACAAAAAGTTGAACAAGGGGAAAGCTTTCATTTTAACTTTTTTCAATATCATTATACTTGATATTTAAAAATGGAACAGATATCTTTAGAAAAAATCTGCTATTAGTTTAAATTATATTTCACCTTTTATTATTCATCTAATCAATTTTATTTTGTAATATATTCTATTCTGTACGTTTATACAACTTCCATGGTGTAAAAAATAAGAATTATGCACACCAGCTTTATCCTATTGTGAATTTTCTCTAATCTACATAGGGTGAAGATTATACATGAAGGTTCCAATAACTAAATAAACTTCCTACAACACTGGTTTCAATTTGAACAACAAAACAACAGGGTTTTGAATGTTAACAACATGTTGGTACAATTCTGACTTAATAGTTCTCCATTTGTCATGGCATAATTGGTGGGGTTTATTTTAAATGGTTGCTCTCATGGTGTGGACCAGGCTTTCAGTCATAAAATGTAGAACCAGTAGTAGCGAATGAGGTTGAGGCTATTATCAAGGCTTGGCGTTAATCTACTTCCATTTCAGAACCACTTCTGATGTGTTTGGAATCATTAATCTCTTGAGATAACAAATTTTTGCTGGAATAGTGGTTTAGGTGTGCCACACCTAAATTATCAGTGTCTCTTCCCCTCAGACACTCCTTACAAGTTATCTAGAGGCGACCTGCTTGTGTGGTACAGCTGGACATTCAGAAATCCAGACGTAACTAAAGCTGAAGGTTGGTTTACTTGATTTTACTTAGCCTTTCAAAAAGACAGTAGAACCTGAGTTCAAGCCTCTGTAACGAGTAAAACTCTACAACACAGTTGGAGATGGACTCCTGTTGCTGACCATGTTTTCTTATTGTGCTTGATGGGGGGGGGGATGTCATACTGCCATTACATCATATTTCCTTTGCTGGAACTCGTGGTCCCCATGAAGCACAAGCACTCAGGGTCTTTGAAATCACGAGGCCTCTCTCTGATCAAAGGCTTTTCTTTAACCAGCATCACTTGTTTTTTTGGCAGGATTGATACTGTAACAATCTCCTGCTTTTAATCAATTCAAAGTCACTAATGATATTCTTATGGCCTCAGATAATGGATTTGTGTCTGTACTTGTCCCGGTAGATTTCAATGCCGTATTTAATACAGTTGATAACAATATTCTCTTAGAAAGGCTTGAAAATGCTGTATGGATTCAGTGAATAGCACTAGGATGGCTTAAATCAGCCTAGTGCTATTCACTGTTCAACAGATTCCAGTTTGTTCAGGTAAATGATAAATCATTTTCAAACTCCAGGGTTACTAATGGAGTTCCACAGGGTTCAGTGCTTGGTCCTATTTTCTTTACTAAAATATGCTTGCAACAGGTAAAATTATCAGACGACTTGGGGTAAATGTTGATGATACTCAGCTTGTATGTTTTTCCATGAATCAATCCAATCAGTCAGGTAGACTACAGGTATGACTTGAAGACATAAAAAACTGGAAAAGAATGTCTGCTTTTAAATTCGAAGAAGACTTAAGTTGTTGTCTCTAGACCAGGGCCTTTTAAAAAGAAACTGCTTAGTCAATCATTTAATCTGAATTGCAGTAAATTGGCCTCTGGTTATAAAGCCAGTTTTAATAAATAATAAAACCAAAGGCTCATATTTTAACCAGGACATATAATTTAAATCCAATATTAAACAGGTTTCTAAAATTTCCTTTTTTGTTTTACCACCTAAATATTGCCAAACTTACAAATATCCTGTCTAGAAGTGACTCTGAAAAACTAGTCCATGTGTTTACTTCAAGAATGGACTATTCTAATTCTTTACAGAAGTCCACACAGCACAGTTCAAAGCCTTCAGCTGATCCAAGTTGCCTCAGAAATTTCTGATATAGATTAAAACTGAGAAATCATATTTCTCCTATTTTAGCTTTTCTTCATTGGATCCCTGTTAACTTCAGACAATACTTTAGAGTAATCCTTCTCACATATAACGCATTATAATCAAGCTCCATCATACCTCAGAGATCTGATTGCCCCATATGTTCCTAACAGAGCTCTCCGCTCTCAGATGGCAGGTCTACTGGTGGTTACAAGAGTTTCTAAAAGTAGAATGGGAGGCAGATCCTATCAGGCTCCTGTCCTGCGGAACCAACTCCCAGTTTTAGTCCGTGAGGCATACACCCTGTCTACTTTTCAGCCTGACTTAGTGTCTTGGGTTATAGCCTCTCTGCTAAGTGCTTTGGATGACATATGACATTGTTTCCTCATTCTACTTTATTCTTCTATACTCTCCAAATTTGTATTGTTTGCTATTATTTCAACTTTACACTTTATTTTCTCTCTCTGCTTTTTCGCTTGATAGTTGCTATGTCTGGCTCGGTGGTTTCTTTAGCTGTAATACCACTATTGAGGGGGGCATTGGCTGGGCTACTGGTGGCAAAGAAATTATCTTCTCCTTCTGTAGATGATACACTTGACTCTGAATTTTTTTGTTTAACCCTGTTTGGAATCCTAGACGTAGCTATTGGCCGAGCTTTTATTGCAACTAGACTTAAAAACTGGCTCAGAACTTATCCGTGTAGTTGTGTTTCCTTCCTGGATGAAGTCAATAAAATAGCTAGTACTCCATTTACCTTTTCACTTTCTCACACATATAAAGTATTCCTGGATCTGTGCCTCTGTGTTATTCAGGTATCTCTGCTCTGTCTATTCAAAAACGTTGCAGATGGCCGTTCACACATATCCTGGTTCTGCTGGAGGCTTCTTCCTGTTAAACGGGAGTTTTCCTCTCCACTCTCGCTACATGCTTGGTATGAGGCATTGCTGCTAAATCAACGACACAATGCAAGCGACAGTCCACTGTTACTAAATGCGGATCCAGGAGGACTCAACACTGCATGTCAATGACTTGATGCAGTCTGCTGGGTTTCTTTAGATAGATTTTTTTTTTTACCAATCTATCTCCATCCATCCATCCATCCATCCATCCATCCATCCATCCATCCATCCATCCATCCATCCATCCTTTTGTAAAATGCCTTCAGATGACATGTGTTGTGAATTGGCAGTATATAAATAAACTGAACTGAATTCAAATCCATCCCAGGTGAGACAGACATCAAAACCGTTCTCTTGCAAGGAATGCCATATGTATGGAAAGGGTCAAGATGCAATCTCTGATGAAGTCAAGTTTGGGCATGTTTGGCTTTTCATTTCTACACATGAAAGACTCCAAATGTAGTTCACCCATAACAATGAAGCAGAGAGGCATTAGAAGAGGTACATCTAATTTAAAACATTTTTTTTTTCTCAGCTGAAAATGCTGCACATCCTCTTCATTTGTAATGACAGAAAGTACAGTTTTCATTGCAGTTGAGCCTACAATTACCAAGGCCCCTAACCACAAGTTGCCTACGGATCTGTGTATCGTTTATGAATGTATGTGTGTTGATGAGTGTGATTGGGGGAAGGTAAATAATGTAAAGCAGTTTGAGTGGTAAATAGGACACATAAATTCAATCCACGCACAGTCTATTTACAGTTAGGCATTTACAATTAGTGTAAAAACATGCTGAGGAAATTTTACCCTTGCGTACAGCATCACTGTCTGTTTCCAAAAGCAACATTTTATGTTTACTGAACCAATATCTCTGACTCACAATACAATGCTGTGAGGTTGTGGGCATGTGAATGATCAAGTCCTTATGAGCCTGACGGTCAGAGCGGTCCGGACAGGTATTACAGCTGCAACATCAAAGTGTAAGTTTAACTAGCTGTAAAGCAACAGGGCACCTTCCCTGGCTTTTTACTGACTGCCCTGACTGGGGTCAGCTCACAGTGTTAAAAGGAAACATTATAAATTACTGACCAAATATTGACAAGTAGAGAAATTAACAACATGCTTGTCAAACAGGAGAAGACACATCTAAGGTTAAAGGGGCAAAAGGAGATTAAAATGAGGCAGAGGAAATGCATTAAATCCATTTTGTGATCTTTAATTTGCTAAAAGAACCAGAATCCAGTCTAGAAAATCCCATGACTTTAATACGATGTTATTGCCATTATATTATTCTGACATTATTAACATCAGTGAATCATATTATTATTATTATTATTATTATTTTTAATTTATGTATTTTTTACTGATTAACATTATTATTACGTTTTTGTAATGATTGTTTGTTTTTTGGCCACTTGAGGGCGACAAAAGCTGGTTGCAACGGCAACTTTACATCATTACAGCCCTGGTAAAATTATTACATTTAAATAATAACATTAGATAAAGCACATGGGAAGTTTCATTATTCAGCCGAGATATTATCTCACTGAGAGGTATAACTGCAGCGTTCATAACTAATTCCCCTGCCTCTCCATGTGCAGTCTGCACCAACTCTTTATGACCTTTTAAAAAATAGTCACTAATCTAATTATGTTTCTACAACTTGTTCTTTTAAAAATATAAGAAAATTATAACACTGCTTGGACAGATTAGTGTAAAAATATACATTTTCATGAAATTAAGATTTGAAATGTCTTTCACCATTGCTGAAGATCCTATCAATCTCTTTGAGTTTGCAATCTTCAAATATGGTCAGATGACAGCAAATATCAGAATCCAAATTTTTCAATAAAAATATTTTTGTCTACTTTTACAGAAATGCACACATTACGTCCAAAAATGCATTGCATAATTTGCTGTAAAAACATTGCATCTTTGCATCAAATTTGCAGTACGAGAGCAAACTGAGTTTCTGACAAAAACAGAGCAATGGAAAACATCAAGCACTTGTTTTTTTTAATTCTTTGTACAATCAAGAATGTCACAATACTATTTGAAAGAACAATAATGATTAATTAAATCCCAGCTGAATACACACTCTTTCTGTCTTGCGGTGTCCTTTCGCGTACTCACACCAGCACAATTTAAAATATTTTTGCTCATGAAGACGTTGCAGCAGAGCATAATTGTTAGCATCTATATTTTTGTAAAACAGATCGCTGCTTGACCGTGTTTGTGTTTGATTGTTTTTGTTTATGAAATTGAAAAGCATGTTTCTATGTAAACCTAGACCAGAAGATAAATCACTTAACGAGCTCAAGAACCTTAAACATACATTTTTCAGGGCACTGTTTCAGGGGAAAGTAGCAACTTCTACCCGTCACCTTCCTAAAGGTACACGTTTTAAAGTTAGCGCTATTGTAAAGTGCAGTTCAAAATATGTAAAAATCCACAAAAACAAATTTAAACTAATATTTATCTGAGTTTAAATCCAGCTGGCCATTCACAGACATCATCCTCATAAGTGATCTCAGTTAAACCCAATCACTAACCCCAAGTTATTAGGAAAGTGTCAGATATAATGACTAAATAGAAAGCTTGGCAACTTTGTAATTTCTCGTGGATCTTTCCTTTTTTTTTAACCACATACAAAAATTCGAAAAAAATAAATAAAAATAAGATCGGAACTTTCCGTAAAGTAGCTTTACACGTTTTTGCAAAATCCCGCAGTCGTAGCTACAATGCTAAACATTCGAAACTTATTAGCTTTGTATGACTTAACTTTGGAAAAACCACAATGCTGCACATAAAAGAGTTAGCCTCACAAAGCTCTGAGATTTTGACCTTACTTCACACTGAGCGTTAAAACATTTCATTCGCTCTGTCTGCTTTATCCAGTCCTGCTTCTGTACAAGACTTCAGTTTACATGACACAGCGTCAACGAGACCAAAGAAACCCGTGGACTTCACGAGCTTTTTTCTGTCCGGCTGCTCTCACTCGGCCGTGCAAACTGAGCCTAATGTAAATTGTCCTGCCAAACTTTAGGCTAAATGGTAAAATGATCCTGAGTCCTTGTCATCTCCACTCATGTCAGGGACTTGCTGAAGCGTTCCTCGGCCTTCCGGGCCGCAGGGCTGGTTCCCATTACGCCCTGCTCCAACCAATCTGTACAGACGACTGTTATCAGCGGCTGAAGTGGTTGTGTTGGGTCAAAAACGGTGAAGGAAACTGAAAACCTGAAAAGAGTGACAAAATCTCACAGGATGCTGAAATCCCATCTAAAATGTTCTTTAACCGCCTCTGAAGGCTCTGGAGAACAAAAACATCCAGCCTGCAGGATTATCTGGGCCAAACAGCTAAATAAGAGCTGTTATTTATTTACCTTGTGTTTAAATTGACATCCCTACATGTCACATGTGTCAAGTGATCGCAAGCATAAACCTTTTATGACAAGACCCACGATTCAACTCTTGAAGCTGGTGACCAACGCCGAACGCTAGAGCGGGTTTTCCTTTGACACCAAAAGAGTTTCAACCTGGGGTTTCAGACAATTTTTTCTGCTGCATGCACAAAGAAGGACTCACCCGCTTCTCCAAACAGACCAGGGGCAGGGAAGCTGAGCTAAAGGTCAGCACCCGCAGACACCGAGAGAAGACATGGAGACATCAAAAGACATCTCTGGAGATTCACACGGATACTGAGGTGGCTGCATGGAGACTTAATGAACAGTCCGCAGTGCTCCAATCATAAATTACATTTGGAGTTAAAAAAAATTTTCTGAAATAGCAAATTGTTTGTGCAGAAACTTTAAAAAAAAAAATTTTGGGGCCCCCTCTGAGTTCTTTAAGAATAACTTGCTTTGTTTTATGTTAAAACTAATATTGAGAGAACTCGTTCTGCGGGTCATTAATACCGGATGATGCTTTTGATGCCCTGCATTTGTCCAAACCAGTGCTCCGTGTGTTCTCCACCATGCATCTCCGTCTTCTCTCTTTATAATTCAGTCAGTGTGTCAGCTCACTGAGCTCTCTCTCCTCGCCTTGGTTTCACGCAGCAGCATGACTGACAACCTGCTGGCTGTAAACAACATGTCTACTGACTCAAATGTAGGTAAATGTTTATTAAACGACCGTACTGCTTTCTGTCTACTAAAGCGCCCAGGTCAAAGCTGACAGCTTGCTCGTTATACCAATCAAAGATCTGCGTTTAAATCACCTGAGCCTACCAGCCTGCAAATGACCTTAGCAGAGCGCATCTTTGACAATTTAAACCTTCTCTGCCTAATGTACAGCTTTGACAAAGGAAATAAACCTGCCATAAGAAACATTCAAACGTGTTCTAGTAAAAGAAAAAAAAACAGGAGGAAACATTTATCTTTTTTTCTTCTACTATAAGCTCAGCATATTTTACTCAGCTCAGTTGGAAGTGAGTAAAACCCTTCAATTAGTGATAATTCAGAGCAAAGCAGCATCCAAACTGGCTGTTACGTTTAAGCCGTCACGTGAGTTGGCATTTAATTTTATCTGCGCGTCAGTGAAATCATCCTAAATGCGCTTAAAGCAGGAACTGCTCTAATCCAAAAGCTTGAGGAGGCACCAAGGAGGAGGTTGGTCAGTGCAGGGTCAAGTCAGTGTGAGGTGGGGGGGAATAAAAAGCAAACAAAGAAGTTTGACATCTGAGTCGTATTAATGGCTGGGTTCCTCTGTCTTTAGGGCCGAGATGGTTTTTTTTTTTTCCCCCTGCCTCTTTTACTTCATGGTGAATCTGGCCATTAAACTGTTTTGCTGTAAAACAAGAAAGCTAGATGAGCCGAATTCACGTGTTATATATATATACATACATACATATACAGTGGCGTGCACAGACATTTTGGGGGGCAGGTGCTCGGGGGGGAGGGGGGGGGGGGGCACTTTTTAGCGCACGTGGAACACTTAATTATAAAAAAAAATAATAATAAGATACACACGCATGTTGAATGAAATTTGACTTTTATTTGTAACATTCTCTAAATGTGAGTTTTCAATGGAAAAAAGTCACACCACCAACAGAACAGACTAAAGCGTACTACTTTAAAGCAGCATCCTCCTTGGTGCCATGTCTTTAAAGATGTTGATGACCTCGCTGTGGTTTACCTCAATGTCTTTTTCAATGGCAAGCAGAAGAAGGTCAGAGAGCCTTTCTTCTCCACACAGGCTTCTTAGTTTAGTTTTGATGATTTTCAGCTTGGAAAATGATCTTTCAACTGAAGCTGTCGTCACTGGTAATGTTGTATATATTTGGATCATTTTGACAAAGGCAGGAAAGATCAGCTGGCCATTGTTTTCCTCAGTATTGAACATATTTCTTGTAGGTTCTTTGAAGTAAAGCTGGAGTGGAAGACCTTTAGTTCTGTCTTAAACTGCTCCTCATCTTCTCCATAGAAGATGCAGGCGACCGCGCGAGTTCACGTGACAAAGGAAGAGAGATAGGCTGGTCGGGTATGCGCAAGGAGGTGGCTCATTTCGGTGCATTGTTTCAGTCGTTTTTAATGGCTCAGGTTTTCAAAAGATAATTTCAAAACCGACCTCAGTAATATCTTAATAATATTCAGGGCAGTCAAACTTTTTTTACAGTAGCAGGCTACACACTACCAGGTAGGAGGGTGCACTTATATATATATATATATATATACTTCAGACTAAACAGTGGCTCTGTGACTACTGTAAAAAACAAATAGCAATAGTGTAGTCGGTGTTGCCAAATTAGGCAGGTTTCCAACCAATAAGGCTTTTGAACACATTGAGGTGGAAAAAAAATAGCTTATGGGCAGATTGTAAAAAATTTCGGAAGCTTTTCATAACATTTGTTGGGCTTTTAGAAAGATTTACTAACAAAATATATCAAAATAGTCATTTATTTTTTAAATATGTTGAATCTGTCGATCTGACATCGTCAATGAAAATTAGTTATAATGAATAATATTGATTGTTATAATAAAACAAGAAAAGAATAATGGTTAATCAAGTGTTTGGTCAATGTAAACGCCCAAGAGGGGTTGAGTTCTACTTATCAACTTAAAAATATTTCATGACTGCGTGTAAGAGAAATGTTTAATTGAGCTATACTGAGAGAAATTAAGTTCATATTAAAGGTAGATTTACAACTCATGTTGGGAAGCTATTTATAATTTTTTCTGGGTGAAATATCCTGATTGTTAAAGAGATCTTGTGTGTTATTTGGTTGTCTGATTGTACATTTTGTTTGGAGCCCATATGTGCCGTTTTTTTTTTTTTTTTTTCTTTGCTTCAGCTCAGTTGTGTGCTAATGGCATGTTGTGTTTGCTTTTAACATGAGAGAGTTTAAGATTTGGCCTTGTTTTTTCTTTTAAGTTGGGCAGGTTTTATGCTGGTTTGGGTTACTGGAAACTAACAGTGACTTAGGGTAACCTGTAGCACTGTGTCTTAACTTAAAAGTCCAGCATAAGCTACACGCTAATAAACATGAGCGCTGGTGTAAGGCTGAACACTGACTGAAGTAACAATTCTGACTAGAACAGGTTCTTTAATTACAGCAGCTATGAGAACAAGGATCAGAACAAAGCAGAGTTCCCTTCTACCTGCAAGGAACTCAAGTCTCTTCAGTTTGGCAGTTTTAGTGCTTGGTTCTGCTCCTTGTGCTGCTAGCTGTCCCCTAGCTAACCCTGCTAGCTGTCCCCTCGCTAACCCTCCTAGCGTGAATGTTTACTCCAGTTTAGACTTCAGTGCTGACATTTCAAACAGAAATTAATGGCGCTCCTTCCAGCTGGCTCTCTGCTTTGTTGTCACTTCTTTCAATTGTTTGGTAATCAGACCAAATTTCCATCCCCCTCTACCGACACCAACGGTGACCACAGCCGAACTGCAGCGGCGACTGAAGGCTATGACTCAGTGTCCCGCCCCTCTCCAGCTGTGATTGGCTAGCATGTTGCCTTCAGTCGTTGATTTGATTGGTTAAATTGTATGATTGACACATCAAAGATAGTACTAAAAGGAGGATGGCCACTCCGAGGTAAAAAAGAAAAAGAAAAAGACGGCTTCCAGTCCAGGGTCTGCTCCGCGCTCACCCAGAAGGCACAAATATCGCTCCATTTTATAATCAGGGAAATGTTGACCGGCTACTTTTGACTGCCCTGAATATTAATAAAAAAAAAAAAAAAAAAAAAAAACGAGTTTCAAAAGGGCATTTTCGTTGATAAAGGGCAAACTTCCTAGTGCTTTAGCACCACCTAGTGTCTATGTATGCACGCCCCTGTACATATACATACACATATATATGTGTATGTATATATATATATATATATATATATATATATATATATATATATATATGTGTATGTATATATATATATATATAACACGTGTGTGTGTATATGTCTGTGTGTGAAATCCATATGAAATAAAGCAACTGAAAGTAGAATTTCTATATAATTTAAATAATATTTATCTCTTATTTGTTTCAAATAGATAAACGAAATACCTTTAATTTCAGCTCATTTCCCAGTTTGTACCCCCACCCCCTCCCTCCGTCTCGTATCCTGAGCGAAGTGTTTACGGTTTTCAAGCTCAGCCTAACAAGTGTGCCTCGTTTACAACGTTATGTAAAATTTTACTTCATCTCTTTTTACCGGATCTATGTCAGGGTTAATGGGTGGTAAAAACTTAACTGCCTAGTTTAAGAGACCCACAGGACCTGAAAAAAAGACATAAAAAAAAGAATTATCTCACTGGTCCTGAAAAGATGGAGCCGTAAAAAGCTACCAGGAAACTGAACTGTCAAAACATCTTAAAAGTGCTGCTCAGATTCATTGCAGCAATGATTAATATTGCGGGTTGGAGCGATTGCTTCGTGCGTAAAAGCTGCCCATCGTGTCCAAAAGCGTCTATTATTGGAATTATTTTTAGTTCCGGAAGTGGAGCTTCCCTGGGATTTTTGTTATGTGCGCGTCAGCTGAAAATATCGATGCTTGTAGGAAAACCTTTTCTGAGAACGTGAACGCGCAAAGACGTCCATCAGAAACGTTGCAATCCTGTCAATAGAAGCTCTAGCTCTGTGAAGGATAACACCCGAGCGCACAGTTTGTGTTCTGTATTTAGCTGCAACAACAGATCGTCCGTTTGCACTACTTTGTGTGCTCGGTGGAAGAACACCAAGTGTGGTGTTTGTAGGTTTGTGGCCTGTTGTGAGTACTCCTGCAAATAACGAATAAAGAAGGCGACGTTCCACCGAAGATTTCGTTTGTTGGCCAAAAGTCATAAGACAGAAAGTAACAATTTTTTTCTTCAACCTGATTACAGATTTCTGTTAGTTTTATTATTTGAAACAGAACATAATACAACAAATTATGTGTTATTCGTAACAAACAGTAAAAAATAAAAAAATTAGAGGGTCTCGCGCGCATTTCCTTAAAATAATTTAACTGTGCATCTTGTTCCGGGATGCCCTAAACCTTAAACATGTTGGTTATGTGTGTAAAAAAATAAGAATTAAGTTTAATTCTCTCTCTTATTTGTCACCAATTTCAGCAGCTTCCCTGGCGCAAATGAATCTAACTGGGCCCAATCAGGCCAGGCAAGGACGCAAATATTATCAGTTTAAAACTCCCCACGTGTGCTATCTGAAACCCCGTTAATTTAATTGTCCGACTCAGCTCCAATTTTGAGGATTGTAATGCAGATTAGCACATTAATTGCGCCCTAATTTGATTTTGATGTCCAAACAGACGATTTGACAGTTTGAGGACAGGGCGGTAGCGCGTGTTCACAACCAGGCTTCGCACTCAGCCGCTGCGGAGCTATCCTTCATGCGCGCTGCCGTCCTTGCGTGCTGCTGACGAGGATGCTCTGGGAGAAATGGCAGGAAGCGGATGCGAGGGGAAATTTGTTCTCAAAAAGTTTTTTTCTGAACATACAACGCAGCTTTTTGCTCCTGCGCTTCCTACCAAGCCGCTGGCTGACAGCAATCCCCACGACTAGGTGAGCTTTTCGGGTAGGCCACGGGGTTTTAACTGTTAATTGTCAACTCTATTTTTAATGATTCTTTCTCTGCCTTTCGTCTTATTTAATACAGGCCAGTGTTTCTTCCACTCACCATAGCACGGGACGAGCGCTCCGTTGTGTCCTCTCTCCTGGTGCAGTTTGTCCTCCCCGGGCGGTGTTTTGCAAGGGGACCTCTGCATGAAGAGGTGGTATTTGCTGAAAGAGCCTTGCCCAGCTGCGGCGGCATCCAATGATTGGCACTCCTGCTGGAAGGGGCTCCGGGACTTCTCTCCGTAAGCCTGACCTTTGCTGGACAGGAAGGCGATGGGGCTGTATTTGGTGTCACTAGCTGGAAATGTCCTAAAGTGGTCCGTCTGGTGATCCCTACCTTGAGCAGCAGAGGGGCTATAATATGAATCCATGGACGTCATGTCGCTGTATGGGACACAGGTCTCGGCGTTCATGCTTAAAAAAAAAGAGTCAAAGGGAAAAGAAGACCAAACCTATTTTTTCTTCCTTTTTTCCCTTTCCCCTCCCTCTCTATCTCTTCTCCAGAAACCCCTTCCTCTCCGTCTACCTCATTCAGATGAAAACGCACACGCACGCACGCACGCATGCACGCAACGACTGCAGCCCGCAGCAGAACCGCAGCTGGGTTTGGTTATGGAGCGATTCAGATCTTTTCCAGGAACCACTGCCGTTGACCAAACACTCCGAACTCCCCCTCAGGTTTGAGTAGAGTTACACAAACCCCCGTCTCCCCTCAGAGGATTGGACCCAGATCCCCCGGCCTCAGGACGTCTCCCAAGTGATTATGCCGATGACATGAACGAGTTAGGTCGTTTATTTGCTAAAAAAGTAAGGGGGAAATAGCAAAACAGGGGCGTGGGGCTCAACTCATGACATTAATGTAATTTGGGGATGAATAAAAAGCGACGGGTGACGGACAGGACCGGGGCGGAGAGAGAAAGAGAGAGCGCAATTTTACGCTTCATTCGCAATGGTTCATCAAAGGCAAATTATCCATATTCGGCCGTCTGTGGCTTCTGAATAAAACTGACTTTAAAAGTTTGAAAGAAGCCTTTCATGCTTCGAAAACGGTTTCTACTCATTGGTAGCATAATAATTTATTTAAGAGAAGAAGAAAAAAATCGCGGACGCTAAATAAGCGAACATTTTGAAACAGAAAATTAACTGATACATGAAAAACTGGTTTAAAAAAGCACAACGAGAGGATTGATATAGGTTTGTATCTATTTTTTTATTAAGTTATTTTATTTATTAACATTTGTCATATATTTTTTTGTAAAAACACACACTCGGTCTCACTGAAAATTAAATGGCGATAAATCCCATTTTTACACGCAGCTGACTTTTATTATTTAAAATTGTGATACATTTAAAGATCTGTCGTTAAAGCTCAGACGCAGAGCGCCTGTCATTTGAAAGTTGTTATTTGCATAGCAACGGCTGCTCGGACAATAAATAAATAAATAAATTAAATGAAATAAAAAATGGAATAAAAAGAAAAACAAAACAAAAAAGAAAAACGGGTGGAAAGTGGAAATATTTAGCAGTCTCATAATATCAAGATGAAAAAAAATGCAATTCATTGCACACTTCAGCTAGATCTTTACGCAGTTTTGCGGGACTTATTAACCAGTCGTGAATTTGGGAGCAACAATAAAAGTTATATTTGAATCAATGGGAATATCAACTGTTCCTTTTTGGTTTCTTAATGAAACCTCCTTGGGATCAGGAAACTATTATATGAGCCTTTACAAATCTTACATGTATTCATTTAAGTTTCCAAAGTTTGATCAGTCAAATAATGTTCTATATTCATTGTAAAAAAAAAGAAAGTACTCTCTGACACAAGCTTTCCATATATTTAAACTAATATTATAACAAATGAAAATAATAAAAAAATATATGAAAATTTAAAATATGATACTACTACTACTATTATTAATGATAGGCATGTTCTTTTGTTTCAACCGGGTCCGTAATCCATATCCGAGTTTTTGCCACTTGCGCATCATTTAAAAAATGAAACATGGCAACATACTGAAATATATATAACACCTTGAAGAATTCGCTTAAGTGTTTTTATTTCCTCACAGAGTGCACTGAAGGTACACCACCAAAGAGCAGTGGTGGTGGTGGGGGGGGGGGGGGGGGAGAGACATCCTCAAAGTGAGAATCTATATGCCGGCACACTGCACTGAAGACACAAATGTATTCACATAGTCATGCACACATGGCGGACACATGAACCCATACAAGCACATGTGTGAGAGGGAGGAAAAAAGAGGAGAGAAAGCAAGTGAGTGAAAGAGGAGTTGAAAAGTGCTGATTGGTTTTCAAATTGAGCCCCTGACACTGAGAGGTGTCCATATTTCCCATCTTCACCTTTTAAAGAAACATCTCCCGCACACACAGCGTGTCCCTCGGGGAGGGCAGGCAAAATTATTTCACAGCAGTTAGGTTTCATCTCTTCCACTCAAACAAATATCTAATTACCCTCAACTCTGTCCATCTGTGTGTCAGCAGGCTGATTTATGGCAGAGAACCAGACCTAATAATCACTGGACTGAGTTTCAACCTGCGGGACTGCGTCTCGATTTGTCTGCGCTATTCATAGCGGTGAGATGTTGTTAAGATGGCAACCAAAATAAAACATTTATGTTTTCGGCACTCTGTCACATGTTACGCATTTCTGAAGACTCCTTTGTGACCTGCAAGGAAAGAAAAAACAGAGTAACAAAGATGCAAAGCTGGGTTTTGTTGTTGTTGTTTACCAGCTCTGCAACCCTGGAAATAATGGTGGAAAACAGTGTTTTTTGTATTTCCTTCAGCATATTTTGAGGTTGGTTCACACAATGGTCACAGGGAAACTCTTTTATGTCACAAGAAAGAAAGATCCTGCCTCTTACTAGCAATAATTGCTTTGTTATAAGAACCATTCACAGTGTGCTCTTTTAAAGCCAAGGATGGTCAGTGAGAGAGATGGAAGGACCGTGGTCGTCACTACTTAAAAATTATTGATGTGTCAGTTTTCTGGCGCAGAGCATAAAAGCTTCCTTTCCTGACAGAAGGCCCATCTGCAGCGAATAACCGAACAAACACACGCTCACACAGATACACACATTCACATTCAGTGCACGCAGATACACGAAGAAAATAAACCTCACGTTTAACCACAGTAAACACAAGTTGTGCTTGTGTTGGAAAAGAGAAATATTCGGGCAAATTCCTTTAAGAAGAGGTCACCTCTGATGACAGAGTTTAAGCAATTAAACCCTGGGACTGAAGGGATTAAGATATAGATAAAAATGTCAGCTCCTTTCGCAGAACCTGTTTCTGTTTTTATTGGCTTTTATTAGGAGATCAAATAAAATCACTGTAATGAAAATGGCAAACATGCAGGACAAAGGTTAAAAAGCTCTTTACGCATGCATAAAAAAACAATTTTTATAACACCAGGTTTTTCTTAAAAGTGCATTTTAATCACAAAAGACTTCTTCAGTTCCAACTAACATGTGCTGCTTTATAATTAAATCAACATTTTTTTTTCTTGCATGCATCTTCCATACAACCCCCCCCCCCCCCCCCCCAATGGCTGGGGTCAAAAAACATTAAGGAAGTTTAATTAAGTCTGATACAAAGCATTTATTTTCCACAAAGAAAAGAAAATGTCAGCAGACAGCCGGCAGCTTATTCAAAAACGCTTCTCATCCCCAAAACTATGATGCGGCCGACTCAGCCGTGACTAATTCTTTAGGAAGCCCGGAGTAATTATGTTTTATGTCATGCATTTTCTGCTCTCTCTGTAGAATATATAAAGACGTTGTCCGAATGGCTGAATGAGAAAGACTGTTGTCACAGTCGCTGACCCCAACTTGGCCTTTTTATTGTGGCCTGTTATCAGATATCATATGCCACTAACCATACTTTGGGGATATTTATGAATGTGGAGGGGGGGGGGGGGGGGTTAAAAACAATAACAACCCAAGGACATAGAAAAGACACGAGCCCACATCCTCACTGCTCCGACAACATTAAACTTTAGCCTCTCCGGTCTGACTTTAGCCTGCGGCAAAGAGGCTTGATTGAGGCCTTTGATGGGCATTAATACACCGTGGAGAGACGGCTTTGTTCAAGGGGGGAAACGAACATAAAACTGAAGGCGGAACAGGAAGGAGAGAGGCCCACAAGCTGATCTTATTTAATTTCACATAAAAGAGTCATTCCATCTCCATGAGGTCTGTTTACGCACCTCAGAGAATGAAAACACAGACTTTCACGATACACTGCGGACCATAACACTGTGTGTGAGGACGCAACCAGAGCAGCTTGGCTGGTGTCAGGCTGGGCAGGCTGCATCTTCCTCTAATCTAATAAAGTACACATATAGTTGCTTGCTAATATATTTGTACTTCTTAAGCTTAAGCAAGGCACAATCCTTGTTTGAGTTTGCATTTATTCACCACTTGTCTCTTAAATATGTCATTTATTGCACTTTACTTCAGTTATTCATAGTGACTTTTACCTTGGGGTCAGCGCTACAGTGCGCTGATGGCTAAAACGAGCCGACGCAGAGCCAGTTCCTACCCCCAGGCGGTGTTTCTGATGATCACTTTACAGTCAGAGTAGCCAGCTACTACTGAGAGAGAAGAAAACCCATAAATAATACCCTCCTGTAGCCTACATACTGCTCCTGTTCTTAACTTTTCCACCTGATTAATGTCTTTTCGGTTTTAGATTGTAGTTGCTGTTCTGTTTACTGTTACTTGTCTGCCTGTTTGTTTTTTCTCATACGATGCAAGCATTGGAATCCGAAGTCAAATTCCTTGTCTGCACCCACAAACTTGGTGAATAAAGTTGATTCTGATGCATTTAACATTGCTGTTGTATCTTTGCTTCACATACTAACCCAGGTTTGTTTGTTGCAGCATTATGTTACAGTTTACATCTAAGTATGTTTTTTTAAACACTGTTGAATCCTTAGTCGATGTGACACATGTGAATGTGTATATGTATGTTTATAATGTACAGTATATTGATTTATTTGCTTACTTAATGGACATTGAGTATTATTGACCCATAAGTAAAGCAGGTCTCATGAAGATTGTTGATGTTAAGGACTAGAGGAAGGAGAAAGGGTATAATTAAATAAGTTTTACTGCTTCATACACCTTTTCATACATAATTACTGAATTACATATATTATAATTGACATAATTATATATTATTATTAATACATAATGTTTGTAGGTGTTAAATTTATAATTTCACTGGATTGTCTGAACTCATTCATTCATTCATTCTACATCCAGGACAGGTATGGGTGGGTGTTCTTCTTCTTATGTTTTATAATGCCTGTGGTGCATTCCAGCCACCTTCTAAATTGAAGTACGGTTTACAGTTTAACATATCAACTTCATATTTAAAAAAAAAAATCCTATTCTTTTTTTTAAAAAAATGAACAAAACCAATATATCCAGAAGATATTTAAAGTAACTAATTTATTTCCACCTTACTTTTATTTTTACAAAGATTTGTAAGTACATTTTCTCTTTTGAATGACACTCAAAAAAATTCTTCTCTTCAGATATTTTTGTTGATTTCCGTGAGGGGACTGTGCTGATACATCATGTCACGCAAATGATTGTGTGATATCTTAAGGTTTCTTAACACTAGTAAGGGGTTCCTTGGCAAAACTAGCCACAGGAGGGAGCATACTTTTCTTACCTACTTCCTTATTGACTTATCATGGCGACTGCTAACACACTTCCGCTTTGGCTTAAGAGCCCTTACTTTATAAGGGCATTCTGATTGAGCCTACAGTTTATCCCAATTTTCTTCCTGTATGGGTGGGTCTGGCCCAGCACTTCCTGTTTGATCTCCTAGATGATGTGAATACAGCACTGACAACAATCCCTACTGTGACCATCACAGAGACCAATGAGCTGAGATACAGTACAGCACTAGTGATCCTTGAGATGCTTGGCAAAGGTAATGTTAAGAGTGGCCAGAATGGACAATGTCCACCATGGAAGAGAAGGTTGAAAGCCAAAATCAAGGCCACACGGAGAGAAGTCAGCCAATTGTCAGAACTCCAGAAGGGTGCCTACAGAGATGGAATCCACCAGAAATACAAGATGCCCATACTGGAGGCCCTGGAAGCCGCCAAACAAATACTCCAAGCCTTGGCTGCGCGGCTGAAGAGATACACACAGGAGATAGAGGCCAGAAGAATAAACAGGCTGTTCAGCACTGAACCAGCTAAAGTGTACTCCCAGTAGCAGGGTAATAACACACGAGCCAACCCACCAAGGCAATAACAATACTGGAAAGGAATATGGGAGAAAGAAGCATCACACAACATTGGTGCACACAGTGGCTAATAGATCTAATGGCAGACCACAGCAATCTCCCTGAACAAAGTTCAGTGACCATCACAGTTGCAGATATCCAACAGAGACTCTCAGGTATGAAGAACTGGACAGCACCAAGCCCAGATATGATCCACGCCTACTGGCTGAAGAAGCTGACTTCTCTCCATGCGGCACAAATGAACTACCTGCTGATGAATGGGACCCACCCCGAATGGCTGACAGAAGGCAGAACAGTCCTGACAATGAAAGACCCCCAGAAGGGGACGTTCCCAACCAACTATCGGCCAATAACCTGTCTCTCCACAACATGGAAGCTCCTGTCAGGAATCATAGTGGCTAAGAGAAGTGGGCACATGGATCAACACATGACAGAAACCCAGAAAGGCAGAGGTAAAAACACCAGAGGAGCCAAACACCAGCGCAGAACAGTCGCCCTAGACTGCAAAAGCAGACATACAAACCTGTGCACTGCCTGGATTGATTACAAGAAAGGCTACGACTCAATGCCACACACATGGATCCTGGAATGCCTGAAACTGTACAAGGTCAACAGTACTCTGAGAGCCTTCATTGCAAACTCCATGAGGCTCCTTGATTTGACTCTAGAGCAGACAACAGTTATAGACAGTGAGATCATTTCACAGATTTCTTGAATAAAAAAAGTATGAGGGCAAATCTTCTGGGTTCTTGGTAATATCTGTGAGGAGCTCTGAGGAAGAGAGGTAAGAGGTCATTATCTTGACTAGTAGAGATGATGAGATGAGAGGAATGAGCAAAATAAATCTTTAGCCCCATTTACACTACCCTTGTTAAACCGATCCATGCCGAGCTCGGTCCAAGCTTGGATCAGTTAACCATGCCGAGCTTGGTTCTGACGAACATTACACATCACACTAGCACGGTTCCTCGCCTCCTAGTGACGATCTACGGTACTATTGCTCTCTAGGATTGAAGGAGGGACTCAAGCAAATCAAAATGGCGGCACCCGTAACATTCAGGAAGAATTTACTTGACAGAGTCGGCTTTTGGGAAGTGGATAAGACAAACGAACGTCTAATCAGGGCTTACAGACGCAGGAAACAACGACAGACGCTGAGGTTCATCACACTGCTAAGCAGAATCATCACTGGAAATCGTGTTGCACGGTAGGGAAGCTAGTATTTTTATGAATGTCTGAAACCGCGAAATTAGTCAGCTGACTGTAAGGAGATGACGCGGTCTGCTCATGCGGTCTTTGTTATCTGAGAACCGTGCCACTGAAAAACCGTGTCTGGCACGGTTCAGTTCAGTTTGCGATCCATTTACACTCGAAAGTTATCTCAGTTACCGAGCTCGGACTGGTCTCGGCACGGTTAAAAAAGGGTAGTGTAAACGGGGTATTTACTTGTGACGGTGGAGAATAACCTGGCCAGCCAGATTGATAATGTGTGGCACTCTACGTTCTCCACATTATCAGTCTGGGACTGCTTCCACTGAATCCTTTTGGGGAAAGGGTGGACCATCAGAAGAACTTTCCGAGCTGATTAATTGAAGTGACACCTAGTGCCAACCTACCAAAGGTTGGTTTTAGCCAATCAAACAAAACAGATGGGATAGCAGCAGCTACGCATGTGTCCTCCTGCACTGCCATGTTTATTTTGGTTCAGCCGTGGTCTTGTCAGCTCTTGCTTTCGTAACAGCTGGTATGTCCTGCTTTAAACCTCAATACTGCAACATGATTGGCCTGAACTGTTTTTGGTTTGGACACAAATGGTTGATGCTGGAGCGGTACAAGGTGGCTTCTCATGTCTTTGTGAATGCACAAATACCACGAGAATTCATCTTGCAGGCAAGGTTAGGTGGAAAAGGTCCAGGAAGAGGTCAGCCGATCCACAGAGCCCAAGTCTCTCAATGGGTGGCAAATGGAGTTTCAGAAGTTCTGTCTTATGTTGCTTTCTTCCAGAAACAACGTTTGGTGGAGGGTGAGCAGGCAGGTGAGCACAAGCTGAGTACTGAATGGTGGCAGGATCCAGGAGAGCACCTCAAAGAACAGAGGAGATATTTATGACATGATCCTGAGAGATTTTCTCCTGGGAAGAGAGGAGCAAGAGAGCAAAGAACTGGAACAATGAAACTGGGAAATGAGCTTCGGATGGTGCCTAAAAGGAGGAGGGTAAGAGGAAAAACAAGGACTCCATGAAAGTAGAAATGGTGGCCCTGTTCACAGCGCCATCCAAGCAAACAATCTGGCATCTGTCTCGTGGCGTCTGTTCCTCTTTATGGTCCTCCTGATTGGTCCTAACGAGCTGCAGGTGCATAGGCACACTGGCCAATCACACACTACAAGGAAGTGGTGGGTAGAGACACAAATACACATACCCATACACCAACCTGCACACAGCTCAGTGTATCTGACAATAGTTATTCCTAATGCTAATCCACTAATGTTTACTGAAAAGCTAGCTATAATGTTTGGGAGGACGCAGAGAGCTGAGGGAGTGGAAGGCTTGAGAGCGCTATGGCTCTGTGCAGAAGCCTGACTTCTGTACTCAAAGAAAACTGGCACTATTCTTGATCTCAACTATTAATACTGAGAATTTTACAGATTTAGCTTGACAAAGCTTTTATTTTATTTTACAACAATATACTTTTTTTTTTACATACAATACGAGTCCTCTAAATGTGTCGCTATTATGTCATTAAATCACAATAAAATACATTGCATTACACATGCCAACATCTCCATCACACCAGGCTGACTGAAAGAGAAGTCTGGTGTCAGATTTCTGGAAGAGCAATGGATCAGTGTTTTACTCTCTGATTACAACTTGATCCAGGCTGTCTTTAACTTCCCCTCTTTTCTGTTTGCCGTTGTCTCTGTTCATTCTTCTTTTTGGCAGAATAACCTTTCATTTCACGGCATTCATTTTGTCTTGTCCTTGATTCACTTGAGTTGTGCTGACATATTTCTTTGTTTTAACCCATGTGTTGTTGATAAACCTGCTTTTTTTTGCTTTACTTGTATGTGGCTTACATTTGGGTCAACCCAAGGTAACTTCACGCATCTGGAAAGGATGAACAAGAATACTGGAAGTCCACAATTCTCTTCCTAACATGTTACCTGATTTTATTTTTTGTGACATCACATACGCGTAGTGTGTTTAAGGTGTGCATAAAGCTGGATCTACAGGTGTGCCTTCATTTAACTTAAATGTTGTGAATTAAGCTATCAGATGTTCACAGAGCCATAGCATCATCATCGTCTGGGCTTTCCCAAATTAGTAATCTCAGTGCAAATGAACAACTGTAGAGAGTTTTAACAAATTCTCTAAAAATTGACTAAATGTTGTGAATAAAACCTTAGTCAAACATTAAAAGCAAGAGCTCCAAAACTGGAATAAAGTTCCATGCCTGTGCCCAACGACAGATTAGTGCATGTGGATTTACCCAAGTTGAACATTTTACACGGTCTCTTCTTCCCTGGAGGTCACAATGGTGGTCCTTTATTTTGGTGTGTTCTGTCATGAAACCATGGAGAATGAAGCTTTACTGACTCTGGTTAACTTAGACATAGCTGAATCTTAACCAGAGTCAAAAACCCAAAGCAGCTCCCCAAGACGTTTGACCATAAAGAATTTATGAGGATGTGGCATTACATTTATACAGATTTTTGGTCGTTGTTGTTGTGAAAAAAAACCTAAATGTAACCAAGTGGCAGATGTTTCTTCACATTGTGGCTGGGATGTATGAATCATATTACAACTTCTAAGACTCCAGCAGACAGAATAGTATATACCCCCTGCACAACTGATGCAGTTACTGTAGATGAGATTAATTTTTTTCCCCACCGTATTTATCTTCACCAAATGTGCCATGATGCTGAAATTTTTATATGGTGATGTGTGTGTGTGTGTTGGGGGGGGGGGGGTTATTTCATTTATTTGTCTAGCTTGATGTGGAACAAAAGTGTACAGTGAGATCAAAAATATCAGACAATTTCAACAAGGGAAATTTTTGATACAATCAGAAACATTATCTATTTTAAGCCATTGCTTTGTTGAAGTTTTTTTTGCCATTAAAACAGAGGGGTTTCTCTCCACTATTCCCTAATGTTTTCTCTGAAGGAGAGATTGCTGTCATACCAGTGTCTCTATATGTTATTGGCCTATTTAGATAGATAACTTTTACCCATTTGGCATCAAATTAGCAACTTGACTTAACTGCCTTGTAATATAATTAGGATTGGATTGATGTGTATACACATGTATGTATACACATCTGTATACACATCTGGGGGTTCATCTGATTACATGATTGGTTTGTAATGGAAGGAACAGCACTGATTTAAACTGAATTGGCTTCTAAATATGATTTACAAAATTAGTGTGTGTTGTATAACGACTTCAGATTACTTTTGTTGAGAATTAGCAATATAAAAAAGGAATTGTCTTCAATAGCAGTGAAAACACATGTTTTTTGATTGTAGTGTTAGCTAACAGATATTTAAGTTCACAATGACCTACATCTATGTCCAGTTAAATGGTTTCTTTAAGGATGGCCTGATCGTCTGCTGACTCCTATGTGCTTCTTTAATTTGGTTTCCCACGAGCAGAAGACTGTTCTATGTCATAAGATTCCCTGATTAAATTAGAAAGCAACCATAAAAAAAAAATATTAGCTATTTTTTAAAATAAGAAAATAACTAGAATAAATATCTGAGAAGATCGGGACATGTAGTGAATGGGGGGAAGATGGAGCGGGAGATCGACAGGCGGATTGGTGCAGCGTCTGCTGTGAAGCGGGCGCTGTACCGATCCGTTGTGGTGAAGAGAGAGCTGAGCCAAAAGGCGAAGCTCTCGATTTACCGGTCGATCTACGTTCCTACCCTCATCTATGGTCATGAGCTTTGGGTCGTGACCGAAAGAACGAGATCCCGGATACAAGCGGCTGAAATGAGTTTTCTCCGTAGTGTGTCTGGGCTCTCCCTTAGAGATAAGGTGAGGAGCTCAGTCATCCGGGGAGGACTCAGAGTAGAGCCGCTGCTCCTCCACATTGAGAGGAGCCAGTTGAGGTGACTCGGGCATCTGGTTAGGATGCCTCCTGGACCCCTCCCTGGTGAGGTGTTCCGGGCACGTCCCACCAGGAGGAGGCCCAGAGGGAGACCCAGGACACGCTGGAGGGACTATGTTTCTCGGCTGGCCTGGGAACGCCTTGGGATTCCTCCGGAGGAGCTGGCCCAAGTGGCTGGGGAGAGGGACGTTTGGGCCTCCCTACTGAAGCTGCTACCCCCGCGACCCGACCCCGGATAAGCGGAAGAAGACGGACGGATGGATGGATGAATGGATCGGGACATAATCTTCTCACATACGGGGATCTTACCTGTTATTTCTTAATCCGATTTAAGGCGCCAGATGTTCAAAGTTCCACCTCAGGAAGTAAGACAGATGTTTCACTAGTACATTGAGCAAACCAGGTTACAACACCATACGCCGAACGCACACTCACCTACCCAGGCTAAAATTCACACGATCGCCCTGAGCAGTGGAAGAGCAGGGAAGACGGTCTTGCGCATGCGCAGTCATTCAAAAAGGAACTTGGGGAAACTTCTGGAAAAATCCCCGTCTTTACCTTTAACTTGCTGGAAGAGCCACTGATCATTTTACTACCTCTTCTGGGTTTACTCTCCTTACTCTTCACTGCCAAGGCCTGTGTTCTGTCTTTGTTTATCTCGCTATAGTAAGGACACCTGGCCCAGTGTTTCTGTTAGAAGGTGTGCATCTTTCGTGTCGTCTCAATCACCAGTGGAGGCTCATAGTGGGCCTGGTTCTGCTGGAGATGTCATCCTGTTAAAATCAAGTCATTTCCCTCCACTGTCACCTGTGCCTGCTTAGGATGTAGCACTGCAAAAAATTCAAAACTGGATGTAGTCTGCTGCTTTTCTCCTACAGCTTTTAATTAACTGTTATTTTGTTGGCAAATAAATTTGTATTGTCTTACAGAGGCATTTGAACAGGGCTGAGCTGAAATAATTTGGACTGAATTGGATTGTATTTGATATGACTGGGAACTGTTTGTCGTGTAAGTTGCCTTGAGATGACATTTGTTGCATAAATGAATCTCATTTAATACCATTGTTAACATGTCTAAAATAAATGGAGGTTTCCAGTTCTGTGGGAGTTGCATATGGCACATTTATTTCATGAGCAAAGGTTCTGACGAGCATAGTCAGCACATCTGTTCCTCCCCGCTGGTAGGGACTAAGAGTTCCCCAGCACCAAATCACCTGCTCCAAGTCACTCGCAGTGCAGCCATAGTAAGAGCATGTCTGACATGGATGCATGAAGAAAAATTGCTCAATTGCAGCAGGTGTTGGGCACTTCCATGCATATATTCATAACTGAAACAGTTTTTTATTTAGGCAGTATTAGTTGTGTCCTGCCATTATGTCATCAGATAATATCTCAAGTGATTTAGTTTAAGCTGATGGATGTGAGTGGAGCCAAAAGTAGACCAGCCAATCCAGCAGTGTCTGCAGGTAAGTGAACGCTGCACCAGTCTGTTGAGGTCATAAGAGTTGTGCTAATATGTTCTTTATTTATCAATTCACAAAAAAAACCCACATCTTTAGTGGTGGGATTATGATTATGCATAGTACAGAAAGAACGGAAATTTGTGTTAGGGCAATGATTTCTCTGTTTTAACAATTCTTTGTAGCAATAAATCTTATACTGCTTTTAATCCTGTTTATTTCCTGTCACATTGGTGCCACAATTGTGAGACAAGTGCATTTGTGGGTTGAGCAGTGGAGTATAGTAGATTGGGCGCAAAAAAAAAAAACTTGTAACTTCCTCTCTACCGATGGCAAAAATCTTATTTGCCTATCGATTGTTGTTTGGTGCCATTTGTTTGATTGGATTATTGCACTATAAAGAAACAAAACATATTGGAAACTTAATAATGTATTCACTCAACGTATACAGTAGGTACCTGAGTAGTGGGCGGGGGACTTGTACCAAACCCTGACAGGATGGTTATGCGCTTGGTCACACACCACTGTTGGAAGGCATTCTATTCTTCAACAAGCATTTGTCACAAGTCAGTCAGTGTGGTTGTGTTGGTCCCTCTGGCATGAACAGTATGCCCAAGCTGATCCCACAAGTGTTTAGTTTGGGTGAAGTCAGGACAGCAGGCCGGCCATTTCATTCTCCCCATTTTGTGCCTTTGTTGGACTGAGAATTGATGTCTTGGAGGAAAGAGTCTGCTCCATGAGGAGGGATGATTGTCACTTTGTCACTGGCTGCAGAACCCCATCTAGATATCTCTCCCCCGCAATGTGACAGCCTTCATCGATTTGTTTTTTCCAGCGAGGGAGATGCTCCGCCACATCATTACGCCGCCTCTACCAAAAACTGTTTGGCATTGGCAGAAAAGATTTGGCAAGTATTTCATGGACGCAACCCATATTCTCAACTCTGCTTCTCAAACCACAAATCTGTTTAACATGAAATTGGGCAATATTTAAGTTGATAAAAAACAAGATTTTGTTTAAAAAAAAAAAAGAATTAATGCAAATAAGTGCTGCAACAAAGAAACGTATATCGTAGCAACAAGGTTTATATTCACCATAGTGTTTTTATTCTCCACGTCTCTACTTTAAAAGCACCTTGTCTTTGGACTTTTGAGAAGGTGCTCAGCCCATCGGGCCCCACAACACACAGAGAACCCACAGATGAAAGTTTATTAAGTCCTGGAAAAATGTGTCCCATATGTGACTACCACTGGAGTCTGGTGTTGATCTTGCGAATCCTCCCTCACTGATATGATCAGTTGGAGAGAATTATCCTGCTTCATCAAATTCAGAGCACACCCAGTTTGCACACAAAAGACTGCACAGAAAGACGTGTGTCATTAAGTCTTTCTTCTTTATTTTTTTATTTTTTGGCGAGAAGCATTAACAATAGAGTTGGGAATGTCTTTCAGCTAAATAGCCTCTGGAAGAGACTTGTTATCTTTAAACTGTTCGTTATTATCTCCAGTATCCCTCTGTGTTGCCTCCTTTAGCTTTAGATGTTTAAAAAATATGCAGGTCAAAATCTTTCCAATGGCCTTAATGTATTTGTAAAAGGGATACACGCAATTAATTATCAAAGCATAAGGTGAAAATAGCACTTTTATGCTAATTAAGGTCTGAAAACTAATAGAAAATAATGAAGGGCATTTCAAATTTTAGGGATATTTTATAGTTTTTCCAATAAAATGATTTTACTTTAGGTGAAAGCTAAATAACTGCTTTACAAAATCTTATGCCAAAGCTGTCAACCATTTAGGAGTTTTTTTTTCTGCAGAAGTAAAGTGTTGTGCTTTTCTGGTTTAGCTTTTTTGTCAAACTTGTTGTTTTAGGACATCTGGAAAATTTAAGATAAACTGAAAAGAATATAGAAAAACGATTTTTAATGATGGTTTCATATATTACGGAGGCTATTCAAGCCAACATCACCCTTTACGAGAAGTAATTAAAATCCTTTTGAAAATATATATTAATTGGTAATAATTGAAGATTAATACAAGGAACCTATAAGGGTGCAAATACTTTTACAAAACCCTGCATGTTTGTTTTTTTCCAGTTAAATCTTCAGATACATTTGAAAACAAAAAAAACATCATATTTCCTACTCCCACCACCCATGATTCAACATGAAAGAATGTTTAAAACACAGAAAAGAAAAGTTGTAACCATATATTGGTTGTCTTGTCTGTGCAGCAACCATCAACTGGTATTTAAAAGCTGATGCTTGACATATTTGGTAACCTCTCTTGCCTAGTGAGTGCCCTACCTCTAATTTATTCCCAGACACAAAATGTACTGGCTCTGAAGGGCAGAAAGCTGAAAGTGAGGTCTTCTTTTGGCCTTTAAACCACAGCCACAAATATGTCCACACACTGTAGCGGCACAGAAGATAATGACAGCTGGATGTGGTAATTGCTCTGATGACAAGAATCTATCCTCTGTGGATGCTTTCATTACACATTTATTTATCTGAAAGGGCTGATAAAAGCAAGAAGGGCCTTCAATCATTTGTAGTTTAGAAGGAACATGAAGACAAGGAGGCGGTCTCTTGAGATCATTTACATTCTCAATCTGTTTGCAACGCTGTCAAAAAAAAGTCAATCAATGATATTTTTGCTTCATTTTTTTTAAGCTTAAAGGAGCCCAAAGTGCCGTACAACAATAAAAACAAACCCAAGCTGGAAAGCTTTCAGGCATTCATAGGTCTGTGATCTCGACAAATAGCATATTTAACTATCGTGTTTAGGAACCGTATGACTTTTCATATGCACTAAATGAGAGTTGCATTTCAAAACTTTAAAGAAAGACAGCTTAGAGAGTGACACGATCCAGTTGAAAAGAAACGGAGTCAATACGAAGACTCTTCAGAAACTGCTTTCTGGCTTCACATCCAGCGGAACCACTTCTGAGACATACTGTGCAAATAGGTTGCAGGCTGCAATCTAGAGCGTATGGCTTTCTGAATAAATTACACAAATGTCCAGTAATTTGTTGTCTCCCTCCCTTGCCATCCCTTTGTTAATGTCCAGATGCTGCAGTGCTGGTCGGTGTGGGCCACTCTGTTTCTTCTGGGCTTTCTTCTAATGTAAAATGTAGTGTTTTATTCTCTTTATGTTGCATGCTAGTTTTACAGATAGGTTCTGACATAAAAAAGGGAGTAATTGTAAAATAACTTTCTACTCTGAAATAAGTAAGATCTCCGCAGTTTATGTTTAGCCCATAGTTACTTGTGATCTGTTGTATTAAAATCTAGAATAACTCGGAAGCTTGTTGCTAAAGCGAGGAGTCAAGTACCCCTCTTCTTTATGAGAGATGTTGGCACAATGTCAATCGGTGCATCCAGTCTTCCTCATATGAAACACACAATATAGTATTTGCTAAGTAGTTAAGTACAGCTCTCCTCCCTTAGCTTGTTATCTGAAATTTCACCCCCCATGCGATGGAAGTTAAAATGAAACCAGAATGCTGATGGCATTCAAACTGATTTGTTTCAATAACAAGTGGAGCATTGTAACATAAACCCCAACTGCCTTGTTAAAGGTCAAATTGTGAATGTCGAGACAGAAAATTATTGGTTTTCCTGTTTAGAAAAAAAAACATTTTCTCTCTTTGGATGAAACAGAGAAGATCTGTTTTAAAGTTATTCTGATTTTTGGTAACATTTAATGCTTGTGCAGCATGTTAAAGAGATTGTGTATGAAGCAGAGCATCATTAACTGATCTGAATATGAGCGTAAAGCTGTTTTGTTTGGAAATAAATGCATATCTAGCTTTTCTCTCACATTGTGAGTCTGTGGCAAATCAGTAAAGACACATTCCTGCTTCCTAAATGAATTATATTCAAACACATGAAAGTTTTCAGGTTTCATATTTTTTTTCCCCTGCTTTAGAAAATCCCAGTTCTGGGTAGTGACTGACTTTTCTTTTGACTGCAGAAAAAGCAATTGAGATATCATGTGGCAATTTCTTTTAATTTATTTTTCATTTTAATATTCAAATAATTTGTTTGCGAATTTTATTTTTGTAGTTATTAATTTTGGTTGAGGTCACTTGTTCCACTACATCCTTATTCCAAAATGGATTGAATTCCTTTTTTTCCCTTAAAACTCTACACGAAAACAATCCGTAATGACAACGTGGAACGTGTTTGCCTTCAAGGTTTTTTCTGGCAAACATGTAAAAAAATAAATAAATAAGAAATCACATGAGCATAATTATTTACGTCTTTTTGCCATGAAACTGGAAATTAAGCAGATGCATCCTGCTTCCACTGATCACGCTTGACATTTTTGCACAGTTTAATTGGAGTCCACATGTGGTACATTCAGTTGGTTGGACTGGATTTGGAAGGGTATACACCTGTCTATACAAGGTCCCATAGTTCACCGTTCATGTTGGAGCACAAACAAAGCATGGCTCCATCCGAAAAAGTCTAATTGTAGCTCCTAGCTCCTTTTCCTTGATCTTTTATGGGGTCAGCAGTAAGAACTCTATCAGGGGCCAGAAAGGAGCTCCGGACTGCTGTGCTGATTTCGGACAGCCTTTAACTCTTTACAGGAGGTAAATGCACATAGATGATTCGAGTCAAATCCCGGCTTACAGCCTTTCCAAACACGAACTACAAAACATTCATGTTAGACAAATGAAGCTCCATTTTGTCTAACTTGCGTGTTTTGTTTACACACTAAAACATATGAAGGCGCGTAAACTTATACAGACTTTCTATTTCTAACAGTTACGGCCCAATTGCTTGTTATTGTCTTCTTAAACGGAGTTGACATTCTGATGATAATTTTGTTGTATTTATGTTGTTTTCATTTTATGAATAGGTCTCGTTTTTAACGGAAAATGGTGTATACACATTATGTGCAAAAGATACAATGTGTGCAACATAGACAATAATCAGAGTTTGATTTTCAAGGTAAAACATATGTATATATACAATATATTCCATCACATCACAGCTGGCAATTTCCTTACTTCTTTTAACTTAAACTCTCCCTGTGGCTCTACGGTTCCCCAGGAGTGAATGCTGCTTGTCAAGACTTTGATGCAATCAACTGGTTTCCTTATATAGGACATTTTGACCAATCTGTATAATCTGACCCAATCTGTATAATATGATTGAACTTGATTTTGTAAAGTGCCTTGAGATGACATGTTTCATGATTTGGCGCTATATAAATAAAATTGAATTGAATTGAATTAAAACTTTACCGTTACCCTGTTACGCTTTCTGTCGGAGCTTATTTGCTGTAGACAAATGAAAAAATGGCCATAGGCCTCTTATCCACATGGTTGTCATGTAATATGTGAAAGGGGAAATGGTGCTACTTACAATTGTGTGTTCTCTTCTCTCCAGACATTTTTGTGAATTTCTGTGAGGTGTGGTGTGTTTATTTATCATGTCACGCAAAGGATTGTGGGATTCCTTATAGCTCCTTAGCGCCAGTAAGGGAGATTGCGAGGTTCTTGTGCTAAAGGAGCTATGAGAGGAAGCATACAGGCTCCTTTTCCTACCTCCTTCCTTACTGACTATTCGGACAGCACTTATCATGGTGACTGCTGACGCACTTCTGCTTTGGCTAATGAGTCCATACCCAAAAGGCATTTTTGGATGGAGCCTATGAAGTCGCATGAATGTCTGTAAATCTCTGTGATAGGCTTGCCTCAAGGCACAATTCTGGGAAGGATACAGAAAAATGGCTGCTTTCATGTGTCAGTGAGCGCTGTGGCCTCCATCACCTGTAAATGGAAGAAGTTTTTGAAACTCCTCAGACTCCTCCTATAGCTAGCCAGGTATAGGAAGAAGACAAAGTTTTACTGAAGAGATGCTGCATTTGTTTTTGTTGCTTTTGCTGTTATATGACTCCATAGAAAACCTGGGACATTTTCTGTTGATGCGCAGTCATGCACTTATTTTACACATTATTTTGACCTCAAACCAGTTAAGCGTTTAATTAGGCCCGAGCAGCTAAGCGCTGCGAAGGCCTATTGTATCTGTAGTGTTAATTATTATTATTAGGCCCGAGCAGCTAAGCGCTGCGAAGGCCTATTGTATCTGTAGTGTTAATTAGGCCCGAGCAGCGAAGCGCTGCGAAGGCCTATTGTATCTGTAGTGTTAATTCTTATTATTCTGCCCCCCTAAAGAGGGGCCTTTTTGGGGGCTTTGTCATTTTCAAAAACTCACCAAACTTTGCAGATGCATGGTGACTGTTTAAAAATTTTGTATTTTAAGGTCGTCACAAAAATCTAAAGAAAAATGCCTCAACGGCGCCACCTAGAAATTTTCAAAGGACCCTTTGCTATTCACTTACTTCGTCGTAGAGACATGAAATTTGGTACAGTTGTAGAGCTCACCAAGACGCTCAGAATTTACAATTAATGTCATAGTGTAAATATCAGAGGAAGTCGGCCATTTTAGATTGAAAGTCTGATTTTGACCTCAATTTTGACAGTTACAGCATCGGTATAAGATCTAACTCCTCCTAGAGATATCGAGCGATCGGCTTGAAACTCGGGCAGTCTGATCATAAGGCATGGCCAATCAAAAGTTATCAAAACGGTGAGTTTTTGAGCATGCTGAAGGGGCGTTGGCAGGGGTCAAAGTTCACCTATTCGCCACAAAAAATAAAAGTGTTATATCTCCTACACAGAAACACACAGAGGCACCAAACTTTCTGTGATTAATCATCATCAGGTCTCCTATAATATCCAATGGTCAAATGATGACATCACTTAGGCCACACCCCCTGACAACAGGGAGTGTCATGTTTTGCTGTAAACGGTCGCTATGTTACCCCTCTGAGCTAATCAACATGAAACTGTGTCCAGAGACGGAAGACATATTGATGTATTGTGGATTCCAGCCCCAAGTGGATTCGATGGAGCAGGAGAGCGTGGCGGCGTGGTGAAGTCACCTCAAACGCCGCTGCCATACATTTGGCTCTGAATTCCACATTTTTGGGCCGAGCTGCTTAAAACTCACTGGGATGCATCCTTATCCACCCCCCAACAGGAATCCATAACAAACTTTGGTGGGCGTGACCTAATGCCTCAACGGCGCCACCTAGCACTTTTCAAAGGACCCTTTGCTATTCACTTACTTCATCGTAGAGACATGAGATTTGGTACAGTGGTAGAGCTCACCAAGACGCTCAGAATTTACAATTAATGTCATAGTGTAAATATCACAGGAAGTCGGCCATTTTAGATTGAAGGTCTGATTTTGACCCGATTTTTGACATTTACAGCATTGGTATTTGATGGAACTCCTCCTAGAGATTTTGAGCGAGCGGCTTGAAACTCGGGCAGTCTGATCATAAGGCATGGCCAATTAAAGGTTATCAAAACAGTGAGTTTTTGAGCATGCTGAAGGGGCGTGAGCGGGGGTCAAAGTTCACCTACTCGCCATGAAACACAAAACTGTTATATTTCATATACAAAAACTCACAGAGCCACCAAACTTTCAGTAGTTGATCACCACTAGGTCTCCTACAATATCCAATGGTCAAATGATGACATTGCTTAGGCCACGCCCCCTGACAACAGGAAGTGTCATGTTTTATTGTTAACAGTCGCTATGTTACCCCTCTGAGCTAATCAACATGAAACTGTGTCCACAGACAGAAGACATGTTGCTGTGTTGTGGATTCGAGGCCCAACTGGATTCCATGTAGCAGTGCGGCGTGGTGGCGTGGCGAAGTCACCTGAAAGGCCGCTGCCATATGTCCAGACTTCCATAGGATATTGACAAATTTAATAAAAAGTAACTTAAAATTACCTTAAAAGGACAACATTTTTAAAAGTCAAAAGGCTTATTTAATGCTTTGAGAACATCTCTTCTATTCGGCTACAAAATCAACCAAAACAGGATGATCTTTTAAGCTATAAGACCATTTTTAAGATGTCAATACATAGATTTTAAGCTGGTGGGTTGCCACTGCCTCCGGTGGCCTAATGCATCGCTGCATCAACTGATCTCCACCAGTTTAATCTTGTCATGGCAAAATTATTTTTTCTCTTCATGTGTGGCCCTAATACTCCATCGTAAGAACACCGCTGTCGTTACCGCGGGTCCTGGGGAAAAAAAAAAAACGCTGCTCCTGGGGGGAGCGCATAGATGTGTAATACTTCTCATTGCAATTCAGACAGTGCAGTTCATTTTAAAGAGGCAGTTTTGGCGCATATTACGATAGAAATGGGCTGCGGGGAGCCTAAGTGTGTTGTCGTGGGCGTGTTTACCCGCTGCAGGTAACCGCTGTGAAACAATCAGAAAGATTTCCCTGATTAATAACATCTTTATGGAGCGCTAGACTCAGGGGCGTGCATACATAGACACTAGGTGGTGCTAAAGCACTAGGAAGTTTGCCCTTTATCAACGAAAATGCCCTTTTGAAACTCGGTTTTTTTTTTTTTTTTTTATTATTAATATTATTAAGATTTTACTGAGGTCGGTTTTGAAATGATCTTTTTAAAACCTGAGCCATTAAAAACGACTGAAACAATGCCCCGAAATGAGACACCTCCTTGCGCACACCCGATCAGCCTATCTCTCTTCCTTTGTCACGTGAACTCGCGCGGTTGCCCGCAGGGCATGCCAGATGCGCAGCATCATAGCAGTTCAGTAAGCGTCTTCAGATAGCAGGAACGGTCGCTGACAGGCTGCTTCTCCCGTGCCCCATTAGCGAGGTAATATACAGATCAAGCAAATCATTTTGTTGTGCTTTAAAATGTCTCATTCAGCAGCACCAAACAAGCATTTTTGCCGACTGGTTAGGGTTAGGGTTAGTAACCCTGTGGTGCCTGCCTGGTCAAGAGAGGAAACGGAAAGTGCCAGTGCGTTTCCAACACAACCCAACAGTGTCTCAAGTAGGAGCTCAGTTTGAGTCAGTGGAGGCATATTTCAGGAGTAGCGTGTACTTCACCTTCCTGGATATTATGACTGAGGAGATGAACAGGAGATTCAAAGGGGAGAACACTGGAAGCCCTACATCAAGAATCATTGAGTCATTCCAGCCCTTAACTGTACATGCTAACTGGGTAGGCACACCAAACACAGACGCCATGGAAGCTGTGCACATTCTCTGTGAGTTCTATGGAGAAGATGAGGAGCAGCTTAAGACAGAACTAAAGGTCTTCCACTCCAGCTTTACTTCAAAGAACCTACAAGAAATATGTTCAATACTGAGGGAAAACAATGGCCAGCTGATCTTTCCTGCCTTTGTCAAAATGATCCAAATATATGCAACATTACCAGTGACGACAGCTTCAGTTGAAAGATCATTTTCCAAGCTGAAAATCATCAAAACTAAACTAACAAGCCTGTGTGGAGAAGAAAGGCTCTCTGACCTTCTTCTGCTTGCCATTGAAAAAGACATTGAGGTAAACCACAGCGAGCTCATCAACATCTTTAAAGAAATGGCACCAAGGAGGATGCTGCTTTAAAATAGTACGCTTTAGTCTGTTCTGTTGGTGGTGTGACTTTTTTCCATTGAAAACTCACGTTTAGAGAATGTTACAAATAAAAGTCAAATTTCATTCAACATGCGTGTGTATTTTTTTTTATAATTAAGTGTTCCACGTGCGCTAAAAAGTGCCCTCCCCCCCTCCTGAGCACCTGCACCCCAAAATGTCTGTGCACGCCACAGGCTAGACTTATTGTTACTATGTGCTGCTTTACCAGTTCTCTCTCTCTCGCTCGCTCGCTCGCTCGTCATCGGACAAAAATCAAACTGCTTCGTGTTTGTATTTGAAATTGTGCGTCAGACTCAGATTTAGAAGTGTTGTTACGACGTTTGAGCTGTAACTGCAACCGTTATATATATCTTGTAACTTTGACAGACAACGCCAACTGTCCCCACAATCCAGTGCACACAATACCACAACAGACCTCATCACGCTCTACACTACATCAAGAAAACTAAATCAACTAAAACAAGTTCACGAGTGCACTTGAAATGAAGTTAATCCATATTTGTGTGTCAGGGTGTCTAAGCACTCTCCAGAATTTGACATCTCAGCAGAACCTGTAATAATTATAGAAAGTAACGTTATAGTTGTTCTGCCTTTTGTTAAGACAGCAAGGAATTCATGTCGTGAATACATTACATAAATAAGATATTAATTAATTCTTAGTCAGAGGAAATCCATGGTAAAAACAGTTAGAAACGTTTTGGGTTCATATTTAATCAGAGTGAGACATCACAACTTTGTTAGATCTCTATGTGAATTACGTGAGATAGTGAGTGCTCTCACCTTAAAAAAAGATCTTTGACGTATTTTGCTCCGGTTAAAAGCTGCTTTTCAGCTATGAAGCTAGGGAAACTGCTAATGTTGAAGTTGAATTTGTTCTACACGCTTCTGCCTTGGAAAAATATTTGTCTTTTTACAAAAACAATGTTTAAAACCAGATTTGGTAACAAAGGTTATTCAGACAACGCAAGAAAAGGAAGGTTTGTGTGGGGAACTTTTGTCCTAGCTGTCTAGCTGCATATGGCCCCAGGACAGCACAATAGTTTTCTTGAAGTATAATTTTGGAGAAGTAGAAACAAGTATTCATTTCAAAAGGTAGGTAAAAAAGGAAAAAAGTTTTTACAAAATCTTAAAATGTTGGATAGTCGTTATTTCAATCTTGCTGTGAAAATTGGTGAAATATTATCATTTTTAATGCTTAGATATAAAATTGCAAGGCGATTACTAAAATTGCCTTTTGTTGAAAATGTTTTTTGGCATGCCATACTTTATATTTATAGGTAGCCTAGATGTGCATAATAAAAGAGTGGAACTAAAAGCTGGTCTAAAATTTTTATGGAGCTTTAACTTGCTAAGAGTAATAACGTTAGATGATTATATCTTTAAAATGAGATATCTGTCTCATAAAATGTGATAGTTTACTTGGTCTAAAGAGATGATTCAATTCAATGTTATTTATATAGCGCCAATTCATGAAATATGTCATCTCAAGGCACTTTACAAAGTCAAAATCAATCAGATTATACAGATTGGGTCAGATTATACACATTGGTCAAAAATATTCCTATATAAGGGAACCAGTTCATTGCATCAAAGTCTTGACAAGTAGCATTCTCTCTTGAAGAAGCGTAGAACCACAGGGAGAGTCGTCTGCTGTGTCCATGGCTTTGCAGCAATCCCTCGTACTGAGCAAGCATGAAGCAACAGCGGGGAAAAAAACTCCCCATTAACGGGAAGGTAAAACCTCCAGCAGAACCGGGCTCAGTATGAACGGTCATCTGCCTCGACAGACTGGGGGTTACAGAAGACAGAGCAGAGACACAACAAGACAGACAAAAAAGCACAGAAGTTCTACATTAGATGGTAGTAGCGGGTGATCTGTCTTCCCTGGATGATGCCACAGCTAACAGAACACCAGACCAGGTGTACCTACAATGAAGAAAAAAGAAAAATTAAAAAGTTAAAAGCTGAAATGACAACAGTCATTCAAAATTGAAGAACAATAGACCCTGATGTCCTGCAGTAGCCTAAGCCTATAGCAGCATAACTATAAAGGTAGCTCAGGGTAACATGAGCCACTCTAACTATAAGCTTTTTAAAAATGGAAAGTCCAAAGAGCCAGCTTCTAGTGGAGAAGTTCAAGTATCTTGGGGTCTTGTTCACGAATGAGGGGAAGATGGAGCGGGAGATCGACAGGCGGATTGGTGCGGCGTCTGCTGTGAAGCGGGCGCTGTACCGATCCGTTGTGGTGAAGAGAGAGCTGAGCCAAAAGGCGAAGCTCTCGATTTACCAGTCGATCTACGTTCCTACCCTCATCTATGGTCACGAGCTTTGGGTCGTGACCGAAAGAACGAGATCCTGGATACAAGCGGCCGAAATGAGTTTTCTCCATAGTGTGTGTGAGCTCTCCCTTAGAGATAAGGTGAGGAGCTCAGTCATCCAGGGAGGACTCAGAGTAGCCACTGCTTCTTCACGTCAAGAGGAGCCAGTTGAGGTGGCTTGTGCATCTGGTTAGGATGCCTCCTGGACGCCTCCCTGGTGAGGTGTTCTGGCCATGTCCCACCGGGAGGAGGCCCAGGGGAAGACCTGGGACACGCTGGAGAGACTATGTTTTCTCTGCTGGCCTGGGAACACCTTGGAATTCCCCTGGAGGAGGTGGCCCAAGTGGCTGGGGAGAGGGACGTCTGGGCCTCCTTTATAAAGCTGCTACCCCCGCGATTTTGCTAAAGTGTTCCTTTAGCAATAGTCCAATTGCTAAAGTGTTACTTTTACATTACTTTTGGGTGTGTATCACCAATTTAGATGTTAAACTTTCATAAAAGCTGTCTTAATGCAAGAAACAAAACCCTTAAACACATGAAATAGCAAGTAACTTTAAAAAACTAAAATGGTTTTGTTAACTTTTCACATTAAGATGGACTAACAGCTAGTAAAATACCTTGGTAAAAAAAATTGGTATACTAATGTTTAAACCAGGGGTGTCAAAGGTACGGCCCGCCGAACGATTTAGTCCGGTCCGGTGGCCAAATGCATTATCATTATTCAACGGCTGTATCTCCTCGCTGCATCGAGCGATCTGGACCAGATTTTTTGTGAGTCGTGGGGGAGCGCTGCCGAACACGTTCGTGTGAATCGCCCAGTGGACGGGCGGGCAAAATGCGTGACAGCATCTGCGGTGGCGGGCGGCCGGCGGTGCGCAAATCCCAGCGGTGGCCAATAGGCCAGAGCGGCGCTTTGCTGCGAGGGCCGATCATCACCGCTTGCGGTTTTAATTAGGCCCGAGCAGCTAAGCGCTGCGAAGGCCTATTGTATCTGTAGTGTTAATTATTATTATTATTATTATTCTGCCCCCCTAAAGAGGGGCCTTTTTGGGGGCTTTCTCATTTTCAAAAACTCACCAAACTTGGCAGATGCATGGTGACTGTTTAAAAATTTTGTATTTTAAGGTCGTCACAAAAATCTAAAGAAAAATGCCTCAACGGCGCCACCTAGAAATTTTCAAAGGACCCTTTGCTATTCACTTACTTCGTCGTAGAGACATGAAATTTGGTACAGTTGTAGAGCTCAACAAGACGCTCAGAATTTACAATTAATGTCATAGTGCAAATATCACAGGAAGTTGGCCATTTTAGACTTAAAGTCTGATTTTGACCCAATTTTTGACGTTTATAGCATTGCTATTTGATGGATCTCCTCCTAGAGATTTTGAGCGATCGGCTTGAAACTCGGGCAGTCTGATCATAAGGCATGGCCAATCAAAAGTTATCAAAACGGTGAGTTTTTGAGCATGCTGAAGGGGCGTTGGCAGGGGTCAAAGTTCACCTATTCGCCACAAAAAATAAAAGTGTTATATCTCCTACACAGAAACACACAGAGGCACCAAACTTTCTGTGATTAATCATCATCAGGTCTCCTATAATATCCAATGGTCAAATGATGACATCACTTAGGCCACACCCCCTGACAACAGGAAGTGTCATGTTTTGCTGTAAACGGTCGCTATGTTACCCCTCTGAGCTAATCAACATGAAACTGTGTCCAGAGACAGAAAACATGTTGTTGTGTTGTGGATTCCAGCCCCAAGTCGATTCGATGGAGCAGGAGAGCGTGGCGGCGTGGTGAAGTCACCTCAAACGCCGCTGCCATACGTTTGGCTCTGAATTCCACATTTTTGGGCCGAGCTGCATAAAACTCACTTGGATGCATCCTTATCCACCCCCCAACAGGAATCCATAACAAATTTTGGTGGGCGTGACCTAATGCCTCAACGGCGCCACTTAGCAATTTTCAAAGGACCCTTTGCTATTCACTTACTTCATCGTAGAGACATGAGATTTGGTACAGTGGTAGAGCTCACCAAGACGCTCAGAATTTACAATTAATGTCATAGTGTAAATATCACAGGAAGTCGGCCATTTTAGATTGAATGTCTGATTTTGACCACATTTTTGACGTTTATAGCATTGGTATTTGATGGATCTCCTCCTAGAGATTTTTAGCGAGCGGCTTGAAACTCGGGCAGTCTGATCATAAGGCATGGCCAATTAAAAGTTATCAAAACGGTGAGTTTTTGAGCTTGTTGAAGGGGCATTAGCAAGGGTTAAAGTTCACCTACTCGCCACAAAAAATAAAACTGTTATATCTCCTACACAGAAACACACAGAGGCATCAAACTTTCAGTAATTGATCACCATCAGGTCTCCTATAATATCCAATGGTCAAATGATGACATTGCTTAGGCCACGCCCCCTGACAACAGGAAGTGTCATGTTTTGTTGTAAGCGGTCGCTATGTTACCCCTCTGAGCTAATCAACATGAAACTGTGTCCACAGACAGAACACATGTTGGTATGTTGTGGATTTCAGGCTCAACTGGATTGGATGGAGCAGGGGGGCGTGGCGGCGTGGCATATTCACCTCAAACGCTGCTGTCATACGTTTGGCTCTGAATTCCACAGTTTTGGGCCGAGCTGCTTAAAACTCATTTGGATGCATCCTTATCCACCCCCCAACAGGAATCCTTAACAAACTTTAGTGAGCAGGACTTAGTTTCTCTATAGCGCCACCAAGCAAATTTCAAAGGACCCTTTGGTATTCACTTACTTCATCGTAGAGTAATGAAATTTTGTACAGTTGTAGATCTCAGCAAGACGCTCAGAATTTACAATTAATGTCATACTGCAAGTATCACAGGAAGTAAGCCATTTTAGATTGAAATCTGAATTTTGATACCAAGTTGACATGTAAAGCATATGTATTTGATCATACTTGTCCAGCAGGGGGCAGCAAGAGACCACAAATAAACCCCAAAGGAATTTCTCTTGGTAAGTAAGTGATCTTAACTCTTTGGTTTCCTTGTATATTTAAGTTGAACAGATATACAAATCCTGCTTGAAAACTGACAAACTCTTGTTCAATACATTTCAGTTTTTATTTATATAACGCCAAATCATGAAACATGTCATCAGGGGTGGATTGGGACAAAAAATTGGCCCTGGCATTTTGGATTAGACTGGCCCACCACATTTTTTTTGTGTACTGAATGTGTATACCAACTGTGCAATACCAACTGTGCAATACCTTGAAGTCAGGATAATGGAAATTAGTGAGAGTGGACACTTAAAATACTTCCAAAATCTTAATTTATTAACACTGTAAAATGTAAACTCCACCACAGCACAGCAACTATTCTTAGATCAGAGAGAGAGAGAGAGAAAGAGAGGTGTCACGGTCAATCACACATATTATCACGTTACATCATTATAAGAAGTTATTGTAAGTTGCTCATCAGATCTATTCAGTCTTCCAGATACTGTAGGGTAACATTGGACTAATGTGCACTCACTGTGTAAAAAAGGATGCCAATGACAAAATGAACCAGAGAAATGGCTCACTTGTCATCATGGAAAGAAAGAAAATATATAATAACATAATATAAATTTTGATTTACTCAGTCATTTGTAATAAGTATTTTATTTATCTAATTTCCTAATTTTTGATCATATTTTCTTTAAAATCGCAGACTTTTCGCTATTTTTCATGTAAATCCTTGGTGGCGCTTGATAGCGAAGCCGGTGAGGCCGCAGCGAGCTTGGCCTACCCTGGGATTGCGCAATCCCATGGTAACTGCGCTGACTTCCATTCTGTGAATGCATCTTCCTGTCTCTAGATCATAAATTCAATTGTTCAAACAGTTATGAACTGATTTTCCACAATTTAATATATGTGGATTACGAATTGTGTTTTGGTCATCAAACTGTGTGCAGATAACATGTTTTCGTGGTGCTGGCCGATCATAAACAGCAAAGAAGTGGTTGTAGGTGAGGCCAGCAGTTCCTTGGCCACTAGGCAGGGGGCGCTCAAGGGGCACCGCTCGTGATCCCCAAATAGTAGAGTCAAAACAAGTTATTGATGTTTTATTAGCGAGTTTTGCTAAACAAGTAAAGCACTAAAAAGACTAAACATACAGCTGGAACAGGACTGATCAGGGAAGGCTTTCCTCCCTGGCAGTGAGCTCCATTGAGACTGAGAGACTTTTAAAACTGAAGAAGATAAAGAGAACTTTTACCGGAAAATGATGATATTTTTGTTCAGAAAGAGCGCCACAGGGACTTAAATTATAAGTAGAGGTAAGACAGCGATACTTATTCATGTTTTGTTTTTGTGATAAAATCTGCGTAATGTGGGTTATAGTTTTAGAATGTGTTACAAATGCAGAAATCCATCATAACTCATAAACTGTTACCAATCAAATGACAATTTTTTTCATCAAAGAACCAATATTTTTCCATGTATCTTGGTGAATTTATTTGGCTCAATCAGTCTCCTTCAGCACTTTGCAACGAGTCTACTCTGTAGAGTGTATATATTTGTAAATCTGACTCTGATGACGTCAGTGCCTCACCAGCCATGAACCCTACCGCACGTCACTGACTACAACCACCACCATATTTTACACCAGACACCGGAGCAGATGAAGGGCCTGCTGTTGGGAACATGTCAGTCAGTTTGACACATTTCGCAGCGTCCGTTTGAAGAACTCGTTTCTTTTTTTCGTGCAGTTTCTCTGCGCCTCCCTTGCGTTTCTTATCCATTACTACTGTGAACACCGCTGCACAAAGTTCCACATGGAGCGTGAAGGTGTTTTTCTACTTTATGATTGGCCTAGCCCTTTAGACTGTCAGGGATGATAACCAATGGGCTGCAGTAGCCTGTGGTAAGGGCTGGATGATCGGAACAGACTCTTGCGCTGCTGATATTTTTCTTCATGCATTATGCAAATATAACGAGGCAGATATATAAAATAATAATAATATTAATAATAATAATACATATTATTAATATACATGTCGGGTCTGCCGGCCTGCATGTCATCTAAAGGCAGTTTACAATGTCAAAATCAATCAGATTATACATATTAAGTCAGATTATCCAGATTGGTAAAAGAAATTCCTATATAAGGGAACCAGTTGATTTCATCAAAGTCGTAACAAGCAGCATTGACTCCTGAAGAAGCGTAGAGCCACAGGGAGAGTCGTTTGCATTGTACATGGCTTAGCAGCAATCCCTCATACTGATCAAGCATGAAGTGACAGCAGAAGGAAAAACTCCCCATTAACAGGAAGGAAAAACCTCCAGCCGAACCGGGCTCAGTATGAACGGTAATCTGCCTTGACCGACTGGGGGTTACAAAAGAGAGAGAAGAGACACAACAAGACAGACAAAAAAGCACAGAAGCACACATTGATCCAGTAATGTGTTTTACATTAGATGGTAATAGCAGGTGATCTGTCTTCCCTGAATGATGTCACAGCTAACAGAACGCCAGACCAGGGGTACCTACTATGAAGAAAAAATAGAAAAAACAAAAAGGTAAAAGCTGAAATGACAACAGTCATGCAAAATTGAAGAACAATAGACCCTGATGTCCTCCAGCAGCCTAAGCCTATAGCAGCATAACTATAGAGGTAGCTCGGGGTAACATGAACCACTCTAACTATAATCTTTGTCAAAAAGGAAAGTCCCAAGAGCCAGCTTCTAGTGGAGGAGTTCAAGTATCTTGGGGTCTTGTTCACGAATGAGGGGAAGATGGAGCGGGAGATCGACAGGCGGATTGGTGCGACGTCTGCTGTGAAGCGTGCGCTGTACCGATCCGTTGTGGTGAAGAGAGAGCTGAGCCAAAAGGCCAAGCTCTCGATTTACCAGTCGATCTACGTTCCTACCCTCATCTATGGTCACGAGCTTTGGGTCGTGACCGAAAGAACGAAATCCCGGATACAAGCGGCCAAAATGAGTTTTCTCCATAGTGTGTCTGGGCTCTCCCTTAGAGATAGGGTGAGGAGCTCAGTCATCCGGGGAGGACTCAGAGTAGAGCCGCTGCTCCTCCACATTGAGAGGAGCCAGTTGAGGTGGATCGGGCATCTGGTTAGGATGCCTCCTGGACGCCTCCCTGATGAGGTGTTCTTGGCACGTCCCACCGGGAGGAGGCCCAGAGGAAGACCCAGGACACGCTGGAGAGACTATGCTGGCCTGGGAACGCTTTGGGATTCCCCCGGAGGAAGTGGCCCAAGTGGCTGGGGAGAGGAAGGTCTGGGGCTCCCTCTTGAAGCTGCCCCTGCGACCTGACCCCGGATAAGTGGAAGACGATGGATGGATGGAAAAAGGAAAGTTTTAGGATTAGTCTTAAAAGTAGACAGGGTGTCTGCGTCACGGACCAAAACTGGGAGTTTGTTCCACTGGAGAGGAGCCTGATAACTAAAGGATCTGCCTACCATTCTGGTTTTACAGACTTTAGGAACCACTAGCAGACCTGCTTTCTGAGAGTGAAGTGGTCTGTTAGAAATTACTAAAGTTTGTACACAACATACACATGTGGAATATTGCTAACGTGTTACTTTAGCAATTTTCCAATTGCCAAAGTGTTACTTTTACATTATTACTTTTGGGTGTGTATCCACCAATTTAACTGTCAAACTTTCATAAAAGCTGTCTTAATGCAAGAAACGAAACCCTTAAACACATGAAATAATTAACTTTAAATAACTAAAAAGGTTTTGTTAACTTTTCACATGAAGCTGGATTAACAGCTAGTAAGATACCTTTGATTAAGTTGGTATACTAATGTTTAAACCAGGGGTGTCAAACGTACGGCCTGCGGGCCGGATCTGGCCCGCCGAACAATTTAGTCCGGCCCGGTGGCCAAATGCATTTTTATTATTCAACGGCTGTGTCTCCTCGGTGCATCGACCGATCTGCACCAGATTTTTTGTGAGTCGTGGGGGAGCGCTGCCCAACGCATACGTGTGTATGGCATGGTAGACGGGTGAGGAAAATGCATGACAGCTTCTGCGGTGGCTGGCGGCGGGAGGTGCGCGTACCCTAGCGGTGGCCCTTAGGCCAGAGCGGCGCTTGGCTGCGAGGGCCGATCATCACCGCTTGCGGTTTTAATTTGTTCTTGTTTTTGTCTGTTTGTATATTAAAGCAGAAATATATTCTCATAGGCTTAAGGTTTTTCAAACACAAAACATCTGAAGGCATACAAAAAAAGGGGAGGAGTGTAAGAAATGGGCTAATAATATTTTTTGTGTCATATTATTTTCTGAAATCCACAGTTCGGCGTAAGAATGCGCACTGTCATCTATTCACACAACATCACACACATTTTTGTTCTCTTTTACTGGATCACACTTGGTGATGTGTGATCAGAGAAAAGAGAAAGGCAAACAGGTGGTACCAAGACGCTTCTAAAACCGGAGAGCAGCAAAGAAAACAGCCAGATTCTCCCCCCACTGCTGAAGGAAAGCCACATCCTCTGAAACTATGTCACTGGGATAAAAGTTGGCTGTGATCTCAACCTCGACCCTTCGACCCTGACAGTATTTTGATTAGAGAAGTCAGGATCCTGTCCATCCTTGGCGTTTAATCTCAGATGCTCAGTCAGAGCTAGACAGGGTGTGTTGTCAGAAGGTTGGAGCAGACGCTCCAGTGTTTATTTTAGTGGGCGGATAGAAGTCTCGCAGCAAGGTGCTTGCTGTCATCGCTGTGACCTACGAACTCAGAGTGCTGGACGTCACTTTGACTAGAGAGACGAGGGCCGCAGCAGCATGTGGGACTCCCAGTGAAGAGGTCAAAGGGCATTGGCGCTGCTCAGCAGGCGTCCAGATGTCAAGAAGCAGTCTAAATGAACGTTATTTGACGCTGTGCATTTCATATAAGAAGATGCGAGCATGCAGGCACAACCACACATCAGACCGCATCCTTGCTCCTTCCATGCGCTTTATTGAGTAAATAGCAGGAGAGTGCTTGATTAACTGATCCCCTGCAAGTGAGACCACAGATATCAAAACAGGTGTCCTGGTAACTAGCTATTATGCAGTCATGCAGGTGTGTGGTAACGCAATGCTAAGCAGGACAGAGATCAGCTATGAGTTTAGAGAACCAGTTGTTGCTGACCACCAATCTGGGAATGTCATGTCTATGTTGGAAGTTGTTGGACCAGAACACAGAGAAGAGCCAGGAAGCCACACGATGAAGTGAAGAATGATTTAATAAATGAAAATGGTAACTTACATGAGTCAACAGGCACAACACACGCAGGTGATGCCAAACGGGAGGTCAACTGAGCGTCTGACAACTAGGGAGAGGATCGGGGGTTTAAATAGAGGGGAGGGATGGAGAGGAAAGCAGGAGGGCAGGTGAAGGCAATCAATCAATAATTGAGGGTGAAGCAAGAAAAGTGAAGGAGGAAAGATGAGAGGGCAGACAGGGAGGAAACAGAAATCTAACAGATACTACAAACCAAATCACAAGGTGGAACATTACAGCATAACTAAAGAAGACACGATCCAAAATTAACAGAATCCAAAGACTAGCATCCAAGGGTCATGACAGGGAAAGGCTATGAAGACATTTTCAAACAAGTTGAACGGAAAGTTTTTTCACAAGTTGAAAACTTGCTCCCAACATTCCCAGGAGTGGATCTGTCAGTGGATCAAAGATGCAATGCCAAGAGCCGTTGCCATAAGCTTACCAGGTATATCTCAGATAGCACACACCTTAGTTTGCATTTTTAATTTCCCTGACAGTAGGTTTAGAAAAATAGGCTTCTCAAGAAACACCTCGTATCATGTCAGTATGGTGGTGGATGAGCTGATTTGGGCTTATTTTACAGCTACAGAGCAGCGTTTCTGTTATAGGCCCTAAACTGTGCTGCCAATTTAAACACACAAAACAGCTTTATAATTTTCTCTTTAAAAAGATAATTTTCAGGTATGAAAATGTAAAAACCTGTAACTGGGTTTTGTGCACAGAAGAACAACACTAAGAATAAAAATGGGACTCTACGATGTAATACAGATAAATACCCTGGATGTTAGTATTCTGTGCAGAATTCCTCAGTCAAAATGAACTTTGTTAGTTACACAGGACAAGGATAATATTTTTATGCTTCTTATATTCTGTGTCTGCGATCTATTTCTGGCAGTGACCTCAATTTGCACCTCTGCTTCACACATTCCCTGCCTCACTCTCCATATGCCACATATCAGATTTACCCTTCTAATCTGATTGATCTACTTAGACTGCAAGTTTCTACCTCGGGTTTCCGCTTTATCTTCTTAATATCTCTACTCTGTGTGCCATTGGCTTTTCTTCCACCCCATCTGCACCCTGCCTGCAGGCTCAGGGCACAAATACTGAGCTACGCAGGGAAAACATCCAGCACAGGAAAGCTAAAACTTTAAAGTTCACTGCTATGACTGACTTTCTGAAAGCTCTTTGACCCAGTAAACAGTCTGACACCTGTATTGACCTGCTATCGTAGCTATGACATTTAAGGTCATAGCTACAACTTTTTTTTTAATCAAAATGATCAATTTTTCAAGAAAAAAAAAACATCCACAGAACGTCTAGAGCGGTGAAATATAAAAGTATAATTTTTACTGAAAAATAAATATGTAGCGGAGCGGCTTCGTTGCTCACCAAACTCGTACTTACACATTACCGTTCGCTCAGACACACATGACTTTTTGGACTAAATACATACCGATCAGTGTTTGGTGTTCTTTATTTCGATACATCCATGGACTCTGGACGAGAGAGACATCACTGGGTTTTGAGATTTAAAACCATTAGAAGACCATTTCGGGATCACAAAGGATATAGAGAATAGGGTTTTAATAAAGGTACACGGTTCATATCAGTAAGGATTTGAAGTTGATATCTGAGAATAGTTATGGAGATCATGTTGGGTCATAAAAACGTCACTTTGAGAAGGATGCCTCTGCTTACAGCTGCCTCAGGAAATCCTTCATTTGGTTGCAGTATGTGTATCCTCACCATCTGTCCTGTTCGAGGAGAAATCTACTGCAGCAGTGCTTTGAACCTTGTTTAGATTTTCTTTTTTTAAGAATTTGATTTAGCTTACTCAGACAAAAAAAAATCCACAAAGACACTAAAAGAGACCAATGTTGTGCACACAAATCTAATAAAATATTTTCAATTAGTTTAACAAAAAGATATAACATGGATAATTGCTAAACTGTCATAAGAGAGTGTAGAAAGGCGAATGATCAAAACGTCATTTATTATTTTAAGAACTAATTACTTATAAACTTGTGACATGATAAAATTAATAAACTTTAGAAGCTGACAGGGGGTTAAACACTTGTGTTCAGTCGTTCAAGTTTTGACGTCAGTCCTAAAATCCGCTATTATATCTATAATAAGAGTCTAAGACGATGATGGGCCATTATCTATTGTTGGGCTCCCTAAAACATTAACTAGAGTTGTCCAGCTCTGAAACTAGGGTGACCTCTTCAGCAAAGGTCATTACCAAGAGGAAACAGAGAGCTCAGTCACTGGTTTAATATCCTGGAATGTCCTGGACGGTGAAAGTAAAAAGAAAAAAAAAAAGTCCTTTCAAACAGGATCCTAATAGGAGTCATGTTTTTTCTCTTAATTTGAGAGGACCCTTTCTTTAACTTTTCTATTACTCGTGCAAGTTTGAGGGGCAACGCAAAAAATAAATAAAAGTAACGGTTACTAATTCTGGTAGATTTACAGTCACATTCAATAAATCCTAATAGGCATTCTGATTAGGCTCATCTGACAGATCAAAAGTACGATTTAGAAATAACAACCTATAAGCAGACATTAAACTTACTTTTCATTAAGCCCATATTCCTGTATCAAAATGTCTTTTACAGTGGTCTGAGGTAATATTCTAATCTTAAATGTGTTTTCATTAGCTGTAAGCAGAAAATCATTATTAAAAGGAATAAAGGCTTTAAAACACCAGCTTTGTGTGTGTGATTAATATCTATCTATCTATCTATCTATCTATCTATCTATCTATCTATCTATCTATCTATCTATCTATCTATCTATCTATCTATCTATCTATCTATCTATCTGTCTATCTATCTGTCTATCTGTCTGTCTGTCTGTCTGTCTGTCTGTCTATCTATCTATCTATCTATCTATCTATCTGTCTGTCTGTCTGTCAATATATCAATCTATAATAAGCATAAATAATCTTTACTAAAACTAAACAAAGAAGAACCTTTGAAGACCTGAAGCATCTGAAAATCTAAAACTTTTTCCTTGTACATCAACTTGTTTAACTTCTGGTTGTCTTGTTACGTTCTTCTGACATAACTGAGCCTAGTTCATCTAATGAATCATTTTACCATCATGCTTTACTGCAAATGCTGAATAAAGTTGTTGTTTTTATAAGGAATAACCTGGTGCTACCCCTAAATTCAATTAAATTCAATTTTATTTATATATTGCCAATTCACGACACATGTCATCTCAAGGCACTTTATAAAGTAAATTCAATCAAATCATACAGACTGGTCAAAATGTTTCCTATCTAAGGAAACCCAGCAGATTGCATCAAGTCTTGCCAAGCAGCATTCACTCCTCATGAAAGAGCGTAGAGCCACAGTGGACAGTCGTCTGCATTGTCGATGGCTTTGCAGCAATCCCTCATACAGAGCATACATGAAGCGACTGTAGAAAGGAAAACTCCCCTTTATCAGGGAGGAAAAACCTCCAGCAGAACCAGGCTCAGTATGAACGGTCATCTGCCTCGACTGACTGGGGGTTAGAGGCAAGGCAAGGCAAGGCAAATTTATTTATATAGCACAATTCAGTACAGAGACAATGCAAAGTGCTTTACATGATTAAAATATAGGAATAAAAGCAAGTAGGGATAGAATGTAGAAACAAAAAAAAAACATTTGAAAACAGTTTAACTTGAACATTCAAAGGCAATTTTAAACAAATGTGTTTTTAATCTCGATTTAAAGGACCTCAGGCTTTCAGCACTTTTACAGTTTTCTGGAAGTTTGTTCCAGATAAGTGGAGCATAGGAACTAAATGCTGCTTCTCCGTGTTTGGTTCGTGTTCTAGGTATGCAGAGCAGGCTGGAGCCAGAAGACCTGAGTGGTCTGGAGGGTTGATGCACTGATAACAAGTCTGTGATGTATTTAGGTGCTAAGCCATTCAGGGATTTATAGACTAACAGAAGTATTTTAAAGTCTATTCTCTGAGATACAGGGAGCCAGTGTAAGGACTTTAGAACTGAGGTGATGTGTTCTACTTTCTTAGTCTTAGTGAGGACGCGGGCAGCAGCGTTCTGGATCAGCTGTAGCTGTCTGATCCACTTTTCAGGCAGACCTGTGAAAACACCGTTGCAGTAATCAATTCTACTAAAGATAAACACATGGATTAGTTTTTCCAGATCCTGCTGAGACATTAGTCCTTTAATCCTGGAAATGTTCCTCAGGTGATAAAAAGCCGACCTTGTAATTGTCTTTAGATGCTTTTGAAGGTTCAGGTCTGAGTCCATCACTACACCCAGGTTTCGGGCCTGATTAGTGGTTTTTAGCTGAAGCGACTGAAGCTGTGTGCTAACCTTTGATCTCTCCTCTATTGGTCCAAAAATTATTACTTCTGTTTTGTTTTTATTCAACTGAAGAAAATTTTGGCACATCCACGTATTGATTTCTTCAAGGCATTTACTCAGTGCTTGAATGGGTTCATAGTCACCTGGTGACATGGTGATGTAAAGCTGTGTGTCGTCTGCATAGTTATGGTAGCTGATGTTGTTATTTTTTATTATCTGAGCTAGGGGGAGCATGTAGATATTGAAGAGGAGGGGACCCAGAATGGACCCTTGGGGAACCCCACATGTGATTTTTGTCGTCTGGGATGTAAAGTTACCTACTGAGAAGACAGAGCGGAAAGCACAGAAGCACACATTGATCTAGGAATCCTTTCTATGTTATATGGTAATAGCAGATGATCTGCTATTCACAGCTAACAGAACGCCAGACCAGGTGTACCTACTAGGAAGAGAAAAAAAAAAACAGAGAACAAAAAGTTAAAAGTTGAAATAACAACAAACAATGCAATTTGGAGAACAGCAGTAATAAAAAAAAGCTTGTCAGCAGTTTGTAAAAACCTCATCGGGTGTTTTGTTATTCATCCTATTAATAATCCAAAAAAAAGAGGGTGAGAGTAAAGCTATTTTACTCAAAAATTATACTGACCACTAACACAAATAACATCACTCACTGCATTATTCCTTTACTGAACACTCCTACCTCAACAAATTGATGATGTCAAAGCTTCATGTGGCATCAATTCATGCATGTGGCCAAGAGGTTTTACTGTCTAAAATAATTACTGGCACAGGAACCAGAATGGAAACTTTAAAGTTTCTTCTTTATTTGGTGGCAAACTTCAAGCATTGAACATCATTACTATTTTTTCACTGTGTTCCTTTTTTGTTAGAAGTTTATAGAAGTTTATATATCTTAATACTCCCTACATAAAAGTCCAAATTGTCTGGATAAAATAAATTAGCATAGAAGTGAATGTAATGCAAAGTCTGCAAAAAATGTATGTTACAACCTTTGGTTTTGTCTTTTCCACCATCAGCTTTACTATTCCCGTTAGTGTCAATAACAATGCCAATTATCCATACCACTGTGAGTCCTTTGTGATAAAAATCTAAAGAACAAATACACTGCTGATGGTTTCTGAAAGTGTGGCATCTATCTATACATATCTATATATACTCACGTGGTTTCTGTGGTCCAACTTTCCTGGAGGTATTTCAGGTTGTGTTAGCTGCCATGCTGGCAACAAAGCTCCGTTCATCCTGCTTCAGGGTGACCAAGTGATTCCAATTAAAGCTGCATGTGTTGTTTACTGAGGTTGGGGTCGTGCAAGTCAAGCACAAAGGAGACTGATCTCAGAAGTAAAGAGGAGAACATTGAATCACTGTGACCTGAGTCTGCTCAGAAAAACACATGGATCTTTCCTTTTCTCTGTATTTTCTTTTTCAACAGGTGACTGAAGCATTCTGTCCTGTTTTTGTCCTGAAGTTCAGTTTTTATATACATTCATATTCATTGAATTAAAATATGCGTTCCGATGAGACTCGTTTGTCACACAGAAATTATCTTACGAAAAAAACAAACTTTATATCAGACATTAAACATTAAGCCCACAGTTCTCTCTTGATTTTTTTTTGTAGTCTGATCTTTAATGTCGTGCTTTCATTAACTGTAAGCGGAAAATCATCACAATTAATACAGAAAAGGCTTGAAAAAAGTCTGTGTAATTAATATATGTTTCACCAATTGAAACAAGTTATTGTAATAAATTAACTTTTGAACAATATTCTCATTCATTGACTATGACTGTACAAGCACAGCTATAGTTGATGGTAACTGTCTATGTGGCTGTAAAAATACTCCAAATAAGGCTGAACAGCAAAACAAGTTCAGATGGTAAATTTATCCGGCCAAACTGAGGGCATGCAGAGTAAAGCAAGACAAATCAATTTGTGTAAAGTATAAAATGACATCCGCTGACTGACAGAGAGGCCGGCCAGTGTTAGAGGGCAGAGGAAGGAAAAGATGAATGAGGAAGCTGCAGAGCCTGAGGACAAAAACATGCGCAGCATCAAAGAATTGAGCTCACAGAGACTCTGAGGGAAGCTTGTGTTGCAGAGTCTTTCTTATCTTTCTGGAAATCACAAAGTCAGATCACTTTAAAAAAAAAATCAGGATAATAATCTCTTCTGATTCATTTCTCATTAACAACAGCAAGAAGCAAAAACATAGGACGCTAATGTGGCGTACTGGACCGTTGCAAAGATTGTTTCCACAAAAAAAAATCCTCAAACATAATGAATTCAAAAGTGATATGAGTTTGAAATTATTAATTTAAAACAGGCATTAATCAAGAATATACAATGTATAATTAGTTTTATTCATTCCACCATTTTCATGGAGTTTTTTTTATTCCAGAGCTTCTAAAATCAGACCATTTAAATGTATCTCCACAAGCTTAGAGCTGTTTTATTGATTACAAATACCTAAGTTCGAAAAGCCCAAAGCACCTACAGTACTAATTTACTTAATAACAAAAATGATTTGGACACTTGTTTTCTTAAACTTTATTAACAGATGTTTGCTATTTTTTTATCATCCTTTTTGAGCCACTTGTGGTCATGAAATGTCTCTGATATGTTTGATATACTGGCTATTATTAAGAGACTGCTTGTTGTTAACAAGTAGATCATTCTAAAGTGAAAAATGTATCCTGTTTCACAATGAAAATTACTCAAACTGACACTGAGAAGCCCTGGTGCAGTTTAAGAGAGTTTTGGTATTTATCTCAAAGCTGATCTTATAAATATCCTAGAGTAAATTATAAATTGGTAGGAATATTGCAGCAGTAATGTTCAAGCTCGTGTGTTTTCCAAACGGTGTAGACTATTTGGATTTGCATGTGTGTGTTAAGAGTGATATGCATCATTGCTTTGAGTTTAATATTGATCTTAGACTCCTATGATTGTAAACATGACTAAAATGCCATTAGTTGTTTGCTGTATTTATTCAACTTTCCTTAAAAGTAGCTTTTAAAATCGTATATAGTGCCTTGAAAACGTATTTATAATTCCTGTACTGTTTGAAATATGGTCACATCACAGCTACAAAGCTTTTTGCATTAGTTGGGGTTTTATGTGATAGGCCAACACAAAGCAGATGATCATTGTGAATACAAATAAAAATGATTGATGGTTTTCAACGATTTTCTAAATGCAAATCTGAAAAGTGTGTTGTGCCTTTATATTGAGCCCTCCTGAGTGACTATCTCTTTTCACTACAACTGCAGCTGGAGGTCTATCAGTGTATATCACCTCAGGCTTTAGCCATGCAGAAATGGCAATTTTTTCTCATTCTTTTTGCAAAATATTTCAAGCTCAGTTCGACTGGATGGAAAGCATCTCTAAAAAGCTATCTATTACCTTTTGCCACAGATTCTCAATCTGAGGTACTTTGACTGGGAGAATGACACAACTCATGAAAGACTTTGATCTAAATCATTCCAACTTAACTAATAGATGCACATTTATGGTACTTTCCCGCTGGAAGATGAGCCTCCCACCAGGTCTCAAGACTTTTAAAGCCTCTTACACATTTTCTTTCCATACTGCCCTGTATTTTGCTCCATTCATCTGTCCATCAACTCTGCGCAGCATACCTTCCTCGGCTAAAGGACGGTATATCCCCAGCATGATGTTGCCACTACCATGTTTTACTTCGTGACGTGTGATGTAAGTTTTCAGCCAAAAATAGCCCTATGCCTGCTCTCCCAAATGAATGGTTTTTGTTTCACCTGACAAGAGCTCATTCTTTCTCATGTTTGCTGATTACTCTGCATGATTTATACGAAAGTGTAAACTGGTCTTATAGCTTTCTTTCAACAATGTTTGTATTTTCTTGCCTCTCTTCCAAACCAGATTTATGGAGTGTACAACTAATTGTTGTCCATTTCAGTTTCTCCCACCTAAGCTGTGGATCCCTGCATCTCCTCCAGAGTTATATTTGCTCTCTCTCCCTGCTTCTATGGATAGTGTCCTCCCTTCCCTGATGCATTAAACGATGCTACATGCGATGCTAAATGCTTGACATTTTTTTCTTCATAACCCAACCCTGCTTCAGCTTTCTCCACAGCTTGAACCCTGACCTGTCTGCAGTGTTCCTTGGTCTTCATGACTGTTTCTTCGCTGATGTTCTCTAATAAACCTCTGAGGCCTTTGCAGAACAGCAATGTAATTCCACTAATGTATGATATAAACATAACATGAGGTTAACATTGCTTTTTATAAATTAGACCAAAATTAACCTTTGGCTCCAACCACTTTCTAATGTAATTTCACCTAAGTTAAAAGAAGTTGGACATAAAAAAATACTTGAAGACAGACTTTAAACACAGTACAAGCAAAGTATTGTTCAGTTTGGCTGGCTCTGACTTTCTGTTGCACAGAAAAGTAGACTTTAAGCCATGCAGGGACACATGTTTGTGACTTTAAAACTTCAGGACTGCGGAGAACAAATGTCCCCTTTCATTTCATGCTTTGCATGGCTCGGCTCCTCTGCCTCTGATTCAATTTCCGCTAATCATTCAATTAAAATCACATGTATGAACGAGCAAATTGCCCTTTCAAAGGCATGAGCACAAAGGCGAATGTTGCTTTATTTACTTTTCTGAAAAAAGTAGATTGTGTTAAATCTAATGAGGAGGTTCTTTAAGAAAGCTTATTCGCAATTTGTAATGTGCACAAAACATGTAAAGTCGCAATCTTCATCAACACGCGAATGAGTGAGGCTTTTTTTGAGCATGTGCCTACAACAGTAGAGGCGAACAAAGGGAAATAATGTCTGGCAGGGTGACAAAATTTTCCATGAACCCAAAACGAACAGCTTTTACATTTACATTGTCCTTGCCTGCAGGCAAGCAAGTGAAGAGAACAGATTAGGTGAAAGTTGGAAGTAAAAGTATATGACTCACATCAGTCATTTGTGCCGTAATTTCCAGTCACTGTATCTAATACAAAGAAATAGAAAGATGAAGCACACCAGAAAGTAGAAGATGACAATAAAAGTGGATATTTCCAAACAATGTCCCCATCATCCCAGAGGAAAGAAAAGTAGGAAAGAAGAGCATCTGAGCTATGTTTCTCGGGTATTTGCATAATGCACTGTGATGGGTAAATGCTTGTCTCAATCCTCGGCTCTTTTGTATCTGCAGATTACAAAAGAGCCTGTTTCAAGTACAAGGCAGGCTACTAAGCTGAGACTATCAAAGAGAAGAAACAGGCTTTCAAGTCGGGACCCTTCGATTGTGTTACAGATTGGTTCCAGGTGAGGCAGCTTTGCGAAGTTCAGCCGGAGGAAAATTGCCCCTCCACACAGAGGCAGGGAGGCTTCACGGTTGGCATGGCGCTCCGGAATTCCAATACAACTCACGTTTGGTGGGATTTCTGGAGGATGGATGCTGGGCCTCAAAAATCTTGTTGTGGTTGATTGCAGTTACATTTAAAGCTAAGCTCAGACAAAAAAGGGGTATACAGAGTGTCTGGCTGTTAAAAAAAAAGAGCTTGCAGAATAGACAGATCGCTCCAAGGCCTGTAGATAATAATTGCAGCATAATGTTCAAAACATCCCTTTGATTTGCTCACAAGATAAGCCCTGGATTTATGTTTCAAAACAGACATTTTCCAGTTCCTCTCTGGTGTTAACGTGATTTCCAAAATGAGTGGCTCATGTTCTTTTTAGCACATGCTATTATGGCAGGAAGCTATCTCAAGGATTCCTGGCAGAAATATACAGCTTTTCAACAAACAGAGCCTCAAGAATATATTGTGGCACAAAACTATTATTTGATATCCCTGCAATGCTGCTTTGATTATGTGCCTTTCTAAGAACAAAGCCAGCTTGTGATTGAGACGTATCTTTACAGATTTGACAGGCTGCTTTGCTTGACCCCTTCTTATGTCAGATAATAATCTAATGTAAGGACTTAAGTCACATGACTCAAACTATACACGACAAAGTCTTAAAAGACTTGCATCTCATAAGGAATATTATTGATTAAAGCCAGTTTAGACAATTGTAAATTAACAAGATTTTGCCCAATATGGGTTTTTAACAATTAACATTACAACTATGCAGTTAAAGTCAATTTTCACACACACAATGTGAATCAAGTTATAGAAAACCTAAGAACAGTCACAATGTTCAAAGGATCATTTGATTTACAGGAACTATATGAAGGGCATGCTTGTAAATACAGTTTTACATGTAAATCGTATCTGCACTTTATTCAGGCTAAAGCATGTGTTGGACAAATGCATGTCAACATAATACTTAAGCACGGAGGTGGCAGGATCATGCTGTGGTGACGTAAGTGATTGACAAGCCCTAGGAAAGGTATTAAGATCAAAAGATTGAATGTGATTGTGTGGTGACTGTCAGGGTGCAGTTTTTGCCTGCTGCACCCTAAACGTTTTCCAGCACCTTCCTCCTCCCATACAGCCCCATTCACACTCTACGCTCTCCAGTAATCACCTATACCTGTCATGCCCAATCAAGCCCGGACTCATTCCACCTGCCTGCCTCTCTATAAAAGCTCACCTCATTCTGCTCTTCCCCGCCGGATCAACTTCACTCAAACCTCGTCCTGCCCATGATTCCCACGTCTGCCTGACAGTGCTTCCTACGCCTGCCTGACAGTGCTTCCTACGCCTGCCTGACAGTGCTTCCTACGCCTGCTTGCCTGAGATTCCTACCTCTGTCTGCCCGTGTTCAGCCAACTACCAGCTCCAGCTCCGCCGCGTCTTCTGCCTCAGCCATCTTCACCTTCCCTCGTCTGCTCCAGCCCGGTACAGTCTCTGGCCACCTCCTCCATTACTCAAAGTCCTCAATAAACTTCTTAAACGAAGCTCTGTGTGTGTGGTTGTGTTCGGGTTCATCAGAACAAATCGTGACAGTGACGATTGACATTTTTGAAATAAATAAAATTTATTTTAGTCTCACAAAAAATTCAGGACTCCAAAGTTGGGTCTGGTGTTTGACTTGGAACAAAAACAAACAAGTCTTCATCTTCAAAAAAAAAACATTAGACATGTTTCCATCAACCTTAATGCTCATTTTGAAATAACGCATTAGAAAAGGTTGATGGAAATGACAAAATTCGAATTAGCTCGCAAAATTTAGCGAAAAGGTTTTTATGCTCACTAGAGTTTTTTTTTTTTTTTTTTTACTTTTTCACAAAAGTGTAAATGCGGCAAAGAGGAGATGGAAACACATTTGTCGTTTAATTTCTGACATGGCGAACATTTATCTCATATGACTGATCGGCTGTTTCTGCTGCCAGCGTCTTCCTGAATGTTCCCGAAACTCTCGAAAAGAGGTTGGAAGCAACAACCGGTATGTGTGGACCAACAAAGAGACTCGAGCATTTCTTAGTCTCATCCGTGAAAAACAAAATAGCAACACATTCATTAAAATCTCGCTACATTACTGAATCTGTGGTCCATGCTAGTTGGCAACCTCTACTTCCTGTTTACAGCGTAAGGTCAACACATGATGACCTTACGCTTTAGGTCTCCTGGTTAATTCGCTACCGGGAAATAGAACCATGTCTGATTCACATTTTCTGTTCTGCAACATTTAAAAAATTTGTTCAAAATTCGGATGAGAATTGGGTGGAAACACGCTTATTAATAGCTATCTACTGTTTGAAGTTGGACACATTTTACATGATTTCAGCTGACCGATCATTGGCTCTAATGTCGTTTAAATATAGGCTGCTATTAAAAGCTATTCTCACATTTGCCGGTGGGTTTTTGTTTTATTACAATGATAACATCACCAAATCCCACAACAGCACCATTCGTCCTCTAACCTGTAATCATCACTTCTTCTTTTGTTTTGTCCACGTGCGGTCTCAGGAGCTCTGGTTCGTCTGCTCAGTTGATCGGATGTCAGGAGCATCTCTAGGCAGACCTGAAAGGCCTTCACGCGTACACAGAGAGAGAGAGAGTAGCTCAGTGTGTCTGCTGCGCACACAATGTCAGATCTGATCTGAACCAGGCTAAGAGTGGGGAAGACAATTAGGGAGAGAAGGAGCTGAGCTGTGCATGGATGTGCCAAGCCAAAGTATTATGCATCACTCACCTGTCTGCCCAAATAAACCTAGAAGCACGAACATCTGTTTATGCTTTCAAACTTGGAAAATATTTCTGTCCATTTCATTTCTTTCTTTCTTTTTCTCCCCTTTGAGGCAATGTTTTTTTTTTTCTACGTACAAGCACGGGGTGAAAAAAATACCAATGGTTGCAGCTTCTTTGTTTTTCCTGACTTGTTCATTTAAATTTTAAGCTAATTATTTTTCTTAAATGTACATGTTTATTGGCAGCACCAGACATGCATGTGAATACTTGTTGCAGGTCTGTTACTGGAAAAAAAAACATGTTTTGTTTTTTTGTTTTTTTTAAGCAACAAAGTAGATCTTATGGACGGCCATATCAAGTAGAAACACTAATCAGAGGCTACGCAGAACAAACAAGCTGTTATTCCACTGTTGTTTGAAAGGATTGAGGAGAGATTGGTCTTGTAATGAAAAGAAAATAGAAGTGATGTTCCCATGACGGATATGGTAAACCAAATTGAGAGAGGCTGCTCCGTTAGCTCCGAGTTCACGCCTCTGGTCCCTGGGCTGCCCTCGACCTCCCTCCTTTCCTCACATGCACCCTTCATCCTCCCAACACTGAGTCACCCTTTCCAAATATCCTCATCCACCCTGGAGGCCCATGTGTTCATGTCCTGTTGGGGATTTGTTGATTTCTCTAATCATTGCTCCAGCTTTGCCTCTGTCTTTGTTTATTTTGAACAACAAGCAGCGAGCACAAGTGCTTAATATTGTTGGGAGTTTTTTTGTTTTTTTTCTTAACCAGAAAGAAGAGGCTGCCGTTGATTGTGATCACAATTACTTTGACTTTCATAGTTTTGCCCTACAGTAAACTGTAGAAGTATCAAGTAATTTACAGACTGAAGAATCAGATATTGAAATATTTTCCTTTTGGTTTTTTTATTGGTTGTTTCATTTAATATCAGATATTTTTTTCTCAGTGATGGATCTTAATACATTTGAACAAATCTAAAACTGTAGGAGAGATGCACAGGATGGAGGAAACTCCTGATGAGAATGAGAACCATGAGGAGGAGGAGGAGGTAGAGGAAGTGCCGTATTTATTCTTTTCATGGTCTCCTCTCTGCACTGACAGGGGGGGAAACAAACCCTGCTGGCTATCTTCGTAGTCGGGGCCTTATTTCACTGACAGGAGAGTCTGCATTCTCTGAGCCCCTCTCTGTTCCTCCTGTGACTGTTACAGTGTGTTTAAAACCAGAACCAGCTCTGTTCCTATCCCCAGGGAACCACCACACAAGTACCCCCTGACCTCCAAAGATGTTTATTGAAATGAAACATTATCAGACAATAATCAATGTGGCTTTTTAGAAAGTGTCGTTTTTTAATGTCCAAATTTAAAACAAGTCTCTCATAAATAAAAGCAAAATCCCAAATGGAACTTAACTTTAGAAAATACATTTTATGTGATTTTCAAAATCATTATTTGAAACTAAATGAAAAGATGGCAACTTGTAGTCATTTTACTGAAATAAATATATCAAGGTTAAGATATGCACTGCTTTTTATGGCGAACTGTCTGACAGCTTTTAATGTATTCAGCTCTAAAAAATAGAAAACATCCATTGTGCCGGCATGGAACATCTGTCAAAATGCCAGCATTTCTTCTGTGTTCTCACAATCAGTATAAAAAAATGGATTTGCAAACATTAAATTATCACAATCTCCACAAACTCAAGGTAAATCATTAATGTACATAAAGAGGACTGAACCCAGGATAGAGCCCTGTGGGACACCATTTAAAAAACATAGGGAATTTGATTTGCAATTTTAACACCCTGCAAAACTTGACATAAGTCAAAGCAAACAAAATAAATGTCACATTTAAACAAGCTCAATAAAGGAAAGAAGCAAACACCCAAAAATCTGATAGTTTGGCTGCTGAATTAAAAATGTCAAATGTGGAAATTATAGACATAACAGCTAATTTTTATTTATTCATACCTACCCCTACTTTAGGGGTAGGTGCAGCATTTGTCCTGCTTACTTGATCTTTATCTCATTTTCACAGAGTTTTGACATTTAAGAGGAAAGGCGGGGTTCAAAAGGTTTCATACAACGTATCTCACAGCTGGATGTTGTCTTGCATTTTAGCTTAAGGAGCACTTATGACGTATCATCGCTAAGGAAAATTAGTCCTATTATTTTTTTTTTTAACTACTCAGTATACTACCCTATACTTCAAATAAATATAATGACTGAAAATGGAAAGTGGCCAAGCTCGGCTTATTTTGTGGCCTGCTCTCCTCTGCCTAATGTTACCGAAGGCTCCTTCACAATGTATGCATGGTCACACCAGCAGAAATAACACTTGATCTGCAGCTTTAACTACATAATGACACGTTGCTCCTCAGATGTCAGTCACATGCTGTCTCAATCTCCATGATTGTCTGCTCTCCTCTTCAGGCTCTGCTTTTGGGGCCTAAAACCTTTGATAGATGTCAAACATATTCATTTTCTGTGGATTCCAAGCAGTTGTTTTATTCTATTTTTATTTTCAATTTGTAGCTCAACTATCTGCATTACGAGGTCCCGATGCAGAAGGGGCTGCGTGAGAATACAATCTGTGCGCACACTACGAAGCAACGATCCGGGGATGTAGCAAACCACAGCACTTTGAATCGTCTACTGAAAAGTGCTATATAAATAAACTTGCCTCGCCTTGCCTTGCCAAAGTGATGGGGACAGATTCACCCATAAGTCTCTACAAAGCATTTTCACTAAAACAAGGCACAGTTCAAAACCCAAGCAATTAAATGGACAGTGCACGTCCACTTTTCTAGTTTTTTCTGCTAATTTCACCCTTAAAAGCAAACCACACAACCAACGCTGTAAACTGTTACTGAAAATGTTTATTGTTGTATTTCCCCTGATTTCTGTCATATCTCGTTTTGTACCCATTACATCTTCTCCAGTCGGCATCAAACTTCATTTCGGTTGCATGGTGAGGTCTGGGTGAAAATTCAAAATGTGTCAAAAACAATAGTACATGAATAGAATAATAACCACAGTGATGTATCGGTGAAACAAGGTTTGTTTTTCAGTGCAGTGGCAGGAAAAACACATATGATGCCAAAATGTGCCTAAATTGCAAATTTCACCTGGATATAATCTGTGTTAAACTATCTGTAAAACTGCCCAGGGTTCATTTTGTAGCGTCTAGATTTGCACAACAACTTATTATCTATTAGTTTACCAATTCCTAGGCTTGTATCCTAACATTCAAATGTTGATTTCACTAAAAATATTTTATTGAGGTTTTCAGGTAAAGATAAAAAAAAACATTCAATTTATCTTGTGCTCCATCTGAATTTACTCCAATGCTTTAACTCCTCTCTTGATTGCAACACTTTTGAAGTAGTTTCACATGTCTTGGCTTTCATTGGAGACCAAGATTACACATGCAGCCCTTGTACTTATGAAGACATACTCCAGTTATTTCACGAAAGTCAGTTTGGACACAGGAAGCAGAAAGAAATAGAAATTGTAATGAAAAGGTTAGCAATTTTGTTATTTTCTTTGCAATTTTTGTAAGGTGGAAACACCAATCTTAAATTTAACATGTCTGAAATATCTGGACATGGTGGTGGTAAAAGGTTATGAGTGAAACAAGCCAGTTCGCTTTTTCACTAATCTTGATAACTGGGAGCCAGAGGAAGGCCAACAGAACGTAAAGCGACGTGCCTTGATGAGACCACCATGGTTGGAAACATTTCCATAAACTTGTCAAGCGTGAGCCTTTCCCTTGATCACACATTCAAAAATTCACACTTGTATAAAATTATTTAAGAAATTCATTAAAGAACTTTTAGAAATACATTTCATATACAAGGTGTGTCTCTGTAAGTTTGTGGATTAATTCATCTCTCCATGTCCAAGAGCAAGAAAAATGTTCTTACATCTGTATTTTTATGGATACTGCTGTTGATATTACAAATGTTAAAATAGTTTTAGGTTTTTGGCTTTTTTTAGGGCTCCCCTCAAGGCGTCCTTACTCTGCCAGTGAGGTTTTGTCTGGGATGGATTTGGAAGCTGGTTACCCTGTATAAATCCACATACTCTGACAGATGCCCGATGTGCAATGTCAAACATCTGCCTTCTCCTCAGAGCTCTTCAGCCTCAATCTAGAACCCGGACCCGAGATCATCCGCAGAGCACCTGCCACGTCAGCGGTACAACAACATCACAGTGGCCACTTAGTCATCGGCTCCAGACGTGGGCCAACAACGAGCTGCACACAGCAAGAGATGGGTGGGAACAACAAATACACAAGTTCATGTTATTCCCATCACTTGAAACAGCAATCAAATCTAATTCAATTAAGCTGTTCTGTGTAATTGTGGTCAGCAGAGAAGCGCTGACAGGGTCCAGATACTTTCTCTTTTTGTACAGGGCATTCTGGGATACTGGGCAGTCGTCATAGAGACCTCTGTGGAGGATCTAAACCAGAAGTGGGCTGCCTGTGTCCTGATGCACTTATTGGAAACCTTCATGCAAATATGAGCAAGGCATATTCACTTAAAATAGTCACGTCTTTGTCATTGTCCAGGTCTGCGCTTGTTTGTTTAAGCCCTGATTTGGCACATGAGGCTGGCGTATTATATTTCTATTTAGAAAATCAATCGACTTTCAAGTCTGTGTTTGGGTCTTTTCTGTTCTGCTCGTTGCCATTTTCCTTTTTCATGCAGCAAAAATGCTGAAAAGTTGCAGAGATCAGTTTCTTTGAAGCTTTCACTCTTCCAAATGTCCCTTTGGTTAACGACAGAATGAATGAGTTTATTAGATTTACATCCAACTGCTTTAAAAGCAGCGTAATTTCAGAAGACATTCAACGTCAGACATTTTGTGTGGTCATTCACAGGTGCCGTTTGACGCCGTCTTCATGGTGGGACTCAATCCAAATGTGTTTTTTTCAGTTTCCCTCACTTGGATGAAATGGGACTTTTTGTTTTGCTTGTTTTTTAGAAAGATTTCACCCTAAATATGCCAGTTCCAGGATTCTTCTCTAGCTTTTAGATAAACAGATCTACACCGTGGTTTGTGGTTGCAGAGTTCAGGTTTAGATGTTTATCTAAGTATCAACCAAGAATAAACAGCATACACCAAACTGGACAAGTAGTAAAGAAGACTCAGATCTGGTGTAGCCATTGTTTCTTACCAGCCTATTTGTTTATCCATGTCAATATGTTCTAAATAAGTCCTTGCTGCTTTTAGCTAGCGTCTTTGCTTATTTTTCTTCTCTCAACAAATTAAGAAATGTGAAACAGAATACAATGTGTCGAACACTCATCAAAGTTTTGCATTTTCATGTACACACCAGCTCAGTCCAAGAAAAAGGATGAACATCTTCATCGCTCCCGTTAAAAAGGATTTAATCAGGGACTTTCTGAGACTGTATACTGATTAAGCATCTGGAACTGTGAAGCTACCAAAACTATGTCCGTGACTGACAGATGTTATTCCAAAGTTAGTTTCTGAGGGAAGCCTCTGCTGGTGTTTCAACCCCAAGCTGGCTCCCAAAGGCACCCTCTGGGCCCAGGCTCTGAAGGACACAGTGTCAGGTCTGCTTTGGTTTCATGGCGGCAGATAAGATCAGCTTTTGTCGCTGGGTGCGCCAACCCTGTGCGACTGGTTTGCCAGCACTTGTCACGCGATAGAAACCACAGACGGAAATTATGGTAGATCTCCTTTTTAATTTTGTAACAATCTAAAAGCCAAACAGGCATTTTGTGCAATAGCCTGAACGGGTCTGGGCATTTAATGGAGGGGTTCAAATACTCCTTTTGAATAATAACCTTGTCTTGATCAATCAGTTACCGTTTAGGAAGGATTTGGATTAAATGAGCCGGCTGCCATTTAAGAAAGTCATATTTGCAGCATATTAAAATGTGTGATAAGCTTTAAAAATGGTTTTAACGCAAAATTAAGTTGGGACAAATTAATATGGTCCCAGTTGTCTTGTAAAGAACTTTAAAAAAAGTGAATTAGTTGTTGAACATATTTTTATTTTGTCATGACTTCTTTTTTTAGGTATGACACAGAGACCCATCTCTCCAAAATGGGAAAGACTAAAGAACATGCTCTTCATGTAAGGCAGGGGTTGACATTCATTAAAATGCCCTCAAGTAATCAACTATTTACTTAGACTGGCCTCCATCTACATTCAAGGCAACAAATAAAAATAGACAAGGATTCAAGGATAATCGTCTTCTCACCACACACTATGAGCAGGATGGTGAGAGCAGTAAAACTACAGCATATCTGAACTCCCTGTTAGAAATTTGCAGCATATTTTCTTTAATTCGTTTTAGAGATTTTTGATCAACTTTACAGTTATGTATAATACATAGAAATCTGTGAAACTGAGGAACATAACATTCATGTGTTGCTTGGAGAAATTAAATGGAGAATGTTTCTTCTTCAAGTTTCATGGAGTGGTTGCATTCAGTTGATTACTTGTACCTAACCGAACAAACATTATAAATTATTATTATTATTATTATGGAAATCAACTTAACATTTTGAATCAAAACAGCTTCATCTGACGTATTCAAGCTTTCTCTGACTTTGCGAAGTCTAAAGCACATTTGTCAAACTGAATCATGCATCATCATTTTCATACTGAACCGGTTTAAACAAGAGCTGCAACAATCAGGCCTCAAATGTTTCAGATGCAAAATAAAAATAAAAAATCAACCCAATAACGTGTGTGTGTGTGTGTGTGTGTGTGTGTGTGTGTGTGTGTGCGCGTGTGCGCGTGTGCGCGTGTGTGCGTGTGTGCGTGTGTGTGTGTGCGTGTGTGTGTGTCCGGAGGTGGAATGAGGGCTAAATGGATACCCAAGTGTGCAAACAAGGGGAAACCTGGAACACCTGCAGCTGTACACAGAGAAACCTTTTGTATTTCACACCAAAACTGGTAACAAACGGACTTTTGTAAATATCTAACATCAGTAAAAGCCTTAGCACATTTGATTTAAAGAAAGAAACCCATGCTTCTATGTTGAAACAATAATAAACATATGGCCGGTTTCTGAACGCCGACATGAATTTGCATATATAATGGGGTATATTTCTGTCTGTTTACTCAGAGGGATACAGTGTGCAGAAAAGGATATACACACAGACACAGAGACTCAGTTCCTCATGCGGGAACGTTGGCATGTTTGTGGCTGAAAACAGGACCACCTTAATCTATGTCACCTGCTGCCCACCTGAATGAATCAGGCATACCTTTTCAGATATGTGCATCATGACGCTCCACACTGAAACAGGTCAGGGCCTCTTTGGTTTTGAGACACAAAAATCGTGAGTCTTTGAAATGAAATCCTCGGTGCTATTTACAGATGACAAAACTTCCAAGAACTTAAAGATCTACACATTTTTTTTAAATCCACAAACGCATATCAGTTTTCCGGTTTATGATCGTTTCAAAACACGCACAGTCACACTGCAAAAACGGAACTAAATGCAAGTCAAATTTTCTTGAAATTAATGTATTTTTCATTGATTTAAGCAGGTAAATAAGACTATTTGCCAATGGAATAAGATTTTCGCCCTTAAAATAGGAACATTTCCTCTTTATCATCTTATTTCAAGTGCAAGATATCTAATTATCTTATTTTAGGGGTAAAAATACTCACTCTATTGGCAAATAGTCTGATTTACCTGCTTAAATCAAGGAAGAATGCAGTAATTTCAAGAAAATTTGACTTACTTGACCAAATGTGTGGTGAAATATACGATGAGTCTCTATGTTCATCGCTGACAGGATTTTTCTGCTTCCCTCACACTCCTTTTTTTTTATTTACCGCTTTCGACGATTAAAAAAAGCTGAGCCACAGTGTTTCAGAGAAAAAAGATTTGCAGACAGATTCACTGCATCTCTCTGTGGCTTTGCCATATGTCTCCACTGGCATGATCTTAGAGCTAGTCATCGGCGCATTTGTTGTAACATTTACCTCTGAACCACACTCCAAGTTCAAGCTCAAGTTAATCATGGTTGCATGATGGAGAATACAAATTCTCCTGCTTCAATGACGGTAATGGTCGCAATTAAGTGAAGATGCTTGCTGTCTGTCTCTAACACATGTGGGTCATGAATTATTCATGTACCCAACTAAGTAAGAAAAAAAGCTGTGAGTGGAAAAAAGAAAAATCAGTTGTTTTCTTTCAAACCTCTTAAAAGCCCTCTGAAAAGGGAGTGTGGAAAAAGAGCCGGAGGAGCCAGCAGAGCTGAGGATAGATCCGTGCGCTTGCCTGGATCGCACTGCAAGTGGTGTGGGGCCAAAGTGTTTGTGCAGCCAATAAATCCTCTGCACAGATTTAATCCAGTCAGATGTACAGCAGGAAAAGTACACTGAAGGATGTACGGCCATTACTCAGCAGCCCACATCAGAGGGAGAAGCCAAGGATCCGTCCGCCCTGACCTCGATTGTTTTAGAAAGACTCAGACAGGACAGGGAGACAGGAGAGAAAAGGCAAGGAGTGAGAATTTCAGGTTAGAATCTCTGAAGTAGTCCTGCCATAATGAGCTGTTATTTTTGGAAATGCATGACATTTGGGGAGACCTAATGTGTCTCCTACAACTTAAAGAGCGCCCACAACATTACCATAAATTATCATTATCATAAGACAGACCAGAACAGGTCTAACAGGACTCAACATTTCACGATGATTTGAACACAGCAATATTATCTGAATAAAGTTTAAATTTGATTAGTAAGACAATTCTTGACCGTGTTTTAAGATAATATCGCCATTGTTCTTACAGACCCATGTTTATACGTGTTTACAGTTAGTTAGATCTTTTACTTTTTCACCTTCAGATCTTTCTGCCTTTGCTGCTCCTGCACAATAGAAATATACTAAAACATTTCAAAAGTTGTTTACATGACTTTTTTTTTTTTGCTTTTCCTTAAACTCCTAGTTCCCCAAGACACATGCGCCCTCTGCTGCTCAGTGTTTGTAGCTGCTACAGCATGGTCCTTCAGTTTAAAGTGCCTTTTTATTATTTGTTTTTAATTGTGGTCAGATTTCAGCTGATGTTCTTCCCAATAAAAAAAAAAACTCAGATCAAGGACCAGAGGACATTTCATTCTTTTTGTCTTTGATTTGGTTTATTTTCTTATAAACGACAGTAAGCATGTTAATCCACTTAGTGGCAGTTTTTATATATAAAGAGATGGTTATAACCTACCATTCTCAGCAAAACAAAGATCATGTATTTTCTCAAGGTTAAAGTGAACTTTTACAAACACTTTAGAGCTATTGAGTAAATCTAAAAACCTGCATGTTCAATAAAAACGAATGGGGAAAAAAATATTCACATGTATTGAATAAATAATCAAGTAAACGGGAGACTTGCCTATGTGTGTTTATGCCTACAAATTTAAACACTGATGAGCCAGTTGGAACAGAGTTTTCACATCCTGGCTATGACTTCAAACCCAGCAGAAAACAAAAAAACATAATTAAAAAAAACATGTTTAAAAAAACTATAACTATTTTAAACAGCAATATCCACAAAAATACAGATGTAAGAACATTTTTCTTGCTCTTGGACATGGAGAGATGAATTAATCCACAAATTTACAGAGACACACCTAAAAATGTAAAATGTATTTCTAATCACATCTTGGCAATTATTGAACTCAACCAATCTGATTTATTATCCAAATCTCAATTTAGTTTAGTAATCCCTCCCCAAACAGCATTTTCATTCAATCATTGACGGTGACATTTATCGACTCAGTTTACTGAGTTGTTATGTCATTTCCCACATTTTTATTTTTTTTAGATATAAAAAAACAAATTTCCATTTTTCTGAAAGGCATTTATTTAGATATGTTAATATTGTTTTACATGTTAAATTTTAGTTTACATTTAGAAATATGTGGAAGTTCTAGTAACCAAAAATTTGCATGAAAAATGCAGGCTTGTGTAGAACTAGATTTGGTGGGGTGTTGGCCCCTGAGTTTCACACAAAACTTATGCTTTGTTTTATGCATGGAAATAACAAAAGATTGATGGTTAAGTACAAGCACATAACAACCTCGATGTTTATAGGCCCAGTTCACCTACGCATTTAGTTTTTTACACAGACACACACACACACAAATATATATATATATATATATATATATAGAGAGAGAGAGAGAGAGAGAGAGAGAGAGAGAGAGAGAGAGAGAGAGAGAGAGAGAGAGAGAGAGAGAGAGAGAGAGAGAGAGAGAGAGAGAGAGAGAGAGAGAGAGAGAGCTGAATGGCACTTTTTTAACTCTTGCTCAGTGGCTGTAATTCTACATATCATCTGTAGAGGGCAGTGTTAAATCATTGACTTTTGTGGTGTAATGTTAGAATTTCAACAGAGGAAGACGGCGTTAGCAAGGGGGTCCTTGTTAGCTTAGCAGCCAGCTAGCGTCAGCCGGTTTGAGCCTGAGCATCCTTCTAGAAAAGCTCCACTTAAAGTAAAAAAAAAAAAAAAAAAAAAAAAAAAAAAAAGATACGGACTGCACTGGTCGTTTCACACTTAACCCTGGCAGAGAAAAATCTCTTTGAAGACAAAGAGTATAAAGGTATGGGACGCTTGCCACATCCATCAGTTTGCTATTTGATCTGAATCTTGAGAAATAAGTCTTTTGTCATGTTTTACTGGAGACTACTGCAAAGGAGACGAGTGGGTCGCTGCGTCCCGACGGGGTCCTTTGGTTTTTCACGGTTCACATAGGCCGTCATGGAGCAACAATGCGCTTCATTAGACGCTCTTTTTAGTTCACGTAACAGGCAGTTTTAATTGACATTCGCTGGACTTTGGGCTTTGCCTGCATATCGTCAAAAGAACGTGCTAGTTGAGGCTAACAATGGGGGCAGTGGGCGAAGCTAGCTTAGACGCTACCTCCAGAAAGTCTTGTTTCTCAAAAAAAAAAAACTGTTGAAGAATTTACAATATAAGCTTGTAAAACGTCGCTTTGATCGGTCGGTAAAAGGATTATAAGTTGAAGAACATAACTTCAAATCGATGGCCGACGTTGTAATAATTGTGTTCAGCTCTTCGGGGTTTTTTTTTTTTTGCACATGTGCTCATTTAGACAGCTTTAAAAAAAACACGCGTTAGCTCTCTGAGAATAACATTTTTAATGGCTGATTCTCTTGTTTTATTCAGATGGGTTTAACTCGAGTTAAAATGTACTTATGCTTAGATTTGAGGGCTGAAAAGCCCCTCCGATCACCCCAGGCCATATTTAAAGATTCAACCATAGGCTACTAGTCACGTTAAACGAAGCTAATCGCTTTGTACATTATTCAGTACATTCTCCTCAGTCCGGCCCGGCCAGCAGGGCTGAGCTAACATCTGTAGCAGGAGCAGTCAGTGCAGCTGTCCGCAGGATTTCCCGAAGGAAAAATAAAGATGAGAACAACGTTTTCGTCTTTGCAGAAAGCAATACAGAAACCTCACGTTGCCGTAGTGCTAAGGTTTCATTTTTGCTACGGTTGTGTGTCGAAACAAACATTTCAGTTTGAAAGGGAAATAGAAGAACTCATAGGATGCCTAGGTCATGTATGTAGGGTGGAAAACAACGATCGGAGCATTTAAAAGCTGTAATTTTGTCCTGCTTGCGTTGAAGCCTCTAAAAAGCTGTTTTTAAAGCCAAATTGCTTAGTTTTAAATATTTAACATGGAAATCTTGAGCTCATCTTTAAAGAAAGCTCTGCGTTTTAATGATCAGAATACAGGTGCTGGTCATATAATTAGAATACCATGAAAAGGTTTTTGTTTTCAGTACTTCCATACAAAAAGTGAAACTTGTATATTATATTCATTTATTACAAACAGGCTGATATATTTCAAGTGTTTATTTCTTTTAAGGTTGATTATAACTGACAACTAATTAAAACTTCAGATGCAGTGTTCCGCATAATTAGAAAATTACTTAAGACCAATAAAAAAAAAAAAGGATTTCCAGAAATTTTGGCGATCTGAAAAGTATGATTATGTACAGCACTCAATACTTAGTTGGCTCTGCTCTTCCCTGGATTACTGCATCAATGCGGCGTGGCACGGAGTACATCAGTCTGTGGCACTGATCAGGTGTTATGAGAGCCCAGGTTGCTCTGATGGAGTTCTCTAAACTGGCAGCAGTGACAAGGAGCTTCCTCAGATTAGAAGTATTCCCACCGCTGGCCTTGCACTTTGCTTCACAAATATTGCAGGGAGCGTAATCTGCAGCGCATTTTGAAAAGCGGAGCCATACTTTTTGCTTTCTTTACTGAATTCTGCCAATTTACAGAATACCTCGCTATATTTAGCGACTTTTCGTACCCATCCAGCAACCTTTTTTCAGAAAAAGCGACTAGCAAAAAATCTTCTGCTATTGGTGACTTCCTGTGAAAATAACAATCGTTCTGGAGTTCTTGTTTTGCGAGTGCTGCTGGGAGCCTCTTCCCAACTTCTCCAAGCCCCGTCTCAGACAGACAGCTGGCTGCTGTCATGAAACTCGCCTGTAGTCACTGACGTCTTTACCCTGTTGTACGTGCAATGCTGTGTTCATGTTCAGCATGGAAAATCGGCCGCTCTTCCACTCCCTCACTGCCACAGTGATGCGTTTAGGTACCGAAACATGGTACCGTTCGATTTTATGTGAGTCGGTCCTCGGCGGTACCAACTGGATTCGGTCCTTGCCTATAAAAGCACAGAATTCGGTACCCATCCCTAATGGCACCCCGAACCGTCACTGGCTGTGCAAACTTTACACTGGACCTCAAGCGACGTGGACTCTGTGCCTCTGCTCTCTTCCTCCAGACTCTGGGAGCTTGGTTTCCATAGGAAATGCTAAATTTACTTTCATCTAAGAAGATAACTTTGGACCACTCGGCAGCAGTCCAGTCCTTTTTGTCTCTAGCCCAGGCGAGACGCTGCTGATGCTGTTCCAGAGTGGGTTGACACCAGGAGTGCAGCAGCTGAAACCATGTCTGACGTCTGTGCCTGGTGGTTCTTGAAGCTCTCGCTCCAGCTGCAGTCCACTCTGTGAATCTCCCTCACATTTTTGAATGCGTCTTCTTTCACAATCCTCTCCAGGGTGCGGTCATCCATGTTGCTTGTACACTTTTTCTACCACATCTTTTCCTTCCCTTCACCTCTCTATTAATGTGCTTGGACACAGAGCTCTGTGAACAGCCAGCCTCTTCGGCAATGAGCTTTTGTGTCTTGCCCTCCTTGTCCAAGGTGTCAAGTCAGCAGTCGTCCCGAAGATTGTGTCGCCTACAGAACTAGACTGAGACAATTTAAAGGCCTTTGCAGGTGTTTTGAGTTAATTAGCTTATTAGAGTGTGGCACCTCTTCAATATTGGACCTGTTCACAATGTTCTAATTTTCATGTTAAGAATCTAATTAAGAATCTAATGATTCTTAATTTGGAGTTTTCATTAGTCTTGTTATAATCATCAAAATTAAAAGAAGTAAACACTTGAAATATATCAGTGTGTGTGTTAATATAATATAAAAGTTTCCCTTTTTTGAATGGAATTACCATACTGAAAAAATCCACTTTTTCATGATATTGCAATTATAAATGGCAGTTAAGATTTGTAAATACTTCTTTTAGTCATTCAAAAGTCGACATGTTGAATTTTCAATAAGGTTAATCGATTGGCTGACATCCTTTGCTTAAAGTAAAGCTTGTTAAATTTTGAAATCAAGATGAGAAAAAGCTACAATCCCAACTTCTGATGGAGCTTGCTCCCATTCATTAAGCCTGGCTCTATGTACCAAATCTGTTGGATTCCTGCAGCGTAGGCGTTTAAACCTGCTACCTGACAGACTATTCAGTTGATCTAAAACATTGTTGTCGTCTTCAAAAGCTGCTCTCTTAGAACAACACTTGAGCAGTACTCACTCAGCTACGTTGATAGCAGGAGAGAAAACAAAACGAACGATGGGCTATGTTTTTGCTATGTTTCCATTAATTTTGGATATCTCTATAAATTGTAAGCAATGCTGTGTTTGAGGACAAGCCACGGCCAGAGGAGTAATTGCTAAGCCAGTGATAGGAGCGCGTACGTCTGCCGTGGCCTCGCTGACAGTTGAAGCAACTAACATCAGTATTTATCAAAAGGAAATCACATTTTCAAGATGCATACGTAACGAGAATAATGGTCTCTGGTTGTCATTGCAACACGCATACCAATGAACCTTTTCATCTGCATGTAACCCATCCCTGTGGGTCTGTGGGATTTGAACCTGAGATATTGCAGCCTCCTCTAACCACTAAGCCCCCACATAAGTTCCTCCACACAGAAGAATCATACAGACATCTTATGTTACAGTGAAATTCAATGACGACTCGTGTTACACTAAAACAAGAAGCTAGTTGCAACAAAATATGGCAGTTTATGGATGGAAGTCCTCAAAATGTGAGAAATTCACTTTTATACAGCCCAACTCGTCCGTTATATGTGGACATTAAAAACCATAAATCTCACAGCAATAGGGACGTACAATTTTCTTCTTTTTCTTTGAATTTCTCCCTCAAGATGCCTTCAGCAGCGGTTGGCAACAATGCTGTCCAGTGTGCCATTCCAGACCTGGGAAACGGAAGTCAGTCTGAGACCATGAAGCAGTGTCTTGGTGTGATTGACAAAAAGGTCCGGAACATGGAAAAGAAAAAGGTACATTATGTGAAATGTTTACGCGGACGGCTGGTTTTGAATCTCTGTCTGTCTTGGCAGGTATTTTTATGTCGCTGTGTGTTTCGTTAGATTATCTTCTGTTTAATCTTCGTTAGATGTTACCAGTTCCTGCTCTTGGAATCCTTCAATGGAGAAATCGTTTTGTGATTAAATTTCCCTTTTTGAATTTCACAAAGATTGTTGTAATAAAGTTTTTAAAATGTATTCCCCGGTGTTCTGGTATAAACAAGTCTTTTATGAAAAACTCCTGAAAAGCATTTGAATTAAGTTCTTCTATCCTTACTTTCTCCTTCCCTTTATTTCTAAGTATTTTCCCGCTCTTGATGCCTTGTTTTAATCATGTATTGCTTTGGGTTGTTGTATTTTCACAGACATGTTTCTTTACTGCTCATAATGTTCTTTGTTTTTGTTGTTTTTTTCAGTCCAAACTTGACGACTATCAGGCCAGAAAGAATAAGGGAGAAAGACTGAATCAGGATCAGCTGGTAAGAAAGATACTTGATATGCAGCGTTGTATTAATGCATTATCTTTTATAGAAATGCAAAAAAATAATAGAATTATGTCATATTACTTAATTTTATTATATTTGTCTTAAAATATTCCTTTGAACCGGTTTACAAACTATTGTATATTTATTAAAATTGCTAGATTAAAACCTCTCGTTTAGTGAAACACTCAATATTTTTCCAAAGGACGCCTTGACGAAGTATCAAGAGATCATCAACAACCTTGATTTTGCTCGAGAGCTGCAGAAGAGCTTCCTGGCTTTGGGCCAAGAGGTGTGTAAGATCTTTCCTAAAATGTTGGTGACCAAACCTCATAATTGTTAATTTTACAGCTTTTCATGCCATCAGAAGGCGGCCAAGGAAACATTTCAAAGCTGTTTCAGAAAACTACTACTTCATCAAACCTTGAACAGAGGGGAGAAAATGTCCTGCTGGTGTAACCCTTCTGTGTGACGGTGCCGATCCTAGCTGAAGTTCAGATTGGCTCGGTAGGTTTTTGTGAGATAATATGCGGCTAAACATTTGTGTATGTCTAGGTCCAAAAGGCAGTTAAGAAGTCTGCACGGCGAGAGCAGCTGCAGCGGGAGGAAATTGAACAGCGGCGGCTGAAGACCGTTTTGGAGCTTCAGTATTTATTGGACCAGTTAGGGGAGGACGGCGTGCGGCAGGACCTTAAAAGACCCGATGCCTCTGGTTCCCCTCTGCTCACGGACGCAAACCTTGCATCTTTTGATGAGTTTTATAAGCTGGTGGGACCTGAGAGGAACTGTGATATCAGGTATGTGGAAGCGTCTTGTCTTGGGCGTTTTTTAATAGTTGGAGTGAATTTTTCCTCCTCTAAAAAGGAGGAAGCAGCGAGAAAGGTATATTTTTAAAACAGAAGATGAAAACTCACAATTCGATATCTCATAAAATTAAGGACCAGAGTTTGTTTCCCCCGTTGGTCCGGACCTTTTTGTGCAGGTGTGAGTACACTGAAGCAAGTCGCCTGCGGTTCTGCTGAGGTGTAACAGAAGCCCAGGCTGCTTTGATAGCGGTAGTCAAGTCATCTGGATCGGTGGATCTGGTGTCTCTCTGCTTGACAATAACCCGTAGATTCTCTATGGGGTCCAGACCAAAGGAGTTTTGCCTGCCACGAAGCACATTAACACCACGGTCAATGAATCAGCATTTTGAATCCAAATCAGCATCTCCATGCGGCTTGTCACCCGAAGGAAGCATGACACGTTGAGGCAGATGGATCCATTGACCTCGGACTTCAGAAAATACCGTGGACCGACATCAGCGGATCACATGGCACTCAAAATAATCTGATTTCCAAATTAAGTGAAAGCTTTGCTTCCAACTGAAAATAGGACTTTGGATAGCTGAGCAACAGTCCAGTGATGTTTTCTCCTCAGCTTAGGCGAGATGCTTCTGATGCTGGCTCTGGTTCAGGAGAGGTTTTGTCCGTACGTAGGAGCTCTTGATGCTCTGGTTCCAGCCTCGGTTCACGCCTCGTGAAACTCCCCATAATTCCTGAATGGATTTTGCTTCATAATTCTCTCAATGCTGCGGTTATCCCTGTTGCTGCTGCACCTTTTCCTATTTTTTTTCCTTCCACTGAGCTTGCTAGGAACACCCGGCTTCTTTAGCAGTGACCTTTTGTGGCTCCCCGTCTCTGTGAAGGGTGTCAGTGACTGTCTTCTGGACATCTGTCCAGTCGGCAGCCATTCCCACGATTGCGTCGCACTCTGATCCAGCCTAAAGGCACATGTTAACGTTTATTTCGACGTAGCTGCATTTTTACACACGAATATGTTTCGAAAGAATAAATGCTGTTGATCTTGATGAATTTTACCTGCAGCCACCGAAAGCCTGCACTAATGCCGCCCTTCGGCTTATCTGCGCTGTCGGGTTTTGCCGCTCCATCATACTGTTGATAATAAACCCTGTACCGGGTTTACGTCAGGACACAGTGACGCAAGGGTCACATACGCAGGTATTCGTACTGTTGGCAGGTTTCCAAGTCCTGCTAGAAAATAAAATCGGCCTCTCATAAAGCTTGTTGGCAGGAGGAACCGTGAACGCTCTAACATTTCCTGGAAGGTGGTCGCTCTCCCTTTGAACTTAATGAAACGCAGTGGACCAACAGCAGCAGGTGATATGGCACTAAATCATCACGACGGTGTAGACTTCCCTCTGGACCTCAAACAACTTGGGTTAGAGGCCTCTGCACTCGTTCTCCTGATTCTGGTTTCTTGATTTCACTTCCAAGTCTCTTCCAGTGTTATCTCTGATTGAGGAGCGGCTAAAAGGAACGCCTCAGCTGCCGCCCCTAACCTGGATACGAACGATGGCTCCTGCTGCGCTCCATAAGTCTCCCCGAAACTCTTGATTTAACTTTGCTTCACAATCATCTCAGGGCTGTCTTGTGCATTTTGTTTTCTTGCACACTAAAATGCTTTGATTAAATCTGTCAGCTGTCTCCTCCATTATTGAGTAGGCCATAAGATCTAAATTCAGTGTAAAAATCCTTTTTTTTTTTTTTTTTTTTTTTTTTTTTTTTTTTTTTTTATTGGAGTGTAATATTCAAATAGAAGCTGAGTTTTTGGTTTTCCTGATGTAAAATAAACACATTAAATATATCACTAAATGTAGAATGCATCTTTAAAATGTAAGTTTCAACACACCTAAAGGAAATGCCTTAATTTTTAGACATTCAAAAAAAAGGTGTATACAAGTTTTTTGTTTGTTTTTTTGGGTCTAGCTCAGCATTTTAAAATGTGAAAATGGCCGATGTGCTTGTGTTAAAATGTTCGCCCTGAATTCTTGTTTCCAGACTGAGCGACCAGTACGAAGAGGCCTCGCAGCACCTGTGGTCTCTGCTCGAGGGTCGAGACAAGCCTGTGGCAGGAACTACATGCAAGTATTTTTGTGTAATTTCTGGACAGGGTAGCGCTGATGTTTGAAGACTCTGTGGAAGGCATTTTAAAGCATGCTTATTTTTGGCTCGTTTCATAGAGGTTAGCAAATGGCTTCATAGTTAAAGCAGAACAATCATCCAAACGAGACAAATTTTTATCCTTTACATGTGCTTCAGCTGTTAATTCCATGGCTGGTGATATTTAAAGGTGCGCCCCAGCGTGGATTTAGGCATCATTTCTTAAAACAGTGACCCGTTTTGGTGTTGAGTTGAGCGAAGAATGGCTCTCTCAGTCTGGCTGTTTCACATTTATCTGACTTTCCAAGAGAAAAAAAGATGTCTATGCACATTTAGGTTGTACACTGTTGTGTTCATCAAAGCCTTTTTTCTTTTTCCCTCACCCTCTTTGTTACAGACAAGTCACTGAGGGAGACTCTGGACAAACTGCTGCTAAGTGGTTACTTTGACAGAGCAGAAACGAAGCAGAACGGCGCCTGTGAGGCAGAAGAGACACCAGAAGAGCAGACTGCTGTGGAGGAAACCGCCGCTAGCAGGGAGCAGCCGCCTGAACCTGGTAACCAGTCACTCATCTGCTTAAGCCGGGCATACACTGTACGATACTTTCAGTCGTGGTACTCAGGTACAGCTCAAACTGTACAATGAAGCCGCAGGGTTTAAAAGTTCACTGCTCACAGTATCTGTTCTTACACTGTGCGGCCTGACGCTCTGATGCGACCTGACTGCTCACACTGTACGTCTGTAAGCCACACGTCGGACTCAGCCCCGTAGAGAGATGGCGCTACTCGGACTCATCTACCCAGAAGCCAAATGTCAACAGTAGAAGAAGAAAAAGGCGGAAGTGTCGATGCTCACTGTTAAACATGAGGCTCACTAGAACGAAGCGCGCTGCCTCGGCAATTCTACCAGTTGCTCCTCAGTAGTTTGACTCCATGTCACACGTACCGCCGTCATGCTTCTCTCCGCTCCTATTTATCGTCTGAGAAGAAGAAGAAGAAATTCCTTGTTTGCACATGCTCAGTGCGCGAGGTTGGGGGAAATCGGCTTGTAGCTCTGTTTCAACAGCAGGACGCGCCCCTCGTTACCCGCTGTATTCTACACGACGCAGCTGAAACTCGGCCCGATCCAAAAAAAAATCTCGCACGACTGAAGAATCGGCCCGAAAAGGGCCAAAAATGGTACAGTGTACGCCCGGCTTAAGAAGTTTATTAGAAGTGTGTTTTGTGTAGGTGTGATCACCCTGTCAATGTGTTTCTCTCCAGAAGGACCAACAAATGAAACCTACGTTGAGCCGGTCCAAGTGGAAACCACAGAGGTTGGAAAACGTTTCTGATGTATCGACATAAAAACCATGGGACATTATGTAAGTTTTTATTGTGTATTCTATTTAAGTCGGTGTTTTTTGTTGCAGTTTTTCAACAGGCAGTTTGTCCCCGAAACTACATACAGTAACACCGACAAAGACCAGGTGGAGGAGTGGACCGTGGAGGCTCAGGTATCCTCAGAATATGTTACCTCTGCACTCATCAGTGCCACCAAATCCCCCATATTGTGAAATGTGCTGAGACGCTCGTCTTTACTCACACATTTCAGCTTTCTTAGCGTCCCGTTATTGAGACTTAGGCTCTATCTACGAATGAGATTGCCGCTCTAACAGTTTCAAGTCTTCTGAGAAGGTTGTTCACGGGGTTTGGGAATGTGTTTCTAGGAAGATTTCAGCATTCCTCTGTTGGACAAGTCGGGCTGGCTCTCCGATCCGATGTATTTCAAACGCGCTGTATTAGGTTAGGGTCAGGGTTCTGGTCAAGTTCCCCCACTAACAACATCTGTCTCTCCATTCATGCGCCTGGTCATTTAAGAATGGGGACCCTGTTGGTATTTTCTTATTGTTCGTTTTGCTGAACCAAGACCAACCCCTGATCAACAATCCCCCCCACCACACACTCTACTTGGCAACTTGGTGTGTTTATCTAGTCTTACTGAAATATTCTTTAACGTTTCTGTCTCTAGATGAACTCCCTCCAGCACCATCCCGCTGCACAGCTGGCTGCCGAGCCCCCCGTTGCTAATGTGAACCAAGGTGCTCCCTCTCCGCCCACTGACCCGGTGGTCCGGAAGCAGGCGGTGCAAGATCTCATGGCCCAAATGCAAGGACCTTACAACTTCATGCAGGTTAGAACGATTTTACGGAGCGTTTTGCCGAGCTGCTATTGTCAGTGTGACATTTTAATACACTTTTAGAGCTAAATAATGTTGTAGTATTGATTTAATGCATTACTGGAAGGCGTGTCCGTAGAAACGATTATGCCAAACGCATAGGAGTGAGGTGGTGGTAGTTCTACTCCCAGTGTCCCGCCAATGTAAAAACCAAGAATAATGCAACAATTTCAAATTGGGCAAATTAAACAGTAGAATCAGGAGTAAAGTATGTCCTGACTAAAGTTATTTCTAGCTAAATTGGCCCAGATTCAGAATTAGTTTTCATTTTGATGCAGCCTCCTTCAGAAAACCGTAAAGTCGGATAGCATAGGATAAAGCGCAGGTAAAATGTGATTAACCCTGCAAAATACTCGCCTTAAAATGAGTTCAATAAACTAAAAAGGTGTTGACCTAAACCGTTTACGTTGACAGGACTCCATGTTGGAATTTGACGGCCAGGCTCTGGACCCAGCCATCGTGTCTGCCCAGCCAATGAAGCCTCTGCAGACCGTTGACTTGCAGCAGATGGGCGGCCCATCAAGTGAGTCCTCCTAAAGGTGCGGGAAAACAGTCGGGGACGGATACTTTTTAAGAATTTGCCCTTTTTCGTTCTCTCCTTAGTAGTCCACTCAGAAGCCAGACTCCCTCAGACAAGTACTGTATCTGGACCACAGGAACCCTCCCAGGTAAGTACAGCGAAACGCGTAGCCGGACGCTTCTCTTGCGGTGCCTGAAAACACGAGTCAGGAGTATGATCAATAGTGTTTAAGTGGTACCGTCTCTGCTGTGGTGTATAGAGTCAGTTGAACATTGTATGGAATTAGCTGGAAGCTTTAACTCTAATGTTCACTGCTCCCATCGCATCCGCTGACCTTCTCCACATTCCTTGTTTCCTTGCCTTTCAAATCTCCTCCTCCCTGCCTTCCCAGACCTCGATGTCTCTGTCATCTGAGCAGTCTTCTGCCCCATGTTCCCTGTCCACCGCCTTCCCACCTGTCTCCAAACATATCCACTCCGGAGGCATCAATGTGAACGCAGCACCATTCCAGTCAGTGCAAGCGGTACGCTCTGGGTTCGTTTAAGCTGTCTAGAAACCAAAATGTTTGTCCTTCAATGTGTTCTGCTGAACGCGCCAGGGCTGGCGTGATGGAGCGGCTCGGTCAGGGCTGCTGAAGAACAACACTCCTGGCCAGTAAACATCTTTTCTTTCCCAAAACAAACACGCTTAATTGTCGTGTGCCATCCTAACCGGAAGCGCTTTTAATTTGCCCCCCCCCTATAGATCTTCAGCAAGAATAATTTGGTGTGGTGGAAAATTAATGGATTTGCTATTTTATTTCCTCGTTTCAGGTGTTTAATATGAACGCACCTGTACCGCCACCCACCGATGGCCAAACAGATGCTCTGAAGCAATCCGGACAGTTTCCTGGTGGCTATGGTCCGGGCTTCACCAGCCAATCGGAGAGCACGGTAGAGCAGCCGGAAATGCCACAGGAAAGGTTACAGTCAGGTGAGAGAGCACGCGGTTCATTAAAGAGCCTTTTACTGAGCAATCAAAAGGTGGAGACGGTAGCTTTTAGCGGCTTGCTGCGTCGGATGTGAGCGAGCCTGCTTTAGGCTGCGTTCATGCTGCATGTCTTTTTCATGGCAGTGTGAACGGCCCAATTCCGATCCTTTCATCCCCCAAAAGATCTGATGTGTGCCACTTCTATATGTGGTACTAATTTGGATACGTATTGTATGTTTTTTAAAAGCGTCCACTGTCTGAACGCATCTTATCCGTCTTTCACGTCACTCTCCTGTCTCTAACAACACATCCACATGCCGCAGCAGCAGCTAGCGCTCCTTCTTATCTTATTTCGTCTTGTTATGATGTGGTCTTAATATTGTCGACTCCCAATGCTCAGCGACTTTATAATAATAATGAGAGATGCCGGCCGTTTTTAAACATTTTTGAGTTTGTTTTTTGTTTTTATCGAAGGTTTATTGAACACTTGTAGAAACAATTACGTTCACCATTATTTCCGCAAATAGTGCGCCGCTCTGTGACGTAGGGCTGGACAGAATTCAATACCGACATATATCGATCGATAGACGTATATCAATAATAGAAAAAAAGGTCAATAAAAAGTTCAATAGAAGAAGTTTTCCTTTTTGCATTCTAGCCTATCTTGTAGGTTAATACTAGTCTCTACATCCTCCCAACCAATCACAAATACATGCCCCAGGAACGATGAGTCACAAAGCTCCGCCCCCTTTAAAGAGTTCAAAAGACGGGTTCTTTTTTTAAAAACTTGCAGTTTTGGTAAAAAGTTCATTGAACATTGGGCTGAGTTCAATGTTTGTGTGTTCTGTATCTAAAAGTAAGTCGCTAAGCAGCAGCGTAAAAAGGCCAGGGCTGCACTTAAAATATGTTTTGAATTAGAATTTTATCGATATGCTTTTTTTCTATATCCTCCATCCCTGCTGTGACGTCTCCCTGTTATCTGCGCACGCGGGTCGCTTTGCGGTCTTGAACCGTTCAGACAGAAGTCTGATGACGGCCGCATTTGATAGCAGTATGAGCAGCCACCTCAAAAAAAAAAAAAAAAAATCAGAATTGAGCATCAAGACCTGCAGTGTGAACGTAGCCTTTGTGACCCCATCAGTGCGTTAACAGACTTGTAATATAGTCTGACTCCCTTTCATCAGTTGTTGGTGGATTCCAGCCTCAGGACCAGGTCATGCCATCAGCAGGAGGTCATGAGGATCCGTCTGTAGGGTCAGGGTTCGGCCAGTCCAGCCAATCGTTTTACAGCAGCAGAGGTGCCCCGAGGGGTGGAGCCAGGAACAGCCGCGGCTTTATGAATGGCTACCGAGGCTCCTCAAACGGATTTAGAGGTGCTGCAATCCAAGCATGTCGCAGATGTGCTTTTAGTAGCCGCACTAATTGACTTGCTTGATCTAACTATATCAACTTCTGTTCCCAGGTGGTTATGAAGGATACCGTGCTCCGTTTTCAAACGCTCCTACCGGCAGCGGTTACGGCCAAACCCAGTTTAACACATCTCGGGACTATTCCAACAGTGGCTACCAGCGGGTAAGACATAAGCTCGCTTTAAAAAAAACCTAACTGTTTTTGTTTTGTTCCTCCCGTGTGAGCCGGCTAACCTGTGCTCGTTCCTGCAGGAGGGATATCAGCCAGGCTACAAGCGGGGAGCCGGCCAGGGATCTCGAGGCCTGTCCCGGGCTAACGCTCAAGCAATGCGATCCTAAACGATCGAAAGAACCGTCCTGTTGCGCCACGTTGAACATTCAGGAGCTTGAATGTGTTAACCCGAGCTCACTTTTATAACATTTTATTTCTGATGGTTAATTTGGCATTGTTATTTTAATTTTATTTTTTAACTCCCGCCCTACTTATTTAGCAGCCCGCTGACATTTAGAGCCTCTAAATGTTTCAACACATGCTCAAGTTCACCACATGTAGGATTCTCAGAGTCTGTGTCATGTAAAACTACAAATAGATGTTCCTGTAAACTTGAAAGAGTTTATTAATTTATTTTTTTTACAAAGTAAATGCAAAAAATTACCCTGCCACTGTTGATCCGAGTCCCTGGGAGTGGTTTTCTTGTACCTTTTTGTTGTCGACGCTTCTCCCTTTCGGTCGTATAATTTTCATAAAAGCGTTTGTTTTAATTTTCTCTTTTCTTTTTTTTTTTTTTTTAACCCACTGTTCTGTTGCGCCATAACCCATTTGTACACTGATGTTATTGGTTAAGACTGTTTCAATAAAGCTGTATCCTATAAGCCTGTGTTTAATGCCACCCAATTGCGGGTATTTTTACAGGGCAAGTTTCCACAAATGTTGCTAAATTGTGAAAATTAGATTGATTAAAATATATATATATATATATTAACCCATAACATGTACTGCACAAAAAGGTTGCTTATAGTCTACAACCTTTTGGTAGTCCATTTGTGGGACGTTCATATTTTTACAAATGAGATGCAAATGCTGCCTTTGTCAGGTATCCAGCATGTTGTTGTCAAACCAATACGGCTGTCAGTCCTTGTTAGCCCGTTTTTCTAGTCTAAACTGTAAAGTACATTACTGATTGATTGATGGCAGCTTTTTCTACGGTGGTCCCGCCTTCATAATAAAAGCAGATGGAAATAGGGAAACATTAAAACAGCTTTGGGAATAAAAATGTCACATATTGTATTTTACTTTCCATAATGATCTAGACCTGGAAAACAGTTTTTTTACATCAAGTAACCTTATGTTATACACCAAGAGTAGGGCTGGGTATCGTTTCAACAATTGATTTGATTCTGATTCTCCAGATTTAAAATTATTTTCGACCCGGTCCGATTTCAAATTGGATTGCTGGCATTAAAAAAAAAAAAAAAACTGTTGTTACCTGAATTACATGACTGTGTAGTTATGCAACACATTGATAGCCGTGAGGACCAAACCCTCTCCCTGAACGTTGCTTTCACAAACAGGCTGTGGGGCAGAATACCTAAACAGATCCAGGGTAGAAACCGGCAGCAGATACACTCCTGATCAAAATCTTAAGACCAGTCAAAAAATTGCAAGAATTTGCATTTTGCACTATTGGATCTTAAGAAGGTTCTAAGTAGAGCTTCACAATGTTAAAAGGACAAATCAGTGCAAGAGACAAGAACATTTGAGCAGGGAATTGTCTGAAAACTGCATTTACACTCAAACATGATTTTTTCAGCTGATCAAAAGTTTAAGACCATAGTCTTTAAAAGCCAAAAGCTGTGCAAACATCTGGATTCCATGTCATTTTCTGTGAAGTCTTTACACTGTCAAGACCTCCTGATGGCAAAAGCAAAAAAGCTCACTGACTTTGAACGTGGTAGGATTGTTGAGCTGCATAAGCAAGGCCTCTCACAACGTGCCATCGCTGCTGAGGTTGGACGCAGTAAGACAGTCATTTTGCATTTTTTAAATGATCCTGAGGGTTATGGAACAAAAAAGTCAAGTGGTAGACCCCAAAAAATTTCACCAGCTCTGAGCCGCAGGATCCGATTGGCTGTCCGTCAAGACACGGGACGATCCTCTACCCAAATTAAGGCCATTACTGGTGCTGACTGCAGCACAATAACCATCAGACGGCATCTGCGAGAGAAGGGCTTCAGAAACAAAAAACGTCTTCAAAGGCCACAACTTCTTCAACGCCACAGAATTGCCCGTTTGGACTTTGCAAGGATGCACCAAACATGGGACATTGAAAGGTGGAAGAAAGTTGTCTTCTCTGATGAGAAAAAATTTAACCTTGATGGTCCTGATGGCTTCCAACGTTACTGGCATGACAGGGAGATCCCACCTGAGATGTTTTCTACACGGCACAGTGGTGGGGGCGCCATCATGATTTGGGGTGCGTTTTCCTTCAATGGAACAATGGAGCTTCAGGTTGTGCAGGGGCGTCAAACAGCAGCTGGCTATGTGGAGATGTTGCAGCGGGCATCCCTCATGACTGAGGGCCCTCGTCTGTGTGGTAATGATTGGGTTTTTCAACAGGACAATGCTGCAGTTCACAATGCCCGCCTGACAAAGGAGTTCTTCCAAGAGAATAACATCACTCTTTTGGACCATCCTGCATGTTCCCCGGATCTAAACCCAATTGAGAACATTTGGGGATGGATGGCAAGGGAAGTTTACAAAAATGGACATCAGTTCCAGACAATGGATGCCCTTCGTGAAGCCATCTTCAACACTTGGAGCAACGTTCCCACTAGCCTCCTGGAAACACTGGCATCGAGCATGCCTAAACGATTGTTTGAAGTCATCAACAAGAATGGTGGAGCTACTCATTACTGAGTCCTTTTTTTTCACATTTTGATTTCTGTTTTGGGGGGTTTTCGGGTCTTTTTGAGCTATGGTCTTAAACTTTTGATCAGCTGAAAAAAATCATGTTTGAGTATAAATGCAGTTTTCAGACAATTCCCTGCTCAAATGTTCTTGTCTCTTGCACTGATTTGTCCTTTTAACATTGTGAAGCTCTACTTAGAACCTTCTTAAGATCCAATAGTGCAAAATGCAAATTCTTGCAATTTTTTGACTGGTCTTAAGATTTTGATCAGGAGTGTATATCCACAGCTGCTATTTGGACACTAACCTGGTGCATTTTTAAAAACACATTAAAAATTCTCCTACCGGTTGGTGTGAACCAGAAATGCCAACTTACTCATTTAAGTTCAGAGGGAAATGCGTTCTTTAAAAATCGATCTTTGGGAATTATGAGAATTGATTCAGAATTGGAAAATCGATTTTTTTTTTTTTTAAACATCCCTAAATAAAAGAGTCACCATCTACCAAATTATGATAAAAGGTAAACAGTTTTATTGTCTTGAACTGAGGTCTTTTGTTTTTTTTCCCAAATGACTCGTACACAGCAGCAGGCACCTGTATGTTCTGTGCAGTCATAATGCCTTGCTCTTTCATAGGAACACATGACACACACAAAACATGAGAGCAAAGAAGGAATATAAAGTAACATATATGCCTTTACCACAATAAGATCTCATTGCTAAATTAAACATTCCCCAATAACAAAAAAAAGGGCAAACCAAGCATGATTGCAGAAAAAGCAACCTGGATATCAGTCCAACTTCACCAGAGAACATACAGCAAAGGACGACCTGTACGGCTAAACTTCTCCTTAGTCATTCTTAAATTAAACGGTCAATTCAACAAACATGGTCCATACACATTTATGTATAACCAGATGTAGTCAAAAGTCACTATGCTTTTTTATTTTTTTATTTTAAATCTGACTTTTTAATATAAATTCCTCCCAGGAACGCGATGTTTCCCACCCCGGTCCTCAACGCTGCCCCTACAGGTCTGATGTTTCCCCGCTTCAACACACCTACGTTAGGTTATCGGACAATTACCGGGCCTCTGCAGAACACCACGAGAATCGCTCTAGTGCATTGAATCGGCTGTGTTGACTGAAGCTGGGGAACATTATGCATGTAGGGCACCGGACAAAGAACAAATCACACACCTTAAAATGAAATCACCATAGAGATTTGGCATGACTTTAAAGTTGTAATAAAATCAGATTTTTTTTTAAATTCTATTTCTTCTACTCATACCGTTTTGTTTCTAGCACCGTTAATTGAGCGTCAGGCAGCAGCTGCAGCGTGGCTTAAAGATGACCAGCATTGTGTGGCGTTGTTTTTGGGCAGTCCATTTTAGGTAAACATTTGACAGAACCTCCCTTCATAGAAATACATCTGTCACAAAGCAGATTCATTTTATTTGTTATTTCTATTTTTTTACATAAAACTTAGCAGCATAAAAAATTAGTTCAATTTTAAAATTAACTTGTTCATGATCCAGCGTAAAAAGAACACGTATATGGCAACCCTCTTTTGTTTGCCTCAAGTTCTCGTGGTTTCTGAATAATTAAAAAAAAATCTTAAAATGTTCCTAAAGCTGGAGTGTAATCTAAAACGTGAGGCATAAATAACAGAAAATACAACCTTAATCGTCCCGAACGAATCCAATGAGCCTGTAGGGTTAGCTGCAGGCCAAAACCAGTGATGGGATCACTGCTCTAGACGCATATCAAATCTCCACTCATTTCATTGCATTTCTCCTCAAAATTTACCGAAACATGTCCTTTATAGGTCAATTTAAATTCTATTAATTCGTCTGAAGATTACCGATATCAAACCCTTGTATCGGGGATGACAGATCTGATATGTGCCAATCTTCCTCATCTGTAATCAAAATCCTAAATGCTGGTTAAAGTGGTCTTATGGTCGGGAGGCAACGCTCTTCTGTAAGCACGAGTTGAAAAACAGCTAAAGTCTGGGGATTTTGTTTTTCTGTTTTTGTGTTGTTTTTTGACGGCACCGTTACGGTACGTTATGCTGCCCTTGTGCCGCTTCCTGCTGGTTTGGCGGTTCGCCGTGATGTTCCTGGGGGTGACCTTGCTGAGGTAAGTCTTGATTTTGCTGTTCGTGAGGCTCCTGCTGTGTATCTTGATGGTGGGGGCTCTCGTGATGGCCTGCCGCTGGTTGATCGGGAGGCAACTGGTTGTCGGCTGCATGCGCCTCGGGGACGGCGTTGCCTTCGACTGCAACGTGGAAACCAGTTTAACATCCGCAGACCAGCCGAAAAAAATCCAAAACAAACAAAACTGCAAATAAAACGCCGCTTACCGTGAACCTCTGGAAGGTCTGCTTTATCTGACTTCAGTCGTTCCATATGCTCAACAGCCTGCAATGAGTTTCGATTAGGTTTTCTAACATTTGGAAAGCATATAGTTAACAGTAATGATTAAAAAGTATGCAGACACTGATCAAATCTGCGTAAGAAAAATGATCTAAATCATTTTAACTTTGACGGATCTCATCCTCCTCCTTGTAGCTCCCTTATTCGGTTTGCCATGTAAGACACGACTCAGCTTCTTACCTGCTGGAGTTCAACTTTCTGTGCGTTCAGCTGCTCCTGCTGTCGCTCCAGCTCCTCTCTCTGTTTCTGGAGGTCAACAGTCCTCTGATTGAGGTCCTGTTCTTGCTGAGCCAGGTGCTCCTCAAACTCCCTCATCTCTTCATCTGTATACGCTTGATTGTGCTCCAGAGTCTGACCAGAAACACAATAGAACATCCCTTTTAAAACAGGAATTAGTGCCTACTTCGTATGGTTACTGTCTTAAGCTCTAGCTTACCTCCCAGCTGTCTGGTTCTAGGAACTCTTTTTTCTTTGTAGCAACCAGGAACTCGTCTAAAGACACCAACCTGTCTTTATTAGAATCCACCTGAACCAGAGGGTAGAACAGGGAGCGTCTTAGACCAGACTGATCTCGACAAGCTCATGGCAGCGGATTGAACATCAAGACACAGAAAAGAAAAGCGGTACAGAAATCACTAAATTATTCCAGTAATATAAGTAGGCTAAACTTTATCAATTGGCCTCCATGGTGTTCACTGGCCACTTTATTAATGAATCAGCCAATCACATGGCATAACTCAACTCATGCAGGCATCTGGATGACGACCTGCTATGGCTCAAAGCAAGCACCAGAACGAGGAAGAAAAAGGACTTGAGTGACTTGAACTCTCTTCAATAATGGATTATTGCGCGCTGTCTGTATATTTTAAAGCACAGAGGACGACTGGGCGTGGAGGTGGAGTGGCGGCTAAGTAAAAGTTTACTTGCGTAGCAATAAAAAGACTCTTGAGACCAAACCTATATTTTACCATATTTAATCTAAAAGGCAGAGGGATGTTTACGGCTTCAGTACTGGACTCTCGTACACAACAACGCGACGGGCAGATTTCCGGACGCCAGAGAGAGCCCCGTTCATTCCTCACACAGACATTAAGTAGGACCAATGGTGTACACCCATTCAGGGGCGTGCCCAGTATGATATCAGCGCTCCGTTCATCACATTGGTGGAGAGGATCATGCTATAATGCAGACGTGTCCTATCTGACACGTTTTCCCCTAATCAGTCATTCTGTCCAATCTAAGTATGTCAGACTCTGTGCCTCCAGAGTCTGTTGTCTATCTGCAATTTCCATGGCCACTGATTTTGCAGTCCAGTCTCTGTAATCTCATAATCCCCAACATAAACAACTTTTAACCAACCCAGGTTTTGAACTTCCTATGCTGGAGCTGGGTCGTCCCAGGCCGGTTCTTATTGCAGTCGTTTACACACACACACACACACACACCAAAGTACCTCAAGGATTTTCAACTTTTTAGCCAGAATATGACCAGGTTTTAATTGTTGGACATTTTAATATTCATGTGCCAGAGACTTTTTTTAAATTTGATATTCTTTTAGTCTTGCTCAGTTTTCAGAAGCGTGGCCATACGTGCTGTCCCTAGGTGCACCGGTCTTCATCATAGAAATATGTGATGCTGCCTTTTCTCCTGTGCCGTGTTTGAGACTTTAATTCATCACAACTTTAAACCTTGTATCCGAATAAGACATTTTTGTGGTTTTAATGCACCTGCGACTGAACAATTTTCTAAATTTTTATCAATCTTTTATCATAGATGTCAACCTGTTCTCGATGACGTTGCTCCTTTTAAAACTGTGGGACCCAAACTAAAATGTGATCCATGGATAAACGTAGCCGCTTGTTCTGCCAGACGAGCGTGAGGGAACGCTGGATGAAGATGGAAAACAGAAAGGTTGCAGACAGCGGGTGTGTTGTATTATGTTGAGAGACCGTTTGTATCAGGACAAAGCAGAAAAGGTAAACTTTTTCTGATGTTATGGTGAACAGTTCCAATAATCCCCTGGTTCTTTTTTTTCCCCCATTGTTGTCTCTGTTCTGAATACTCCTCCAGCTTCCTGTACTAATCGCTCTTTAGAAACCTGTGAAACATTCCTGCCGTTTTTCCACCAACAAGATAAATCGGCTTCGATCACTGATCTCCGAGCCTTCACACGGTTCGTCCAACATCGCCACTCGTTCTGCTGTTTTTAATCACTTTTAGCCAGTGGGTTTTAATCAAGTGGAAGAACTAGGAAACAGCATGAAGGCATCATCCTGTTCAAACAATGTTGTTCCAACACATTTTTAAAGACGACCTTGTCGGGTCTGATATTTAAATGGATTTTAGCGTTAGGAGCGCACGATGGAATATAAAGCCAAGTTCCTTGTTTGTACCCACAAACCTGGCGAATAAAACGGATTCTGATTCAGATCCCTGAGGTCGAATGATCACCAGCGTAGTTGACAGAGGTGATCAAGCGTTGTAGCCCCTAAACAGTGGAATAAACTTCCCCTACACGTCAGTCCTTTTTATCTCATCCCTTTTGTACTTTGCGCTTGTTTTTGTGCCCCTGTACAGCACCTCTGACCCCTTTGAAAAATAAGTTTCAAGATGACAATCGAGGCATGCCAAATACCATCTCTTAACGCATAAAACGTTTAATCTTCAAGGAGATGGGATACAGCAGCAGAGGCTCACATCATTTGCCTCTCCTGTCAGCTAAGAACTGGAAACGAATGCTACAACTCGCAAAGACTCTCCAAAATTGGACAGTAAGAGCTTAGGGAAAAAATGTAGGGTCATAATTTGGCGTAAACATGGAAGCAGGTCACCTGCCTGGTCTGAATGTTTTGGGCTGGTGGTGGTGTAACGGTGTGGGGGATTGTTTCCTAGCAAACTTTGTGTCCCCCTTAGCATCGACCGAGGGACCCCCAAAGCACACCCAAGTATTGATGCTGACCTTCTCCATCCCCTCAGGACCAGAGTGTACCCATCTGCTGCTGGATTATTCTCAGCAGCACAACGCGCAAAGCCACAAAACTATAATGATCTCAAACTTCTTAGTTTTAAACAGCAATGAACTCTTAACACTGATAGTTTCCATATTCACCAGATCAAAATCCAATAGAGCACCTCGAGTATGGGAGACAACCTCTGAGAAATGTTTCCAATTCCTTGCTCCATCCATGGCACGGAAAATTCAAGCTGTTTGGAAAGCGAAAGGGAGTCCAAATGGCCACTAGTGAGGTGTACATACTAAACTGGCCATTGTCAGTTTAACATGTGAGATTTACATGGGCTAACAATCAGTCCCAGAAAAAACTTGTTACAATTATTATTAAATACCGTCGTCACTATGAACTGACCTGATTGTGATCATCCTACAGAATTTAAAGCCACTTCTAATCTATTAAACAAAGATGTTATTGCTTAAAAAGTAATGACTGAATAAATGCAGTTTACTGTATTTTTCATAATCTGATTGTTTGAAATATTTTAAATGAATAGGACGTTTTTGTGATCGATCTGAAAATGATTGCATGATTGAAACATGCATTTGCATTAGGCCGCTTTGAGATTACTTTCTTTTTGCTGGGATTTGGACTCAACAGCATCGTTGCGGGATGTTCTTTGGTTGCAAGCTAAACTAAAGGATAGTCCAGTGACGTTAACGTCTATGTGGCGGTATTGTAGCAAAAGATGCCCTATAGTAGGGCAACGAATAGGATACACGGAAAAGAAATTCAGAAAATCCACTTGACAACATTCAACTTTAAGCTAAAATTTTCCAATCACGGCAGTCGCAGCCCTGAGTTTAGACAACTTTACCTCGTTCATAACGTGCTCTCTCATCCGCAGCCTCTCCTCTTCCATCTCCACCATATCATCCTCTTCATTGGTGGGGTCGTAGATTTTTTCCAGCTGAAATTACACGGGCTGACAGTCAGACTTAACGATTCCAGTCTCCGAAATGTTCGATTTTTAGATGCTGTGGCTTTACCTCTTTGGTGAACAATGCTTCAAGTTCCTGTTCATCGAAGAAGCCATCTCCGTTAGCATCTGCATTAAAAGAAGCAAAAAAAGATGAATGAAAAGATCAATGTACGTAGTTTCAGACAACAGATAAAAACAATAAAGTAGCATCCAACGAGAGGCTGATAATCCTATTTTAAGAGGTGATTACAGGTAGAAATTTACCATGCAGGTTGAAAAAGGTCTTTGGATCAAAGTCCTCAGGGTCTAAGCCATCAGCTTCCTCCCAAACCTCCTTGAGTTGATTCTGGCTGCCCTACATCATGGAAGTAAAGCATAGCTCAGATTTATTCAAAACCATTTTCATAGAAAGAATTATCCGTTAGGTGGGATATTCATGTAAATATGTTATCTTCCATCTACAGCAGAGACTGTATTTCTTAGGTAGACTCAGAGTCTTCGGGGTTAACCAGAAGCTCATGTTTTTAATCTATCAGGCTGTAATGGAAAGCATCATCAGGTTTGGAATGTCAGCAACCTCTCTGTGCAACTAAAAACTAAACGTAGTCGTATGGTACAAACTGCAATGAAGGCGATAGGAAAGACTGATAACTCCTCCCTGCTGTCCATCTATGAACAGTCTGTTCTCAGAGTTGCTCGGAGGGTACCGTCTGATTCCGCTCACATCCTCAACTCACAATACGAGCTGTCACCGCCTGGCAAACGGTTTAACAGATTTAAAAACTCATTTGTCCCTTCCTCAATCAGATTGTTAAATAAAGCAGGCATATAGTATTTTGTCATGCTTCTGATGCGCTGGTCTTATCTGCTGGTCTGATTTGCTGGTGTGCTCGTATGGACCAGCTTTTATCGAGCAATAACTGTTTACTTGTTTGTTTACTTTATTCAGACAAATTTCCCTGTGGGGACAATAAAGTAAGTAACTATCTATCTATCTATGGCTCAGAAGAGAAGTCGATTCGCTGTGTGAACACCACGTTTTAACAAGTCTTAAAACAGTGAATTCAAAATACTGCAAGATGGGATGAGCTTTCTATGATTACTTTTCTACGCTGTACGGTCAAAGCCCCTCACCGGGTGGTTGACTTTAGGGTGATCAGCATGCTTCTTCCTCATCTCTTCATAGTGCTCCTCCTCTTTCTTTCTCTGCTCCTCGTCCAGGGTTTTCAGGTGCTCCCGCCTGTCGTGCTCCTTCATCATCTCATACTTCTTAAACTCCTCGTGTCTGTCTTTGTCGAAGTTCTCCAGATCACCTGTTGCCTGAAGGCAGGGGTTTAGAGAGGTCAATTACGTACCTTTTAAATACAGAGATGCCTTCGTTAGCACTGAATTACAGTGATATATCGCACGGTTTAGCCTTAAAAGACACAACAAAAGATTGCTTAGATTCCTTTTTGCCGGTTCTTGCTGAGATTTCCTGACTGATTCATTGTACAAATCTTTAAATAAATGCTGACTTGTGAAAATAAACACTGAAAATTAGATATACCTCAATACAAATTGTAAGGCATCATTAAAAATAAAATGCTGATTGACATGTAACAAACAAAATCAGATTTCTTTCTGCAACCATTTATGTTGAAGACAGAATACTGAGACGTATTTAGATTCATCAGGATAAGAAAAAAAACTGCAAAAGTCTTTTGATACTTTTGTCTGGGAACAAACACGTGTACGAGTAAAACAGCTTAGTGGGCTAATAGCACAGACGCTACGACACAGACTTATATAAGGTCTATGATTTATGCTCTACCCATGACAAAATAAGACAAAGTGGCAGACATTACCGATTTAATGAGCCGATCGAGATCTTCCACCTCAAACGTGTGTGGGTTCATGTGGTTCAGGTGCTCGAACTGCTTCAAGAGTGCCTGGTGGTCCACGGCTATATCTATTGAAAAGGTAAATGTTTAAACATCCGAAATCACAACAAAATGCCGGAAAGCCTTTTGCAAGAACACAAATTGGATATTTTAAGGGTTTAGCATTGAATTTCACACATTGCAAAGGGTGGCATAGAAATTGTGCCGCACTTCCTACCATTTCCTCCTTCTAGGTCTTGCTTGGCCTTGATGAGGGTCCGCAGTCGGTTTACTTCCTGCCTTTTCAACTCATCTAGTTTTGTTCTGACATGATGGCTGACAAAGTCCAGTTCTTGCGCCAGCTTACCTTGCTACATCAGAAACAAGGTATAGGCATAGTCTTAGCACATAACAAATATTAACATAATGCAAATGTTCGGCTATTAAAGACATCACAGTCAAGACCGAGTTTAGAAAAGCAGTTTTGCTGTGTGACACTGCATCTTCAATGCATTACAAGCGTTATTATAACCAAGCAAAAAAGAACGCTGGGTACCTTAATGTCTTCCATGTCTGTATTGTGCAGCTTTTCTCTGAAATGCTGATCTTTCTCAAGGAAATCAATGACCTCCCTGAGATAGCGGTCATAGTGGAGTCCAGTGTCCTGTAAAGTGTAACAAAACTGTCGCTTAAAACTTTAATTAAAATCAATACTTACATTATGTACTCTCGCATGGGGCCATCACCTTTCTATTACGTTGTCTGATAAAGCAACAGATTATTTAAGAAACTGGATGAAATGCCCACTGTTAACTGTGTCTTGTTGCTATTTACAAGAGCAGGGGGGCCTTGGCATGGTTTTAACAGAACAACACGTTGTCGTGGGTTCATGGTGTATGTTTTCATGTTTGTTTGTTTTTTCCAGGCTGTGTATAAATCATGCATCTTCTTACCACACTGACTGGAGGCTCTTCGGGTTTCTTCTCTTCCTCCTTGACTTTCGTCTTGTCGATGCCGATGGGAACCGCCTGTGTACACTGGAGCTGCACCAGCAGCAGAACCCAGCCGGCGAGAAGAACCCGGCTCCGGCTCATCTGGACGTAAACAAACTCATTAAACACGGAGTCATCCGTTTTGCCATTTACAGTACACAGACACAGTACACTAAAACACGTCTGCCTTTGTGTGGAAAGCTGCCTGGCCGAACATTAGTGGCTAATGATAATGATCTGGAAGAAGCAGTTGATGTTAGCTTCAGCTATGCCTGTCAGATTTGGCACCAGAAATCTAATCAGTGGCTAATTTAACATAGTCTTGACAGGCTGAGCTCTACAGTTTACAGTAAAAAAAAAAACGTCCATGACACTGAGCCTGGTTTTATGGGATTAACTCGGGACAGCTGTCATGTCACTTGGTACTCACTTTACGGTGAACCCTGTCCCCCATCTGCTCTGCTGCTCTGCTGCCCTGCCGCTGCTACTCCCTCTCAGCTGGACCTGCCTCCGCGGCTAACTAGCTAGTCAGCAAGTTTGGCTGTCCACTAGTTAGCGTTAACCTGATTGGCCACTCACGGAGCGAATTTAGAATGAACAGCACGTTGCGTTGCGCTGCATTGACTCGTACGTGGCGACATGATGACAGAGCAGGGGTCCGTTCTTCGTACGTCGCTAACTCAGTTAGCAGGATTTCATTGTTGACGATTTGGCATGATCTTGGATCGTTTGGTTCTTCGAAAGACATCCTGCACTTGTTGTCATAGCAACATGTGCGCCAGCTTAAGCCTGCTCGAGAGCAGGCTTATTTCATGTAAACAAGATTAGATCACGGCTGTATAAGCGGAGGAGATAGGGAAGTCTGCCGTAGCCATGTCCATTTTTACGACTGCAACCTGTTGCGGAAGGTGCAAGAATAATTTGCAGAGTTTTTCGAATTAATCGCGTATTGCGCAATAGACAGGATCCTTGAGCGCAGCGCGACAGTAGAGAGATTTTCTTGGTGGCTGTTATAAACAGACAAACACATCATTTAACAGTGGCTTTTAAAGAGGAAAAAGTGGTGTTGGAGCCATAAATCTAAAATATTTAAGTTATTTGTATGATGGTTTGCTTTTTATTTTTATCCTATTCATTAAGAAGATTTGTTCGGGCCATTTTATTGTGAAGTTTAGTTTACTTTGAAAGGCTTGCTTCCTGTCCAGCCGTATATTGGATTAGAAAAAACTATGAATGGATTATCTAGCCACGCAATACAGTTTTGCCGTGTAAACTGTGGATGACTTGGAAAAGGAAAATTTTTATTTTTTATGGATAAAGATTTTTTTTTTTGTTAAAATTCCCAGTTTGCACATGTCCTTTACTTCCCGTGTCTAAGGAATGACACCGAAATTTGGATCTCTTGACATAACAAGTGCTTTTTTAAAATAAAGTATAATAATTAAAGACTACCATTTTTTAGAATATTCTTGTATTTCACTTTTACTGGTCCCCATGTTCTAGTGGGTCCCGTGGAGGCTCTGACATAAAAGAACAAAGTAAATATGAGATTATTAAAATGCAAAAATTCATACTGTAGAAAGTGATAGAAACATCTACCCTGGACAGTATTTACGCATTAATTTGTCTGCTGCTTTTTGCCAGCCCTCTCTCCTGGCTTTAACAGATTTTGAGGTGTTTTAATTAATGACTCAAATTCGTCATAACCTTCCATTAAAAGCTCTTGTTCTGCTTGGGAGAAAAACTGTGGGCATTCTTTGGCCATGCTGAACAGCCAATAGCAGCGTTGCTGATCAATGTTTCTACTATCGATACATTTCCCCTTTTAAACAAACGCATGAACGCGCAGTTGTCTCAGATATATCAATCCTGCCATACTAATCCTAAACAACAGATGTGTTCGAAGAACCCAATTAGCCGGATCATGATTAGCCGGATGAAATCATCTTGGATGTGTCATTTGATCTTGGATGTTTTAAGCAACGTACGAAGAACGGACCCCAGGTGGGCGTCCCGCAATGTTTATCAAGTGGAAAATAAATGTCAGGAAGCGCAGGTTAATGCTTTATATATGTTATTATTGCGTGACGTAATTTGATTATGTTTTTGTGATGCCAACTGATTATCTCCAGTTTTATACTTTTTTTCTTTTTTGATTGTTTGTACCCCACTTTGATTATATCCCATTCACAGTAATATTTATATAAACATCCCATAATTTCTAGTTTCAATAGTACGCAAGTTAAAAATCTAACAATCTAACAAAATAATTAGTCTATCTATCTATCTATCTATCTATCTATCTATCTATCTATCTATCTATCTATCTATCTATCTATCTATCTATCTATCTATCTATCTATCTATCTATCTATCTATCTATTACTTGCTCAGTCTATAATTTAGTTGACATAATGATGGTTTTTAAAGATTTCTTTATATTAAGATTTCTTTGACTGACCATTAACTACCGGTAATAAAATTGTTGAGAAGTATATCTGTCATGTCTTAAATATAATACAACAAAATGTAATTAGATTAGTTTAGCAATCTGTTTAAACCACAGACTATAAAGGAAAACACAATGAAGGCAAATCTATCTAACATCACAAACAAGACTAGGCAGAAGTGAAAACGTAGGATTCTCTAACCCCTTTTAATTAATAGTGAATAATGCTGTTAAAGTGCTAAAGGTCAAATAGATGTATGATTTACAGGTTATAGTTCAGTATTGCTTAAGTAAAGACTTTTTTAACAAGCAATTTTACTGAAATTGTTGTGATAAAAAGTATCATAGCCATCAAGCTAAATGTCGTTTTATTCCATCAAGTATAATTGGTGGGTTTTTTTTTAAGGAGCTGATCAGGATACCCACATTTCAGGTTACCCAAATAAATAATTAACGGTTTTCTTGTGATATTTCGCTTATAGTTTGTAAAATATGTTTCAGGTTGCTAGCCTTGCAACAAAATAGGACTGAGCTTGTATTAAACATGAAAGAAAAGTAAATAGAGGTGCTTGATGAAATTAGATTAATTGTTGTTTTCAGATTTTAGGGTAACAAGGCTGTTGAAAGCATGAATTTTGATAAAGGCATTTCTTGCTTTGTTTATTCCAAAAATAACGTGGGTGTGCAGAATCCTACAAACTGCATTGCAGTTCAAGCTTTTACTCAGCTTTAGAAGCAGCACTCTGTGATTAATGGGTCCAGTCCACCTCTCACTGTAGTCCTGCTCAATGCCCTCATGGGGAAACCTGACATGAAACCTTGAGGCTCTGCCTATAGATGAGCAGACTTCTCACAGTTTACTTTTGATCATCTTGCATATATATATATATATATATATATATATATATATATATATATATATATATATATGTATATACCAATTACTTGGTTGGAGTTTGTAATCATTTGTTGTTATTGTAATTAATTATATCTTTAATAGTCTTTAACAAATTGTCTTACATTATATAGACCCAAGATTAATAGAAACAGAAATTGAAAATGCATGTGGCTCAACATGTAAGTATACTATATTTCCAGAAGAGGGCGGAGTTATACATCATTTGTCTGGGGCTATACATTCTTGCTTCATACTACTCTTAAAAACATGGGATAAAAGTGATGTCCAAGCTTTGCTTTGCTAGAAACTCGAATAGGCTTTTATTTGGGAAAAAAAAGTATGGTTTCATTTTCTCCTGCTTACTCTGATTGTTAAATTGAAAGAGCCCATACAACCATGGAATCTCACATTAAACTAACTTCATGGTAAACAATGACATTGTGGAACCTTTTTTCCGTTACAGCATCTAGCAACAGATGGCTTGACTGGCTCAGATAAAACCTGGCACTCATTTTTATAAACATTATCTTTCCACTAAAATTATGATTGCTGACGTTGAAAAAAAAAACCTCCAAAATGCTATTTATGAGCCTTGGCCGGTATAGCAAGACAATAAATCTGGCTTCTCTCTGGATGAGTGAGCTTATGACTAAATATAACATCCCTGCCCTGTAGATGTCAGTGTAATAGTTCGGTGAGCTGGGAGGTAATTAATCAATGTCTTAAGATCATAACCAAATTGGAAATGAGAGAAAGCTCTATAGAAGATGGGGTTGATCAGCACTCCTTCTTTCATCAGCAGCTATATGTTGATTAAATGTGCCGCAGACCGAAAAAAGGGATTGCTGTAAAAATATTGCACATGGGCTGGTAATTTATAAGCCCTCTAAGACTCTTTCATTGAGAGAGCATTTCCTACACTGTTGACATTAAGTGACACTTTAAACGTAAGCATCTCAGAGAGGACGGTAATGATTTTCGATGAGGTGCTCGTGCCAGGTAGATTAGGAACCAAATAAGCTGAAGAACATTACAAAGTCAGAATAATAATTAAAAAAAATCTTTATTTCATTTTCTGCTCAGCACCTCCACTAAGCTGTGATTCAGCGGGAAGAGGCTCTCTGAGGAGAAGACAATAACATTGAGTCACCTTGCTGCATTGGGAACCTCTGGCAGCCGAGAGGCAGGATTCAGCAGCAGAGAATCCACTGCAGATCTGCACTGGACTGCGGATCAACCGCAGGTGCGTGATTTTTCTGTGTGCAGAGTATAAATGACGAACTGTATGGCAAAACAATGATAAATCATAACAAGGTCAAATAGCAGCAATGTCATGATTACGCTGCAGTATGTATAATGTAAAAGTCCTGCTACGACCCTTTATGTCGCAGGTAACTCAAGGGATACACAGCCTGTTTTTTGTAAATAGAATAATACTGAGTAGTTGAAGTTCAGATGAACTTAAAAAAATTTTGTTCATGCAAATCTTAACTGTTTTTAAACTGACCCACTGTAATAATGCAGACAAATACATCACTAAGATGCAGTACATTTTTCTTGTCCAATCAGCTGCACTCATGCGGTGCTGCTCTGACGTCATGTCATATTAGAAATAAATTTCATAATTTGCACTTTGGTTTATGAGCTATGACTGCTCAATAGATTATGAAAACATGTTGCAAATGTGTGTGAATCATGTCATCGGTGGCATGGTCTGGCATGTCTCAGAGTTTGCAGCTGTTATTATATCTGGTAACATTGTTGAAATGAAATGAAAATACAGGTTCATCTCAATAAATTAGAATAATATGAAAAAATAATACACATCAGGAGCTCAGATCAGTAAGTGAAACTTACATACGTCTTCTCCATACATTGATAACAAACATAGGGATATATTTTGAGTTTCTATTTCTGTTAAATTTGACTTTAGGGTTTTTCAGCTTAAACATGTCTTTCAGCTAACAGGAACCCCAAATAGAATTAATCTAAGAAATAGATTATTACACAAGACCAATGCAAAAAAAAGTTTTTGTTTTATGACTTAACTGAAATGACATCTTATGACTATGTTATGGCTTACGCAATCATAGGGAAGGCTGCTGACTTTACAGCCTCAAAAGGTCTTTGCTAAAGTTGGTAGCTGCTCACAAAGTGATGCATCTAAGCACATCAATGGCAAGCTGAGTGGAAGAAGAAAAGTCAGGTAGAAAACAGGCACATGCAACAGAAATAACCATAGCTTAGAGAACATTGTGAAGCGCAGCCAACTCAAGAGTTTGGGAGAGATTCACAAGGCGGGGACTGCAGCTTGAAGAGCCTGCACACAGAGATGTATCCAAGACATGGGCTAGCACTGTTGTAATCCTTGTGTTAGGCTGATGTAGAAGTGTAGCAAAAAATAAATAAATATTACACCTTCGCAGAGCCCAAGGCTGATTGTCTCCATCACACGCTGCATTGATGCAGCATTTCAAGTAACAGGAGTGGCGGCCAAGTGTTGATTTCATATACTGTACAGTAAATGGACATACCTTTCAGTAGGCCACCGTTTTGTAACTAGTCTATTTAAATGGGCCTAATCTGATGTTCCAGTCTTATGGGAAAAAATCATTTTGGGTTTTAATCAGATGTAAACGGCAATCAACAAGATTAACAGGAATAAAGTAATTGAATACAATTAACCATGTGTATGATGAATAAATATAATTTATCATTTTCACTTTTTGAGATAAATTAATGATTTTTTTTCCCAAATTATAATATTTTTTAAGCCATTCAGATGCTGGTTTTGATCACAAAAGCACTTTTGGTTTTATTAAAAGGCACTTTTCTTTAAACCCTCTTCTGCTTTAATATTTTTCAAACTACCCTGTAATGGAGTGGCGACTTGTCCAGGGTGTACCTCAGCTCTCACACAATGACTGCTGGAGACAAGCAACCCCACAGGCCTGCACAGATAAGCGGTATAAACACAGGGTAAAAGGATGGATTTGTTCAAACCTTGATTTAGAGTTGTGGAGCTAGCACAGAAAATCTTAATATTCATGGATTTTTGCTATGATACAGAGGATACTTAGAATATTTAAAGTGAGTTTGTTTCCACACAGGCACAGAAACAAATGTTTAATCTCCTGTTATCTTGGAGGAACAAAGGTCTAAAACACTGTGTAGACTTTCAGCAAAACCAGCGTAAGAGAAAACCAAAATTCAGTTCAGTTATTGTGTTGACATAATGTTTGTTGATGTCTTTTCATTTTCACCTCCGTAGACAATCAAAGATTAATAGAATCCATGATCCGAAGAAAACTCATGAAACTATGGGACGAGGCATCATTTTAAGTATTTTTACAACTGACAATTCAATAGGATTCAAAGAAATTGTGTTACACTGAGGGGGGGGGGGGGTTTACTAATTCATAATATTGAATTGATGAGGCAACACTTTGCCTACTGTCTCTTGATTCTCAGTAAAATAAGTCTTGTGACAACACTGCCTTGACATTGAATGTTGCCTTCCCAAACCTGAAGTGCAGTTTATTGACAGAAGTGGTGAAGCGGGCAGGTCTGTTTGATGCAGTGTAAGCAGTAATTTAATGTGTCATGGTCAGTCAAGCCCTTTGTCCTTAAAGCATGACTGCAGCAAAGGTGATTTGAAGCTGGCAGAGAAGAAAACGAGAAACATTTTAACTAAACATTTGCTATAGGTGTCCTGACTCCACACAATCTTGTCAGATGGAGATAAGACAATTGCTGTATGCAGTTATATAATCAGAATAATTTTTCATCACCAAGTTGCTTCATACAACAAGGAACTTGACTTCAGTTCCATTGGGTCTAGTTTGAAGAAATAAAGTATTTAAAAAAGAGAGTGTGTGTGTGTGTGTGTAATAATAAGAATAAAACCATCCACTTGTTTCACTGACAGGAATGTTTAGCATGCATACAGGAGATGCAGGTCACCTGTGCACATCATATGAGTGTTTTGATATTTGCTTCATATGTTTTGCAAAAATGCCCATACTGTACACTCAGACAGGCATTTATTTCACTCTGTGCGATGAGTTTATGCTATGTCACTCATTTCACTTTCTGAAATGAGTGACAAGTAATATTGAACTTTTTCATGATTTCTAATTTTTTTTTAGATGTATCCGTATATCAATAAAAGGATCAGAGGTTGAAGTGAATTGAATTCAGTTTTAGTTTTGTACATTTGCTATTAGATTAGAATAATTTTACCGCCGGTGAAAGACCGGATCATTCGCTGTGCATGTTACATCCCTTCAAGAGGCATAGGGTGTGCTTTTGTTTGTACAGTGCCTGTGGGCAGATCAGAACAATTCCAGTCTCAGAAATGTCATAGCTGTTCATGTGAATGCTAGTTTAGAAATAATGAAATGGTGAGAAACATACTGTATAATTCAGCGTGAAATGAAAACTCTGGCTTTAAACCTTCTGTTTCACAGTGCTTTCAGACATAGAGGTCATTGTTCATACACAAGCTAAGTATTCTGTATAGTTAGACCTTTATTTCAAGAACTGCTTGTTGCAAATACGATAAAGGTAAATGTTTCTAAAATGCTGTTTGCTCAAACAATATATAATCTTTTTGAGCATGGATGGCAGACTATAATGTTTCATTGAAAGGGAAGACACACAGAAGGTTGCCTCCTGAACATAAGGTACTGACAACTCATGTTCTTACAATAGAACCTGTAACAAGGTGGCTGGATTTACAGAGGAGATGAAGGCTGAGGGAGAGTACGGTGGAAGCAGGAAGTGTGTATTTGCGTACGTCCATAGATAATTAATGGCATGTCCAGCCTTCCAACATGCAACAAAAGTCAATTTCTCTCCAACAAATGGCAGCCTTAAATAGTCTTGTATTGATGAGCTAAACAATCAATTCACAGGTGAGTTTACCAAATTCCACCATTAATCTATATACACAGATTTTAATAAATATTTTCACCATCTATTATCAACAATTGTATTGTCAACCATACAACTCTGCACTTTTCTGAAAACACCAAACAAAATCCCATGTATAGAACTGCCCTCCAAACTCTCGTAACCCCACGGCCTCTCCCAGAGCCATTAAATTGTGTCTGGACCCTGGGGAAGCATTTGTCCGAGCACCCTGGGGACGACACAGAAAAGACAGGTGAGTACTCAGATCCTAACGAGCAACTTTTTCAATCACACCTTTACCTCCAGAATTTAAACAAACATTTGCCCAAGTTTTACTTCACAGTAGACCCTTTTTGTGACAACTTTTTTCTCTCCTCACAGGCAACCACCACACTTCTCAATGGGGAGCAACTGTGCAGGGCCTGCAACACAGGGCTACATGCTTCAGTAAATATTTGATAAAGAATTAAAACTAAATCTGTGCTTATAGAGCAATGCTAAATGAAGTGCTGGGTAAAATGTGCAAAGTTGCTCATAAAGTGCTATACACATTACCACAGTATAAAGGTGCCAGTAACAGAGATCCCTCTTCAATAAAATCTGTACCATATCTTCAAAGGTCTTTTACTTCTTGAATTAGGTATATGGCGGGCAGACTCCCTTGTTTTATTATTTGCAATGATTTTTCCTCTATTATCTGAACTGTGAGGTTTCTAAACATCGCTTTTCAATGGATCGTAAAAGCTTTAGAGCTCTTTTAAAGTTAACCGTTCATTTTCTCTCTCAGCCACAACTGTATTTCAATAGCTACTCCCATGCACCTGCATAGATGTTTTAATTTTCAATATTTCCTCCGTGATTCCTTTTTTTTAACCATTTTGCCTTGTTCTGAGTGCTAAACATAGGTGTGGCAGTTACAGTTCATGGCGTTACAAACCATAACTGTGTAATTACTATAAAATGACACATGTGCTTAGAAAGTCTGTTTAAGTATTTAACGGCGGTATCTTTATTACATTAATGTTTGCATGAGTGGAAACGGCATGGGACGATGGACTTTATTATTGTTTCGCGACTGGTAGGTACTATTAATAGTTGTAAGTTTCATTGTTCGGGTTATTTCACGTGTCAATTAGTTACACGACGAACGCGTAAGGCTTGAAGCAGTTTCAACTTAAATCCTTTTTTTTGCTCTACCTTGTATACTGAGAAGAGTTATATGTTGTCTTTATTGGTTGTTACTTTTGTGTTCTGGTACCTTTTGGCTTTAATAGTCTTTAACACTTCACATAATAATTGTTGTTTCATATAATTTATGTGTGATAAATCTATTACCTTCAAATATAGCGCTGAGATCCCAGCTTTATCACTGTTAATTGTGCTCTTAACGTTTTACAGGGTCTCGCAATAGTGTTCATGCAGCTTGAAGATTTTCACATTTTTGATGTCGCAACCACAAACGTCAATGTACTGCATCGTGAAACAGACCGTCAAAAATGATTATGTAACAGTGAAGTGGAAGGAAAAGGGTAACTACATAGCGCAGGAGGACGCACAGCTGTTGCTATCACATCTGTTTTGTAAGAATCCAAGATTTCATCTTTGAAAGAAGAACAGCAAGAAGTGCCTTGACTAGCTTACCTTGTTGCGGTTTCTCATGGCACCTGCTGCTTACAATTTTCATTTGATACCTTAGGTAGGTGGGCACTAGGTGTCACTTCGCCCCAATCAGCTCGGAAAGTTCTGCTGAATGCCCCTTCTTTCTCCAAATTGATTCGATAAAAGCAGACCCAGATTGATAATGTGCAAAAGTGTTATATTATCAGTCTGACTTGCCAAGGTACATACATTTGACCTTGATGGAAAAGTGGCAAGATTGTTGAACTCAAAGAAAGCCATAAAATCTTATATAGAAGCATGAACAAACAAAAAGACAACTGTAATTGAAGCAAAGGGTGCTTCAACAAAACTTTGACTCAGGAGGGATGGATGGACGCATCTGCACGCCACACTTTTCAGATTTTTTATTTGTTCAAAAGTTTTAAAACCACCGCGAATCATTTTTTTTCACCTCCCAACTAGGCGCTCCTATGTGTTGGGGGTCCATCACACACAATCCGAATAAAACCCACTGACATTTGTAGTTGTAATGTAACAAAATGTAACCCAAGACAAAGGGTTCTGTTTCAAGGCATTGGATTTAACAATCCGTCTCTCGTGGGTCAGATTTGACTCTTTTTTTTTTATTCTGAGTGAAAATCTTCTTAATCTCAGATGTCTGCGTTGTAGGTACGGGCTGCTGGGAAGACACCGCTCTTTGCTGGTGGGGAATGTGTTGCTCGCTTTCTTTTGGTATTCTTCCCCTTTAAAACCCACGCTGCCCCTGGCGGTGGCGTTTATCTCTGGGCTCCATGAAAAAAAAAAAGTCTGCGGAGAAAGGAGAGAGGGGGGCACTGGCCGAGCCGGGGATAGAGGGATCATGGCGGCACCTCTCGGACGGGACACCCTACCTGACTACTGGTCGTACGGAGTTTGCAGAGATGGACGGGTCTTCTTTATCAAGTGAGCAGCTCTGTTTTTTTTTTTTTTTTTTTTGAACCCTACTTGACGGGGCATGTTTTTCACCCTCCCTGTGGAAGTCTGTCGTGGCTCTTTTCTTTGATTTTGACCCCCTTCAGTAACAGGTGTCTTTCTTGCAGCGACAAAACTCGCAGCACTACTTGGCTACATCCGCGCACCGGCGAGCCTGTTAACTCGGGACACATGATACGGTCAGGTAGGCTGCAGAAAAGCATCTGATTTGCGGGATCGGAGCCCCGGCGGGACACTGTTGCTGCAGCGGCGGCGGCAGCAGCAGCAGCAGTGCTTTCTGTCTGTGGTGGGTCCCGCTCACTGTGCTCCTCTTTCCTTTTGTAGATTTGCCGAGAGGATGGGAAGAGGGCTTCACGGAGGAAGGAGCCAGTTACTTCATCAAGTGAGTGCGCGGGCTATTTTTTATTTTATTTTATTTATTTATTTTTGGCCATGCATTTTCCTCTAAATCGTTTGTTTCATGAGGAATAGGGGTTTCTGGCGCCGTGCAACACGCTTGATCTGCCGTGGGGTTGTAGGAGCCGCATGTAACCTGCAAAGGCACATGACACAAAACACAAAGACACGTGGATTAACAGGGATCCCATTTAATAGGTGAAACCAATTATCTCTGTCTGCACCGGGAGAGGAAAGTAGCAAAGCCTTTGCAGGACAGGCTGAAAGCTATTAAAATTCTCCTCACATCCTCCATGCAGGACCTCTCTCTCTCTCTCTCTCTCTCTCTTTCTCTCTCTCTCTCTCCATTAGATAGGTGTGCAGCCTCTTTCTCTCTGTGTGTGGCAGTGAGTGAGAGGCTGTATAGGTTACAGGAGTGGGGTGTGACCATGTGGTGACAGAGATGTATGGCATGATTGCATTACTGAAGGGAGGGAACACTAAATTTTCAAAGTCACACACAGATTTTCACCTACACTTACTTCCCACTTTGGAAGTTCGTGTGCGGAGGTTGTGTTCTCAAGGTTTTCTGTCAGGCTCTGTCCAGGACGCACAGATGGCTATTTTTTTTGTTTGTTTGTTTTGTTTTTATAATGGCAGAAATCATAATACATCGTATGTCCCGTCTAGATTATTGGATTTCAGCTCTTCTGAGGGCTGCACAGTGGCGCAGTTGGCTGTACTGTTTGGTTGCAGTCTCCCAGTCCATGTGTCGGTTCTCTTTGGGTATTCTGGCTTCTTCCCACAGTCCAAAAACATGACTTTTCGGTTATTTGATCTCTCCGAATTGCCCTTAGGTGTGTGTGTGTGTGTGTGTGTGTGTGTGCGTGCGTGGCTGTTTTTCATGTGTATCTCTGTGTTTCCTTGTGATGGACTGGCAAATTGTCCAGGGTGTACCCTGCCACTCGCCCAATGACCTCTGGTGATAGGCACCACCTGCTCGCTACCCTGCACAGCAAAGAGTGCATAGACATTGGATGGAGGTCTGATTCATCTGTTGAAAAACAGGACACAGACAGAGTGATTTGTGAACAATTTATTCTCCTTTCCCATTTTTTTCCCCTCACATAGCAACTAATGATAATATATTTTATTAAGATTTTAAATGATAGATCAATAGAAAGTAGTGCTTCTTTCTGAAGTGGTCAGAATGACAAATGTTTTTTTTTTATTGTTTTGTTTTGTTTGTTTGTACTCATGCAATACTTTTTAGCCTTGTAGAATCATCTTTCATTGCAATTACAGCTGCTGGTCTTGTGTAGTATGTCTCTTCCAGCTTTGAACATCTACAGATTGAATTTTTTACCCATTCTTCTTTGCATTATAGTTTATGCTGAGAGGGGTTAAATGTGGAGCATCAGTTTTGAAGTCTTGCCACTTATTTACAATTTAATTCAAGCCTGGAATTTGACTAGACCATTCTGAAAAAAATTACTATGTAGTTATCTAAACCATTTCATTGCTCTGGATGTTTGTTTAGTGTTGTGCTGCTGAAAAGAAAACCTAGTCCAAAATCTTTTGGATTTTCTATCTTTTTTCTAGGATTGCCTGATCACTTGCTCCATTCATCTTCCTATCAACTCTTACCAGCTTGCATGTTTCTTCCAGAAAAACAGAATCCTCTCAGCAACATGCTACTGCTCCCATGTTTCACTGTTGTCAGTATTGAAATCTATATCATTATTCCTCACAATAAATCTCATCACCAGAGCTTGTTTAGCTTTCTCAGGCCTGTCACGTTGTCCGCTTAGGTTGACCATTTGTTCCAGAGAGAGGACTTGTATTTACAGCTTTAAATCTGCAGAGCGGCAGTCTTTCTGAGCTTTAACAGCTCCTAATTGGAAGTATTTTTTGGTGACAAAGCATGCGCCAGTTTGTAAACTTGAGAGAACAGTGAAGAAAAATTAGTAGAGTCATTTAAGACAACTAAAGATATTTTAAAGCTCAGCTCTGAAACACGCAGGAAATGGTGTGAGATAATAAATGTGTTGCTCCTGTCACGCATTGTGAAAGGAATAAAAACGCTCTTTGTACTTCTTTATTTGCCTCCTTTTTCCCCGCCGAGAACAATGAGCCTGCGAAGTTGTGTGATATATGGCATCCTAACTCTCTTGGCTTTGAAATGTGCCACTCGTTGCCCGTTTGGCTCTTTAGAAAGATCCTGGTTTGGAATAAAGCTGGACTGCTCTTCTGTCAACGTGTTCAGATCACACTCAAATGATCATTTTCATGTCTGCTCTGTCTCGCTCTGTATTATGCTCGACTTGGATGAGCAAATAAATTGAAACATAATTTTGGTTAGTTTGAGGTACAAAAATATAACTTTAGTTTATCTTTTTATAGATAGATGGATAGATTGATTGATTGAAATAAACATGTTCTTTTTTTCCAACATTTTACTGGCCACACAGTCCTAGTTCATTTATTACTGGCCCTTGTTGAAATCCTGAGTTGGTTTGGCATAATAGAATAGAAACAGTCAACACAGCGAGGATATCTCAGCTGCTTTCGGACTAGGGGAACGTTTGACTGTACCGTCAGGTAAAGATACTTGGCAAAACGGACTGAGAGTACAGTAAAGATGACTTGAGCTGAACAGCTTTTCAAAGCCATATTTGTATTATTCCAAGACTTGGAAAGGATCAAGGCAACTTGAACTTTGGCACTGTTTGGCGACTTAACAAGATTGCAAGTTTCATTTGCCAGAGAAGGGTAGAAATTCACCCTCTAAAAAGTTTTTATTTATTTTAATAAACGTACGGACATAACTATTTATAATGTGACATGATGCTTTTGTCGTGTCTCCAACTTTTAGCCCTCCGATTTGGAAATGATTTTGCAGTGAATTGGGTGCATTGCTCAAAAGAGGTAAACTGTCCAATGAAAACAGGGTTTTTCGTCCTGCTTGTCTGTCACCGAGCGGTCCAGGAGGTCCAACAACAAACTTGAGTACTGAAGTCCACATGCTGCTACCATGACAACGGTCTGTAGACATGGTGGTGTGTTGATGGTGGAGTTTAGCTGAGCGGAGGCACAAAGGAAGCATTGTTTGTGCACTTTGACAGTGGCAGGACTCACGTTTTCTCAGACCTCGCTATGGGTCAGCCTGCTGCCTGCAGTCCGTCTCTGCCTGATTAATGCGTAACAGTGTTGTAGTTAGTTCAGCGTTTAGGTCATCCCAAAATTATTTTCTTGGTTTGGCTTGATGAACCTTTTGATGCGGTGATATTATCAAACCGATAGACTTAAAAATTGGAAAGAAACGTCACATGTGTGGCAGCAGATTGAAACAGACTGCGTGTAGCTGTCTTCCTTTGGGCGAACCTCAGAGGAACTGACCCATTTTGAAACTTGTCTTCCAAAATCAGAAAGGAAAGAGGTTTGCGCTGCAGGTCTGTCCGTTGAGGTCTCGTAGTCTGACTGGCTCAGATCAACAGGAATAAGGAGGAGGAAAAGCAAGCCTCAGACTTAAAGATAAAACAGATGCATTAAATTTGCAGTATTTTCCCAAAGGGGACTAAAGAGTCACACCACTTAAAGCCTAATTTTCTTGTTAAAAAAAAAACAAAAAACTGTCAGGAGCAATGTTTGGACCACAGATGGGAAGCCGCTTAATTAACTTGTGCAAAGGAAGAAAGGCCTGTCTAAAATAATTTTTCTAGCTGAAAGCTTAGGAAAGTGAATTCAGGTGGGTTTCCTTTCCACCACATCACCCACATTGACCAAACATAGGAAATGTGCAATTCTATAGCTCCCTAAGGGGGGAAAAAATGACCCCGCTGAGGTACAATGGTGTCCTGTTGTGGACACAGTTCACATTGTTGAGTGGGCTCACCATGTTGTGGGACAATCTAGCAATAAGTGCTTGATATACACACCAAAACCTACACTGCTTTCACACCAAAAAAACCCAAAAAACTTTCCCACCTTCTTTTTAAATTTTGTTTACTCATCACATGCAAAACCCTGAGTCAATATTTCATTGTTGCTCAAGATTTTTAATGACTATTTATCTTCCGCTTGTCCCACAGCTTATTAGATATTCAGGTTGTGCTTGCCTTTTTGAAATAGCTGACTGTTTTGACCAGGACAGCGGGAGTTAATTAGCCATCAGATGTTTTGGGAGTTTTGAAGCAGAGCTTTTTAAATGCAATGAGATAAAGCCGAGTATCCCTGCAGGCCCGTTATCCCCACACTGCCTTAATGAAGCTTTCTTTTTCTGCAAACACATCAGATTTATGCCTCATTGCTGTGGTCAAAACATCACTGGCAAATCTGATGTGGAAACTACCTCAAATATTGTTTTCCCCCCCTTTAAAATGAAAAATTTCTACATTAAATGATGGTCTATAAGTTATAATTCGTATTGGATTATATGGAGAGGTGAATGTAACTATAGGGAGACCTTAATACAGCACTTTGAATCATCTTGTTACTGAAAAGTGCTTCATAAATAAACTTGCCTTACCTTAATAGTTAGTCAAGAATAATGTTTTATCCTACAGTTCACTATTTAATATTGATCATATTGAACCTTTGAAAATTGATTTAAAATTTCGGAAAAAATGTCTGTTGTGTTTCTGCAGCATCATTCTAGAGAGGGTATTTGTACCAGTAGATGTAAGAATTCTGCTTTACAGGCGTGGCTTTTATAGCAATCTACCAAATGATCCTCGTGTCCTCTGTGAAGAGGCAGTAGGACAGTCCTGGGTGCTTTTATTTTTATTTTTTGTTAGAACGAGATGGAGCAGAAACCTTCTAGAGATCAAAGAAGTAATGGTAATTTAAAACTTCAGAATTTGACTTTAAATGTTATTAACAAAGCATGCAGTAAGAATATACTTTACAAAAAAAAAAAACGGAAAATTGTAAAACCGCATCAGATGTTGATAGTGAAAGTGACATTTGTGCAAAGGACTTTGGTTTAGAGGGAAATTGTTTGGAAGTGTTTGCTGAGTGAAGTGGGCAGTAATGAAGAATCATTGAAGTCACATCATTGAATACCAATGATGGGACCCTTGTCTGCCAGAAGAAGAAAGTCAAAGGATCTGTGCAAATCACAGTGTATAAAACGATAACTAGAAGTCCATTGTCCTCTGAGATTTTCACAGATGTTACCTATAGGCTGGTACTGGTTATGCCAGCAATGGTTCATGGAGTACTTTATCACAGATGGTTCACCTAATAAGGCCCTGTAACACCAGCAGCTTTTCTACCTTGTGCGTTCCAATGAGAAACTATTAATTGCGCCTTTTGCATAGTACAGGTGTTCAGGTCTTCTCTCTTATTAGCCATTCTGTTTTTGACCTATAATGTGCTCATGCCTACTAATGAGCTGTTTTATAATGTTTCGTATCAGCCTGACTGCATTTGATTATTTCAAAAATCTAAAATCAGGTAAAACCTGAACAGGTTTCTTCCACACAAAACAGACATTAAATCAAACACAGTTTGAAATACACAGAAATTTTTTTCACACTTACAAGTAGGTAAACCACAAAAAATAGATGTTTTTTTTACACAGATTAAAGGTTATTTACAACATTGTTTATATATATATATATATATTTCACTAAGTGAAACAGAGATTAATGATACAGACTGATGTTTTCCACCCTTTTTTAAATTGTGATCATTCTATATTTACTATTAACAAAAACAACATTTAGGACTACTAAATGCTACTGCTTCTGCTTCTTTTTACTCAGTAACACATTTATTGTCTACAATCCTGTTATTAGCATGCAATGCTACCATCACCTACACTGTTAGCAATAGCATGTTGACTAACTTGACATGTCATTAGCTTGAAATGCAAAGGTTATCTGAAATGCAAATATTTGCATGTTTCCAAGTAAGCTTGAAATAAATGACAGCCATTCAACATTATTTCCTTTTTATATTTGCAAACTGTGAATAAAAGTCCCTAAATGAATATAAATGTTGACGTTTGTAGTCAAAATGCTTTAATCGAGACATCCAATGTTTACAGTTGCAAGTTTATAAAAAGGCTGTTGCTGTTGGTTTAAAGATTTCTATTTATCATACATATAATTTACTTATATGTATGGTAAATACAAAAATATAATTTTTGTTTACATTTGCATGTAAACAAAAAATTAACAAAGTTGAAAAAGGCTGCGTTGTCGCCCTTTAATTTGTAAAGAAAAATATGCGTAGCCTGCAGATTTACAATTGTTACTGTGCAGGTTACTGTGATTTTTTCTCATTGTTTGTTGACTTGGCTATCAGCAAAGCATGCGTGCTCTGATAAAGATTGAGCCATTCTTGCCATATTATTAATGGTTCAGTCAGAAGACACTCACCGTATCTGTAAAAGTTGCCGCATTTCATTTTAGTAGCCATATAGGACCTGCAGAACCTTTTTAGCCTTTGATATGTTAGATTAGAGCAAGTAGCAAATTATTAGACAATGGCAGACCTCATGAGTGTAGATATTATCCCCTTTTTAACATAAAACTTAGTGATAGTTTTAGAAAAAAAATGAGCAGATGAGTTTGTGTTTTCACATTTTGAGCCAATTTTCAACTATCCCCCACTTACTAGATTTTACATCCTACTGTTCCAGTGCATGTAGTATAGTCATTTATAATACTAAGTAAACATATTTAATGGAAAAATGTACAACATGTTCAGCAATTTTGAAGAGTATTCAGGATAATATTTTAAACAGCAGATACAAAGTCTTGAACCCCACATTAGGGGAAGGAGTGACTGACAAAATAAAAATAAAAACACTTTTTCTGTCCTTATTGTTTTTATTGATTATTATATCATCATAGCATCCCATAAATCTATATTATGCATCAGATTTGAGGTTCTCTGTGCATTGTTGTTTTTCAGGCAATATGAACCCTCCCTGGAGGTCACATTGGTTAATAAACAGTGGTGTGTTGTTGATGACATGTCCAGGGTGAGTTATTATGAAGCCTAAATAATGCACTGCCCTGTTTAGGCCTTCAAAGAAAGAAAACAAAGAACAGATTTAGTATCTGGTACAGTGGAAGGTTGTCCTACAGGATAGGCGGGAAGCTCTCCATCAGGCCTTGTCATGACTTGCAACATTTAACCCAGGAACCTGCAATGATTGACTACCTTAAGATCTGAGGGCTTGATGTGCGCTCTGTGTGGTGACATGCATTATTTGTGATGAGTCAGTCCCTGTCCGTACGGCTAAGGCAGGTTAAGAAAGTCAGAGCTGGAGCAGCAGGAGTCAGAGCGCAGACAGAACAGGGGAGATGCCCGAGTCAGGATGGGGACCTGCTGCTGCAGTTGCTTGCCTCGGAGTTTGGGGATCAAGTCGGCTGATGATGAAACAAAGGTGCAGCCCCACAGTTTGGAGGAGGAGACAAAGCAGACTGAGGCAAGGTAACTGGATTACAGGCATTTCCAAAGTAAAATTTAGGTCCAAGCTTAGTTTAAAATTGGTGTTCATTTCAGTGTTATTATATTGACATGGAGATAAATTGATGCAACAATGTACAGCAAAACTGAATTCATTTGTTATTCATATATACATGTATTATTACATGTAAAATATATAGTTAACTATATTTATTTAGTTTTAATTGTTCTTTGTCACAGTCGGTTGTTTAAGAACCAACCTTAGTAAGATGTCAGTTTCCTTCAGTAAGGGCAGAGTTTGTTTGCTCTTTGTTTTAAAGATTTCAGACAGCAGTTGTTTCTGCCGCATTCTGTCAGAACCTCTGTTGGGACTTGAGCCACTGCAGAATAAACACAGTTTTACTCTCCTCTCATCTGCCCAGGAGGATGGGAAGAAAAGTGATTTGTTTGTTGCTACAAAAGTGTCAGATGGATAGCATCACAAGACAACATAGATAGCGTATCAGAAAGGTTTTTTGGTTATTGCTATTGTGGATAAAATATTACATGGTTGTAATTAAAATTATATGCAATAGAAAAAATACTTAATGTGAGAAAACTGTCCATATCAAAAGAGAAAGTGGGATGTGCACTGGGTTTCAGGGAAGAGCTCTATCTGGAGAAACATATTGTGCTGTTGTTCTCTATCCAGTATAGATACAATGTTGAAATGATCTATACCAGTAGCTCTTATATTAAAAATAAATCAAAACAACATTAATCATTAAAATGAAACATATATATATACGTGCACGCACACACACACACACACACACACACACACACACACACACACACACACACACACACACACACACACACACACACACACACACACACACACACACACAGACATATACATACATTTGTTTTTCTCCGTAGCTCTTCTGAAATGTGTGCAACTTTTCACATTCTAAACCTTTTTGGTCTTTTCAAAAAATATACAAAGAGTCTACATTTAAGGATTATGGAAATTAAAGCCTCAAACAATAACTAGAGCTACACCAATCAATCAGGCAAATATTGGTGGCAGAAAACATTCCTTTAATTGGCTCTTATTGATGAGTGGCGCATTAAATACTGAAAATCTGATCTTCCTCATTCATTAAAGAGCTTTTTTTTGCCTGTAATGGAATCAATTTACCCTTTTTTGAGTTTAAAAAAAATCACATAATAATACTGTTAGAGTCAAAACTACTACCTATGTCAAATAATCTTTTTTTTTTTTAATTTTGATATGTTGTAGTTTATATAATACAAACTTGTAATTAGTCGAGATTGGTTCCGGCAGGTGAGACCCCTAAGAAAACTGGAATTCAGTATTCACCTGGTTGTTACGTCTACATCAATAATAATAAACGTGTCCATCCTACATGCTTTTCCCTCTGGGTCACCCCAGTTGACAGTGGGCTATAGACTCTAAACAGAAAGCCATCCATCACTGAGAAACAGACATTCATGCATCAAGAATAATTTATTCACATACCTTCAGGGTCTCTGGACTGTGGGAGTGCCTGTAAAGCATCAGAAAGAATATCTGACCGTTGGAGTTGAACCCAGGGTCAGTTGACAGTGTTTACTACTGCGACACATTTTGGTATTAGTAGCTGTGACAGTTTCAAGGAGGTGGAAAGAAAAGAAGAGTCATGCACAGCACAGTGTGCAGATTGTGGTCCAAAGTTTAATCTGAAAAAGCAAAAGTAAATCAAGTAAACCAATTATCTTCACAGCCATCGTAAGAAGATAGAAGACATTTCTGAAGAGTGAATCAGCACTTGTACTTAGTTATCAGCACTTGTACTTAGTTATTATTTTTTAACAAGTTATTATTTTTTAACAAGTTAATAAAGAGTTACAAACACTGAATTCTGGGTCAGAAGAAACTTTGTTAAACTATCTTTGATTATTATTATCCAAAATTCAGTCGTTGGTGGAATCTGGCAGCTATGGGTCCTGCAGAGAAAATCTCTCAAAAAAGAGAAAAGTTAACTTTTGCTGAGCTGTGATTGGAAGGAATCAGCCAAGGAGTCAATCCTTATTGAAATTGCTGCTTTGTTGAAGATGGTAATGTTATAGATAGACAGACTTGTATTGTCATAAACACGACAGTGTAACATGAACGAAACGTCATCACAATAGCTCTTATGAAATTAGCTCATGCCTAAACCTAAAGCCGGGAGTAACTCTGTGTTTTAGTTAACTGGATTTGTAGAATCAAACAAATAAAAACTGAAACATAAAAACAATGAAATAGCAACAAATTGCAAATATGTTACTCTATAGCCTCTTTGTAACAAAAAATGGTTCTGCATGTTTATGTGTTGAGCCGAACAGAAAACAGAGTCAAAGGCATAGTTGTGTATGTGTGTGTGTGTGTGTGAGAGAGAGAGAGAGAGAGAGTCCAGCAGCACAGAGGTTTTCTAAGAAGGGCTGTTATTGACAGTTCAGCAGTTTAATAGCCTGGGGAAATTCTGCTGTCTTATTAACCTGAATAAATAAGTTTTCTGTCAGTAATTGCTCTTTTCATTTTTATCGTGTCTTTTTCAAAGGATGTGTAGGCTATTGTGACATCTAGCTGCCAAATGGCAGACTACAACCAAGTAAATACTCTCCCTAGCCCTTTCAAACTGAATTGTGAAACAAGGAAGTAAGGAAACGTCAGCAGACTCTGATAGAGCTCCGTGTTAGACTAAAAATGCAGCAGTGAGCTGGCAGGAGGAGGACCTGCAACATCTCCTGATATAAGTTGCTGATCTGAATACTTCCAGGACGAAAACACAGTTTAAAACAAATTAGAGCCGAGATAAAAACAATAGGTTGCATATCTGACAATAAATACTAAAGATTAAATGCTGCAATTCATTGACTTTGTACACTCTCTGACACTAACACAATGTCATCACCACAAAAGCTTCTATTCAGCAGCTAATTAACATGTATAAGCTCCAAAAATGTCTATCTCACTATCACCTGATCGCATATTGCTATTGTCATTAATGGGATATTGAGTGTGAATAAGACAAATGAACACATTGTTCTGGACAATGCAAGTCAGCGCAGATGTGCAGGTTAAAAGCAATTTCACCCTCTGCAGCATTATTGAACACACTGACCACACAGCTGTGTTATTCCTTGTGAAGCTATCCAAATTAATTTTCTTAAATGCACAGCCCTTCACTTATTGCTCCTCATTCCAGTATACATCTTTGTTGCTGTGATTAGATGTCAGCTGTGCACAGTTTGTCTAACACTGGTATCCTAGACACATGGTTGGTTTTAAACCTTAAAAATTAAATTAATTGTTGATTTTAGTGACAAGAGTATTTCCTGTGTCTTTGGCCCCCCAAAACTCTGTGGAGTTGTGCATGAGAGATGTGTCGCATTTTTATTGTTTGTAGTCACTACATTATGCTGCTGAGAGTTTACTTCATAGTTTACTTCACTGCAAATCCCCCATTCCTGCTGTATGTGTTTTAGTATTTTCTTTTAAATGCTTTAGTGCCCTGACTCCCATTTAAGCTCAGAATTAGCGTGATCCAGTAATGTTAATGTTTCGGAGTGGCCCAGACAGAGCCCCGCCTTGAATCTGATAGAGGATCTGTGAAGAGAGCTAAAGATTGAGGTGATGACAAGGAGGCCATCATCAAAGGGTATGTAATCAAGATACCAATAAAAATATGAAAAAAAGCTAGTCAGCAGTTATAAAATTGCTGTAAAGTCAATACAGCTTTTTTTTTTAGCTTTTTTTACTTTTTATTTTCAAAAGGTATCGTCAGTCTGACAAATGCCTCATCAGATATTCAATAAATGTTACTATTTTCATCAAGCGCACATTTCTCTGTATATAAAAAATTTTAATTGGTCTGATATAATATTGTAGTCCTAAATGTTGTTTTTGTTAATTGTAAGTATAGAATGATCACAATTTAAAAACGGGTGGAAAACATCAGTCTGTATAATTAATCTCTGTTTCACTTAGTGAAATATATGTATATTTAAATATATATATATGTGTGTGTGTGTGTAGAATCGACCTACACCTCCTTCGTCCAGCCCTCTGCTCTTATCTATATGTCTGTCTGTGGGTTATTGAACCGTCCTTCCAGCAGCCTGAGCTGCCACTCAGCTTCTCTCTCCATCCTTCATCCCTCGTTCCCACCGGCTGTCTGGGTGGGATCTGATAAAGTTGACTCTGGGTGAATCAGAGGTCTCTGGTTGCAGACGGAGACCAAAGTCAGCACTTTTCTGGACAACGCAGCGAGGTGATTACTACTCTTCTATGGTAGGGGGACGTCGGGTCCAGCCCCCTTTCCTTCTGTTGCCAGCCTCTGTTGTGATTTTATTCCTAGCAAGGTAGAGCGGGTTTCCGTAAGTGTTGGGAGTATCCCTGTGTTGTCAAGAGTTAAGAGGGAGATAGGGCTGAAACAGCACATCTCCTTCTCTGACACTCCTCTCTGTGGCCTTTCCAGCACACTCATCAAGCTGATTCACTTTCAATGCATAACGCAAGCTGAAAGAAACACTCCTTTTTGTCAGGGACAGAAATGGACACTTAAGAAATGGATCTTGTCTTCTTAGTTTCTCCATTGACTGGTGAGTACTAACATTTAGTACTGAGAAAGGATTCCATAATTTTACTGAGAGTATTTATGTTTCTGATAGCTATGGAATGACGGTGGCTGAAGACAGGGATAAATGGCTCGTATAGCTGCTCTGCTCTACAGACAGAAGCTAGCCCGTTCACTGTCAGCTTGCTAAAGTTAGGTTCTGTTTATTTCTATTCTGCATTTAAATATTTTTGTTTACTCAGTTTCTTTTCATTTTATCTGCATTTTAAGTAATACTTCTTTGCTGTTTAATAATATTTTGTATCATAACAGTTGTTAGATGCCTGCGTACTGTTACTTTAAGAATCTGCATGCTTGTGTTGATGCATTTGACTCTTTGGCAGTTGCAAATATCAGCCTATCTATGGTACTGTAAAATTACATTCAGGTGAAAGTGTAGAATGAGAATATGCAATAAAAATGTAGTAGATAAACAGGAGCAGCTGATATCTGATAACCTTAGTGTTTAGTGGGTGTAACAAAAGCTGATGCCATAGTTACATTATTGTTGAACTCAATTTGTGGTCAGAAATTTAGATTTCCCTTTCAAGTTTTGGTTTTTGAAGGACCAAAGATACCTTGATTGAATGAGGTGAAAACAGATGTCTGTAATAATCAAAATGAAATGGGAATAGGACATAGAGCCCAGGCAGAGTAACTGGCAATGGCAGGCACGGTACCAGACAGTCAAATGGAGAATGGGTCAGTGTAACATTAGTACCCAACAAAAAAACATGAGAAGCAGTGAGCATATATACCCAAGGACAAGTGGAGTCAATCAGGAGATATGTGAAGCAGCTGGGACAGAAGGAACGCAAGGAGACTGATGAAGGCGGACTAATTAACCTGAATTGAGCTGAGCAGGGATACAAAGGAGCTATCAAACCAAGGGCAACATCTAACAGAAAAAATGCCAGTGTAGAAAGAGCAGAACACAAAAACAAACTAAGACACTAAAAACAAACAAACAACAGGAAACAAAAGAAAACAGAGATACACAAGACACCCTAACACCCAAGGATAAGGTCATTCTCAAAATAGATAAAACTAAATGGAAATCTCCCTAAAATTGGAATTCCATGTTAGAAAATTGGAGATTTCTCACCAACCCAAATCTCAAAATCCAAAATGGCCAATTCAGATACAAAACACAGAGACGCCTGCAGTACTCAACTCTGATTTTATATCTTCGAAACAGTCACACATATTACTGTACATCTATTTGTAGCCAGATTCATACAGAAAAACGTAGATAAGTATATTGTTGTGCTCATAAAGATGTTGCAAATCCAACAAGTTTCCCTCTTCAAGTTGATTCACTTGGTTATTATGTCCTACTTCAGTGGAAAATGGAACACAGCCTTTACTGTTTTCAGTGCTGTCACAGAACAATTAGCATTTATTGTTATATGTTTACTTAAAGGTACTCCGTACTTCTGTTTTTATTTTTATTCCATTGCTGCTAGTACAGCTACTACAGTATAAGGTGAAACACACCAAATTATGTTTACTCTTGAAATTCCTATAAAAACCTTTTATCATATGAAGGTAAACGAAAGTTTAACCTCTTAAAGTTCCAAGTTTTTCCTAAACATAAATTCTAAAAAAAGGATTGAAAGGTAAATTAGTTAATTAGTTATCCATCCATCCATAATGGATGGGTGGATGTTAGTTTGAAACATGAAGATGTTTAAAGTAAGATTCTCGAATTTGGACTGAGTAACATTAATAGGGATGAATTTTCACACTAAGTTTTGTGATTAATTATTGGATTGTACCTAATCGAAGTTATTTTCTAGAGATTTTTTTCCAGATAACAGTACAGTCAGATTCATAATTATTTAAATTTGTTTCTTGACTTGGAAGGCCTAATTACCATCACCCTGATCTTTAGCTTTCTTAACAGACTCTCAGTCAAGTCAGAACCTTGACTGGGCTGCTCTGAAAGAGTTGAATTCACAGATTGTATTTAAGATTAGTGACATTCAGGCCATTGATCAACATGCATTCCTCAACATTCCTCCTCCAATCTGAAATGCCCTTTATATTTTGATATGTAAAAAAAATCTAGAGTTGTGTGTGTTGTGGGATTCAGGTTTGCAACAAAATCTATAACGATCCATACTGTGAAAGCTCATTCCACTGCAGTTTCTCTAACAGTTGTTATTAAACTAAAATTGGAGGATTTGCAGCAACATGGAACCAGATAATGTATAGGGGATTTAAAAAGTGTTTTTTTTTAAAAAAATATTTTAAAATAGCAGCAATATACATTTAAAAATCTATAAAATGTTGGTGTAAATGCTGATGCTAAATATTCCCCCTCAATATCGACTAATGTTGAGTCTTTTTCCTTGGTCCTTTATTTGTACTAGATGCAAACTTTAACTGTGTAAATGCATATTTTCTGGAGGAATAGTCATAACTGCTTCTGCATAAGGCACTTTTTTCTTACCCCTGTTTGAGATTTTAATTATTTTTCATATTTCATTTTTCATATAGTTAAAGGAATCACAAGAGATGACTCAAATGGTAGTTCAAATGGCCATTGATGGTCGTTAAGCACAGATATCTGTCAGAATGGTACCGTGATCATATTGCTGACGAGGTCTTTACTCGCCACGTGAGGGCGAGACTCCTGAGGTATGTTAACGAGATGTGAAGGAGGGTGAGCTGGAGATGGATGAGAAGGAGCAGCAGAGGATGAAAGTCTGCTGAGGGCAACACGGGACGAGGGCACCAGCAGATGGATGCAACCCTCCCTTCCTGTGCATGTGTGTGGGTTCAGGTATTGTCACTTTAATCTGAAGTCCCTGAGTCCCGGTGCAGAAGTTATTTCTCATCTATGGCAGAGCTCTCCATATTAGCTGATAGAAAACGTCTCCTCAGCTGTTGGGTCATAGCCCAGCATTCACTTCCATTTCTCAAGTCTTTTTTTTCTGACTTGCACTCCCCCCCCCTGTTCATCTCATCTGGATGCATCTGGCAGCATTTCCTGTTTAAGCTGTTTACAGAGATCCTCTTGGACAGTGAAGCTGTGCTGTGTAATGTGACTAAGGGACATAGAAAAACCCGTGTTGCATTCGGAATCATTATAATTTACATTTTTGAAAGGAAATTTTAGTGCAGTCTGCAAATTTTAAGCAGTTACTATTTAGAAAATAAATGTACCTATTATCCAAAATCTGCGTATTAGCTGCCCAGGATATCAAAGTTGAGCATTTATAACTTTCTTCAGTTTTTCCTGCATTCCTTCCTTCTCGCCTTCCTTTCCTCCTCCTGATTCTCTGATTTTCTGCTGTGGATTTCCCGCATGACTGCAGAGGGAATGAAGCAGGCAGAGTGTCCAGTCCAGGGAGGTGCATACACAGCAGAGCTCTGCTCAGGAATGCATTCATTACAGAAGCTGAAGTGAGGAGAGAAAGGAATACAACTACGAGAAGAGAATAGGAAATATTTAAATGGGATTTTATAGGTTAAGGGCACTGATCTTTCCTACTTGCGTTTCAAACTTCTTCCATGATTAAGCTGGGTGGTTGCCTGGCCTTAAAAGCCCCAGTGATAAGTGTATGCGGCTGGCAGAGAGGAGGGACAGTTTGCCGATCGTATGTATTTTTAGCTCCACAACACAGGAGAGGCGGGAAGCAGGTCGTTTTGAATGAATTGACGCCACGGTGCACAGCAGAGGACGTCAGCATCAGCAGCACTACCAGCTGCGAGAAGTGCACACACACACACACACACACACACACACACACGCTCAGGCACCACAGAGACGAGCACAGCACGGCAAATAACAGACCAGCAGCTAACATGCTGGGCAAGCCAGGACAATCAAGCTCCCACGCCCCTTACAAGAGGCAGCCAGAGTGCGGGGCGACTCGCAGGTGTGTATCCAGCCCGTCTGCTAACACATATGTAGGTTTGTAGTGTCACTGAGCCGCCCGCTCAGGAAGTCTCTGCTAAAGCTGTCCAGCAGCTTCGGGGGTATAAAGTGCTTTGGTTTGCATGCAGTTAAAGTGGCTGTATGCGGATTGTCTGCTGGAGGGAGCATTTCCATGCATGCTGAAATGGATCTCTTATCTGTTGTTGCAACAGCAGATGAAGGCTGCTGTTCCTCCGTGTCGCCTGCAGAGAGTTTGTCAGTGTGTACCAAGCAAGCTGTCCTTTCAGCAACGAGAGGAGAGATGCTCACTGCAGTGCCGAACGATCCCAGGACACTGATCTGTGTGTCGATGTAAGCACAACTATGATCTCTAAGGTTACGGTGGTTATCAAGGGATGCATCTATAGGCCCGAATGGTGTGTTGCAGAGGGCTGATGCAGTACTTTTCTTGTCTTAGTGAAGCAGAGATACGGCTTTCAAAGGAATGCGCCGCTTTATATGGGACTGCATTGCACTCTTCTTGAGGCTCGCGCTAGTAGTTAGACCCCCCCCATACAGAAAGGTTAGAGATACTTGCATATGCACAATACACTGTGCATTTGAATTTGAAGTTTGTGCACCAGTCACTGCAACTGTCTAGATTAACTTTTGACCAGTCCTGAGAACAAAACAGATTCATGTACATCCAGATTAACTTGTCTGTTTACAGTTGTAAAGGCATAAAGGTAATAAGAGATGAAGTGGCAACGTGTTGGTACAAAGTAGCGGTACTTTTGGCAAGTGATTCAGCCAGAATATATCTGAGCAGCATAATTTAACTCCATTTTCTTTACTGTAGACATAAATAGCCTGTAGAAAACTACTTTAGATCCTCGGTTATCTAAGTATGTACTAAGTGGTTATAGTGAAGGGTTTAAAATGAGCAGCACTCACTGCAGGCATTAGGAACAACTGCACTGACTTTTTGCTTTAATCAAAAACTAGTTTCTACCACTCTTTTTTTCTACTACTCATTAAAAAAGAAACAGTTACCTTTAGGTTATTCTCTTGGCTCCTCTTGAGAAAATGTTATATTTGTAGTACTCTCTTTGCACCAGAAATTACTCATTAATCACATTATTTTCAGTCCCTCTTCTACCAAAAACATTTCCAACACTTTAGCGGCAGCACAGGTACATTACTGCCCCCTGATAGGTCCTTTGTAGAAACTGAACGCTGTTCTTTTGTTTAAGCTGCAAACCCAGTAGCATTGCTTGAGTTGGTTAATTTATCAATCGACTCGTGCATGTACCTGCACTTGGCCCTTGGCACGTGCCAATTTCCCCCCCAGTTGTCCAATGTTTGCGTACGTTGAAAATTTTATCCTTACATTTGTTCATTTTCTGAGCTTTAGCATGGACTGAAATAAAACCAAATATCAGACTTTGTATCTTCAGTTTTATGCTGATTTCTTGGTAAAGTTTGTGCGTATTTATTGGTTATTTCGAGATGAAAAAGAAAGAAAGAAAACATACCAAGCCTATTAACATTCTGTTGGTGTCTTGTTGTCAGCTGAAGCGATAAGGTTACTTAGTCTGTTTATCATTCGTGTGTATGCTCCCCCGTCAGTGGGCCCCCCTGCTGTTCTCACAGGCAGAGACTGCAAAATTTCACCTGTAATCAGCAAGTAACGGATGACTGTTTGGGCCAGCTTCGATCAATAATGTTTTTTTCCTGCAGCATATATATACATCTATATGTATGAAGCTAAATCATGTTCATTCTTTTGGGCCCTTGTCGGTTTTCTGCAGGCCTCTTTTTCAGTGGTTATGTGGTGGTCAGCTGTGATTTGGTCTGGTTTTCCTCAGCGTGCTGAATATCTGCCTTAGTGTTTAGTAATTTCAAAAGTTGCTGTGATCTACTGGATCTGCTAACCTGGTCTAGAGGTCATGTCCTTGCCTCAGTGGCTGAATCACGTCCTCTTAGAAAAAAAAAAAACACTTATGAAAAAAAGAGACAATGCAATGATTATCAGCGAATACAGGAGAGAGGAGGTGACCTCTCCCTGACCACAGGCATGCCGCACATTTCCAGAGAGACTTGATACTTCCTACATATCCACATGATCATGAGACAGATGGTTTAAGTTAAAGGCGTAAGTATTCACTTTAAATGAGTGCCATAACCTTTTACATTCCCCACACTGTGATTTAGATCAGCCTCAGTGAGTGGGATAGAAATTCCAGTAGAGGGATGTTTCCTGTGAGCCAGTTGGGGTTTTCAGAGCTGTGCACTGCTCCCCCCCCCCCCCCCCCCCCCCACCCCCACCCCTGTCCTCTCCAAGACACGATGCCTGCAAGCTCTCCTGCAGACAGCTAAAATTAGCCGTTAATTTCTGTTACCCTCTCCTGGCCATGTGGAGCATGATTTATTTAATCCCTCCGTTTAATTCCCTTTTAAAAGTGATAATGTGATAGCCGTCTCTCTTTGAGGTATGGGTGGGCCTTAGACTTTGGGTGTGAATGAGAAAAAGTGAGGTTATGAACTGAAGCAATGGTTGAAAAAAAAATGTTTTTTTGGAAGCCTTTATGTGCTTTTACCAGTTATTTTTCTGCTGCAAAAACAAAGTGCTTTTTTTTAAATGTTCCAAGTTGCAAAATAAAACACAAGTATTTACTATAAGTAAATGACTTTACCTTCAGGGGGGTGGTGTTTTTTTTATGGGGCAACAGATTTTTAGCGTGGCTGGGATGTAGGTGTTTTTTTTTGCACAGCACTGCAGTCATGAAAGAGGTGCAGGTTGTCTTTACCGTGTGCATCACGGTAATGTAACGTCCCGGTGGGAGAGTGTTCGCCGGCTGCGCTTCATCTGTTTCTGTGTCTTTGCTGCTCAGGCTCTATAATGACAAGCGTGAGGGGACAATTCCCTCTGAGGTGTAGCTGAACACTGGTAGCCCAGATCCAACATGCTCACTGACACACGCGCGCACACACTCTTTATGTTTCACAAAGGAGCGCTTGTAAGCGAAGAGGAAGGTATTTGTCTGTCTTAACAAGAGATCAGAGATGTACTTGCTATTCTCTGCTGATAAGGTTTTATAGGCAAGCTGTGCACGCTTGAGCCAGCCCTGGTAAAAAGACGGGGCTGCTGCTGTGAAATGTGCTGCCGTGTTTCCAGCTGGAGGTCATGGCATGTGAGCTGCTGCTTTAACACCCACTTTGACGTGTTTTTTTCCCCCCAAATTGCACTGACAGAGAACAGATTATTGGACTTCAGTATTGGATCGTGCAATGTTTGATGGTAGACACCTTACATCAACAATGTGTCTTGACCTTAAATATTCCCATTGTTTGTTTTAACAAAGATACTAAAGGTTTCACAAATTATAAACTTTCTGTTAAAGACAGCAAAAAAGACTGATATGTGAAATAATTTTCGTTTTGTGTATAATAAGTCTATATAGTATGTTTAATACTTTCTTAAAGGTTATGCTTTTTTCAAAAGGCACTTTTAACGTGACAAACAAGCCTCTTAGAAATGCATATTCTAATTTATTGAATATGACTGTATTGCAATTTTCTTGTTTGTCCTATTCAAAGGTGATGCTAATGACAAAAATGCATTGTAAATTTTTAATTTTTGTGGCTCAAACGTAAAGAGAAGGTTTCAGAAATCTTAATCTGTGTAATAATAAATCTCTTGTCAGTGTAGAATTATGCTGTTCAGGTTTGACCTGTCCAATTGTTGCAAATTTGAAATTGGACATGATCAAAGGCAGTTCAGATTCCTTATATTACATTTCTGGTATTGTTTCCTTAATCTAACCCCGATGCAAGCAGTGAGGCAAATAACTTTAGTGTCATTAGTTAGTTGCAATACTATACTAACCTGGCAAGCCAGATTGATCATGTGTAGCATAGTCTGGGACTGGTCCCATGGAATCCGTTCGGGGAAAGGAGGGACATTGAGCAGAACTCTCCAAGCTGATTGGGCGAAGCGACACTTAGTGCTTGCCTAGAAAACGTTGGTTCTAGCCTATAATATAATATAATATAATATAATATAATATAATATAATATAATATGCCCTGCGACAGACTCGCGACCTGTCCAGGGTGTACCCCGCCTCCTGCCCATTGAATGCTGGAGATAGGCACCAGCACCCCTAACGACCCCACAAGGGACAAGCGTAACGGAAAATGGATGGATGGATAGATGGATGGATAATATAATTTTGATGTCTTCACAATGCATCTGCAATGAGGCGGGGTACACATACAAACATACATACAGCAATTTGTTTTTCTGCCATGAGTTATTTTAAACTCAAAATTCTATATATGCCCACCACCGGGCTGGTCAGGTTGCTGTGCAAGGACTCAACAACCACGGAGAGCTTGACGACAGCAGAGTGAGGAACCACAACAGCACCTGCTTTCCTTTTAGAAGTGTATAAACGATATGTGCTTTTTATAAGTCTCCAAAAACACTAGATAAAAGTCCGATTCAATGCTACTTACTTTTTTGAAAAATAGTTCCTAGAGGGTTCAGAAAACTATTTTACCACTTTTTTCTTTGTTTTTCTTCAACTGAATTTCTGGTTAAATTCTTTTTGTTGTAATTTTACTGACAAATTGTCCTTTAGATTTGTGCCTAATTTGTCAAATAATCTTATATTCTACCGGTCTCTATATGTGCTACATCTGAACCTCAATTTGTCTTTCTGTTATTGGATTAAATGTAAATATGATTATAATGATATGAGCTGTCTCTGCAATGGGTTGAAGTGATAATTGGATTTAAATTAGACATGTTTGTTTTTATATAAAGACCCCGACATTTTTAGTACTGAATTTCTGCTATGTATACAGACAAAACAGATTATAAAAAAATTATCATCATTGTTACTTTTTTGTGTGTGTGCTTCAATGCGCAGTGACATAATAGTGGGATTTGACTCGATGGTGGAAAGGATTTTGACATGTTTTACAACATGAGCTAAATCCGATTGTTAGACGATCCACTGGCTGCTTATCTGCTCCTCTGTCTTTTTGAATAAAACTACTGGCAAGTAACATTTTTATTTTTCATTCAGTGCACAGAGAAACAGGGATTAGCCTGGTGAGGATAATCCTTAAGAACACAATGAAGTTGAGCTACGCCTGTCCTGTTTTGTTTCTCCACATTAGGTAGCACAAAGTAAAAGAATGCCAACAGGAGGATGGAGTTAGTGTGGGTGCCCCCTTTATTTTCGGAATATTTCATTATCTGATCAAACAATTTTAATATATTTGAAATAGTAGTTTTGGACTTCTGTGTCATCACTTAAAGCTGTTAAAGTAACTCTATGTTGCTGCATTGGGAGTGCCAAAAATAGAAAATATTGATAGAAAAAAGAAAAGAATGATACTGAATGATAAAAGAATGATTCTTAATCTGCTTTTTAGTAGAGCATCTTGAATGAAGTTATGTAGTATAATCTAGCATTGGAGTTCTGTTAAAAAAAAAACAGCAATGGTAAAACTTTATTTTCGGTACATTATCTGTTGTCTCAGCTGCTCTTTGCTCCAGTTCATCATCTGAATCCGTTTGGGGATGTGTGATTTATTTTTCGATGTTTGCTGGATTACGGGGTTTAGAGATCAAATGGATAATCTGGACATGAACATATGCAATTTGTGTTTCTGTGCTCTGAGGGGAACGTGTGCACTGCACGTAAGATTGTCGTAATTGAGCCGCATCAGTCAGATTCATGCCAGAGACGTGCGATTTGGTGCACTTGAAGCTCAGGATGTCGAGCTGCATGGTAGCGGCACTCACAGCCTGCAGGTAAATCGTGTTTTTGCTATTTAGTTGTTGTAGGGATTTCTTTGTGATATAATTACTGGCACTGATTCGCATTCAAAGGGTGTTGAATTTTTACTTTCTGACTGTTGCTTAACTGATCACACGCTACATTGTTGATGTGTTAACCTAGGTGGGCAGGTGGTCAAACAAAACAAGAATTTTGCATAGTTTTGTAGCATCTGAGTGAACTTTCTTATTTCATTCTAAAGAACACATCTAATTTTATGCAACCATCTGTGCTGCAGAATTATAATCTAATTCAAGGCAAGCTGGTGGCATATGTTAGCACGTTACTTGTACATATGCATGTACCTATTAACTCCAAGGTTGAGAGACTAATGAATGGAAATGTGTGTATGGATATGTGACAGCACTGGCAATGTTCTGTGTAGGAATAACAGAGGGAAATGCAGCAAAATGTAACAATGGTAAGTAAGTGATGCTGTGCTTTTTTTTCCCTTTTTCTAACCATGCTTAAAATCCAACACTCAAAAGCCATTTTATGCACAGGCAATCAATTTAATCCTGTGTTTTTATGTACTGTCATACACATACATGACGTTGGATGCTCGTTTTCTACAGATTACACAGTTGATTACAAAAGTTGATGAATAATGTTGTTAAATAATCGAAATCTCAATTTCAATCAAAATAATCGTGATTATAATTTTTGCAATAATCGAGCAGCCCTAGCTGCTGCAATCACATCTGTTTTGAAAGAATTCGCAATTTCTTCTTTGATAATAGAACAGCAAGAAGTGCCTTGACTAGCTTACCTTCTTATCGGTTCTTATAACGCCTGCTACTTACGTTTTCAATTTGATACCGTCTAAAACCAACCTTTGGTAGGCGGGCATTAGGTGCCACTCCAATCAACTCAGCGGGTTCTGCTGAAATTCCCTCCTTTCCCCAAACGGATTTAATTGGAGCATTCCCAGATTGATAATGTGCAGAACTACAATGCTACACAGGGACAATCTGGCTGGCCAGGTTCTAGCTACAAGCCACTGGGAAGAGTGAACAAAATGCACTGCTTTAATATACCTACTCACTCCACCATAACCTGACAATGAGTCAAAAGAAAAAGAAGGATGACAAAAATGGTTATTTGCGCACATGTGGCACCGCAAATGCGCAACTACGTGCGGTCGCGCACAGGCATGGATGGGAATGGACTAGCAGTTCAGGGCTGTCAGCCTGCTGCGATCAATACTCGAACAGCACTTTAGAGCAGCCGTGGAGCCAAGCGGGGAGCCAGGAGCGAGTGTGCGCACAGCAAGAGGTGGCATAACTCTGGCTGAAGTTGGCAGTAAAACCTGAACGCTGACCCAGAATGGACTGATTGTAAGTTGTGGCTATTCACTTCTAAAAAATTATTAAAAAAATTCTTGATGGTTACATAATGACAATAAAAAGTCTTGATTCTTATATTCACCAAACAAGAAAAGAGGTTTGGGTTTATTCTAATAAGCATCAACAGGGTCCTCTGAGGAACAGAGAGTAGAGGGACTTTCACCTGATATACAGGTAGACTTAAAAGCTCTGGCTATGATAGAAAACAATAGCAACCCTCTCTGGGAGCTTCTAGCTTTGCATCAAGATGTGAGAATTATATGGTGCTTGGTTCGGTAAAAAAAACAAAGCATTTATTCCTGAAGTAGCTAAAAACAATAAAAGGTCATTTAGATCACCACATTACTTTTCATTCCTGCAGCTGGTCCAATTCCCTGCTGACAGAAGATTTTTCGCAATAAACCGGGAAAACATAATGTATCTACACAGTAAATTTAAAAGTGAGCCTCCCTCTTCTCAAACCACATTTTCTCCTATTCAGCTGGGTTGTTTAAAGGTGCAGTAATTAAAAGAAATGAACCATAGCAATTGAATACAAATGCAAAGAACTATCACAGATTAATTCCCTTATTTTTCTTTTTTTGTGGTTTGTTTCAACATAGTTTGAGCATGTTGTGTGATATTTGTTGAATCATTAAAAGCAGATAGTTAGCATGCCTGTCACATTTTTACCCATTATAGCCTGGGATCAGTAAATCCTTCATATCTATATTACTATTATTTGCTGCATCAAATTTCATTGGACACTTATAAAAACTCCGGACCCCCCACTCATAATTTTCTGGTGCCTCCACTGATTTTATCACGATGAAGGGCGGCAATCCAAGGGCTACACCTACTTAATGTTAAGATATTTGTGGACAGTTGTTGCTATTTGAAAATCTTCTACATCATAATTAACTAAAATAAGTCACTGCCAAATGTGAGAAAGGGCCGAAATACTTTTTACTTTGGCTGAAAGGTATTGGCATCAAGGGTTTAAAATGTATTCTAATGAGGGACCTCTCCTGTTTGTTTATTCTGTTAATACGGTTTGTCGGTGTCAGGTCAGAGTGAAGGCACTGGCAGCCCTCGATCTGACCCGTGATCATTTGCTTTGACTTGAATTCAACTTGTGTTACCCAGTAGCCTTTTTGTCTTTCATATATTTTCACCCTCTGCGCTGCCTGCTGTAAACCTCCCAGTTTGGTGATTAATCCCGCACACTTAACAGACAATAAACCTCTGCGGGAGATTTTACAGGCAATTGTTGTTGATTATGTCCTTATGGAGTATACAGTGTGATGCTACCGCCGCTGCAATATAAAATTTTATGTTAATCAATGCTGATTATATAAATTTCTTCTTCAGTTTCAGCCTGAATAAGAATAAAAAAAACAAAAAAAAAAACAAGTGTGAAATTATGTAAAAAAAAATAAAAGTATGAATAAGGAGCAGTCGGACTCTCGTAATGATATCACCACCTTTTATAATTGCAAATAGAGTAAAATTAGATGGGGTAATAAATCTAAGATAACAACAAAGTGCTCTAGAATGTTAACGTATGAGAGTAAGAAAGGTTTCTGTGACATTTAGCACCACATGATTTATTGCTTCACTGCATGGCATACAGGACAGTTCAGCAACAAGTCACTTTTACTGACCTGATAATGACTAGTAATTTGCACTATCCTGTTATGTCCGCTGCGACGACCTACATTGAATTCAATACACATTTCTTATTTTAATGAGCGTCACCTGTCTACATCTCCCTCTGGCCTGCAGTATTAGATACAGCTTATTTAATGTCACAGGCACAGAGGCTGAAGGTCAGCAGTCCTCATTATTATGTGCCGTTTAAATATTAAGCGTGCTTTGTAGCTCCTGATCTTTTTATGTGACAGTGACTTAGACCTTTGATTAGGCAAAGTCTTGAGTCAGTCCTCTGGGAGGGTGTGACAAACATATGTGTGTGACTTGGTGAAGGAGAGCAGAATACCTTTAAGCTCCCATCAATGACGCGCTGATAAAACTGGATAAATATTGATTTTGCTATTCTCATCGTGTTGTTAAAGAGTTATCTAAAATAAGCTTGGATCTGAATCTCTTTTGTGTTATCATCCAATGGTTTTATTAGATTATTCTCTAAGCAGCAGATGAACTCTGTTGATATTATGGACATTAAAGGGAAGGAGCGGGAACAACCTTGTCTTCTAGGGCTGATTTAAATATTTTGCTGATTCTCTGAAGGCCTGGGCCGGTACTCAATTCTCAGTATGATACAAAATATAATTAAAATAAACAATATTTTCGTGGTGTTTTCACCAAAGCTTTAAACGAATACTGTTGCTTTGATTTAAAAACAGAAACGCAAAAGTTATTTATACTGCTGCCATGTTAGCTACAAATATATCTATCTTGGCATTGTAATTTTTCATCGTTATTTTGATTTTAATCTATGAAATTAACTTAAATTTCAGAATCCACACCCACTAAATTGCAGTTCGATAATAGGAGTGATGGGACACTGTTTAGTTTTCTGCACTCTGTAAAAATAGAAATATTTCTAAACAGAGCTATTTGTCTGTCTTGTTAGAGAAAAGTGCAGTATCCTTCTTTCAACCAGCTGATCAGTGGCGCAAAGCAAAGGGTGGGGAAGGGGCAGTGCAGCATTCCTCCATGCTCCCTAAACCTGCAGACATTTCCCACTACTTTGTAATGTGCTTCATTCTATGCTTCTTGAGCAGGAGGAACAATGTGGGGAAATATTTTTTGCTTTTTTCGGTTTATGTGACTTTTGAAATCTTTGTGTACCTTGGTGCTGGTAACCCTCAGTAACCTAGTTTAAATGTGTCCAGAAAATAGAAAACACAGGCTACTTTTTTCACTTTGTCTGGCATTAAATTAAAGCTGCAGTAGGGAGTTTTTAGAAAACCATGTACTTAGCCTGAAAATTTTAACAACACACCTTATAGGTCCCTCCCCCTTTCTTTCTCTCTGCTGCGCTGTAGCCTTCCCTCCCCCACAGCGGAGCCTGCCAGGCTGCTCCAACATTTACCTGTCTTTGTTTTCTGAGCAGGTGCCACTCCAGAAATGTCCTGAAAAGCAGGTTGTTTCTCCGCCATTTCTCCACACAGCTGCAGCCCACCAGCAAACTTGAGATTGAATGACGGTAGTGCAGTGTCAAATATAAGAGTGATTGACACTGCTAACAGCCAATCAGAGTCAGCCATTCTTCCTGACTCTGATTGGCTATTACTGACCTGGAGCGGTGTATTTTTGCAAATAGCAGTAGGAGCCAGAGGAGCTTGAGTTTTTTTATAAATAATAAATTGCATCTGACTATAAGTCGCTGGATTGCCCAAAAAAAGTGCGATTTATAGTCCGAAAAATACGGTACCAACTATAGCTTTAAGATTTAGAAAAGGTAAGGTTTGTAAGGGTCCTTGTGCAGTGTTGTAAAAGAGTGCTGAATGTAAGTAATCCATCCTTTAAAACTGTATTTCTGAATTCATTTTCTGAACTAATTTCAGTTGTCAAAGATATTTGTCAAAAATGCCAGCTATTTATTTTGTCAAATTGGTCATTCATTTAAACAAACAAGAAGGAAATAATTCAGTTTGAGGTGGAAAATGCCGCATTATCCCTGTTGTGCCATTACACACAGTTTTAAGTTATTTAATGTTTAATAAATAACTCTCAGTCTGTTAGGTATTGTCCAGTGAATATCAGCCCAAACTGCTGATATTAGGACAATAGTTGAAAGGGTGATTCAAGTACTGGCATTCTTTTAACGGGAAACTCTGCACACATAATGGAGTTGTCAGAATAAATGAGTGACAACTTCTCTCCAAGTTCAAGAATGTATTAACAGAAATAAAATGAACATCCAGAGAACCACACTATTGAATGCTGTTTATCTGAATTAACACTATATTTCAAGCAGCAACTCCTCTTTACTAGGCTAGTGAAACGTAACTAAACTACTAAGCAAAATTAAGATAAAAAAAAGCTAAGCAACTATGTACATACAAAAGAAACAAAAGGACAAATAAAATTGTTGAAATCTATCATCAGAATGATTCAGTGAATCCTGGTTCACTGCAGATCCAAGTTAGAGAACCAAAGTTCATCTAAAAGAATATGGAATGAGATCAAATTAGCTTCACTAATTTAAAACATTTGGTATGTGTTTCAACCCATTCACAATGCAAATCTGAATTAGATAAAACACTATTTGAGAAAATAACATGTTAAAGAATGATTTGCTCAGTAAAAATCATTAACTGTCTGGCTGTGGCGACAGGGCAGCCAGGGTGAAAGCAGTTCAGGCCGGGTGGTCTGTGAATCCCGGCTGGGATCTCTGGTTGAACATGGTCCAATGGACTGCACTCGGCCTGTTGAGCGTCCGGGGACCTCCGCACGGCCTTCCTGGCGTGGCTGTGTTGGTTCTCTGGAGGCCCTGCACAGTTTGAAGGGCGACTTCAGATCAGCTTTACTCTTAGCTCTCAGCCTAGCCGCAGGAGACCGCTCTGGGCCGTCTCGACTCAGCCTTCCTACAACAGCTGAGAAAGGTTACAAACAGCCTGTTTCCATGGCAGTCAGCTGTTTAAGTTCTGATGTTGGAAAAGGGCAGGGATGCATTTAGCTTCGATTCTGCCTGCATATGTGGCGGTTCTCCGAACTCCAATCGGATCCTTCACAGAGGAGGATGAGAGGCTCCCCTATGCTGCTTAAAGCAGCGGGCGAAAATAAACCGACCGTAGCCTGGCCAGGGACTTTATACAATGACGCCCTGCTGTGAGAACGGTCACTCGGGAGGGGTGACTGCAACAGTCCCTTACATTTTTATGGCCTTAGATCAGCATTACAGTCTGATCTTACCTTATTTTCCTGTTGGCTGATTTCACAACATCTCATTGCTTTAGGGCATGAAAACAACAAGGAGACGGTGCTTAAGAAAACAGATGCTCCATACATTTGGTTTTATTTGGTCAAATCTAAAACCGTTGTTATGCGGATTCATGGAAGGACATTACTTTCAACACCTGGAGTCAAAAACCAGTGATGCAACTGTTCGACTTTGGTTGACAGGGTTTTTATATGTTAGAAAGCTGAATTGTTTACAAACAATACCAATCATCTTTTTCACCTAAACCTTGATAATTCCTCTTGATCAATCTAAGAGACTAAATAAAAGCGATTTGTAATTGTTAGTAAGTAATCAGTATTCATTGAGTAAGGTGCAATATAAATCTATGTTGTTATTGACTCAGAATTGCGGTTCTTGCCATTGATTGATTTCTGAGCAAGGCCCTCTAGCCTTTTCTCTTGTTGCAACATATTTCTTTCTGATTGGAAGGTTAAAAGGTTTCAAATGTCTTTTTATGTCTTAGTGAGATGTACCACAAAACCCCTTTTTTTTTTAAAGGAAATACTTCAAAGTCCTTGTGTTATGGAATTGAATCTAATGAATATGGGTCATTGCGCCAACTGTATCCACCATACTGAACATCCTGCAGTTCTGATCTCAACAATGTTCCATTAGTCCATTAGATAGATGCCATTTGACTTTTCAAGTGTTACTGTATGCTGCAGTTTTTCCCAAGGAGTGGTTATTGTTTCCTGTTTCCTAATGTCCCGATTCATCACTGCTGGTTTTGATCAGATCTTAGTATAATACAATAAACGGTTTCCTTAGTCATGGTGTGGAACAACATGGCCTAAAGGACAATTGTGACTGCAATGAAATGTGCAGAGTCAGAACTGTGTGAGTTGAATGTTAATTTGGGAGCAGTTCTTTCAATTTCTGCCAAACCCTTTGTCTGACAGGAGACACTGGCAAGCCTCTGCACCTGCTTGTGCGCTGTGTTGGACTTGTTTACCCAGCACAGCTTTGGTGGTTTTGCTGAACTATTACGAGCTTGCTTATACTATTGTAGCCCACACATATGCGTAGTGAGATGACTGGCCATCATCGGGTTGTAAAACTGTGTCACACAGTCAGAACTGGCTGGAGCTGCTGCAGTTTTTGACATTGGAAGTTTGAATGTGAACAAGATAATAGAGACTGAAAGCAATGACTGAGAGTCTTGGTGCAGCTCTTTGTGCTAAGTGTTTGTAAAGATAACTAAAAGAAAAGTTCATACAAACTTTTGAATCATCCTCTTATTTTTTTAATCTCTTTGAACGCTACAAGAAAAAAACGTAACCCTTGTTCATTGCCCGTTTGTTTGTCTGTTTGCCTTCATTGTGTGTACTCTGAACCGGAGTGGCCAAAAAAAAATGTCACCACAGTAACACGCGGACTCTTTGAAACTTTGAATCTAAAACGGTTTTCCTACAAATGTCGTGGAATTATGGCTTAGCTGGGCTGCTACAGTGTTTGTTTATAAGGACAATAGAGGTCAGAGAAAATAAAATGATCCTGCAGCCGAATGCAGCCTGCATGGCTTCCTTTTTCTTGGTCCACAATTGTTTTTTGCCTCCTAGGCCTGGGCTGCTGCAGGGGCTGTTCCTGGAGAACCACGATATCAATTTCTAATTATATAGTATCCTTCTGCACACTCAAGGACATTGATGTTGCCTGGGGTGGGTATCTTACACACGCATGGATGACTATGAATGGGTTCAGCAATGGTTTGTTGCGCCGTCTTTAGCTTGCGATCCACATGTGGATGCAGTCATTTTATTGGCTTTTATTTGATTCATTAGATTCCTCTGAAACATTTCATTAGTGTTCTGATAACATTCTGATGTTAATGAATCTTTTATTGCAGCTGTTGCGACTGGTGTGGAAATGAAGTCAGCAGCCTCACTATATTAGGCTTGATGATCGTTTTACTGCCAAACACTTACTTTTACTTTAGTCACAGTTAAAATGTAAGTTTAAATGCAACGATTTCCTATTGTGCCTCTCAACAAGCGGACCACTGGTTTAGACATTGGTTAAGAGCTTTATTCACTTTACCTCATGTGCCTATGAGAGTTTTCTCAAAACTGTTTAAAAAGAGGTGTGCTGGTACCAGTTCTTCATATGTATGTATATATATATATATATATATATATATATATATATATATATATATATATATATATATATATAAACTTTTAGCTCCAGGAGCCAAAATCAACAAATTGAAAGGACATAGTGTTGTTTTTCTATGAAAAACACAATTCCTATTGTTCATTATTTTCTTTTTACATGCTTAGTCAAAAGTTGCAGGATGTGTACGTTAAAAAAAACATCATGGCTACATCAGCTCCAGTTGCTGGAGGGTCAGACTTGTTCTATTCTTTGGAATTAATGTAATTAATTGGATGTTTTTAGCTCAGTCACAGCTTACATTTGACGTTTAATATTTGTGACCGGCCAACACCGGCGTGTTGGTGTCCCCTGATGCCTGAATCCGTAGGACTATGTTACAACGCGTCTGCTGCAGATCAAACTATCACGATAATGAAATTTCAAATGCAGATCTGCTGCCTTGCATGAAATTTCTGACTGATGATTCACCTGTCAATGCCCTTTCATTTTCATGCCACTGCTGTATTACCAGCCTTTTAATAACACGCACAGTACAGAATAAGGTGTTCTTCGGAAGGAGCCGCATACCTTGCATTCTCCCGAAAATGATTGTTTAATTAATTCAGGGAAAGACAAAGTGAGAGGTGAAAAGAGGGGGGGGCAGCATCTGATAAGCCAACGAGGCTTATCCCCTCTATGGCAGGGAGATGGTTCTGTTCATCAGCTCGTGCGCACACCAGAAACTGGAGATTAAGAGCTCCCCCTTCAGCCCACATTGTGCTGGCTCCACTTCACTCTGCTCTTTGGCGGAGAGCAGCTGCTGTGAGACACTTGCTCTGCATCTTTTCACCTGCCACATCAACTCCTGGGGGATTTTCGGGGCCCGCAGCTTCACAGCAAGTCCAGCAGCTTATTTATGATGACTCGCCATCTCCCAACAGGTGAGAGCTTCTGAACTGAGTGTGGTGTAGCTGGAGGGTGGTGTAAAAAAAGAAGTGAGGTTGTAGCAGAGAGATCCAGACTTTTTGAAGGGTATTTTTTTTCTTTAAGTTTAAGTTTTTTTGGGTGTAACTTGAGACTGTAAGACAGTGGAATAGTTTGGCGGAGGAAGTTGCAGTTTATGGTCTACTTTTTGCGATTTTCAGTGAGTGTGGACAAGATGGTGTTCAGAACCTCTCTAGCTGTCCTGCTGCCAGGACTCAGTGCTTGTGTCTGACAAGGTTTAACCCGAGCCTCTTGTTTTTTCTGGAAAACTCTGAAATGGCATTCCAGAACTGAATGATAGATTTTAGCTTCAGTGGTTGGAGCATCAAGAGAAGGACCACATGGTTCTGATTATAATTTAAGCTTCTGCATATTTCTGGGGAAATATGTAGAACGGCATGCCAGTCCCTTCTCAGGTTTCTTACTATTCACACGGAGGTAGGCCTACATTATTGTTGAACCAAGTTCTGTTTTTATTAAGCCCTTAGTTTTATTTTATTTTTCTGCTGCTGTGTTATAGGTCACACTGGTTTTTCTCACTTTAGGTAATTTCTCTTCTGATCTTGTAACGAGATGGGGTAGTGAAAGATGCCATATTGAAGACCAATGCATGCAGAGATGCCACTCTTTCTCTGCCTTCTTTATCTGGGTCAAAATAGGAACTCTGCTCTCACACGATAATATACAAGTGAAGTGGTCGGGTGCCTGTTTGCCGAGTTAAACTTTCCAGAAATTTGTGGTTTGTGCAACAGAGAACTGTTTTTTAGTATTCAGTAAAATATGTCTTAAATAATATAGGTGGTAATAATTTGGCAAAGAAGCAAATAGTTTCAATACAAAAACGGTACTTGATGACACGATGGCATTTAGTTATCTTTTTAAAATGTATTTTCAATAAAGGGTTTTGAGGTATTAATGTTTGCCAGCTACATGAAGCTGTCTGTCACACCAGGAGTGTGTCTTTCCCCCGTGTAACACAGTCCTTTCTGACTTTAAAGGAAGCCCTGGCGCTGTAAATAAATAGGTGCTGCAGTGCTTGGAGATGCTGCAAATTCCATGACAAATAGTTCAGAAATAATGCGTCTACAACAAAAGCCTAAAAAGAATCCAGATTCCTAATTAATGGGTGGGAGGGATGCTGGTGCAGTGCTTTGTGCGCGCACTGTGGCTCGGGTTGTTACGAGCCGTTACTGCTTTGAATGAAATCTGTGTGCGCATGGTGTCGTTATTTTGTCAATCTGAACGTGCCTAACATCATGAAGGCGTGTGTTGTCGATGTGATCTCAGTGTTTTGGTTTTAGGTGCACTTGTGCAGGGTTGCAGCAATCCGTCTGAACTTTGCTGAAATGTCAACTCATAAGTCTTCCTACCCTTTCCAGTTGGATTTCCTTCCCCTTGCCGCAGAGGAACTGCTCTCTCTGTGTCCCGCTGTGCCTTCAATGGACTAAAACTGAGCAGCTGTCCTTTAGAGGATTCAGTTTTTATTGCAGCATGATACATCTCTGAGCTCTTTGAACAGAGATAATGAAAACACCTTTAGTGCAGCTTGTGAATAAACGCCATATTTAGTAAAAAAAAAAAAAAAAAAACTTTAGTCAGGTTGTGCACAAGAATTGAAGGAAATTAAATACATCAGGATCAAAGGTCAGACACATAGGTCTCCACTAAGTGTGGAGCCCATCAGAAGACCCCTATTATTATCTTCAGCTGTCACTTTATACATTTTGTATTAAATAATACTGGATATTCTGCAGTGATGGTATGAAGGTGTTGGTTGCTTGTACCTGTAATACTTTATCGCTTGGTTTTGCTGTTCTTTTTATATCTCTCTTTGCAGATGTAGAAGCAGGCTCAGAGGATGTTGTATTGCTCTCTTCCTTTCCTCTCTTTCTCTTTCTCCTTTTCTCCCTTTTAGCAGTTTGTCTCATCTGTTTCTCTCCTTTTTCCCCTCTTTTACCTTCCTGTTTCAGTGTTCATTGAACATGAAATAGTCCCAGCATAAAATCTAATAAAGCTTTTTGCATATATAAATCAAGCGGAGCACTATGGCGACAGCAGTAAGGCTCCACTTGTGAAAGTAAAATCTGTCGGGCTCTTTTTGGCATTAAGACAACAATTCTTAGTGCTACACTGCCAGACAGGACACTAAAAAGAAAAAAAAAAAGTCAGACACAGAATCTGTTTAACTGTGTTATTTCATCTGCTACATGCTGTTAGACATAATCATGTTGTGTGTTTCCTACATGTTTATAAATTATTTTACAGAACAGGTTTGTTTTGTAAATCTCTTCTGTCCATTCAAAACTATTTTTGAAACGTTGCACTGGAGATTTCTGCAACTTTGTGCTACAATTTTCAGACGGGTTGGAAATCATCTACACACGGATCAGCAACTTATCCTGAATACGGTAGCTGTAGTCTGCATCTTTTTTTTTTTGGAGATTTTTCACATCTCTAGTGGCTTGCTTTTTAACACAGTAGGCTGACAGGAAGGGGGAGAGACATGCGGCAAAGGACCACAGGTCAGAGTTGAACCTGGGTTGACCATGTCGAGGACTAAGGCCTCTGTACATGGATCGCACTACCAGCTGCGCCACCAGCGCGCCCAGTCTGCATCTTTAAGCTTGTTCTTAAAGCCTAAGTTGGAAAAAGTAGACTGGTTTATTCTTTGTGCATTTGACAAGATTTTCTCTTCCTTTTAAGAACATACAGTAGTATTTTTAGGTAGGTAAGGGATGGCACTAATATAGGTGTTTCATAATACTTTAATTTGCAGCATGTGTTCTTGTTATACTGTGTTGCAACAATAAGACGGCTTTATGCTCTAGTTAAAGCAATGAATTGCCCCATCTTGTTGAAATCAATAAAGCCCAGTGAGCTGGATGAGGGAGAATGCTGAACCCTTACATTTCTGTAAAAGAATATTTGCTGCAGTGCCCCGTAGACTTTTCACTGTCCGAGGAAATTTGGGGTTGTTGCTTCAACCAACAGGGACAAAAAACAAAACAAAAAAGTAAAGCAATGCAGCTGAACATTCAATAAACGCAGTTGTTGATTTTATAAAGTACTCATCTGTTTTTCTCACTGGATGGCTTTTTTTCTGGTTTTTATTACAGCCACAACCTGAGGAGTACGTCGTTTCGGCATCCTGTGACTGGACAGATTTCACCTGAAAACATAGAATACACCTTACAAGACAGGTAAGCTGGTCTTTGTTCCGAATGCCTGAATGTACGAAGGGCATTGTTAGAAAACAAAACACCCAGAAATGGCCTGATATCCCCCTTTTTCACTCTGAATTAGCATATCATGAGGACTATAAGAGGCTGTTGAAGCGCTTACAAGCTGACTCTCATTAACTATCTCATGGTAAGAATAGGGGGAAAGATTGGCACTTTTACTTCATTAGTCAAACTGAATTTATTCTCTACTGTAATAATATTTATTACTGTAATAATGTGATGCCAGAGTTGGATTTTGGCAGCCCATTAGCTTTGTTCTTCATATTATTGCCTCATTAGTTGTGATCATAATGACACTGCAGTGAAACTAACAAGTGCATTTGGATTTTTTCGCTTGACAGTTTTGCTTTTGGTAAATGGCAGCTAGTAGATGGGCTAAACTTACAGAGTACCTGTTTTTAGTTGTACCGATCACACAAAATACATCATGGATCACCAACACGGTGCCCGCAGGCACCAGGTAGCTCCCAAGGACCACATGTGACTCCCACGGGTCTGTTCTAAAAATAGCACAACCCACCAGTGAGCTGTATCTAATATTGTATTTTATTTCGTCGTTCTTCCTTTTTAATCACACTTGCATTTTTTATAGATTTAAAAATGACAATATCTTAAAAAAAAAGCATCAAAGTCAAGGTGAACTCTGACTCTTCTAGTTCAAAGGTATGAACTAGACCAGTGAAGTAGCTCTGAGTTGCAAAATGTTTGTGATGCCCTGCGCTAGGTCCACTTTTCTTTGGCCACATTCACAAATGTGCACACATTTATACACCAACTGGCTCGGTAAGCAACCTTTCCTTAAGTGCCTTGCCCAAGAGTAAACCGACATGTGGCTTGGGAGGACAATCACAGCAATTTCCCTCTATTAATATTGTGTTAAAGAAATCTGACTGCGCTTTATGAATTTTGAAGAATGGCAACAAAGAACAAACAAAAAACCTTGGAAATATGCTTAAAGAAGATTACTGGGTTGTTTTCATTCCCCACCACACGTACTACTCTGGCATGGCAGGTGGGTGTCTCGTTGTTTTATGTAGTTTCCTAAATCTTGTACTGCACGCCCATCAAAGATGCGTGGCGGGCTTGGAGCACAATATAAGCCAGCTGGTGTGTGATTGAGCTTAGGGTGGTTGGTGTCATCTCATTGTGCATTGTAAACATTCCACTACAGGCAAAGAAGGCAACTATGAAGAGACCTCTGCACTTTCTTTAAAAGCTGATTGATGCGATTCCTGCGCAATCTTCTCTGTCATCCATCTCTTAAATTGCTTCCCCTCATCCTCAGATCAGTCCTCTTCAGCTTTGGATTTAAAGTTAGGGTTTACTTACACTTACCCCTTAGCACTACCTTTGTTCATATCACACAATAACATAGTTGGGGAGCCAAAGAAATGTAAAAGCAGTTTGTAACACTTAAAGGTGGTGTCGAAAAAAGCTATTGTCCTCAGAGCAGCAAGTTTGGTAGCCAAAATCATTAATCAGCCCTAAACAATACAAAGGATAAACAAGAAAGTCAAAGTGAACTTGCTTTTTCAGCAACAGGGGATGGGATGAAAGATTTGCTGCAGAAAATCCTCCTGGAAATGTTCCTTACCTTTACGACGCTCCCCTTATTTAGTTCTGGTGCTGGAGTAAACACGTCTCTGCTGACCTGAGTGGTCTGGATGGTTAGAATCTGACTGCTGATTCTCAGATATATTCAGGTTGACAAAAAGGTCCTCTGTGTGAGAGGTCAACTGTAAAACTGCCTCCGTGCCCCTTCAAGATTACTGATCTGAGTTTACGTTTGTGCTTTGTTCATCCTTAACATGGAATCTGAAATGCCATTTGCAATTATGGTGAATTCATCTGATTAATTATGTATGTATTAAGTTAACATGAAGCAGCTTTGTTGCCATGAATGATTACCCCCGGGGTAAAGAGGAAGTCAGCGTTCTGCCTGGAGGTTTAAATCAGCTTGAGGACGTCCTGAGGGGAGGAAGCAGCTCCTGGAGGCCACAGACAATTTAATCCATCAGATTTTCACCGGCTTGAACCTTCTGACTTCTCTACAGATTATGATACTGTGATCAGTTAATTATCTCTTTTCATGTACACCAAATGCTCAAAAGGATTTAAAAATGTCAGATACTCCATCCTGTCACTTCAATCATGGCAAGACAAGCCTGGAGAAAATGGGGACAGCAACTCTCTCCCGTCTGCACAACACTTCATGAAATATTGCTAGTGTCTTCCACATGCCACAACAAATCTCCTGGGAAACTATTCCAATGACCATGGTGGTAAACAGTATGAAAGCTGCACATAAAACGGCAGCGTGCTCGTGATACAAGAGGCACATCGTGTAAAAATGTTGGCAGCAGTCCAAGCTGAGAGTGTATTCTGTTCCAGTGTTTCCTGTGACTCTTTTACTCTTTTTTTCTGCTTTTTCATTCAGCCTTTGATTTTCATCCCTACCTGATACCCTAGATTAGGTCAAAATGGAAAGCGGGGAAGTAAGACTAAGTATTATCGCTGCTAACTTCATATATTAGTTTAGCCATAAGCCTTTATACGAATTAAACATGAAACTCATCTTTTATTACTTCTGCATGATCTAACCATGAGCATAATTTCTGATGTATTTTTTCAGAGTAAATCAGAGTGGGCACTTTGACAGTCGTTGCTTCACAAAGACAGTTTGAAAATTAAAACATAATTAATTCAATTCAATTCAATTCAATTTTATTTATATAGCGCCAAATCATGAAACATGTCATCTCAAGGCACTTTACAAAATCAAGTTCAATCATATTATACAGATTGGGTCAGATTATACAGATTGGTCAAAATGTCCTATATAAGGAAACCAGTTGATTGCATCAAAGTCCCGACAAGCAGCATTCACTCCTGGGGAACCGTAGAGCCACAGGGAGAGTCGTCTGCATTGTACATGGCTTTGCTGCAATCCCTCATACTGAGCAAGCATGAAGCGACAGTGGGAAGAAAAACCACCCATTAACGGGAAAAAAAAAAAACCTCCGGCAGAACCGGGCTCAGTATGAACGGTCATCTGCCTCGACCGACTGGGGGTTACAGAAGACAGAGCAGAGACACAACAAGAGAGACAAAAAAGCACAGAAGCACACATTGATCTAGTAATCTGTTCTACATTAGATGGTAATAGTCGGTGATCTGTCCTCCCTGGATGATTTCACAGTCAACAGAACGTCAGACCAGGTGTACCTACTATGAAGAAAAAAGAGAGAGAACAAAAAGTTAAAAGCTGAAATGACAACAGTCATTTCAATGTAATGCAATGCAAATCTGGAGAACAGTAGACTGGAGAACAGTAGAAATCAGTAGAGTGAGAAAAGTAGGCCCTGATGTCCTCCAGTAGCCTAAGCCTATAGCAGCAAAACTATAAAGGTAGCTCAGAGTAACATGAGCCACTCTAGTTATAAGCTTTGTCAAAAAGGAAGGTTTTAAGATTAGTCTTAAAAGTAGACAGGGTGTCTGCTTCACGGACCAAAACTGGGAGTTGGTTCCACAGGAGAGGAGCCTGATAGCTAAAGGATCTGCCTCCCATTCTACTTTTAGAGACTCTAGGAACCACCAGCAGACCTGCAGTCTGAGAGCGAAGTGCTCTGTTAGGAATTAAAAGGAGAAAAAGAAGTAATTACTGTGAATGCAGTAGGCATTCACAGTTATTGAGATCCTCTTTCGCGTTTTTACTGTTTAAAGTTTGATTCGCTTCTCCTCCTACAGTTTTTCTCCGATTTCAACCATTCAACTTTTAAACTATTCAGCTTCTTCTGGAATGGATGGCTATATCTTTTTGTACTTTTAACTTTTCAACTTTTTAAAATATTCAGCTTTTTCTGCAAGTTTTCAGCTTTTTTTTCTCCCATAGAAAATGAATGTAATTCACTAAAATTCCGCTCATTTCAGCTGCTTTTTGACAGCTTACTGCTTCAGCCTACTTTCAGCTAGAAACGCCATTCAACTTTTAAAATGTAGTGATATCTTTCAGCTATTATGGTATATTTCAGATTTTTCATATATTTTACCATTTTCATATAGTACCTCCTTAAAATAATTTTGGCTTTTCAAGAAATTCAGCAAATAACATGCGTTGCTATGGTCGTCAAGGAGGCAGTTATAGAGTGCACACTCTAGAAATTCAACAAATTCTTCTTCTCCAAACAACTTCTTCTCACTCGCTCAATTTTCAACCTATCTACATAAATCATACACCAAAACGTAGGAATTTTTGTCTGGATTCAGGAAATGTAACCCTCATTGGTGTAGCATTTATAGATTTTTCGCAAATCACCTCAGAGCGACACAAACCCGAAACCTCCCCCATTCATTTCCTATGGAGCGGTTTTGAAAAATGACGCCTGAAAATTGAAAACATCACACGTTTTCGCATCGTCGCTACTCCGAAACCGTTTCATGTACAAGCATGAGACTTTCACACATGAATGTCCCGACCCTTCTGGCACTCATAAAAAAGGAATTGTTTGGATAACTGTTACGGTTTTACCGCAGGAACAATTTGTTCGGGAGTAGCGAATGTGCAAATTCCTGAAAACGCTTTTCAGCTGCATTTTCCCACATCATCCACTTTTTTACATCGTCGCTGTGCCTACACCGATTTTTGTACAAACATGAAAATGGGCACCATAGTCCTCAAAAGCCTGCTGATACTCATAGTGAAAGAATTATTTTGATATCTCTTATACTTTTTCAGCTACAGCGATTTGTTCGGGACCGTTTTTAGAGGATTTCTGAAAGTCCATAAAAATCACCTTTATATCATAATTTTTCACGCCTTTCTTAAACTTTTTCCAGCAAAAACCGATAGCCTGTCTTCTTCCCCTATCCGTTACGAAATAAACGCAGAAAAAATTACGTCTCTACCATTTACGGATCAGGAGATATGGAGCGTTGTTCGGGGCAAAGTTCTCCATTATAATCCAATGGGACTTATTGTGAGCAAAGTCTCTGCACTTCGGTAGACTGGCCTGCAGCAGAGGTGTGAGTGAGTTTCCATGACGACGGAACTCTGAGGGCCAGAGGGAGAAGCTCCATTGGGATACAATGGCAACTTTCGACGCCCGCTGCAGCGGCTGTGATTAATGTAGGAATCTGAAATTCGCACAGTCACTTCCTCTTAACATTTTTAAATTTTCAAGTGACTTTCAGCCATGTGTCACTTTTCTGTCCCATTTTGGATTTCACATGCTTTCCTATTGGGCCTTTGCTTCCAACAGGATCTGGCATGATGCCCAGACACGACATAATTGGCCAATACAGCACCACCCACATGTGGGAAATGGCGCTACTGACCATTTTGGTCAAATATTGAGTTCTGGGCCCAGATGTGGTGAGGCTGAGTTGCTAAAGGAGGCCAATCTGACTCATGACCTTTGGTGACCTTTGGTGACATTAAGTATTGGCACCCTTTTTGAGGCACTTCCCAGTACAGGATTTGGACCAAACTGACAGAGTACACTCACCTGGTGATACTGAACACAACCCTGTTAGCGGCTAACTGTTAGCATGTTGCTAACCGGAAGTAGCTCTAGGAAGGTCCTACAAACTTCTGCTTTACAGAGTCTTTACCTCCTTTATACAGAATGCTCCACAATAAATTTGGGCCTCGTCGCATAAAGCATCTCCAAGCTATGAGGTGTCAAACATCCAATGCTTTTCATTGGGGGCGAAACCCCTTATACTCCCTAGAAATGCAGGCCCACATATGGCTACAGTATATTCAAGTTTGAAATTCTACTTCTGCTTTGTTAAATGATTCAGTGTTTAGAATGAGTTAGGAAATGTTTGGTGCCTTACCCTCAGTTTTTTCTTCTTCTAATCATTCAGCTATTGTTCTTTCATGTTCAAATTCTTCAACTCTTTCAAATTCTTCAACTTTTTCAACTTCTTCAACTTTTTCAACTTCTTCAATGCTTTTCAGCTATTTTTTCTCTTCTTCAAAGATCTTCTGCATCTTTTGCTCAATCATTCAGCTATCTGCATTCACAGTGCATTTTCGCAGGAAATGCAAATTTTTCTAGTTTACTGATTGTGTTGAAACTCATTAATGATATGTCCAAGGGGGTGTATAAATATCAAAAAAACAGAAAGCCCTAAACAGAGCCATGGGACATCCCACATCCTAGATCAGTAAAATCTTACATTACGTCATTTATACAGACACTGAAGCTGCTGTTTGAAAGGCAAACAACCTTTACTTAAAATAAAAATTATGAAATTATGCTACTGCAATAAAAGATTAATTTACTATAGGAAATTTTATTCATCTTTTCAAGTGACACCAAAAAATGTGGAGGGAGTACTTTAATTATTTTGTTGCTTACTTCAAAAAGTGAATCTATCCAGTAACCCAGCAGATACAATTTCTAATTGGGGGAAATTGTAAACTGTAGAAACGAATATATATTTCAAGCCTTAGTTGTAGGTCTTACAAATAAATCGGAAATGGCTGTTCAGAGCTTTACAAAAATTGGAAATGGAAATCAGCTGAGACAAAGTGTGGACATCGCACAGCAGTACATTTTCAAGTTATGAGAATTACTTTTAGGTACATGTTTCGACTTGACTAAAGTCTACATTTAAGAAACTGTTATGTTGACTTTTTCCCGCTTAGTTTTGTTACAAAAATAATGCAACAGCTCAGTTGCTAATTACTAGTTTGTCCTAGATAGGTTTATACGTTTTGTTTTTTTCACTTTTACTTATACACTGGATCTAAGGTAATTAGCACATCTTTCTTAGATTTGTCCCTACCTAAAGGAGAGAGATTTGTCAGAGCATGCACTGATTAAGTTTCAGTGATTTCTAAAGTAGCTCCTCCTGCCTCTCTCTCTCATTGTGCTGTTCAGCAAATTACAATCTCTTGTCAGAGGAACCACATTTTCTGTTTAAAGGATCTGATGCAAGTCTTTGAAAAGACATGATGTAACATCACGAAAAGATGAAATAATTAGAACCAGTAATTCAAAAGGCACGGTTGGTGGGTGAAAATAGCATAATGTTGATGCTCATTAAAGACACAGTGTAGTATTTATGGTTAATCCAGTAATTGCTAGGCCTTGCAAAAGTTGTCATACCCTTTAAACTTTATGCAATTTTTTTGTCATGAAAGTCACAAATGTGAATGCATTTTATTTGGATTTTATGTATTAGAAAAACACAAATTAGCACATAACTTTGAAGTGAAAGCAAAATGAATCCAGACAACTGCCTTCAGAAGTCACCTAATTAGTAAATGACAGTCCATCTGTGTCCTATTTAATCCAAGTATAAATCCATCTGTTCTGTGAATCCCTCAGAGGTGTTGTTTCAGATAAAAAATGGTAAACAAACGCCCCATGAAGACAAAGGAGCTCACTGGACAGGTCAAGGATACTAATGATAATATAAAAAAAATAACATCTCACAAACTGCAAACCTACCAACATGTGTCTCTCCATCTAAACAGGCAAGGCGAGTAGTGACCAGAAAAGCAGCTAAGAGGCTAATAGTAATTCTGGAGCAGCTGCAAACATGCATAGCTCATGTGGGTGAATATATCAATGTAGCAACTATTTGTTAAACACTCCACAAAACTGGCCTGTATGGAAGAAGTTTGAAAAGAAAACCATCATTTAAAAAGGTAATAAGGTTCTTCTTCAGCTCTCCAAAAGGGGACACAAACAAAACTCTGGAAATGTTCTTTTTTCATTCATGACATAATGGCAAACTTAAAGTATTTGTACTAATAAATTTGTACCAATGCGAGTCAAACTGTGTTTTTTAATCCTTTCTGTGCTTTTCATGGGCGCTTCTATCTTGGCATCCTGTCACTCAAATCACGCAAGAATATTTGTATTTGTGATGCAACAACTGCTCCAGGCCCCAGAATATGAAAATGCACGAGATCCAAGGCAGTAATCCCCATTTCGAACTACAAACTGCTCGTCGGGAAGGAGTCTTCACATCAAGCTGTTTTATATCTGCCACTGAGCTTGGATGGGTACCTGCTGGAGAAGAAACGCTCTAGGTGCTCAACTAGCTCATCAAACATGCTACTATTCATTCCTTCGCTTTGAATGACTGGAAGGAAATGTGGGAATTTGTCTCAAGAAATGTTGGCAAAAGGTGCACTCAGCTATGAATGGTAAAACGTCAAGGGGACTCACAGTTTGCACACAGTACGCCTGAGCCCGCACCAAGCATCAATATGTGCTGTATATTGACCTGAAAAATCTTTTAATATATCTCAAATTAAAGTAAATCTGGGTCAAAACTTACACTGTGCTGCTTTAAAGGTGACAAAGATCATTAACACTGAATAAAAGAGAGTGTAAGGCAAAGTAAAAACACGGTGGAGCTTTTGCATTCTTGACAACAAGGTAGCTTGAAGTTTCCTCCCAGACAACAAGGGCGGTTTACAAAGTTCACCATCTGATATGCTCAGTACATAAATGCAGTTAAAAGCTTTCACCATTTACGTATGTGGCATCTCTGTTTAACTAGCCATCATATCCAAGAACAGCACTAAAATTCTTTTTAACTTCAACTATGAAATAAAGGGCTGTATTCAATTTCAAACAGTCTGCAGTGCAATGGGTTCTGCTCGGTCCTTTGTAAAAATCTGATTTTCTAACAACATTTTATGAGTTTTATAGTTGGTTATATGTCCAAACAATTATGTTTTGCTCCTGTTTATTTTTGCATAGCCTGCGTGCTGTGGGGTGAGTCCCGAGTATTACCACAGAGCTGTTTCCAATCCAACTACAACATCCGACTAAAGAAGCCATTGGCTGTGACAGGTCCTGTGTCGGTGTCAGGAAATAGTCACATCCTTTTATATCTGAAAGCTCAGCACGGGCCTGCTCTCGTTTTCACGGCTTGTCACTACAGGAATTAAGAAGGAACACCGTTATTCAGGGCTCCTCATCCTGTCTGTGTTGCTCATCGTCATTCACATTGTGCTGTCAACTGCAGGATAGATTCCCGCATGTCCAAGCTAACGGCCAATCAGAGGTCTCCCAGCATGGTCACAGAGTCCACCAGGGCGGTGACCCCAGCTGCAGTGGACGTCGCCTCAGGATCAAAGGTGAGCTTCATTTTACAAAGAACCGAGCTGATGCACGGGTCGGTATCGCTTGTGTTTTGTTTCACTAAAGCACCTTAAAACCTTTAAGCCAGAGGATACAATTCTGATCTTTGTCTGAGCTGGCCAAAGATTTTATCCAAATACAACATAGCTCCAAAAGCTGTCCTGATTTATGCATGTTGGTGAATTAATTTAACAATTTAAATGATGTGTTAAGATTTTATTGTTAGCTTTAGGAATGTATTTGGACATGCTTTTATTTGAAGTGCCTTTCTGCTCATCTTTCAGATCAACACCCATGACGTTGTTTCTGTGATATGATCATGCATTTTCTCCATAAACATGTTTTGCCATGGAAAAGGAAACACAAGACGGTCAAATACAAGTGACATCAATAACCCTATATAACGCTAACAATCAACCCCCAATGAAGGCTCAGCTTCCAATAGTGAAGTATCTTTTTCACTTTAAGAGGAAGCTATAGTAAAATATGTTTTATAGAAATTACGTGAAGGATGTAGGAAAGTATGCTATCTATCATCAAGCAAAACAAGTTTGTTGTGCATGATTGTTGCATTTTTGTCAGTAAATCTTGACTTTAAACAGGTTGGTTGGTTTCTTGTGACTGTAGAGCACAGTAACATCTCTGATTTGATCTTTCATCTGCAATGACTGCTGCTCCGCCATTTTAAAAAAAAATCGAGTTGTGTGTGCCATGGGTCAAAGCTTTCACCAAAGCTATGTTAATAGTTTGGCCCATAATTTCATGACCTGTAGGAGCTTTACATTGGGATTTGGATGTATACATGAGACATAGTATTCAAGCCCTTTTATTTTATGGTACAACATATTTTTTCACCAAATCTGCTCCCTTATTTCACCACTTAATCAGGTGCCTGTGGTGTTGGTAGTGTGATGCTCTGGGGATGATTTGCTGCTTCCTGACCTAGAGGTCTTGTCATGAATGCGAAACCATGGATTCTGCTCTTTGCCATAAAATCCTGAAGAAGGGTTGTGTGTTATGTAAAGTATTGTAACTCCAAAGCAAACCAGCAAGTCTACTTTTTCACTGACCCGAAAAGCTACATCAGGGATTTGGGGCCATGAAGGTCAGACGTAAATCCAATTGAGTTGCCGTGGCTTGACCTTTAAGAGGCCACTCATGCTTTAAAAGCCACAGTGTGCAGAGTTATAATGATTCTGCAAAGAAGAGTAGGCCATAATCTCTCAATAAATGATTCATTTCCAGTTATCAGAAATGCATGATTATTATTAGGATAAGGTTATTAGGATAAGGGGGTGATTGAATTTTTAAAAAAGGAGGTCAAGTCAGTTTAGATCCCCTTTTTCCCCCCTTAATATATTTTTTACCTGTGAAAGTTGCCTTTTGTCTTTACTCTGGTTATCAAAAGAAACATCTAAGGAGCTAATACTTTTTCACAGCCCTGCGCATGGTAAAGGTTTTGCTCTCTGTTTGTCATTGTAATCTCAAATAAGTAAAATCAATTGACCTCTTTTACCCAAGCCCCCACACAATTAACTGTTTAGGGCTTTCTTTGCTTCCCGCAGTCCTCCAGAGGACCTGGGAAAGTGCACAGCTTCGGCAAAAGGGATCACGCTATTAAAAGAAACCTCAACATCCCAGTGGTAGTAAGAGGCTGGCTCTACAAACAGGTGAGTACATCTTCCTTCTCTTGCATCTCATATACTTCTTGGAAAGAAATAAAAACGCAACAGCTACAGTAATGAAAAAAATCTTGAAGCTGCAGATTTGTACCCAATGCTGCAAGAAGAAAAAAAAAAGCAACGGTGCTCAAGAACTACTCTAATGATATGCAAATAGCCTGAGCCTCCCCCACTAACTTGTGCTAACAAGCACACTATTCCCAAACTGCGTCTCAATTAAAATGTGAATTAAGATTCACTCCTGCGAGGAAGACCTCTAAACACACTCGGCACTTTATTTTTCCCCCTTCACCCCCAGGACAGCTCTGGAATGCGGCTCTGGAAGCGGAAGTGGTTTGTTTTGTCGGACTACTGCTTGTTTTACTACAAAGGTGAGTCTGTGAAAAGTGCACTTGGCCAGAGTTTAAAAGACAGCTGTGAAATAAAACAAGAGACCCGTAGTGATCTCCTGTGCTGCCATTTAAGAATAATGGCACTCTGTTATTAGCTGAGTGACATCCTTACCTTTCATCCTCTCAACTTTTCCTACCCTATTAACTTGAAGTTCTTTATTACAGGATTTAATCTCTGCTTGTATTGCTGTAGACTCAGCCCCTTCTTCTCCATTAATCCTCCTGAATAATAGATAAACCACATGCCCCATCGTGGCACACGCTGCCACATGGCCTCGTGGAGACAGCAGTCCTCCATGACTTATGTCTCTCTCATTTTTCTTGCTGTTCCTGAATCTGTAGTCGCTCGCAAACACTGTACAAGCTTTCTTCTAAAGACCCTGTTCTGACAGTGTTCTGCGTGTTTATATGTGTTTCTGTGCTCTTAACAGACAGCCGAGAGGAAACAGTGCTGGGAAGCATACCTCTGCCCAGTTATGTCATTGCACCAGTCGAGCCAGAAGACCACATAAACCGCAAATACGCTTTCAAGGTAACACCGAAGCGGAACCGGTACCGATCCGCAGTGAACACGCGTAGCGTGGAGAATCTGTCAAATCGTAGTTTTGCGTCATATTTACTTGTCACTGTCTTACATCCGGTCATGACGACCGGTCGTGTCTTTCTGCTGCCTTGATCTGAATCCTTTTTTTTTTAAGTATGAAGAAGTTTTAATCCTCTACTTTTATTAATCTTAATCAAGAAAATCATTTGATCTTAGAATCCTTGTGAAATGTGGACAAAATATATATTTTTATAAATTCAAATATGTAGTTTTTACTTATTCGTATCAAACACCGGTTTGTCTTCTTAATATGCTTGTCTGCTCTTTTTTGTGTGTGCACTTTCTCATCTTTTCCATCCATCCCAGTTGTTTCTGTGTCACGGTGGATTGCTAAGTAATAGATCATCTAATCAAATTTGAGCTGCAGACTAATGCTGGCTCTGCAATTTTCAGCTAATATGAAGAGAAGGGAGGATAAACATTTTTAATGTGCTGCCCTAATAGGCGTGTGTCGGGGAGCGTGTGTCTTGGGGGGGCTGCAGCACTACGGCCTTAAATTTGATATGGAGTATGAAAACAATTAGCTTTCTCCTTAAAATTTGAAAGGCAGCCTATAGTTATTTTAAAAAGAAAGTAGTCCCTCTTTCAATTCAATGTTTGTTTACATAGAGTAACGATCACCAGCGTTGACAAAAATGCTGAGTATTACAATGTGTCCTTATTTAAATCATAAACTTAACTCTAAGCCAAAATATTGAAATAGTGCATGAAAGCATAAGGTAACCTACAATTATCTAAAATAACCTTCTGCTCTGAGACATTAGTCAATCACATTGTTGTGAAGGATATTTGTCATAATTTTCTTTAAAACAATGAGGTTTCCTGGCATTTGTTAAGGCCTGTTTTTTGCAAAGTATTCACAGTACTTCACTTTCTTTGTCATTAAGTTATAATACAGCTTTACTCCAAAATGGACTGAATTACCTTTCCTCTCTCCAAATACTACACATGAGATAAGAAAGTGAAATAAAACCTGAATGAAATAATAAATCCTTGCATATTCATGTCAGGATGCACCTGACATGAACTCAAAGTTCATGTCAGGTGCATCCTGTTTGCTTTTGATCTTCCCTCACATGTTTCATCAACTTGATTTTAGTCCATCTGCACTAAATTCAGTTGACCGAACATGACTTGGAATGTAACACAGTTGTGTATAAAATGTCTAATAGCTGGCAACGCATATCAGAGCAGAAACCGAGCAACAAAGTAGGAGGAGAAGCAAAAACGATTTGCTCTGATGAAACCAAATCCAAACATTTGATCTGAATTATTCCAGTTTAATCACCTGGCTGCCATCATCCCTACTCTGAAGCAAGGCGGTGGCAGTATCATGCTGCGGGAATGCTTTCCTGCAGCAGGAGCCGGATAACTATTCCTCACAGAGGGTAATGTCAGCATCTAAAAATAAGAATGTTCTTGAAGCAAACTGGATATAGCAGTGTGTGTGTGTATATATATATATATATATATATATATATATATATATATATATATATATATATATATATATATATATATATATATATATATATATATATATATATATATATATATATTGTCATTATGGATTATTATGTGGGGAATAGTTAGAGGAAAACATGAAATTCATCCATTTTGGAATAAAACTGTTAAAAGAGGATGTACTTACTTTTGTATGATTTTATAAACATATACTTTTTAAAATATTTACTGTAACTTTTCCTTGCCCACAAAGACATTTGTTCTCACCATTCAGCGAACGCCGCCTCCGGTGTGAGGACGCTCGGCAGCTTCTCTTTTACACAGAGCTTGCAGTGCAGGACACTCATGTCTGAATGTTTGATCCACTGTTTCAGCTCCAGGCCGTTCTGCTGCAGTCCTTTCTGCCCCTTTGTGTGTTTTCTTTTGTTCTTGGCTTCTGTGTAAATGCGTGAGAGTGTGCATAGGGTGAATACCACGGTGTGCGTGCCCGTGAGGAGTGCGCCTCCTGAGCTTCACGGCATACAATGGAATTTGTATGATAATTACGGTGCTTGAAATATTAATCTCACCTTCTGCCTGCTCACCATCTCCTCCCCCTTGCTAGTTGGGGAATATATATAAGGTTAGATTAGATAATGAGGCTGGGTTCTGCTGTAGCACCTTGTACTGAACAGCTCCTTCACCCTACTTCAGCTTTTCTTTGAGACATCAAAATGTGACTCCAGCTCAGTGAAAGGAATATTGCTGAATGTTAGAGCTTCTCAAATGTATTGGGATTTACAAACTGTGTTGGAAACCAAGCTGGAAGAAATATGTACTCACCTGCGACATGGTGCAGTAGTCTTATCGTCATCCCTCATTTCTTTATACTTTGCTTCCAAGAAGCCAAACTTGCTTGTAATGTTTTCAAATGTTCTTGATTCACTAGTTCTTCGAGTTTTGAATATAATTTGTACTATGGCCATCTTCGAACTCAATTCAAGTTTAATTGCCGTTTGTTGAGCCACCTCACTGTTACCTGCGAGTCTTGCAGGGACAAAAAAAGAAAAAGCTCCTAAACTCAGCCGCCTATTACTCAGGCTCTATTTTAATAGCAGCCTGTCAGATATATAGCTTGTTGCCACTTTGTAAGCTGAGCCGTTCCCCATTCTTGCTTTCTGAGACACCACAGCTGGAGCCATTTTCTGTTCTCTGTCTGAGTCAGCACTGATCAGCTGTAACTTCCTGTTGTTTTCTGTTCTCTTATTTTTGCTCATCTCGCTGTGTTTCTCTCATTCCCTGTTGGGCAATTGCCTTCCATTGTGACCCGGTGTGTTTGCGTGGGCGGAGTGAGTACTGTTCTCTGCGGGCGGCCGTCCTGAGTCACACAGGCTTGCATGAATAGGTATTTGATTTCACTTTAGCCTCACCGGTAGAACACCGTCCTCCCCTCATTTCACTCCATATCCTGCCACTAGCTGCTGACTGCACATTTCCAAATGTGCATTTAGTCCTGACCATAAGCAAGCATGACTGCAACGACTCATCTGTGAGACAATGCCAGAGTTCATCTGACTTTCGGCAAGTTTTAATGTAGAGTTTCCCTGCATAAATCTAAGAAAAAACAGCAAAGTCGGTTTCTATTTGGTGTCTATTTCATTGTTTTGGCATTGCCTCAGAGTAAATACAGAAGATCCTCAATAGCTAGCATTAGAATCGGGACTTGGCACCAGGTTTATGCAGTGCAGTCAAATAAGCGAGATTCAATGCAATGTCATTTCAAATCCAAAACACTGCTTTGTAGCAAGGAAAAGACGTAAAAAGTTCTGGGATATGCAGCCATCCACCTAGCAGTACGAAATGTTACAAACTGGCCGAGCATGAGCCAGATCCGAGCTGCTGATCACTCTCAGTGCTTACAGTGTCACGTTCAGACGCTCTGGTATTTGTCTTCTCATGTCGCTCATTCCTGATCGCTTTTCATCATCATGGCTGGGTGGGTGGGCCGGGTCCCATCTGTGTTTTCCACTCTCCTCCGCCAATTCATTGCATTTTATTGAATTTATGTTGCCATCAGCAGTTTGTCCTATGCGCTAATTTGTGTTGTTGGATCATGTGAGATGCACATATGATTCTTAATGTGATATAGTAATTGTGTTTAACTGAAGCCTTTTTTTCATTTTAAACCCGTTTAATAGGCCTAGCTGTATAGAGATACATCACCCTGCATAATTATTGGCACCCCTGGTAGAAACGTGTAAAAAGCTTTAAAATCAATAAAAAAAATTCTCTCTAGTATCATATTACTCATTTTTTAATTCAACATTCAACCCAACTACATTTATCTAGTAGGGGAGGAAAAATGCTATCTTAACCTTTTAACAAAATTGTCACTTTTATATTCATTGGCAGATTTAATTATCCATTTTAAGGTGATTGTAACAAAAACTATTTTGTAATACTGGGCTTTTTAGATCAAGCGCCTACAAGCCAAGTCTCCATAACAGAAATTACTAAGTTTTTATAAAGGACATTAAATGCTGTCTACATGCCAGTCAGCTTTGGGGGACTTGCCAGGAAAATCTCCTACCATCACAGACAGAAATGTGGAGTTTTGTAGAAGCTACAGGTACCTAAACTAGAACGCTGGGCTTTGACAAGAGGAACCTTTCTGAACTTTTTTCGCAGAATAATGTAACTAGGCAGCTTTTTGTGTGTGCATTTCAACCGGGGTACTGACGCCCAGGCTATTTACGTACCTGTGCGGGTCCTCAGAAGTGCCGATCTCCTCCCACAGCCACAGCAGAGTCCAGAATAGGATTATAAATAGTGAAATCTGGCTGATGAATTAATCAGAGATTCGGTTAAATTTTGAAAACTAAACACTGTCACTCCAAACTGTATGGAAATGTATATGTATAGAGGGAATTTTAGATCAACTGTGCATATCCTAACAGCATTACGACCAGTTATCTAAAGACATCATTTATTATAATTTCACATCTGTCTGCTCTGAAACTGAAGTAAAAGCAGTTTTACCAAGATATTTACAACAAACCACAGATCTTTAATAATTAAAGCCTGTGAGATGTGACTCTTGGTAACAGTAACCCTGCTCTCATCTGCTTCAGCTGCAGCAGCAGCAGCAGCAGCAGCAGCAGCAGCAGCATCTCTTCTCCATTCAAACTTGGAATCAGTGAATTAGCAATCAATAATCCTGGACACCTGCAATGGCTTTAATCTGTATGTTGGAACATAAAGCAAAACTCCTCTTCCTTTAACTAAACTAAGGCTGGTGGAGTTTATTAATGTATTTGAAGGCAAATTGGTAAAACAATGTGATGGTCAACATGGGTGGCTGGGTTTGCAAACAAAAACAGAAACCCACTGTTGTGTCTTATAAAGTTAACCGAACAAATGACCTGCAGAGGACTATAAACTGGGAGATGACTGAAATAAAATGCTTGGGAGATTTAGCAAGTGAGAAATGCTTAGACTTCTCTCATTACAATGCTCCAGCTTTAGTCCAACCAAAATGTCCCTCTTCCCTGCCAGGGCCAGTTTTGGGGTAGATTTTGACCCACTTTTGTGTGAGTTGCTCCTGGTTCTTGCAGTAGAAAAGCAGGAAGGAGAAAAACTACCCTGACAAAGCTCCTGTAGTGATAAAGCACCTTAAGATAGAACTTTTAGATAATAGAAACTGAGTATAGTGTGAAAATAAGGATGCATATGTTAAACCGAATATGTAATGAATATGCATAAAAGCATCATTTGCTAAGTGTGGCACATGATAATGTGATGCTGTGGGCCTGTTTCCCCTCTGGTAACGGATGCCGTCACGCACTCTTAGAAATCCTCGGACATGTTAAATATAACTCCTTGTGGACTCTAATAATATGTTGTAAAATGGGTTTCAGCAGGACACTGATCTAAAAAATGAGGGCAAATCAGCAAAGTAAGGGTTAAATGATTGTACCATGACTGTCACAGCTCCAAGACTTGATTTCTATTGAAACCTGTGGGTTGGGCTGAAGAGTAAATATCAGATTTTTTCCTCTGATAATATTTCACAAGGTTGGAGCTTACAGAGAAACCTGCCCTATTGATATTGTTGGCAGGGGTGCCAATAATTATGGTTCTGGTGATTTTGTTAACCAACTTTCTTTCTTAATTTGGGATTTTTTTCCTTCCCCCAACCTTTATAATTTAAAGTTCAATGTTGTTTTTCTAACTTCTTTGACCATCTGTGCTTTAAATTTTAAGCATTTCATCATAGTTAGAGTTATATCTTTATGTTAATGATGTCTAAGCTTTTTTTTTTGTATTTAGCATGTAGGATAGGACTTAATAGGAATCCATGTTCTGACCAAAGTAATGCAGAAAAAGTTACAACGTAAAACAGCAAGGAGAAAGGATTGACTTGAGATAAAACAAAGTCTTCTTAGCAGAAATGACTAATAAACTTTTTGTTTTCATGACTTATATAAAGGGAGATGAAATCAGTGATGGTATGAGAGCATTTGAATTGGCCTGAAAACAATGGCCTCTGTGAAACTGTGCCAGGAGCTGCTGATTGTTTCCTTTTGCGCGATAAGTGGGTTGAGCTTTTAGGGCTCAGTAGCAGCTTTATGCAAGCATGTTATTAGAAGTTAAAACAGGCAAATTGATATTTTCACACAGTGTGCGCATTTTGTGTGAGCTCTAAAACAGATGAAATGAGCACATCATCACATTTTGTTTGTTTGTTTTTCCCTGGTTGTTTGCTCTAGGTTTTGTTCTCTAGAAAGATTGCAGCTGCTTTTTTTTTTGGAAATCAAAGGGAAAACCTCATGTCTGCTGTGTTTTATTATTATTATTATTATTATTATTATGATTTCCTTCTTAGAAGCAGCAAACTTTCTTAGTGTTTCTGCTGCAGCACTTTTGCTCCACATTTCTTAAGCAGTCCCTCTGTAAACTTCTCTGATGTTAAAAGGTCTCAGTGAAGTTTCTCTCTCATCATCCTCTCTGACAGATTCAGGAAAAGAAACAAAATCTCTCACACCTTCCTTCTACTTCTACCCTCCTCTGATATCTCCCTCCGTGACAGGCAACCCACACTGGAATGCGCTCCTACATTTACAATAAGAACTCTGTGATTGGCTCGCAGGCGGAACACTGCGGGATGCGGACTTATTTCTTCAGCGCGGACACACAGGAGGACATGAATGGTTGGATCCGGGCCATGAACCAGGCTGCGCTAATGCAGCAGAGTCACACTATAAAGAGGTTGGTGCCGCGCTCTCTGCTTGCTGCTCCAATTGGTCAGACTTCTGCCGGTGCTAATGCAGTCCATGAAGCATATTCGTTTCTGTTGACTGAAAATGGATGTTGGATGCAATTTTGAAAAAAAACAAAACAAAAACAAAAGCTTTATGTGCTTGTTACCAGAATAAAAAAACCCTAAACTTCAGGCCTAATTCTGTTCAGTAGGTAACTCTAAGACACCCTAATGTTTTCTTATGCCGTAAACTGTGTTTTCCGTACACAGTGTCCAGCTGCAGTTATGGGAGCAGTCACAATTTGCAACAACGATTGTGGTGTGCACGTCATCCTGCGAGCTCTTCCCAATCGTTCGCAAAAAAAAAAAAAAAAAAAAAATCCCCCAAAGTCATCCTAGCCTTTTACAATAAGAATGCTGCATCCATGAAAAATGCTCCTGGAACTGCACTCATACCTATGTGATAAATGCAAGGTGCCCTGCATGTTTTGGATCTGCTAAGCAATATTGCCACCTGGAGACCAATGCGAGTCAGTGCTTCAGAGTTTTAGTGCGTTTTAGTGGGAAGAGGAATAAATGTCCCCAGGAAATGAAATATTTATCACGTCAGAGGCTTTGAAAAGCGACATCTCTCCAAGAAAGCAATCGATTCTTGAGATAAGTATACATCTTTGGCTTTTTCTCCCCACATTTCTTACTAAATTAATCGGGGAGGAAAATGAATGAATAGCTGGTTCTATTAGAGACACAAGTTCTCTGTCCCAAGGTGTTTGATGAGGAGAAATTGAATCCTTCTAATACTCTGGGGATTTACTCTGCATCACTCTGCGCCCTCTGTCTTTTAAACATACCGTGTTGTAAACACAAAATTAGTCCACCTCTCCCCATGAATTGGGCTTGTGCTGGGCGGTACTCAGTAAGGAATCTGACCATATGTGGATAAAACCCTGCTAATGGTTCGGGTTAAACAGGATGAATTTTACACCCGTAAGGCAGAAGGTGATGTGAACAACACTGATGATCTCTTCATCGCCACAACTTAGTGGGAGGCATTGATTAGACAGCAGGAAAAATGAGCAATGCAGTGCTAGTTCTGATGCAAAAGTGGCACAAGAGAAATATTACAGTTTGTAGCAACGGAAGAGGGTGGTCTGCTCTGAGGAGTCACGTTTTTGTAATACGTCGGAGCAAGATGCACTATGGGCAGACAGTGACCCGGCGAAGGCAGTGAGATGCTACAGGCAAAGTTCTGCTGGGAAATGTGGATATTACTCTGATACCTGACACCTACCTATGTAAACCCTTTCATCAACACAGCATTCCCTCTTTCAGGAGGATAATGGGCCTTACCACACAGCAAAAGTGGTTCAGGAATGGCTATGTGAGCACAGGAAGTTTGAGTTGTTGTCGAGGCCCCCAAATCTCAATCTTTTTGAGCATCTCTGGGATGTGCTGGACAAAGAAGTCGGATCCAGCACTTTAACAATCCACCGTCAACATCTTGGGACCCAATACCCCGCCACTACTTCAGGGGTCTAGTGGAGTCTATGGGTCGGGGATCATTGTAATATTAGGCAGGTGGTCATGATGTAATATGCAGTATATTGTATCTTTTTTTTTTTTTCCCCCCAGTGTCCTGTCTAGCAATGTGGCAATAGGAATTGATGTCTCAATGCCAGATAGAGCTCGACAGATTTTGCTTTCACAAGTGGAGCAAACAGCTTTCGCCATAGTGCTCCGCTTGATTTATGCATGTAAATAGCTTTATTGTGATTCCTGCAGGGAGAATTTCAAATTATATGGACACTACAATGGGAGAGTAAAGGAAGAACAAGAAGAGAAAAAAAAAGAGTAGAGGTGAAAGAAAGAGGAGATAAAAGGGAGAGAATGATAAAACCTTCTCCATCTGCTCCGTCACCTGGAAAGAGAGATGCAAAAAGAACAGCACAACCAACAGACATAAAGTAACAGATACAGTCGCATAACATCTAGATGCCATTGCTAAATCATATGTACTATTATTTAAGCTGACATGTGTAAAGTGAAATCTGAAAAAAAGAAAGTGAAAGAACATAAATAAATAAATAAATTACAGGCTTTCTGTATATAAGTGAACACTTAATACCTGGAACCCAGCACCTGTGGGAGTTTGTGGGAGTGCACTAGTTTAGGTGAAAATTATCCAGAAGGAAAAAGCTCGATAGTGGTTGTGGAGAACCAAAGGCCCGCCTTATTGTATCTGCTGCCTTATGTGTATTTTAGGAATGATTCTGCTCTGAGTGTAAAGAGCTATGTAACGAAAGAGCTTGATCAGATAAAGATGGTTGCTCAAAGATGCTTATGCCCAACTAAAACTCCTTGTAATCAGATGTTCTACATCCACGTTTAGTCTTTGTTAACCTGTCTTATGTTTTTCCACAGAGAATTGGAGAAGCCTGTACAGCAAGCAGTGCCCCAGACCAACCATGTCCACAGTGCTCAGAACTCGTCCAAGTCGGACGGCGCTCACAGGACAGACAGAAGAGAACCCGAGGATAACGAGATCAGACTGGCTCACGGCGATGAGGGGAGGTATGGGCTGGAGATCCAGGGTAAACACAGCCACGCTGCCCCGCCGGAACGAGTAGAGAGACTCTCACCAGACTCGGTCAATGGAGCCGCCCACAAAAACGGACAGCAGACTGTCATACAAGTGACTCTCCCACCAGAGCAAAACGGAAGTGTTGTCTATCAGAGGGGGATTGTATCACGGACGGACTCTGGGAAACATGTTCAGAGGAAAAATACTCTGGCTCAGGTGGAGCAGTGGGTCAAAGTTCATAAAAGTGACCCGACAAAGAGGTCAGTTGGTGCTGAATCTGTTAGTGTTTCTCTCTTTCAAAATCATGAACCTGACAGTGTTGAGTAAATAGCCCCATCTTGTGGTTAGTTTGAGAACTGCACAACCTATTGCCCTCTTTTTCTGGTTGCATTGATTTAACAAGGCAGAAGATGTTAATGCCAGGTGTTTTTCTGTCTCAGTGCTCCCTCCACCGACTACAACCTGCCTCGGCGAACTCCTCCTTTGAAGCCCAAATCCAGCACAAAAGATGCTACCTATCAGTCGTTACCAAAGTCCCCTCGCCTCCTGTCCGGCAGCAGCTCTCCCCCAGCAGCCTGCAACCTGCCCAGCGACTATAAGTACGCCCACGACCGGCTGAGCCACTTCCGCATGTCCACCGACGAGCGAATGGCCACAAAGGAAGGGATGGTGTGGCAGCTGTACGAGTGGCAGCAGCGGCAGCAGTTTCGTCACGGCAGCCCCACCGCCCCCATTTATACCGGCCCAAATTTCACAGACTCCTCGTCCTTCAGGGTCACCGTGGAGATGCCACGCTCCATCTCTGTCCCTCCATCGCCGTGTGAAGTGTCGTCCTCAGTCCCCTCCTCTTTTAAACCTCTGTCCCCACGCAGGCCACACACACCGTCGGACAGACGCACCGTCCGGCCGCTGGACGAGCTGGGCCTGGAGGACAGCACAAGATCCAGCTCCCCAGGCAACATCTGCGCCCACCTCTCTCAGGTAGAAACCTGGACGCAAATCTCTGGCATTTTTAAGTGTTCTGTTCGGTTATTTGGCAAAGCCCCGGCGTATTTTATACCCAACAAATGGTGTTCTCCTTTAACCCAGAATGTTTTTGAACTTCTTAACTACTGGATACAACAATGGAAGAATAATGAACCTTTTCACTTTTAAAATTAGTCAATCTTTATTATGAACATTTTTGTAATTTCTTTTCCCCCTAAATATACATTGAAGGCCATAATTATTTTTAATTCTGACGTGTCATACCGAAAGATTCTCTAAGAGGGAATAAAGTCACACTCTGTCTTTGTGATTGGTCAACATAGTCTGAACTCAACAACAGCTGCACTACCAGGAACGGAGCACGTTATTTTTGGGTGGAATTGTGCCGTTTCATCACTTTTGGAATTGAATTGGGTCTCTGTGTAAGTGCAGCCTCCAAACCTGTCTCCCTGCTTGGATGACATTCGAGTCTCGGCACTATGGCACGTGTTGGCCCCATGGATGGATTCCAGGGCATCACAGTAGCTAAGAAGACAGGGAACAGGAAGTGATTGCACGGGTTAAGCTGCGTGCGTATCCACGGCGAGTGGAGAATATGAACTCTTGCACAAACTTAGCAGTGATGTCACACAAAACAGATAAAACGTACAATATGGACACACAACACCTAGGACATGGACAATTAACTCCTGGTGCAGAAGAGAAAGCTTCCTGCAGAATCTGTCTTGGTTCTTTAGACATCCAGGATGGACAGGTCAGTCAGGAGTTGGTAAACCAATCAGAGGGATATTTGGGAAAAGTGTACAGGCTGCTCACATGTGCCATCCATGGATCTGTCTGTCTGTCCGATTCAGAAATTCTTCAGAAACAGTTCCTGTATTCTTCACCTAAATTAGTTTTTCTATCTACAGAATAATTCAGCAAAAAAAAAAAAAATCAAGGAACTCACAGGTCGATTTGGAATGGTGAAGCTAATTGCTTTTTACGGGGATTCATCCCTTCAATTTGTTCTGTAAATAAGGAGCAGCTCAATCAATGTGAGAAAAAACAACACAGCAAAACAGCAGAGGGGATGTTTTCAGAATATCGTAAGCCAGTATAGACACCTAGAGCCGAGACCTGGCCATGTCATCCAGTGGATAGATGAGAATCTTCACCCCCATAAATTTGCTGTTGCTCAGTCATTTAGGCTTTAACACTGTAATGCAGGCACACAGTAACCACCGACGGCCTGTCATTGGCATGGGACCGAAGACGAGTTTTCTGGGTCTCACACATGGAGCCACATGACAAAGGTCTTATTCTCACGGTAGCTTGTGACGTCAGCATGCCGTGAGCTCACACAGGGGGCACCATGGGAAGGCTAGCGCGAGAATCCTGGGAAGGCTCCAACGTTGCAGCGTGCACACTTTGATGCTCATGCGATTCACAGAGACCACACCCAAGGCGCGCTCACGCCACCTGTGGCGCGCACGCGGGTGGAAGCTTCGCCACTGCGCTCGCTCGACCCCGCCACCGCCGCAGGACACGGAGCGAGAGGATGTCCCATAATCCACACCCTGCGCCGTCTCCTCACCACACCCTCCACATGTGAAAAGTCCTCCCTCTGAACCGAAGCCACAGCTGCCAGCGCACACAGGCTTCACAACCAACCCGATGGCCTCGCGCAAGTAAACAAAGTGTTGCGGATGCCATCACTCACTTCAAGTATCAAGAGACTAATTGCTACCATTGAATTAGAGCATGTCTCCCTAACAATTATAGGAAGGCACGGGTTTAACAAAGGCAGCCCCAGTGCTTGTGCAAGACGGCGATGCTTGTGGGAACTGCTTTCAGGCTGTACCCAGCATCTCTGAGGCTGATGGGGCTTAAGTAACACTGAACGCCTCTGTGGAATATCATTAAGAAGTACAGTATGTTTTATCAGCGGCTAATCCAATTTGCCCAGGGCTTCTCAGCGCTCCATAAACATCTTTACTGTATCCCAACCATCAGCAACTGGTCTCTTTCTTCTGATCTCGCATTTAAATAAAAAACCTATTATGCAGCAAAAAAGCCGTGGCATGGGAATCTCAAAGGGAACGGCTTACAGGGCTTCTCTTGCTAGTAGCAAACAAATGTTATTTTAAGAAAGCAGGTTTTGGTATAATTTATGTGTGGTTAATTAAATCTCTTGTTGTTTGTGTCCTTTTAGGGTTCTGTGGTGGGTCTAGGCTTTCTCGCTAATTCTGTGTGTTAAGCAGAAATGTCAAATTTTCCGAGCCCCCCGTAGCATCGGGAACTCGAGGCGCACCTTGTTTCGGAGAAGAGTGGGAGCGATGAAAAGAGAGAAAAGGATGGATGGAAAAATAAAACTGCTGCGTAGTCAAGTTTGTTTTGCAGACTTGGAGGCGATAGTTTAACTTTGGTTCAGTGCGATGCCGTGACGTTTCTTCCACTCTTAGCATGCCGGCGAAGATTGCTGTTTATGAACTCGACTTTGTGTCTGATTTCAAAGTTTGTGGGTCTTCAGTCACATGGAGATAAACTGCATCTTTCCGCAGACTTCCCAAATAGAGAGAAGGTCCGTGCCAGCTATGGGCTACATCACACACACTGTCAGTGCTCCCAGTCTGCATGGCAAAACGGTAGGATCTCCTGTCCATGTTGACTGTTTTATTCATTTTTTTGTTGTTGTTGGTATTTTCAAAACATGCCTGTTATTTTTATTGGCTTACAGTACTGTGCAAAAGTCTTTGGTTATCCACTGTTATGCTAAACAAGAAGCCAAACCTTCTTATAACCTTCTAAAGCGGTCTGGGTCAATACTTGATCAATGGATGCTCATTTCATTTTATGAGAAGAAAATGCTATATTAACCCAAACTGGAGTTTTTAAATCTGAAATAGTGTACATATAGATATAAAGATCAGCTCACAGGCAATTAACTCAAAATGAACAGAACAAGACCATGCCCGTCTTCAGCTTTAGGTCAGAGCCGAAGGAGACGAGCTCGATGATCAGTGTGTACAGCAGTGTTGTTCCAGTTCATCCTTAACAAGGACTAGTTCTCATTCATTTATCATATTGAGTCATCATAAAGCAAAACTTACATTTTGACAAAATACTGGTGCACTTAGTAATATATCCAGTTGCCATTTATGCAACCTTGGTCAAAAAGACGTTGAAAACACCACAATGTCCCTCTTTAATAAAATCTTGATTCTGTTTAGAAACATCAGCTGACAATTTCTTCAGTAATGTAAATTATTGTATAGTTATTTCTCACCTGGAACAGAGGCTTAACAAAATGCAGCTGCTTTGCTCACCTTTGCTGATTCTGTATCTGCTGCTCATAAAAATGTGAGTGCAAAACAACACCGGTTCTGCCTACTAGCATTAAGGGCTGGGGCTTAAGCTTTCACTTAATGTCCTCCCAGGTAAGGGTAACCCAAAAGCAGCATAGTCAAGTTTAAAGTGAGGGAACACACATAGGCCTACAGTACCAACATGAGTCCTAAGAAATACTCCAGAAACTTCTCGCGTTGTGTGCTAAAGGTTCTGGCGTCCAGAAAACCTTAAAAGATGTTCAGCAACATTGGTCAAGTCTCTTTTTAAAGATTCAAAGAGTTAATGGCTAATCTGAAGCAATGTGGAAATAAATAAGATATGGTTTAAAACTTTTGCACAGCACTGTGTCTGATTTAAGGCTAAAGAGAATTAAATACTGCTGGGATGAGTTTTTTTTTCTTTTCTTTTTTTTGCTAGGTTTCCACAACAATATATCTATGCTGCTTATATTGCTGCACTGTGTTGTGGAGGAAAGCCTAAGCAAAAATAGATAACCCAGCTCCAAATCTGATAATTGACTAAATGTGGAGGATGAAGCAGTTGCTTAGGGTTGAAAACCCTTTTCCTCCTAAAGTTTGTCACTGCAAAAAAGTTCCCAATTATGTTTTAAGCTCCAAACAGACAGCAGTATACTGGCCGCGGCGTCTCTTGGCTCTGAAAGCCACTACGGTTAGGCCACTTCACTGCCCAGATGGTTATCAGATATTTTCTCTCATCCCTCTGTACCGCCCCACTTAACCCTGGCTTGGCTACAGCCAGAGGAGTTGACTCTGCTCCTCATTCAGCTGCGGAGGCACCAGGCCAAGATGGCTGGCGTGCATAGCCCCAGCAGCGCGTTCGCTCACCTGCAGCACCACCAGCACAACGGCCTTCTAGGCCCCGGCATGCAGGTCAGGGACGCTCATTCCTCCCTAAAGCAGCATTCTGCAACCCCTGCAAGTGCATTGTGCCTCCCCTTCCCCCCAGCCATTCCTGCGCATTTACCTCCCTGACATTTCGACAGACTCTGCAGTCTCTTGGCACTGCTTGGTTGTCTGGTTTTATTCTACCATTCTGGCATGATGTGGGCTGCACTATAATTACCAGCTACATTCATATCATTTAATGTCACTTGTCCAAACATAACAGCGCTGTTAGAGCTTTGCTTGACTGTTTATAAAAAACTTATTAAATGCTAATCTGCCATATTAGTAGCATGATGCTTGTAAAAGTTGCTTGTATAAGCCCCCCCCACCCCATTTTGATTGATAGATGATGTTGCACCATGTTTTTTTTTTTTTTTTATCTGTGTGCACTGAAAAACTGTTTTGTGTTTGGGGTCGTCATTCTGGAGCATCCGTCAGGCCACGGTCTTCTTCACGGGTCCGTGAGGAAAGATCACTGCCGTTGGAATAAAGCTGTAGTGGTGCTCAGTAATGACAACCCCACCCAGGTTCTCACATCTAACCGTTCTCCATCCTCACAAGGAAATCTAAGCTTTCAGTCTGACCACATGTCACGCAGAGGACCTATGTTGCTGAGTTGTGTGAGAGGTCACAAATGAGACGTTAAAGCAGTTTAAGAAAAATGACACCATTACCTAATTACCGTGTGGCTTCACTAATTGTAGATCGAAACCTAGAGGTGGAAGTACACTGTAATTGAGAGCAAGTTAATTAAAGTTCTGTTTGTAAAGCCTGAATAGCACATAGAGACCAAAGGAGTCATCTGGTAACCCATTATCCTGTGCAGCTTCATTTCAAATGACTTATCTCTTCACTGCTCATTTAAAGGCTGATGATACTTACATACAACTGAAGAAGGACCTGGAGTATCTAGATCTGAAGGTGGGCCCCAACAAAGAAAACGCCACTTCATCCTTTTGATCCTTTTCTCAGTTTATTCTGCTCTGCCGCTGCTGCCTCGAACATCTGCCTCCCTGTTTCCCTTTTACCTGTCTGCCCTCTGTTCTGTGCTGTGCTCTCTACTGTTATGGTGGAATTCACATGTCTTTTGGAAGTAATTTTATTTTTGTAACTTATCCGGTATCAAGCAATAAATAAGCCGATGTAGCTTCTTGCTCGTCCAGGACATGACAATCCAAAACTGCTTAAGTAGAAGGCAACTAGGCTTCTTCTATTGTTTCTTAATGACATTTTGCCTCTCATCCAAAATGAACTGAGGGCGTCTTTTAGGTGAGAGGTCAAAAGGCCAGTTGCCTCCTACGGTACTTTTTAACAACAGCACCAGACTTTCAGATTGTGGAAAAATTCAGACATGTCACCATAACACTAGATGATATTCTGATGCGATTAGAGGTGTTCCTTTTCATGTGGCTTGATTATATTTAAAAAACAAAAGCACACATTTTAGTCGGTGACCCTCGCATCCCATCCCAGTGTAACAAATACTTGACATTTATTTGTCTCCTGTACTTGATTGGAGCGAATTACAGGCCACCCACAGTGATGCAAAACATTTAAAGTCAAATTATCTTTATGTTAAACATTACATTTGCTTTTAAAAATTGTAAAATATGAATTTGGGCATTGCTGGAATATAATACTGTTTTGCATACCAACTCAATTGGCAGTTCTATTAGTTTTCAAATTTTTAGAAGCTGAGAATGGCCGAGCTTACAAAATATTTTCTTTGTTTTCTCTGGAGAACAATATATTATCTCAAGAAATTTTAAGATCAAGATAATTGTAGTTTGAGTTTTATCATTCGATACTGCTGTCATGGAACATGGGAATGATCAAAAAAAGTTATGATTTATATGTGAGGGATGTTCCTAGTTAGGACTTTTACAGTTTGTATTGAAATATAAAATGCCAAAATATGCCAAAACATTATCTGGATCCAACAAGCTCTGTTATCTGATTGTAACACCAAAATGAACTATTTAATTTAAGATAAGCCAAATAAGCTGTTCTTACTAATAGGCATTTGTACTGTTATCCAAAAGTAATAAAATTAATAAGTGTTTGTCTGGGTAACCTTGAAAAAAAAGATGCAATAGATGTCCACTCTCAGCTTCTTTACAAATGTGATGAGATTCATTTGTGCAAATTCTGCACATAAGCCGCCTTAGGCCTATTCATATACTGGAACTGCTCAAAATAAGTTAATGATGATGTAATGCTAAACAATCTTCTGGCATGCAGAGGAACATTTATGTATATTGAAAATGGCTCTGAGTCAGTTTGTCTATTCACCAATTTGTATCCCAGTTTTGTACCAACATGTTGCAGTTTCGTCTTTTCCTGCTTACGTTTCATACCCGTAAACAAACCATTGCATTGCCCATGTACCTCAACCATTGAGCACTGTTTAATAGAGATAAAAGGTCAGAAAATGTTCAAATCTTCCATGTAATTTATTTACTTGCAAATTATCATGGGCAAGTTTTGTACCTCCAACTATTTATGAACCGTTTATTTTGGTTCAGTCACTTTTGATAAATTTTAAAACTCAGTCTGTTACTGTAGATGTTTTTTTTATTATTATTATTATTATTATTTGAGTTCATGAAACCACATTTCCAATGACTAGCTTATAGAACATTACTTTAAGTTGTAGGTTGTAAAGGCGTGTACGAAATTTTCCCCCTGACAGGTTCAGACTTATGCCAGGTTGGTACAAAACGTCCTGCAGAAGACAACACTTTGTACCTCACTATTTCCCAGGTATACAACAACCAAAACTACAAATTATTATTTGGAGAGTAGGCAAAATGACCAGCACCCATTTGAAAGTCTGTTTGAAATGATTTTATGGCTTATGAATGCCGGCTACAGAACAAGGAAACCTTAAATGGCCCAGTGCTGCTCTTTCAGAACGCAAACTGGCAAAGTGATTAAGTGACGACAACTATTTTCTTAAATCGACTGTAAAAAACATTGTTGTGTTGCTAACTAATATGTTTATCACAAATTGTGTTGCAGTTCACTGTTATTCCAACCACAGCGGACATCTAAATGTACTGTAACGAACAGCATTATGTTTAGACACATACACGTAAGCAGGATGGTCAAACATTCATTACGGTGGCAGCTTACGTCACAGGGAGACGGAATAAAAGACGAAGGTCTTAAAAAACACCATGGACACTTACTATGACAAATCCCACCAAATGTAGCACTTTCAGCGTATAATTGCATTTTCCCACATATAACTTGTGGTTTCTAACCTGCAAAAACGATCTCTTGAGCACTTACATGTTTTTTTCCCCAAACCAGAAAATCATCCCAGCACAACCACGGAATACATTATAACACTCTCACATGCTGAAAAGCACCCAGTCTGGACATTTTTTTTTTTTTTTTACTTTAACTCGTAAATTCAGTGGAATACCCCTTTAACTGTGTCTGCAGTTTGCGCTGCTCAGCACTGCTGTGATGGGTGTGTCGATACTGACGTGGGTGTTGTATGAGCACACCACCAGGACCACAGGAAAGTTCTAGCTTCAAGCACCACCAGCCATGAGAGAAAAGTCTCTGAGCTGTTATTGAAAACATAAAACCACACAGGATGGGTTAATGATCACTGTATTTATGTATTTAAAAGAATCATTTCACTAAATATATTTATTGAAAACATAAAACAGCACTGTAAATGTTTTATTAAAATTGTTACTTTAACATAAAAGAAGAAGAATGTACTTTTCAAACAAAAAGGTTACTCACAGTTTTCCATTTTACATCTGCATACAGAATGATCTAGTTAGTGCGCACATTTTCTAAATATTCCAGTTGTGCCGTGACCGATGTTATAAAGTGATCTAGAACAAATTTATTTGCTTCACAGAATATGAGATATCTGTTGCATTTTGTAGTGACACTAATGGCATAATTTCTTCAACATCTGTGCATAAACTTGCCTTATTTTGCCTGTGCATACTTTACTGCATAGATTCTCTAAAACTAAAAACATCATTTGATTTCCTGCATTTACATCTAGCAACTTTATGATGTAAGAATGTCATTTTTTTATTTTAATTAAATCTGTAGATACTTTATGAAAGTGTTTTCATTGTCAGCACCTTCGCTTGAAATTTGTTTCAGTGGTACCTAGTGTGCACTTAAAGGTATATAGCCACGTTATATGCTTTAAAAAATTAGCGTAACTGTCTAATTTCAGCGTAACTTTGACAATTTTCAGCGTAATGGTCTATTATGCTGAAATGTGCTGGCAAGAACCCTGTAATGCAATGGGTGAATAATGCTCCCATATTGCCTTCCTACACATTTAGCTAACACAGTTTGATCACTGCCATGGGAACTTTGGAAATGTCGAAAAACACATTACCATCATGAGGGCCGTGGCTCTCCTGCATCATGTGCACAGCACATATACTAAACTACTTCTGCTACAGAATCAGTGTTGCTACAACTCAAATCTCACAGCAATGACCCCAAAAACCATCGGCTACACTGCACTATCCATCCATGTCAAGATGAATGAAACTTTGTGAGTGCAGACAGAGCGCATGCATAGTGTAGCATTGCTATTAGTCTATCTTGCCATGGCCACATACATTTTATTACAGTGGCATCTATGTGCTGTGTTGTATAGGGCATCTTCGAGGTCATGCTCAAGGTGTGGACGTTTTTGACATTTTTGCAGTTAGATTAAGCTGGACGTCACATCATGTATGCCACAGTATACGATACAGAAAGACCATAGTGTGATGAGGGTACAAGGGTTTCTTGACTGCAGAAATGTTTGGGAATATAGATTTAAACTGAAGTGGAATTGTCTATTTTCTCAAGTAATGATGCTAAATGAAGAAGATATTATTCATGAAGTGTCTCAGAAAAGAGCTGACCTAAAAGATAAAAACAAGCTCTGCAGAAAATATATCAGTGGTTTTGGATTTGCAATATTAAATCAAAAGTTGTAGCAGAGTTAAGAAACAAAGTTCTATAATTCATGAAACAAAGATCCCCGACAAAAGCAGAGTCCCATGACCCAAAGCAGGCCGGTTCAACCAATAAACACAAGAGTATTTCCTTTGTTATGACTTGGGAATGGATGACTACCAGTGCACAGGTAGACAGGAGCGTTCGCTGTAGTTAAAATTAGATAAAAAAATCAAGGCAAAACTCATCGATATTTTATCATCCAGCAGTACAATACCACGAAGGCCAAAAAGGACATGTGGGTGAGCTAAAATAAGTGGTTAAATATCTTCTGTCTAAATTCTGAAAAAAAGACTTAGCATCAATTAAGAGCTAAGGGTAGGATTTAACTTTAAATAACTTTCACATGTGTTCCATAAATCCTATATGTATAGATCTATATCTGTCTAATTAATAATAAAAGGCCATCATTTTTGGTTTTACTATTTAAAAATAGTTTTGACTTATTGTTCAATCATCAAATGAGGAGGCACAAGTCTTAAACATTTAGTTTGGATTCTACAATTTTTTCATACTCAAACAAATATTATTTAAAAATAGACAATATGCACCTACTTTACAGTGTTTAGTGGAAACCAATGAAATGCAATACATCAAATAAGAAGAATTTCAAAATCAGTACCCATTTCTTACCATTTCTAAACAGCCAGAAAGAGCAGCTATGACCTTTTAGGGTTTCCTGAAACATAATTAAAAGTCTTTGTTTTTAAATGTTTTCTTCACTTTTACCACAGATATTATCAGTGGACTTTTTTTCTTGTTTTTCTGCCTAATCTTATTAACCTTAACTTTTGCAGCACTGTCACTGTGATTTTTGATGAAATTATTTGTTGTCGAGCACACAAATGATGAGACTTCAATGCTATTATTGAGGACTTATTTTATTTTTAATGAATTGTGAATTTTAGGTCACTGGACAGGAGAGTTTAAAGAGAGAGAGACTGTCGAGGCCTGTGAAAATAGCAGAAAGTGATGCGGATGTAAGTACATGTTCTCAGAGTTTACAAAACATACGCCCTGTTTATCCATCTCTTTCTTTTCTCCGTGTTCTTCTCTTCCGACTTCTGACAATCCGCTGCTGAGGCGCAGCTGACTTCAGTCAGGCTCTACTGTGTGCTTTGCTGTGGTTTTCTGTGTGTGTTTTTAACTTGTGGTAAACAGAGGCAGCAGAGCGAAGGGAACGTATGTGCGTTGCAACACTGTGGGGACACACATCCACGCTGCACAGTGTGGGCCTGAGAGTATCGACCACAGCTTTTATTTTTCTCCCCACAATTTAAAGGGAAAAATGCATGTAATGGGAGTTTTAGATGTTGGGCTGTTAAATTTTTCAGTTTGATTTGCCTGATCCTCCTTCTCTCGTTCTTTGTTTTGCGCTGAATGGAGGTAAATAGGATGGATGTCCTGGCTTTTCATCATTAGCATTGTTCCACTTTAACAATTTATAAGAAATCGCCAGTAAATTTGTCTGAAGGATGAATATTTCATGCAATTAAAAACAACAATATGTGGCAGCCAAATAAAAACAGTTTAATTATTAATTGAACAGAATGATAAATAGATATGGGGGGGAGATTCAGTGAGTGAGAAAGACTGTGAACTCGTCAGTCTTATGTTGTTTTCATAAACACATAACCCATTTCTGTGAAAACAATTCTGTCACTCTAAGTAAACAAGGCTTTCTCCAGCAGTGAATGTGGAAAAATATGGATTTTTGATTATGATTACTCATAATGGGTATTACCAAATCTTTCCCCCTAACTAGACGGCGCAGAGCCTTTTGATATTTCTCACTGTGTTGATGAGAAGAACTCCTCTGAGCTTTTCACAAAGATAAGCCTTATTGACAGACAGAGAGGGCTACAGTAGACGATCAATGCGTCTCAGGCGGCTGCGGAGAGCTGAATGAAGACAAGAATGGAGCGTTTGGCCTGTGTTGTAAACACATGCTCTGTTTATCACCCCATTCTGTTTTATCTCCTTTCTGATTCTCTATTGCTTTACTTTCACACTCTGAAGTATTAAATCGGGGTTGCTTAGAGGGGCATATAGATGTTATTCTTTTTTTTCATTTGTGATTATTGCTTCTGTTTGTTTTCCTGTAGGTTAAACTAAGTCGGCTTTGTGAACAAGACAAGATTCTACAGGAACTTGAAGCAAGGATACGCAGTTTGAAGGAAGACAAGGTGTTTGTCACGTACTGTAGATATTGTGGTTAAGAACTGCTTTTTTTCCTTTAATAATTATTAATTCTTCAAATATCTCCTAAGCACATTTTCTTAATCGTTTTGCGTACTAAACCCTCCTAATTGAATATTACTGGCTCAAATTTGTGTGGCTTTTTTGTCAAAAGAGGAGATTTTATATTTCTCCTCGTGAGACGGGAAGTGTTTGTGAACTTTTGAAACATCAAAAACTCACAACTAGGAGAGTTGCTGCTTCCTGAGGAAAACTACAAGCTCGACAACACAAAGCCAGGTGTCAATGGGGCCGTGGATGTGCTTATAACAATCTACCGTTGCCTCTGCCAGTAGGAAGTTAAGGAAGTATGACGAACGTATGTATGAATGTTAACAAGATGCAAAAGGTGATCACTGCTGTGCTGTTGGGCATTTTTAAAGCAGATTTCTTATCTGAAATTGGGCTTTGAGAAAACCGAATTCAGAGTTTACACACAGGAAGTAGCATATATCCACAAACCGTCTCTATGTCATGAACTTGTTTCATAGCCCAAATTATTTTTCAATTTGGAAAATATTTGTTTTGGGGAAGCTTTGAAAACAGGGCCCTCTATATTTATGGCAATTATGGATGCCAGTGGCGCAAACGATGTGGACGGCACTAGCTACCCCAATAAAACATCTAAAGAAATTCTAGAACAGATGAGAAACAAAGTCTCTGGCATCTATAAGTCTTAAAAAGGGGTTGGAAAACTATTTCTGAGACGTTATCATAGCGTGAGCCATTATCCACAAACGCTTAAGACGTGGAAAAGTTGTAAACTGTCAAATGAGAGGTCAGCTTACCAAAATTGCTTTTTCAGCTCATTCAGGAGGTTATAAAAATCTCTGATCAATATCTAAAAAAAAACAGACCAACAAGTTACATCTGAAATACTCCAAAAAGCAAACACAATGAAGGTTTTGGGGTGGTCCTGTAAAACTAAATTTAATTGAGATGCTGTGACTGGACTTAAACAAGCTGATCATGCTCAAGAACAACCTTAAAGACGTTACAACGTGTTACCAGTTCTTGCAAATACTTTATGGCACTAGCAGCTGATAGGTTAGGGCAGGGTCCCTGGTCCCCAGGATCTACTGTCTTGCACCTTTTAGATCTTTCCCTGCCTTCACACACCACACCTAAATAAATGAGTAATTACTTCTGCAGCCCTTGATGCCTGCTGAGGAGGTCTTTCAATCATTTTGATTCAGGTGTGGTGAGGCAGAGACGCACCTAAAACATGCAGGACTGTTGTTGCTGAGGACCAGGGTTGAAGACCCCTGGGTTAGGTGAACACCTTTTCCCCGTAGGGCCAAGTTTGGATAATCTTTCCCCTTTAAGAAATGAAATTGGTTGCTATTTATTCAGGTTGTCTTTAAAATTTCAGATAATCAAACACATTTAATTTGTTTGATGATGCAAAACACCTGAGGGAGCAAAAGAAACCTATAAGGGTGGAAATACACTTCACTTCCTTTTACTGTCCTTGAATTCTGTTGTTTTTCTAATTTTGAAGTGTGGCTGAGAGAATCTGTCTCAAAAGAACAAAACAGATTACTTGCTTAATTTAAAAGTACAGTAAAATAATAATGAAAAACAGTTCTACAGCTGAACTTGTTTTATTGGTCGCTAAGGGTGCCAGGAGCTTTGGCTTGGTGAGGTAGTATATTAAAAAAGGTTTTTTGTAAAAATCCCTCACAGTTGTTGTGGTTGATAGAGAAGAGTTACCCACTTATCTGCCAGCACAATTTCTTTAACCTCAGGTTTAAACAATGGCTCCACACTCTCAAAAACTTACTTTTATTAGACCAAAACCGGCGGCTTCTTTCCTCCTGACCAAGGGCATAGAGGTGGACTGTGACACCGTGGAAGCATGCCACCTGCTTCCATCAAGAGATACCAATGCGACACCTGCAATCATCACCAGGTCCATAAACAGGAAACATAAGCTTGCTTTGTTAAAACAACAGGCTGTTGCTTTAAAAGATCTGACAGCTTCATTAACAAGCATCTGACCAAGAAGAATGCTGACATTGCCAGGAAAATCCAGTTCCTGCGAAAGCAGAAAACATCCAGTTGATGTGGACAGCGAGGCCCAAGGTTTTTATCAAGCTGAATGGAACAAGGTTCCTAAACACGTATAGGACATTTGGGAGCACAAGTGATGTCACACACGACTCACCATCAACCATCAGCTCTGGTTACAACACTAACACGTTGATGTTAATGTTGGTAACAGCAAACAGGCTTGAATCAGAAACAACTGGACAGTCGCTGAGTTTTTCTGAAAACGTTTCAACACCTCTGCAGGAGTCACTTGATCAACCTGCCGTTGGAGCGATGCTGTTTGTAAGCCCATGGAGGCGTTATTGTGGAAATCTGGAACTAAGAACATTTAATTTCACGGACTCTGACCGTAAGGACATGAAGAGGATTTGGATCCAGAAAATGAATCCATCGATGGTATTTAAAACTGTTGCTACTGCACTTACCCATGTAAAAGGGAAAGTTAAAGTAGACAAACTCTCATTTATACATTTCAACAGCAGAGGTTTACATGCCCATCTCCACAGCATCAAAGACCGTCTACTCCAGCTCAAACAGTCATTCAGCCTCACCGCCATCTAGGAAACCTGGATCAGCTCTGAGAAGGGGACCGGCTTTGAACCAGATGGTTCCGAATTCAGTTATACCAACAGAGAAGGGAAAACTGGTGGAGGAGTAGCTGTGTATGTGGACAGAAAGTATGAAATAGTTGAAAATGTGTAAAAGGTGATAAAAGTTGTAGTGTGAGTTTATAACTGTTGATATATTTATGTAAAAAGCATCAGGCTGATATTTAGCTGTATATACAGAGCTCCTGGTTCCAGTATAGAGAACTTTAGATAATGGTTTGAGGAAACATACAGACCTACAACTCAGAAGGTCTTTTTCATCTGTGGGGACTTTAATCTTGATATTGATGAGTTTATTATTACCATTCGTAGTCTGACCCTTTTCCCCAAAATTACTAGACCCAGCAGGATCACATCTGACAATGTGACTTTAAAAGAGAATATATTTACAAATCTCATAGATAAAAATGCAATAAGTGGATTATTATTTAATGATATCAGTGAGGATTACCAGGTTTTATAGTTTCTAGCATACTCTACAAGAAGAATTATAAGTCTAATGCAAAGTTTAAAAGGCTAAGGACTGACGAATATATAAATGTATTCAAGTATGAATTAAACAAAATTGGAAGTACTGAAGGACAAGGACGTTGATAGAGAATATGCATTTTTTTTTTAGATTTTTAACTCTTTGTGTCAGTTTCCCTGAGGAAACATCCCAACGGGATTAATAAAGTTTTCAATCTAGCTCATTATATGACAAAAACTGGCCAATGAGATGTTCACTCTTTAAGATAAATATGGAGATGCTCCATGGTTGCAAAATTGCTGTAACATTTCTCCCTTGTAGGCAATAGAAGAATTTCTTATCTTAAAAAAGGAATACACTATACCGAGCTTTCATAAATCAAAGACCAACAGATACTGAGAATAAATAAGAAAAATATAAGAATAAGTTAACAGTTATTTTATGGAGAACTAAACAAGAATACTATAGCTAGTTATAAGATTGAAGGTATCTGGAATATGTTAAATAACTTTTTTAAGAAAAACTAGACATTCTAGTTCTCTACAGTATATTACAAATATTGAAGATAACTTTGATGAAGTAAAATATGTGGCTCGTGATTTTGTGAAACATTTTGAAAGTGTGGGACCTAAACTGGCAAAAAAATTCCAGATCCTATAACAGCTTGATGAAACATTGAATGAAATGTTAATTAGTTGAAATCCTTATTCAATGTTTCCTACAGCAGTGGAAGAAAGCAAAATTATATATATCATCAGTAAATATAACAACAAAAGGTTCACAGACTGTGATGGCATTGATATCACAATAATTAAAAAGTGATCATTCGACCGTTGACATTCACCTGCCATTTCTGCCTGATAAATTTACCAGAAAAGACGAAAATGGCAAAAATGATATGTATAAAAAAACTGGGGACAGATACCATTTCAGTAAATATAACTCTGTTATATTACTTCCACAACTTTCCAAATTTTAGGATTTTTTTTTGCTGGAATATTGGATAGACTTATTAATAAACAAACAATGCTGTGAGAGTCAAAATGGATTTTGGTCTCAAAGATCCACAGAGCTCACCAGGTCCTTATACAAAAACAATGCAGTTGATTTGTTCATCAATTTCAAAACAGCATTTCATAAAATTGATCAAGAAACATCAATCAAGAAATTGGAACCCTATGGTGTTAAGGAAGTAACTTTAAACTGGATTAAAAACGATCTAAGCAAAAGGCAAATGTATGACTTTCAGTCATCATGCTTGGACATTGTTCGTGGTGTCCCCCAGGGCTCAGTATTGGGACCAAACTATTATTATATGGAAGGTTTATAAAATGTTAACTTTTGTTCTGTTTGCAGATGATAGTAATATTTTTTGTATAGGTGAGAATTTGTAGCCGATCTTGGCAGAAATCAGTTCAGAGTTATGTAAACTAGAAAAAGTGGTTTGATATTAATAAACTACCATTAAATTTAGATAAAACCAAGTCCATATTGTTTGGGAATTGTAAAAGTAATAATTTACGAATTATAATCATAACTGATGACGTGAATGTGGAGAGAATTACTGAAATTATGTTTTTGGCAGTGTTGATTGATTACAATATTGGCAATGATTACAGGGAGAGCCTCAATTTTAGAAGCTTGAGTGTTTGAACAACCATGAAGAGAATGTGCATTTCAGTCAGAGGTGTGAGGGTTTGGAATAAACTCAGCAAAGAGCTGAAGCAAAGTCCAAGTACGAGTCTGTTTAAGAAAAGGCTAAAACTGGCTACTATCAAAAGGTACAGAGAATAGGATATGTATGTATATATATGTATGTATGTGTATGTAAATGTATATATGTATGTATGTATCTGTATGTATGTATGTATGTATGTATATACAGTATATGTATGTATATATATGCATACACTTAATTTTTAATCTTGCTTTAGGAGTACTTAATCTTGCTTTAGGAGTATTGTTAACTAAAAAACAAGATTTTGTTCAAGTCAACAGGAACAAAACATCAGGACTATTCATGTTAAAGACTATAGGACAGAGATGGAGAATGATTACAGTTTTGCTTCTCGATACCCCTTTTCTGACAGGGTCCATCTGCGTGTGTGACTACCTCACAAAGATCTCTGTTTTACGGTTGAAATATTATCACTGGTTACCTGTGTTACCTGTGTTGGCCCCTCTTGGGTGCCCTGCTTTGGGGGCCCCTTTGGGGGTCTGGGGTTATGGGTCCCCCGGCACCTGCCTCGGTGCTCGGGGAGGCGGGCCTTTGGTTCTTCACAACCACTATTGAGCATTTTTCTTCTGGATAAATTTCACATACACAAGTGCACTCTCACAAATACCTACAGGTGCTGGGTGTGTTCACTTCTATACAGTAAGCCCATAATTTATTTAATTATTTACTTTCTTTTCTCAGCTATCACATTATACATGTCAGTTTAAATATTAATACATATAATTTAGCAATGGTATCAAGGTGTTACTTTATTGTATCTGTTATACTATATCCGTTGGTTGTGCTGTTCTTTATACATCTCTCTTTTCAGGTGATGAAGCAGACTGAAAACGTTTTATCATTCTTTCCCTTTTATCTCTTCTTTCTTTCACCTCTTCTCTTTCTTTTTTTTCCTCTTCTTGTTCTTCCTTTACTCTCCTACTTTCCCATTGTAGTGTCCACATAATTTGAAATACTCCCCGCAGGAATCACAATAAAACTATTTACATGCATAAATCAAGCGGAGCACTATGGCGAAAGCTGATTGCTCCACTTGGGAAAGTAAAATCTGTCGAGCTCTATCTGGCATTAAGATATCAATTCTTATTGCCACATTGCTAGATAGGACACTGGGGGAAAAAAAAAAAAGTATTATTTACACAAACAAACCTGAATCTGTCAGACAAATAAGATTTAAACCAGCCTAGTGCTGTTCCCTTGCTGTCTACAACACATTCAAGCCTTTTCTAGGAGAACATTGTGATTGACTGTATCAAAGACAGTGCTGACCCCTAAGAGGAAAAGTACAGACATAGCTTCATTATCTGAGGCTGTGCTAATCTAATTTGTGACTTTCACCATTGCTGTTCCAGTGCTGTGATGAGCTCTGGAATCTGACTGAAATTCTTCAAACATGTCTTTACCGCGTAAATGCTGGGACTCCTTCTTTTTAGTTTGTACAAAGTACCACTTGGGGTGCCTCACTGGCTGGTACTACGCATGAGCCAGGCATTCTCTGGAAGAAAGGTTCTGTCTTTTCCTGTTCACACGACAACAGAAACAAGGACATTTTCAAACCATTGCACTCCGTTATCAAATGATGCCAACCAAACTGTTCTGTTTTCATCAGAAAACATAGAGTTGATCTTGTTTATCCGGAAATCTATTGAAACTTATCCTGTAAGTGACTGCGATTTATCACTGCACTTTTTATCCTGTACTGTAATTAACTGCAAGGTATCCTGTAGAGTTACTGCAATCTTTCTGAGCTGTGTGAAAACGAAATTTCGTTCTGTATGCACTCTGTGTATACAAAATGAAAATAAAGAAAGTCTAAGTCTACAGGGGCCAGTTCATCAGGCTGTATTGGAATAAATAATTTGCCATTTATTTGTCCACTCTGTTGTCCATGACAACTGTTTTCCACATGCCCGATATGTTTTGCAGCCCCAAAATGTATTCATACCCTTGGCATATTTAGATTTACTTGAATGTGGTTACTTAATTATCAAATGTTTCTTTTGACTTCAGGTCATCTTAATGTTTTGAAGTGGCCCAGTAAGATTTAGGCCTTGAGTCTGAAAAACAAATCTTTGGAAAGAGCTAAAGATTAGAGACTACATAAAAAAAAATAAAAAAAAAAAGAAATATTATCACTATATATATATATATATATATATATATATATATATATATATACACTTAATTTTTAATTTTGCTTTAGGAGTATTGTTAACTAAAACACAAGATTTTGTTCAAGTTAACAGGAAAAAAAACATCAGGACTATTCATGTTAAAGACTATAGGACAGAGATGGAGAATGATTACAGTTTTGCTTCTCGATACCCCTTTTCTGACAAATTCAATAAATAAGGTGGTGCATTTATGTATGTGTAGGTATATATTCTTACAGTTGTATATAATGGGTACATTTTGATTACATTAGTTAATTTATACCTTTTGTATTTCTATTGCAGGCATATAAATATGTAACATGGTGTTTGTGTTCTCACTGAGGAATGTGTCTGTATGTATTAATTTTGATATTTTGGTCAAGATATTTTGGAGAGTCTGAACTAAATTCATTTATTATTTTATTAATGTTTGGTTAGTTTTTTCAATTTTAGTTTTGAATTTTTTTTATTTTTTCTGTGTCAGCTTATATTTTGAAATAAAAGATAAATTTACTCTTAGGCCTTTTATACATCTTTACTAGGGGTGCCGTATACTGTGGTGAAAGCTATTTAGTAAAATAAGTTACTGTGTTTCCTAATGTGGGATGTTTCCCACTGGAAAAAAATTACTCAAGTCAAAGTTTGGATCCATATAAATTTTATGCAATAAAATATTCATTAATTTAAATTTTTTTTCACATATATTTACTAAGGTAGCCAATATATATGAATGGGTGTTGCTTGACTGACAGCCTTCACATCTGGTTGGCACGGTGTGTTTTGTGCTCTTTAGGACAAGTTGGAATCAGTGCTGGATGTTTCCCACCAGCAGATGGAGGAGTACCGAGATCAGCCGACTCATGCTGAGAAAATTGCATATCAGCAGAAACTGTTGCAAGAAGATGTTGTCCACATCAGGGCTGAAATATCTCAAGTGTCCACAGTAAGACCCCAGCTTCTCGCGTAGAACGTTACAGTTAAAATAGAAATTGTAGCTCATTTGACCTTTTTAAATATAACTTGTTCAATATCTTCTCTCTCCAAAGTGATCACCTTAGAAGGATGCTCTATGATTTCCATGCTACTTTGGGCATTGTGTTGCTTTAATTGGTTGGGAACAAGGTTTTCACTTCTGTTTTTAGTTCCCTTTTAGCTGTTTCTGCAACTGGCACAATGTTTCAGGTTGACTGTGACTATCACAATGAGTGATCGGGGGACTAACCAGAGGCTGACAACAACTCATCAGTGTGTTTAACCTAGCCACATGGTTCAAAATGTTCTCTGATATTCAAAATATTTAGTGTTTGAATGGTAAATGCGTAGTTTCAAACCTGCAGTCACAAATTAACCACAGAATTACAGGAAATAAACACTATTTTTCCAGACATTTGCATTTGGTGGAGCTGAATTAGAGTGCAATCCGTGCATAATGTAATCATGAACGTACAATCATAAAAGAAAAAAACCCACATGTTTTCTATTGAACAAGCACATTAAAGCACAAGTATAATTCAAGAGACCTGCAAACGTTTGATTTTGACATAAATACGCGTGTGTAATGGATTGCTGTTTATTTCTTGAAGCTTATTAAATAAACACAGGTTTATAATCTCAACAGTTATTTATTTTAAATCTCATTTTAAATTACAGAGTGTGTGCTGTTCTTTCCTATAGGAGATGGAGAACGCATGGAACGAGTATAACCGACTGGAGAGAGATGTGGACTGGCTGAAGTCAGCCCTGCAGGGACAGATGAACCGCAGTGATCTTTCTCAGGTCCATCCCTCAGAGCAGTCTTTCACTTTCATACGCAGGCTTTAATCAGGAGGAGCTACAAATTACAGATTTTAGTTTCTCATTCAAGACAAAAAAAAAATGCATTCGGTTGGTATCTGATCAAAGATCATCCACCAGTTTCATCTGACTTGCCATAAAAGAAAGTCTGTGTATCTGAGGAGTTGTGCAGTATGTGTTCAAGACAGTCTATGTGTTCTGTTTGTTAATGTTGGAGCGGTTCTGTGTTTCTCTTTGAGCAGCAGGAGAAAGTTCAGCTCAGAAAGGAACTATGGAGGATCGAGGATGTCATTGCAGGACTCAGCACCAATAAAGCTAATTACAAAGTCACAATTGCTTCCGTTACCAACCCAGGTGAGGTTCCATATAATAACTCCAAATACTAGCAGCGCTATCTGAAAATCAAGTACATTATTCCTACTCTCCGCTAAAGCATTGTTTGTCTGTTTTTATTTTTTTTAAAAAGCCGTATATTCTTGTTAAATTTTCATCCACATCGCGCTCCCCAGAGAGAAAATTTGTGCCTTCAGTGCCAGTATCATCAGTGCCTTCTGTGTCTGGGAGCCAGGCTGCTGTGGAGATGAGATTGTCCCAGCAGCAGCACAGCCCCCACCTCAGCCAGGACCCCACCCTTACCTCCAGTTCCAGCCAACAGCCATTACACCACTCTGCAACCATCTTCAGTGGGTTCAAATGGGTGAGTGAAGAACTCTTTGTATATCCCCCTCCTTACTCCCCGCAACTCGACGCCAGTGTGACCAGGTTACTCCCAACCTCTCTCCAATCAGCTTATGCTGATATGATAAGGGAGATATTAAAAACTTAACTGAACCTTACCTCAAAAACTCTGAACCAACTTTTTAACTTCAGTCCTCACCATACTTAACTCATTCATGCATTTTCTGAATTCTCCACCCATTTAAGGTGAGTTTTAACGAATAAAGTCTCTTTACACAATAAACAAAGCCTGAAAAATGCACGACAAGTTCCAATTATCCAAGCTGGAAACTGACTATATTAGTCAAATGCAAGTTTTTGGAATTAAAGCCATGTTTTTTTAGATCGGGTTTTTTATTAACAACATGTACGTTTACAGGGCATTTGCATTTTTTAAATGGGCCATGGTGAGTTAAACATCAGCCAACTAGTAAAATAATAAGAAAATAGTTACTATAAACAAAGTTTAATTAAATTGTTAGCATAAAAACTCTATTTCTTAAAACAAATGAAAAACCAAATGAATAAATTCTGTCTCAGTCTCAGAGACCTTGAAATAAACCCTTTTAAACTTAATATAGTCTTTATGGGCTGGTAACATAGATAACAAATTTTTAATCTTAGATTATTAATATTATTATCATAAGTAGCTCACGGTTTTTCCATGTGTGTAGAGTGAAGAAGATGTGCCTCCCAGACCTCCTCTACCTCAGCTCTACAGTCCAGAGGAGCATCCTCCCGCTGTGCCGCCGTTGCCCCGGGAGACAACAGTCATCAGGCACACCTCTGTGCGTGGCCTCAAGCGCCAGTCTGATGAACGCAAAAGGGATCGAGAGATTGGCCAGTACACAAACGGCGACGGCAAGGTACACGTGGCTTTTTTGATGTTCACGCTCCTGAATTCACAAATCTGAACTGGTTTCTTTTTTTATCATTTGTGTGTCTCTCAGGTGGAACTGCGACCTTTCCTGAGTGACCCGGAGCTCATGGGGTCTGGAGACGGTTCCAGCCACAGCGGTGTTGTAGCATTTGGGCGCAATGGAGGTTACCAGACACTACCAAGCAGAGGTAGATGAATGAAAGGCCAATGCTAACGCACTCTGCTCCGACTCGTGGGCTGTATTTACATTTTTACATGTTTCCTTTTGCGCTTGCATTTTCAATGTCATTTAGAGAACAGTGTTTTATCATTTGGTGGTTTCCTTCAGGAGCGGCTAGCTCCTCTTTGAGAGTGAATCAGTCTTCGAGCATCTCCTCATATGTGACTATTCGAAGATCAACGTCATCAGCTGGTGTGACGGTGAGAGTTGGAAATGAACAGATGGAAATAAAAAGCTCAGTATTTAGTACAGTGGATCCAACGGATTACCAGGGTTTTCTCTACATTGGTTAAATGGCTTGTTGTACACGTTGACTAATGACACCTAAACTGAATAGGTAGAATAAGCCTTAGAGAGGTCTGATGACTTTTTGAAAGTCTCATTACCGTTTTCTCTTCCGTATGCACAATACCACACATTTTTTGATGCAATATGTAACGATACGCCATAATATGTTACAGTAAAATATGAAAAATACAATTTATTTTACCAAGCCTTAGGGGAAATTTCTTTTGGACTCAGTCTATCCCAATTACTAACTTTACAGAAGATTCATGAATAAATACTATGGGGTTTTTCCATTTTTTACTTTCTGTTTAAACCACAGAAGCACTACAGCACCAAAGACGTTTTCCTAGCTTGGCGCCAAGTCTTTTCAGGCAGTGGAACCTCTTTTGGGGCTCGAGGGGAGCTTACAGTGATCAGAATCAGAATCAGACATACTTTATTAATCCCAGAGGGAAATTACTTTTGTAACATGCTCCGGATATTCAGATATACAAACATTTATATATATATATATATATATATATATATATATATATCCAAAATAAAGTGATAGTGATGAGCAGCCAGTTAAAATAGTTTGAGCATTAAAACCCCAGTTAGTTGTGCTTCCAGTTTATTTTAATACATTTTGAAGCAGGTGCCTATCCCTGGCTGTCATTGGCCGAGAGGCGGGGCACACCACAGATAATTCGCCAGTCCATCATTTGGACACGTAGAGACAAACAGGACAGACAACCACACACTTACACTTCAGGGCAATTTAGAGTGAATAATGAACCTAACAGTGATGTTTTTGCACTTACGCTTTCTACATGCAAACTCCATGCAGAAAAAGTACAGGCCAGGATTCAAACCCAGAACCTTCTTGACCTAAGGCAATAGTGCTACCAAGAGCCCCTCTCTGCGGCCCATCAATAATTAAATTAACAATTATATAATTGTAAATATAAATAATTAACAATTAAATATAAAATAATTCTCCAACGCTAATACAGTTTTTTATGATAAGCAGTTTGTGGTTTTATTAGCATGGTATGATGCTCCATATTTATTTTGTAATTTAAATGACAGTTATTAAGCATAACAAAATGTCTGGCCTCTTAATATCCATCTGATTTTAAGTTAAATCAGTTTTAAAACTGGATTTTTCCTCGTTTTTTTCCAGCTTTTTACTTATTTATTTATTTGTTTACTATTTTTTGCTGTCTGCTGCATCTTTCATTCTACTTCTCAACTTCATTTCCTCCTACTCATCTCAGGAGAGACCAAAAAGTGCCTTGGAGCGCCTGTACTCGGGGGACAAGGTGCAGCATCAGCAGAGGGGGAAGATGAGCGCCGACGAGCAGCTAGAGAGGATGAAGAGGCACCAGAAGGCCCTCGTGCGCCAGCGCAAGCGCACCCTGAGTCACGGGGACCGCCACGCATCTCCAACGTCGCGTGCTTCATCTTCCTCGCGCCCGCTTTCGGCCGACCTCGGATCAGTATGTTACTAGAACAGTACCACTCACACTCTCATGCATGACGCCAAGCAAACCGAGAGTGGGGATCTGCAGTAAAGCATGCCTTCACTCGGTGCAGATAGTTTTCCTTTTCATCTGACATTATAAGTTGAATATTAACCAGTCAGTTAGTGCATTATGTTATGTGACTGTTTAACTCTGTATGTGTCTATTTAATGGGTGCTGCTGTCAGTCATCGATTGTTTTTCACTCCAGGTATTTGACTTGGGACACCAAGCAAAACAACAGGAATCATTCATGTGGCTGTGACTCTGTTTTTTCCAGACTTAAGAATATCAGTATGTTAGAAAGCCAACACTAGGATTATACTTTAGGCCTCACGCATTGAAAAAAAAGTCAGATATTATTAACTTTCTCTTTTTGTTACATGTTAAAAAATATAAGGTTTATACAGAAACATATGGCGCCTTGCAAAAGTAATGGTACCTCTTGCACTTTTGCACATTTGTACACAGATTGGTTCATAAAGCCTTTGTGGAAGACAGAATGGATAGTTGTCTGCATTTGTATTGTCTATTACTACCTTTCACTTTCCTGGTCTGTCTCTTCAAACTGTGCACATCTGGAAGGCTGAGCTTGGATCAGTCATCTTGGATGGAGAGTGTCTGTGAACAGGCATTTCCAAGTAGTGTCAAAATCCCTAAATTGAATTAAGATCTGGACTTGGCACTATTTTAATACATTAATACATTTGATCCGAACCGTTTCATTGTAGCCCTGGTTGCATGGCTAGCGTTGTCCTGCTGAAAGGTGAACCTTCATCCCAGCCTCAGGTCTTCTGCTGCCTCGATCAGGTTTTATGTTCCGACATTGCCCTCTGTTTAGCATCATCACATCAACTCCGACAAGCTTTCCTGTCCCTGCTGAGGAAAAGCATCCATCACCATGTTTTATCATGGAAATTACGTGTTCAGGGTGATAAGCATTCATTCATTTTCCACCGCGTAGAATTTTGATTGTAGGGCATAAAGGTTTTCTGAGTCGAACACCTTCTTATTGTGTTTATTGTCTCCACGACATGGCTTATGGCAAACCTAAAATGGTATTTCCAATACCTCTCATTCAATGATGGCTTCTTCTACAAATACCATATGTTTGAAGATAAGTTATCCTGTCAACAGATTTTCCCACCTGAGCTATAGACATCTGTAGCTCTTTCAGAGGCACCAATGGTCTCTTGGCTGCTTTTCTGTTTCATGCCATCCTGTCAGTTTAGATGGATTGGTTGACTTACTGTTGTACATCATTTTGGATAAGGAATTCAAGTTGCTACATTGGGTGTTCAAAGTCTGGGATGCTGCTTGAAACATTTGCACAACTTTATCTCTGACAAATCTGGTGTTTTCCCTGATTGTAACGATGCTGTTTGTTCGCTAACGCTCTCTGAGGAACCCTCAGACATTCACAGAACAGCCTGATTTATGCTCGGATTACAGCGGCATTCTATTTGCCTCGGAAAACAAAAATAGGAGCTGGGAATGGGGCAAACCCGAGTAAAAAAACCATTAACACACTCGGAGAACTCGAGCTCCAAAAATAAAAACAAAAGGTTAGGATTCCACTATGGCAACAACCAGGAAACCTGTTGCTTTGTTCCTAGTACCTCTTATAAACGCCCTTTAATGCTGAACTTTCACATGCAAACACCACCTTTAATTTGTTAGGTCCAGAGTTGCAGTCGCTACATGTAACATTGAACTGTGTTGTAAAATAAAGATCTTTTATTATAGCTTACTGTTGTTGATGCGAGGAGCTGACATGTTGGATCCGACAGTCGGCCTTGAAGAATTACCCCGGCTTTCTGAGGGGAAAGTCCAGCTATAGTGGCCGTTACAGTTTCCAGTCGGAAGCAGGGATTTCCGACTGCAAACGCAATGCAACATAAATTTCATCCAGGTTGAATTGGTTTACTGATTAGCTGACTTCAGAAGCCCATTAGTTGCACAGGATTGCATTAGGAGCATCAGAGTAAGAGGATCTGTATGCATTTGCACACTGACATTTTTAAAGTTTCCAATTGTAAGAAAAATTAAAGCGCTGTGGCATTCTCCTTCCACTTCACAACTATGCACCTTTTTACAGAATAGAAACTTAAGGGGTATAAATACTTTTGCAAAGCGCTGCGGATACCTACATCAATGTGCAAAATGGTTGTACTTTATACTGTGCCTAGGTCATTTTTAAAATCTGTTAAATGTGTTTAATTGAATTCTGTGAAACAGTTAACACACTAATTATCTTTACTAAAAACACTTAGTACCATCCAGTCATCGCTTAACCCGCCCCTTGTTCTTGTTGCTCGTTTGTCACATAGATGTAATCCCGTATATCACTAACATGTTTTGTGCTTTCAATCCATGACAGTGTTTTTGTAATGAATATCCTCAATTCATCAGTCATTGCTCTTCTCATTTAGAAATTAGAGCCCGCCGTTGTTTAATTAACTATCGACTTGTCTAAGCACTCCATTAGTGTTGTGTGTGTGTGTGTGTGTGTGTGTCTCTGTGAAAATAGAGAGGAAGTAACCACTTACTTAGTGACTAGGTAATATTAACAAATGCTGCACCGTACACATACAAGCTCACTCATCTCGCCTTCATCATAGTTTTCTTTTTTGTTTTTACATGAAAATAAAGATGTGTGGAGTTATTATGAATCAGGACCTAGTGTTGTCCTGTTTCTCAGACCTACAACTAAAAGCATTTTATGCTGATGTCAAATAAATCAGTTCGATATCAAAACGTAGCTCAGCTGTTTTTCATCATGTCTTTATCTGGTAATTGGAAAAAAAACAGTTTTTTTTTTCTCTTTTAGATGTGAATGTTGCCAAAAAAATAAACAGTGTTTTCTAAATAATTTAAATTGCCATGTTTTCTTTTATTCAGTGACAATTTTTTTCTCCCATGGACACAACATATTGTCTTGTTCATTAAAGGTTTTGTTTGATGTTATTTCCTGTTTATTTCTGGAGCATCTTGCTGTTCACCTTATCACCGCCACAGAGTCTCATAGTGAGTGTGTGTGTGTGTTGAGAGCTTTCACTTCCGTCTATGCACGCATACTCATCTATGCATGTGTCTTGTGTTTCTCATTTCCGAGTGCATCCGCAGAAAGACAGAAAAACCAGAATCTTATCGGCTTTTTAAGGTGAAGTGAGGGCTGGTTTTGCTGTGCAACATGTGTTGTGTGATCCGGTGAAGCCAAGCGAAACGAGTCGTTTTCGCTCTTAGTCAGCGCGACTCGAAGACGGGTGATTTGTTTCACACTCTCTGTCTTTCCTGTCCAGTGGAAGAGAGAGCAGGAGTTTGACCTGCAGTTACTGGAGAGGGCCGTGCAGGGGGAGGAGGCTCAGGCAGTTAGGAGTGTCCAGGGGGAGGAAAGACCCCCTGAGCACAAAGAGAGACCCCGGTCCCACTCTGATGAATGGCTGACCTTCCACTCCACGGCCACAACCCCTACCACGCATGAGGTCGACCTGGAGCCACTGGAGTATGACCTGGACCTAAACAAAGAGGTAAAGTGTCTTTTTTTTCTGATCCAAGAAAAGAAAAAGAAAGACGGGGACCTTACCAGAGCACAGACATTTGGGTCACACACCTTTTTTGACATTAATCAACTTTGGACCTTCAGTTTCGACAGGGATTTAAATGTTAAATTCTTTTTTGCATCTTGAAAGTAACCTGTGACTTGACCTGAAGGCACTCAGTTTGAAACCGTACCTAAATAAATGTTGAATACCATCAGGAAAATGTAATTGCAATATTATTAAATAACAGGACAGCACTATTACTTGTTTAAGTCGCATTCTTTAATTTCAAACAAAGATAATTAGAGTAAATGTAAAAAGTAGTTTTCAAGTGATTTTCTATTGGGAAAAAAGTTATTTAAAAAAAAATGACTCTTTGTGAGGGAAACATGATCCCATGTTAAATCATGAATCAACTCTTGATTAACTTATGGGTATCAGACTTAAATCTGACTGAGTTGCTGTGCCATGACCTTAAACATGCTGGTCATCCTTCAAAGCCTGCTAATGTAGCTCAATTAAAGCAATTCATTCTGCACAGAAGATCAGGGGGAAATGTCTCCACAGCAATGTAAAACTCCGATTGCCAGTTATCCCAAGCACTTGATGGTAGGTAACGCCCAAGATAGCACTACCAGCTATCCGGGTTTTCCTTGATAAATGAAATCCTAATTGGCAAACTGCATCCTTTATGTATTTGACTCATAGTTTGTCAAATAAAAGCATAAGGAATCTGTAAGGGTGGAATTCCCTTTTCGCTGTCCTTTATTTCATGGAGGATGAACAAGAGAAGCAAGAAGTGAGCCTACCGGTACTTGTGTGGCAGAATACTTGTCAGTCTGGTGGTGAAGGAGCAGGAGAGCACTGAATGAATGGTATATGAAGACGGTTGAGTTAAGAACTTTAGTTTTATTTGGTGCCTAAGATTTACGTCAGGGTGAGCAGTGCTGCAACACTCCCCCTGCACTTGACACTTTATTTCTAAAAGAAGGCAGTAGTTGTTCAAATCTGAAATGAAAATCATTTTGCAGATATTTTTCACACATTCAATTATCTAATTAGTTATTTTTACGATTCCAGACAAGCAAGATCAACAAAATGAAATGCGGGTTTCACTTGTTTTGTTGTTTCTATTGTTTTTACGGTGTTTACATTGGGTATTGCTGTTCAGTTTAGAGGGCATTTGCCCCCCTGATGGACAAATGCAGGATTGTTCTATTCTATAGTAACTGATCTTTATAATCACATTACCCGCATTAAATCTGCAAAGCACCTTCTACATTGTTTAGGTCTTACTAATTTCTGTCACATCTGGTGGACCTGTGGAGAACTCTGTCGGTTTCTATCTCTTAGCTGTCCAAGCCTCAGAAAGTGTTGATCCCAGAGCGCTATGTGGATTCAGAGCCCGAGGACCCACTCAGTCCACAAGAAGAGGAGGAACGTCATCGGAAAGTGGAGCGTATCAAAAGCATTTTGGCAAAGTCAAGGTACCGAATCTGCTTTCTGGCTAGATTATACTGAAATTCTTTTTAAAGTTTAGTTGATGATGATAATGAGGTGGTTCTTGGGTTGTAGGAAGGCGTTCAGGTTTCCCAAAAATCTAGCTTTACGTAATAGTCAACAAAGCAAAGGAAACTTTGCATATAGGGATAGCTTAATTCCCTGTTTGTCTTTGGCTCTTAACTCCTTTTTTTTTGAAGGGACACTACAAACGATGGGTTATGGGAATTTCCACAGTTCATCAGAAATGTGACTGAATTTAGTAAAGCTATAAAAATACATGTATATCCTGTCTGAAGTAATTTCCCACTATTAGCAATCACAAATAATATGCAGTCTTTTTCAATAAATCAAATAAATAAAAGGCTTGTTTATCAGATTAAAAGTGCCTTTTGACAATAACAGCCTTTAAGAGGAATTAAGCATACCTTTAATTAAGCCCGCATTTCTGTATTAAATGCTTTTTTTATTTGTGTGATGTAACATTGTAATGTTAAATGTTGTGTTTTCATTAGCAGTAAATGTAAAATTAACCAAGATAAAGGCTTGAAAACATTTCTGTGTGTAATTAATCTATGTCTTACTTTCTAAAAATGAATTACGGAAATAAATGAACTCGCCAATAATACAGTCATTTATTCTGTTCATAAATGGTGCTGTTATCTAGCAACCTATCACAAATTGAATTAGCAGTTATTTAATGACACCTTTTCTCATTTTATCTTCAGACAAAGAATATATAAAAAGGTCTATATAGTCTCCAGAACAGAGTGCAATGAAGCCATTTCTTGTTTAAAACAGTTGCAAGCTGGTGGTTCGGCAGATAATTCAGCTTCTGGATCAGGGTGTGCTTGGTAGTTTCTGTAGTTTCAGGATGATTTAAAAATTGAAAACAAGAGTGACAGAAAAGCTTTTGTACTGTCATTCGTATTCACTGAGAAATGGTAGAAAAAAAATGATAAAATCCACCAGGTTATGCAAACTTGCAAGCCCAAAATGAAACAGGCTTCTTTCCTATTGCATTTGATTGTGACGTTAGCGATCGTGTTGACTTGGGTAGAGATCTGGTGACTCAAAGTCCTCTGAAATTCATTAACAACCCCAAGTCTATTTGAAGTCAATCATGGTCAAAAAGACAGACCAATTTTGAATCAAGATCTTATAAAAGGATGAAGAGATTTGTTTGTAGTAAAAATGGCTCCTTCCGAGTGAACACCTCGAGCAAAACTCCTATAGCCTAATAATGTCCATCAATTCAAGTTTCTTTACTTCTCCCCATTGTGTCTTGTGTGTCTTGTCTTGGACAGCGTGCAAAACATAGCCCCAGCGGCGTCTGTGGAGAAGCCCGAGGCGGGGCTGGTGGCGCTCGACTCCGCTCTTCAGGAGCAGGAGAGGATCATCACCATGTCCTACGCTCTCGCCTCGGAGGCGTCGCTCAAGAGCAAACTCGTGGCAGGTTGGTCACTTGTATGAATCTCGATTATTATCTGGCCCCTGGAGCCTGTGCGGAGGTTCTGGTTGCACATCTTTGCGCTGTAGAGAATTGCACCACAGAAGCATGTAGGGAAATAATTAGCATGCATTTTGGGACCGATAAAGGGTAGCGATGCTGACAGTTTGAGCAAAATTTCTCCTGGCATCACACTGGCATCTTTGGGGTGCAGAGGGAATCAAGAGAGGAAAGCAGCCTTTCAAGATAGCTGGATTGATGAGAGGGGCGTAAGGTGCAGAGTCAAGCAATAAGGCTGTTCATCTCTTAATAAGTGAATATTATTTCTTATTACGACTGCAGATAGTCTCTAATTGCAATCTGTGTAGGATCTTTTAGACAGGGGAGGAATCGCTTGATGAGGCCATTTTGTGTGCTGATCAATGAGCCCAGTCAAACTCTGCTCTCCATCTGCATGCCGCTGCCGCCGCTTTGAACGCGGCTCTGAACCTGCATAAAAGACGCCACGCTCACATCTCGTCTCTTTCATACTCTGCAGCAGACAGGCGAGTTAATTTTCACTCTCGCTGCAGCAGATTGTCAGTCTGTCTGCCTTGCCGGCGCGCGCGCGGGCACGCACGCAGACACAAAGACGCGCGCGTAGATCTGTCACACACGGTAACACTCAAGCTGTCAGCGCGTGTGGAGGCTTAATATGCACAGTGAAGCAAAGTCAACAATTATAACATTATTTCCAGCATACAGAAATGCCAGAGAATATAACCGGTGGCATCTTGTCAGCGCGGACTGAATCAATGACTCTCTCTTCCTTTGGTGTTAAAGTGAGGCCTGTTGGTGCACTTTCAAACTCATGAATTTAAAGAAGAATATTTCCTCACAGCAGCATGCATGGCAGGTTTCAGTACTGCTGCCATTAAAGCAGCAATATTTATCATCGCTGCAATTATATACAGGAGAACTGACAAAGGTGATTTGGATTGCTCGAGCTGTTAATACATAAAAATCCAACACAATATATTTATTCTATGATTACTTGTCAGGGGGTTTAAACTAGTACTGGCCGTGGTGGTTTAATGCTTTTCTACAACTAATGCTGCAGACCAATACTAATTAAAATCTCTTATCAAATAAGTTTTTATAACTTATATAATTAAGCTTTTATTCTCTTTGTACACGGTACACGGAAATTAGGAGAGCTCCTTCTACCTGTATACTGTTTATACAATGGGAGAAAAGTACAAGCATGCATGGTCAGTTTAAAAATGTTTAAATAGATAATAATAAAGTAGTGATAAATAGTAAGAAACAGGACAACCTTTAAAATGTGTAAATTCTAGCTTAGCTGTCAGATAGGAAATTAAATTCACTGCCTGGATGTAGGGATTTAAAACATTTGCCTTTTTTGAGTTTTTAGTGTTGATCATTGTGTTTTGGGAAAGTTGTTGAGAACATTGAGGCAGCCTCAGTAGTACTAGTATCTGCACAAGGTGAAGCACATGGCGTATGTTCAAGCACATGCAAATGTTTTCAACTGTTCAAACTGTACTCCCAGGTTTGTATGTATTAATAGATAGTTTTACATTAACAAATAAGTTAGGGCACTGATGGGAAACTCAGTTTATGACTTTTTTAACAGCATTTTCCAGCTTGTAAAATGTTTTAGAATGAGTCAAAAACCAGATAAAACACAGCATTGCTGTCATGATTTGTTGAGGGACCCTAAAGCTGTGAGGCAGGGTATCATCAAAGAGGTATGTAATCAATAACAAAAGTCCAAAACTTACAAAAAACTGACATATTGTGAAAAAAAAACAGGACTCAGCTAGGGTTTATGGGTACGCAACAGAGGATCCAACAGCAGTGAGGGAAACAGACTGGCCTAAAATCCCGAGGAAGCCGACCAGTGACATGAGAAGCAGGTGAGATCAACGCAGTGCAGCTGAGGGAGGATCTGACCTGAGGCGCTAACGGAAACGGACTTATGAGCACAGAAAAAAATCTACTGGGGACGAAAAAAAGACACAAAAGGATCCACCTAATTAAAGGAAAGTATAGAAGGCAATTTATAAAAAAAGAGAACCAAGTAAATAACCAAAAATAATCACAACCCAAAATTATCTAAATAGAAAATCAAGGCGACCAACAAAACACAAAGAGCCATTAATCAATTTTATAAGAGAACACTGATTTTCATCAAAGTTTTCTCAAACACAATTTCTAAGCATGTTATACAGCAACTGCCACTATCCTGAAAACCAGACATTCTTATTTCAATTTCTGAACTGTGATTTCAGGTTTAGTATGTTAAGCTAGTTATTAATGAAAATAAATACCAGTTGGTCAATATGAATATAATATAATAATTGTATGTGGTATAACATTCAGAGATTTTTCCTTATGTCAGTGATAATTTTAATATTGTTGTAATTACTTTAGCACCGAGCATATCACTGAAGTAATTATTTAGCTGCCAGATATGAAATGATGCCATATAAAGATATTGAGGGGGCATATTAAAATGAAAAAGCTAAAATAAGGTTGTTACATAAGTGTGCACGCCCTATTCTAATACTTTGTTGAAGCATCTGTTGACTGCCTCTGTGTTTCTCTGTGTTGCCCTGTGACTGTGACGGACTGGTGACCTGCCCAGGGTGTGTCCCACGTCTAGTTCAGCAATCCCTAGAGATCTGCACCAGACCAACACCACCCCCTCCTCCCCCAACCCTTATCCCATGACCCTGTAAGGACAAGCGGGTGTAAATAATGGACTGAACATATACCCTGGCTTTACTGTCCCGTGGTATCTAAAATGTGATAGATTATTTTACCCTTTTCCTGGCTGACCCCTTGTTATAGTGAGATTATTTTGGTCTTCTTTAATCTCTCAAACTATGATTCTAGATAAAGGATGTAGGGTAGTTGCAACTTTTTTTTAATCAGTCAATTAATCTAAAAGGAGATACTATTGGTAAATTACCTTACCTCAGCAAACAAGTGTTTTGAACTTAAAAACATTTATTGCACATTTTAAATGCATTATAAATGGAAAGCTCAGTTCAGTGCTCACAGCATGCCGGTTTGGACAAACAGTAGACCTAGGGCTGCAGCCAAAAGCTATATTACGTTTTTTGATTAACAAATGAATAACTGGTTAGCAAAAGAAGCATATTAGGAGCATATTTACAGACAAATAATGTTTTTTCATCTTAAATGTAATACTAGCTTGATGACTTCTCTGAGGGGGTTGTTATTTCAGGAAATGGCATGTTTTAGAGTCTGTGTACTCCAGTTAAAGATTATTTGACTACCAAATTAGTTGATGATTATTTTAATAATCGATTAGTACCAATTAATCCGATTAAACGTTTCAGCTCTAAAAGGATCCAAAAAGCAAAAACATCTGCTTGGACAGCTGAACCTAATCTCATTTTAAATAGGATGCTTGTAGTTGATGGCAGGTGCGTACCAAAAAAGACAGAACGTTGAAGTTAAATCAGAAGGTGCTTCAGCAAATTGTTAGTTTAAGGATTTGCAAATTTATGCAATCAGGATATTTTTGTAATTTTAACAAGGCTGTGGACACCTTTTAAATCTGCTTACATCTGCCAGATAACATTCATGGAACGTGTGCATATATCGGGCAGAGATGTAAAACTCTCACAGCTCTGTTTCCTTCCAGAAAACATTCTGTGCTTTTCAGTGAGATGCATCCTTAAAGTTATCGACTAACACAGCTGACTAACAACTTTTGTTGTTTTCTCTCTCTCTCTCTCTCTCTCTCTTCTCCTTTTGTCTTCTCCTTGTAGTTTCCCCACAGGTTAACATGCCCAACCCTCCTCCCCCGCCCCTTCCTCCTCCTCCTCCACCTCCACCTCTTCCTCCCGTATCCGTGGCGCCTCCCTCTCCTCTAAACAACGGGATTCACTACACTTTTGTCTAACGTGAAAAAAAAAAGACGAAGTAAGACCCTAATTGCATGTTTAAAGCCACTCCAAACGTTCTGGAGGAATTACTGCTTGTCTGAAACTGAAACGCTTTATGCTTGCTGCCGTGTTGTGATTGGAGGAAACACATCTTGTCAGGGCTGGGGAAGCCCTGCCTCTGCTCCCATTATAATCAAAACAAACATCTGCAGGCAGTCTGCCCGTCCCACTGTGATAATTGTGTGTAAATTGTTCTTTTCCTTTCTTTTTGTACTGCTGCCAAAATATTTATGGGCGGCTGATGGGAGGAAAGGTCTCAGAAGAACATGCCTGCTTGTAGCATTGTGTGTAATTAACAAAAGAGACACCTTTTGATTTAGCACCTTGACAGTTCACTCGTCAGCACAGCTGCATTCCTCAGCACCAATTAGCTCCCCATCTGTAGCATGGCAGCAATAAGTCAGATGGGGGAAAAAAAAATCTATCACTGTTGTTACTGTAATGCACAAAGACAGCTTGTCTCATCTCTTTCAACAGAACAAAACAATCTTTCAGGCAGTAAAGAAAAATATTGCAAATTTTTTTTTAGCTATGTACTGAACCATAGCTAAAAAAATAATATTTGTTATTTTCTTAATAAATAAATATTAAATGGTATTCCTGATTGGCTAAAATGTACATACTTTTATCAGAAGATTAATTATTGTGTAATAAACAACCATACAATTTCCCTGTGGTTGAAGACATAGTGCCGGTCAATACTGAGCGTCAGATAACACATTTTACAGTAAAGCCTAAAACTATTCATACTCCCGGCAGGTTTAGATTTTGAAGTTAATGCACTCAACCAGGAAGTTGTTTTGTTTGTTTTTTTTTGTTTTGTTTTTCGGAAGAGAAATTAAACGATAATATCTTAAAAGATGATAAAACAAGAGTTTTAATCTTGGAAAACGAAATATCTATCAAGTGATTCTTGCCCATACTCTTCTCAATAATCAGTGGAGGATAAAGTTGTTGGCAATAAAGCAATCAAACCCTTCCAATAATTGTGGAGCGGCCTTCTGCATGTTTTCACTTGTGTTTATGATTTGTCTGTGTTGATGAGCTCCAAATCTTTGAGATGGGAAAGCCTCCTCGCCATCGCCCTAATCTTCAACACCTCCCACAGATTCTCTGGGCCGCTCCAAAACATTGATATTACTTCTAGTCAAAAGAAGCATGCAGGTTACAAAGTTATTTTACACCTACGTCTGTCTGGGGTATGAGTAATTCTGGGCCGTACTGTTAAGTAGTTGTGATGAGCTTTTAGCCTTGCTTTAAAATGATGCTGATCTTTGTGTTGGTTTCCTTTTTTTTCATAGTCCTAATCCCCACAGTCTCTCAGTTTGTGGACGAGTCTGTGGGGATGCATTGAATGACACAGAGCTTCTTCTTCTACCCCTAATTGTGTTTAAATTAGCTCCTTTCTCTTTGAAAACTCTCTTTTTCCAGATTTGTGTTTTTTTTTCCCCTTTATCTTCAAATGTTTTGCTTTTCTAACCCTAAAAGAGATGTCGGTGTTACTTTTTTAAGATTAATACCATGTTGGTTTGGATTTTAAAAGGCGCAATAAAATCCTACATTTCTGTGTCCGTATTCTGAAATCCAAACCCAGGAAATCTTCTGCACCTCCCACATGTATCAGGAAACTCAAGCCTTTTTATTTGCTGAGGCATATTGTTCTGCTGAAAATATTTGGAAATTATTTTAGTTTCATCAATAATAACACACAATTTCCTCTTTTCTTGGCGTATAACTAGGCACGTCCCCTGGCCACCCAAGGGAACATGCTGATCAAGAAAGACAGATGTGTGCTGATCTTCAAAAATCAGGAAATGGCTACAAGAAAACGCTTCTTTCCTGTAAATACATCCGAGTGATAATTAAAAGGTTTTAAATTAGACTCTTGGCTGTCTTGCAACCGCACTGTCACATTTGTTTTAAGTGTGAGATAATCCAATTTAAATAAAAGATTCAACTATTTTAATTTCATTTTTCACAGCTTTACTAGGGGTGCCAACACATGTGGAGGTTGCTGTATTTAAGTATAAAACACACTAAATTTCTGTAGAGGTCATCCAAGTCGATTGTTTTTAACCTAAAAAACTACAAGCTGGGATTTTCTTTTTATTAATTTACTCTTTCGTCATTTATTCAGTAATTATATATGATTTGGCTTTTGTGACAGCTTTTCTTAATGCATTGCTGAGAATAACCGTCGGCTTAGGCAAGTTCGCAAGCTTAAAACCGTCTTAAAAAGCCGTAAAACCTGCGAGTCTCAACTACTTCACTGTGTTTAATCAGGATGTTGAATGCTGAACGTTGTTCCTTATATTAACTATCTTTGTTTTTCTCATTCTCAGCTCAAGCAATTTCTGGACACTGAGGTGCTACTTCAAAAGGAAGCAACTAACTTCTCCAAGAAGAGAGGACTTTCTTTTAATTTGGACACCTTTAAATGCAGCAATAGGGAAAAAAAACAAACAGTAGTACAGTTTTAACTCGAGGCTTACTCAGGACTCGCTCTTCTGAAGTGTTTCTTGCAGCTGAAAGCATTTTCTGGAGACAGGCTGAAGCAGTAAGAGCTGCTGTGCTTATTAACTCTAAAAGTGTATAACATATATTAAACTCATAAATAATAATAAAAAGTATTTTCTACAATTTATTGCACTTTTTCAATTGTACATTGTTTCATCCTATCATGACCATATTGCTCTCTCTCTCGCTCTCTCGCTCACTGGTCATTATTGAATCTGAGCTTTTTTTTTTGATCAGCTAGAGAATGTTTTTAAAAAGAACATGTCAAATGCATCATTAAAATAGTATTTTTTAATGTCAGTATTATTCTTACACCAAGCTCTATGAGATCTTCTGTGTATGTACAGTACCCATAGCACTGCCAGTCTTCTTTAGGCTTATTTTTGCTTACGTCAGGATGAATCCCTTCAACGTATTTTTTCATGGGAAGGTTGAGAGAGTGAGATTTATAAAGATGTGAACATTAAAGATCTTAACACAGCATCTGAATCATTATATTCCTTTCATTTATTGACAATTGCTTCAGATTTAATTGGATGAGATTGCGCAGGGAAAAAAAGCAAACTCCATGCAGAAAGATCCCAGTTTGGGATTAAAACCCAGGATTGTTTTACTTCAATGGCCACACTGTTACTATCTGCACCATCCGGGAGAGAAATACATCGTTATTAGCATGCATTGCTAATCGTGCTTAGCAAATCCCACTGGCTTTCAAACCTGGAACTGGAACACTGGGTTTGACGTCCTTCCTCCAGATCCTTTTGGAACATGGCTTCCTGGTTCACCGTCATTCGCTTCTTTCGAGAGTTTATAGAAATGTTTACTGCCATACTTTGGATGTGTTTTTTTTTTTGGCTTTATCGTTCAGATCTACAACATAATTAATCGGTTTTGTGTTTACTTTGCAAATAATAGGTACCAGTACAACTAAAGGCAGCCCAACTACAGTTTGAGAATCAAGGTGAAAATGGAAATCAGCTAAAGCAGGTGTGTGTTGACCTTCATTAGCCAAAAAAAGGCTACAAACAGCTAGATTTATGTGCAGACAGAGTAATAGATAAAATGCTTTAAAACAAATGGAACTGTGACAAACAAGGCTGGACAATGATCCAGTTTTATCTTACCAACATGAGCAGAATGCTGAGGGAGATCTCTGTAGCAGAACTGTGCCAATCAAAGATCAATTTCAAAAAATATTAAATGGGCGACATCCCATTGATTAAAGTATAATTTATTGTTTTCGCCAATCATTCTGGAGCAGGCTGCTTACGAGAAACAAGTGGTAAGTGTGAAAATAAACACCAATCGTCACCGTGTCCAACATAATAAAATGATCTGTAAATCCAAGGGGGGAAATGGGAGTACGTTTTACTTCATGTGATGCCAGAAATTACTATTTATCCTCAACTATTATGCACCATTCCTTTGCTGATGATATCCCAAACCTGTAAGTCGAATCTTAACTTTCCACCAAAAAGAGCATTTTTCCCCCCCATCATTATGTTTCATTAATGCTGTTTATCAGCTATCTTTTTATTCAAATCGTGTACAAAGAATACGTACAAACTGTGCACTCTTCACAGCTCCGAGATTCTCTTTGAACTTTAACATTGATTGCCTTGACCCATTAAACTTCATTCTTTTATTTGAAAGAAAAAAAAATGAGAACCAAACTATGGCATGCTCAAAGGAGGTGAACTTTCAATACAAAAAAGAGAGAGGGCCTTCTTGAAATGTTTCTTAAGTTCAAAGCGTTCTCCATCTCAAAAGGCATTTTTAATTCCGTGTATTTTCATCTGAGAAGGTAGAAGCTAATAACTTTGGATTCTTGAAGCACAAAATTCATATCTTTAAATCATGAACTATCTCTCCACGTTGCAATTGTAAAAGAAAGCTCTGAGAAATATTGAGCTTTCAGGTTCAAAAGGAAAATAATATGGAGTGTGTTTTTGAATAGAAGGAGCACACGTGCTGCTTTTGCAGAATATTGCCGCTTTGAGCACAAATATTTATCACGTTGCGTTCATTTACGAATCCCCCTGCCGCTTTTACAGATCGGATATGATGCACTTTTAACCGATGCAATGCCCTCACACCCTGCCCTGCTCAGAAAGCCTTTTGTGTTACAGGCTCCCTCCCAAGTGATGTCTTTATCCTTAATTTGGAGAGTAATTATTTTAGCTCCTCCACATAAGGGTGAGGATTTGAAAACACCTGAGAGAGATAGAGAGGATGCACCTCCCTCTGCAGCTGCATCCTCTCAGCTCGCGTGTCTCTCCTCCAGGATCGGGGGGCCCCACAGAGCCTGCTGGCCCTGGTTCCTCGAAGACCAATCGCATCTTCTGTACTGCTTATTTTGCAATAAGATGGGATGTTTTTCCCTCCTCCTGCAGAAAAAAGAGAGAGAGAGCAAAATTCACCCAAGACCCTCCACTGAGGATTGTGGCATTTCCATGTATTGACGTTTGGCTGGTGGTTCATATACATTTGTTATTCCATGCTTTGGACTTCAAAGAGAATGAAAGAGGGCCCTATTATGTTAATTGGTTCCTGTTCTGTTAAACGCAATCAAGGCCTCCCGCATTAATCCTTTACTAAATACTTACTGGCTTCTCTTTTCAGAGGAGGAGAGGCTGCTGCTCAGCATCCTGACAGGGATGTTTGTTTGAGAGTAGTTTGAGCACATGTAAATAAAAGATGATGAGAAGCAGTAAATAAAATGTCTCATTTGAAACCCTGAACTGAAAGAGCCTCGTGTCATCGTTTGGAGTTTGCTTAAATTGACATCGACTTGTTTAAGGCTTTTTTTCTTCTTTTTTTTCCACACGTTTTTGTTCTCTTTTCTGTTTCTTTTTGATTGAGAAGAGGGAGCCTCTTGACACCACGCTGAGGAGTCTGACCTTGTTCTTAGGTCCGTGTTGTTCACTACGCCGCACAAAGAATTTGTAACATATTCGCAGTTTTCCCCATGGTGGCAGGAAGGAGAGGAGAAATCAGACAGCGATTCCCAGTGATACCTATTTCCCCTCGCATACATCTGATCGGTAATACAGCTTGGCGCCTCCTTTTGCACACACGGTTGGGATCTCAGATGGTAGTCCAATTGTACAAAATACAAAACCAAGAGAGGCGATGCAATAGGTGCTTTGATTTCAAACGAGTATTTTATGCTGTTTTATCATTTCTTTTTTCTTTTCTTTTTTCAAGTTCCACATGCGGTACATTTTTTAATATGTAAGAAATGGAATGGGTTAAATTATTTAAGAGTGAGGAACCGCTGAATATTCTTCCCATCATGTGTGCGTGCTATAAAAAGAATAGAGGGGAGGCTGAATAGGAGTCAGGCTGCCCTAGCAGCGAGTAGAAATTAGAATATCAGATTTCAAAGCCTCTGTTTTTGCGTTTAAAAAAAAAAATGTTTCATACAATATATTTGTTATGTGCAGAACAGTGTCGTTAATTGCTTAACATGAATAAGACAAGCTAGAGAAAACAATTTGTCTTGCATAAGTGATATAGGAGGGAGTGGAGAAGTTGCTCTGTGTTTCAAACAATGAAGGAAAAATCGTGTGTTCCTTAAATGGAAAGCTGTTACAATACCTACAGTGAATTTGGCTTTTTATACATTAAAGCCATTGCTTTGCAAATGAATGAAATGCCCCTGGGCCCTTCTCTTTAACCTAGCAGCTCCACACACACACACACACACACACACACACACACACACACACACACACACACACACACGCGCACACACACGCGCACACACACACACACACACATCCTAGTTTAATGTGCATAGGGCGGACCATGTTTTCTCTTCCATTGACTTCCATTCGTCTTCAGGCCTTTCTATGGCCTAACCCTAACCTTTACGGGCTGATCCCTAAACCTAACCTAAACCTAATTGACAGCATAGTGCTAACCCTAACCCCTAGCCCATAATAAGAGTGAGGACATTTTGTCAGACCTCACTTTACATCAAAGTCCTCACTTTGCTAGCAAAAAGTGTTCTCGCTCAGCTGCAAGTACAAGAACACACACACGTGCTAAACTGTAAGGAGGAAACCTACCAAACAAGAAGTGCATCTTGTGTTTAAAATCTGTAGTGACATATAAGTCTTTTTGTGTCTCAGAGAAAAGCACACGACTTCTTCTGCGGGTATAAGATGCTGCAATTTATGAATGTGTTCAGTTGTAACACCCAAAAGGTTTAAGTCTACAGCTGAAAAGGGAAAATTCACATTTTGTTCCCACACCTTTTCTTATGGTGTGTGTGTGTGTGTGTGTGTGTATATTTGTGTGGTTTGCTGGCACTTTCTTTTACATGGAAAACAAGAAAAATCTGTTTCCAGAAGCCTCCCCTTATATTGCTGGTCAAGACTCGCCGGGCTGCATTTCTGCTTGCACGTGCATTTATATTAACATTGGCACAAGCTGTGGGATGATGTCCTTGATAACTATATAATTAGAATTGGCATGTCGCACTCCTTATTTCAACACGATGAACCAATGGTTTGCTGTTAACTTGAAAGGAAATATTAGATCCTGACTAAACTTTGATGAAATCCAGAGTTGCGAGTAGGAGATTTGGGTCAGCTAATGAGAACAGAGCATCCCACCACACTCCAAGTCCAACTGGGAGGGAGATGATTTGCATGAATGCAAATGCTGCTGGAGGTAATTGCACGCGCTGGCTTTCACGGGGCCGTGTTGGCTTTCCAGATCTTGCTCGTATGCGACCACATCTTGGCAGAGAGCACAATCGTTTCTCCTATACAGGTCAGAGTCTTTTTAGCTCTTAGAGAACATTTATTAAATTGTCTGATATTGAAGATCTTCTCGCAGGGATGAAAGAAAGTTATTATTTTAGGCCACAACACAATAAAATCTAGTTGTTCCAGGATGGGCTACAGAAAAAAAATGGTCACAGGCTGTTTTTTTTAATTTAGAAAGAAAAAAAACACAAGAAAATAAGAAAGGGATATTTTTGCTCTTTCCCCGAAGGCTATTTAAAAGTCATAATAGAGTAGAGCAAATCAGATAACACGGCACTACACATCCTTTCTGCTCCATTTCTTATAGCACTGTGATGTCCAACAATGCTTCCTAATTAGTCTGATCTAATTAAAACTGTGCTGGTTTCAAACCTGGGCCTGAATAGTCGCAGCGTTCAGAGAGGTGCTCGCAAGTGAAACACACGGTCAGAATCACTTTTGTCTGCAGAGAGCTTCAACAGAATGTGTTATTAATTCTTGATGATCGCGTATGCAATGCCAATAAATGCCAATGTGTGAGGCTTAAAGTTAGGCCTTCTTCCCCATTAGATGTGAAAAGTTGTGGATTGCCAGGAGTTTTGAGTTCAGATAATTGTAAAATCCCAATGAAAACGCTGATCTCGGCATTCACGTAAGCCTGAATCGTGAATCGGCAGCCCACCTTTGAAAAACTTGTTCCATCTGCACGGTAATCAAAGTGCCCCCCCACCCCCATCACCACCACTCCACCCTCAGCCATCATCACTCACTGACTGAATGGTGTTCTCTAATTAACCATGCAGAACAGGGGGAAGAACACATGTTAATTTAATGTAACAAAAATGTTGATTTTCATGCACTCTCCTTCTCAAATATTTATGGGCTAGACTTGAAGCTGAAGATGCATCAAAGACTCACAGGGTATGCAAATGTGTCTGCCTTACCCCCCAATAAGTTGGACTGTCTTTTTTTTTTTTTTTTTTGCTCTCCACACAGCCCTCCTGCACTACCATCTGAGCTGCAAAGAGGAAGCCAAGCAGTCCCCTCTTTAAAAATAGTAGGCCTGCATTTGTTTTTTTGTTTGTTCTTTTTTTTTTTTCAAGAAAGCTCTGGTATTTACTGGCACCTGCCCAGCTGCTCAATACAGTGCATGATAAAATCAAAAAGTGGAAACTACATTTTTCTTTGCAAAATCGTTTTTTTTTGTTAAAGCAGGTCAAATTTTCCATTTTAAAGCAATGTTGCTGAAGGGACACAGAAAAAAAATCAATAAAGATCTGAAAGACATAGGCGCCCAAACATGACCAAAACAGGATGAGCTTTACCTTCAAAAACTCCAAGGCCCACACATAGGCTGATTTATTCTTGTCTGATTTTGCAGGACGAAGAGCACCCGAAGGTGTTTTTCTTACGGTGTCCAAAAGGTGGCGCATGAGGCACGTTCAACAAGCACTTCGGTCCGGGAAAGGAAAGAAAAGCCAACTGCTTTAAGTAACTGCATTTAATAATAAATAAATAAAAACAGAGACCCCATATAGATAACCGTGCGTGGATTTGGAAAAAAAAAAACACGGCGTCGGTTTTTCTTACACAATCATAGTCATATACTTTTAAAACTTCTCTTGTTCTGAGTGTCTGCTCAAGTTTGTGTGTCTAAAGAGGTGGAGAAAGTTTAAACAGGGCACCTTTATTTCTTTTTTATTCTCTCTGCAGAAATAAAAGCGCTTTCAGATAAAATAACAGGACTTGAGGTGGAAGAGGGTCTCTGGAGCAGCAGCTCTGTGACGCTGCTCCTGCCTCTGCCGCAGTTGCTGGGTTGGCTTTTACCTTTTGCCTCACCTGGAGATGAGAGAAGAGAGAAATTCAGACGCGCTGGATTCTGATCTGATGCGATGCTGTGGTCGGGTTGTACATCTCTCTCTCTCTCTCTCTCTCTCTCTCTCTCTCTCTCTCTCTCTCTCTCTCTCTCTCTCTCTCTCTCTCTCTCTTGCTCCTTCTCTGGCTCTCTGTCACTCTCTCCCTCCCTCTGTCGCCCTTTTCTTCGCTTCTCCTCCCTCTTTCAGCTCGATGACACTGCGCCGTTAACAATCAAGAGTTTCCTCCCGCTGTCCATCTTCCCTCTCTGTAAGTAAACTTTTATTTGTTCCTCGTTGCTGAACTTCAGAGTTCAAATTTAAATGTCTCCAACAAAACGCCGCCGCCGCCGCCGCTGCTGCTTATTTAGATAAGACTATTCTCCCATCAGTGCCATTTATGGCTTTCTTCTTATGTATCTGCGGTTCTGTTGAAATTTCTTCACTTTAGACAGAAGCGGGCCTCCGCCTCCGTCTCGGATCCAAGCTGATAATCTGAAACAGATGCTCATCCAAGGCAGATAAATGGCGCCTTGTCATGGCAACCTGTTTACTTGTGCGTTCACGTCTCACGTCTTAATTAATTTGTGCGGGTCAGTGATAGGAGTTATTGCTCAAAGATCAATTTCAAAAACTATTAAATGGGCGACATCCCATTGATTAAAGTATAATTTATTGTTTTCGTTTTTGCTCAAATGAAACTACAAAAGAAAGGATTTCTGGGGCCATGGTGCAGATTTTTTTTATTTTATTTCAAATTTCAATTTCTAAAATTTTGTGATCGGTCGACAGAAAAAAATTGGATGTAATTTACAAAAATCTGAAGTGTGACTATATATATATATATATATATATATATATATATATATATATATATATATATATATATATATATATATATATATATATATATATATACACACTAATACATTATCCAATACAAAAAATAATAATAATGGCAATAAAAGAAACGCCTCGCGTAATGAGAAGATTCTAGGATAATTCTTTTTCGAAACAGTTGTTTTAAATTAGCTGTAATTTAAAGACTTTGAGACGGAGTGGCAATTAAAAGTTGTTGGGTTTTATTTTTATTAATCTTTTTTTAAGCAGGAGAGAATCAATTACTTTTCTTCTTCCTGATAAAAGTGCAGTCAGATATCTGATCTGTTCGGCTCACGCTGCCCTCCTGCTACAGTACCTGGACGCCTTTTCCTTCTGCATGGGACCACGAATAGAACAAGAGTCAGAACTTTACCCGTCATCTAGCAGCAGAAATAAAAACAGAGGAATAATAATAATATTAATAATAATAATAATAATAATAATAATAATAATAATAATAATAATAATAAAGGTTGCCGTGACTACTTTACCCCCCCCCCCCCCCACACACACACACACACACACACACACACACCAAAGTCCGGGCAGAAACAATCATCTTCACTTTTATTTCATCTCTCTCTCTCTCTCTCTCTCTCTCTCTCTCTCTCTCTCTCTCTCTCTCTCTCTCTCTCTCTCTCTCTCGCTCGCTCGCCCACATCTCTTGTCTGGGAGGAGGTGGGGTGAGAAGGAGGGGGGAGAGTCCTGCCTCTTTGCCTTCCTCAGATCAATGCCCTGGCCACTCACTTTCTGATGTTGCACGACGGGAAATGCTTTGAATACTTGCGACATGGCTGCGCGCATTGATTGCCAAGATTGACAGCATCTCCAGCTCCTGTAGTCTTCTCTTGTCCGAGTGCGCGAGAGGAGGGAGATAAAGAGCAGATAGGCAAACAAAAGAGAAAAAAAGGTTCTCGTAGTTTTCTTCTTTTTTTGGACAACCGAACTTCGCCGAGTCTCTTGGATCCCACGCCACCAGCAGCGCCACTTTTCCTGTACATGGCCCCGTGTGCGCCGAGTCAAGTTTTCGCTCAACAGATAGCAGCTCGCTGATCCTTGTGAACTCTTGCGTTCGCTGCGCACAAGGGAAGGACGCGCAGTTTCTCTCCTCCGCGGCTCTCATCGTCAAGGTAAACCACACGCTGTGGCGCGTTGTCCTCCTGATTATTCCTGTTGTTTTCTGTTTCAGCGCGAGCTGTCATTAAAAGCGCCCCGCGCGTGCCGCGCTGCGCCGCGCTGCGCTGCGTGCTTTAAATCAATGCGGGAAGAGTTTCTCACGCGCCGAGTTGGCACGGGACGGGGAAGTTCTGCGGCGAAGAGTGAGAGTCAAACTTTGATTGTTACGGCTGTCCTCGTGCGGCGCTTGTTTTTTCCTATTTAAAAAAAATAATGATAAAAAAACTAAAACAAACCGATAAGACGAGCGGCGACAGAGGCGGGTTGTGTCCTGACTCGGAGTGGCTCTTGTTCGCAATAATCGTTAATTAAAAGTCCCGTTCTAATATTTACTTATGGTGATAAACAGTTGTTCCTTAAATGCATGACGTGTTAGAAAGTGTTGTGATGGTATTTTCTTTATTTCGCCTATGTTTGAGCAACGGCACGCAGCGCTGCGGAGTCATCAAACACAAGTCAAATGCTTTCATTTTTTAATAACTCTCACCAACCCAGCCACAATAAGTGTAGAATCCTAACCTCATTTAAGGCTGATGAAGGTTCGGCGTCTCTGTTTACATGTCCCCTAACTTTTTTTTTCGCCTGGTGGCAGTTTCACTTCTGTCCACACAGCGGTACCTTTCATTGACAGTGACGTGCGCCCTGGTAGGTTTCCTGTCTCTGCATGTGATGGCTGTGGGAAGCTTTCGCTCCACTTTTTTTTGGTACTTTGTAAATCACAGTCCCAACATCTTTCTCTCCGTTTAAACTTAACAGTGTTTGTGGCTTGTAGAGAAACAAAAATCTTTATTTGTTTTTTTCCTTTTTTTTTAGGACAGATGCGCAAAGTTCCTTCACGCAGCGCAGCTTGGGGATTTTTGCTCCTCTCAAACTTTCCCGGGGGTCGGGGGAATTGACCCCTTAAGAATGCATGAGCCGTAAATTAAATTCAACAATCGCAAGGCTTGTCCGTTCAGAGCAGATGTAGCCTACGGACTGCAAGAAAAGACTGTTCTTATTTTATCCGAGCCGAACTTTATTGGAGCGTTGGTCGTCCTGCAAATTAATATTTTTTTTTTATCGCTTCAAGGAATAAATAATTAAAAACCGGCGCTGATCAGCGTAAAGCTGAGATGTTAACAATGAACATACGTATTATTTTATTATTTTAAAACACCTATATTTAGTGCTTTGTTTAGTAGAAAACACATTTATATGATAAACGTAATTTAATAAATGTTTTTTAAGCATGAAGGATTTACTAAATTAACGCGCTTACACGCCGCTCCTTATTTTAGGCTAAACGCACTAAACAGACACGTCCTGTGTCCAAAATCAGCTGTGACTTTTAATCACAATTATAATAAAAGAATTGCATAATAATACATTCCAAACTTTTAGTCGACTGGATTAACATTTCCATTCATTTACAAGTCATAATCGAGCTTTATTCAGAACCCCACCTGTGGTTTAATAATATCAACTCTGTAACCATCCCCTGCCTCCCCCTCCCTCCCTCTCACTCTCTCTCTCTCTCTCTCTCCCCAAACCTGAAACCAGCTCTCCCGGACTGAGAAGTCTGTTAAAGTTTTCTCTGTTTTTCCTTTTTCATCTTCACCCCTCTTGGTATTTTGTTTCGAGACCTCTGTGCGGCCCGTTTACGCAGGTCTCCTCATAAGGTAAGGCGGTTCTGGAGCCTAAATGGCACATTTATAATTAGACTGCCCATTCAGCACATTGTCCTGATTGCTATACACGGACACTCGGCTCTGTCTGTGTCAGAGTTTGTCTCTGACGGCTGCAGCAGCTCAGCGTGTCGCTCATTGAAACAGCCAAAAAAAAAAAAAGGCGGCATACTCTGATGCCTACCGCAGCTCGGCTTTTTTTTTATCGCAAATATTTCACCCATGCTTTCCGATTAGAGAGCAGCGCCTCTCACCTAATGACCTCGATCATTTAAAGCCCTATTTGCAGATTTCCTCCATCTCGATACATCTTTTTAACGGAGGAACAGTGCCTTTTTGCAGTCCAAGACACTTTCCCCCCCCTAATTAGGCATTTTACTAAAGTGAATTTTTGTCCGTTGATTGCCTGACAACAAAAAAACTATCTTTCCACTCTTTTGAGGGGCTGATCCAGATCTCAGGGCAACTCGGGCTTTTCGTTTGCAAGCAGTAAGATTTTTTTTCTGCACAAGACGCTGCTTTGTGCCATGGAGGGAGTGCGAGGATTTTAGGATTTTCATATTGGCAGAATGCAGAAACCCACCTGCCTCACATGTCCTAACACATCCTGGACTGTTCAAGTCCAATCCAGTATCTTCCCTTGTGTGTGGAAAGTGTGACATCGCAGCTGGGGTTCTTTCCATTGTCATATTAATATTGCCACAATATATCTGAGCTGACTAGATATGAAGTGGACCGGTCGGTCTGAAAATGCAGTTTTAGACCTTCTCTCCACCTGTCCACATGTAAACGTGTCTGTTCAAAGCTTTTTGTGCAAGAGGGATCAAGGAATATTCCGTGGAGACTGAGCTGACTACATTTATATGATGTTACACTACACATTTATTTTTGTGTGTGTGTTTTTGCTCATTTTCACAAACTTCCTTCAGGTTCTAATCGTGAACTTTGGTCCTTTTTTTTTGGTTTTGGACGTGTAAATGTTCACTTAGAAATTTTCTGATTGATGAAGCTCATGGGATAAACTATCCTTTCTCAGGGCGTGATTTGAAGGTATTATTTTATTTCAGTGATGATATATGTTAAAAGCAATAAAGCGTTGTTTTCTTTCATGATCAAGCCTTGCCGGTATTCAAATGAAAGTGTGTATGCAGGTTTCTCTTAGTGGCATTGCTCTGCAGCTGCAAGGTTTTACACAGACTCGTTGCATTTTTCATTCCTTGCAGAATCTGACTTTCAGAACTGAAGAAAAACCATGATCTTGTTTTTTTTTTCTTTTTCACTTGAATGGATACATTCATGTAATAAAAGCAACAACAAGCGTTTATAATTACAAGCGTTTTATACAAATTCAGCATTTTGATCAGGTTTTGTCCATCTTTCTGAGAGTTAATATTTTTCATTTTTGTAAATTTACCCTCACTATATGTTTGGTGTGTGTGTGTGTGTGTGTGTGTGTGTATAATTGATAGAGTCCCATTTTGCTTCAGTATGCTTCCTCGAGCAAGTTACACTTTCCACCGCCGATACTTCACGAGTGCGTCTTCGCTCTCCTGTTTAATTTGAAAAACCATATTAGAAAACGGCGTTCTGCCTCACTCAAACAAACATCTCCCTGACTGCGTAGCTGAGAGCATGCACATTGCTTAATCTTTGTAGAAGTATGGCAAGTTTGCTGTTTAGGTGACCAGAGGCTGCTGTGGGATGAAGCCAGGGAGAGTGAAGTATTATGGAGGAAGGGGAGCGGCTGAGTGGTGCATGGGTACCAGTTACTTCTTCTATGACTTGATGATAAACAAGATGAGGAGGAGGTAAACAACAGCAGGCTCCATAAAGGTAGAGGGGGAGTGCAGCAGAAGGCTGAAGGACCGCGGGAGATAATAAAGGTGGCAGCACATGTTGTGACATCTGTCTTTCTAAGTGTTATCTAATTTGCTGTAGAATTTCTCAACAATGATCAAAACTAATGGCGAGCTGCCACCGCGTATCCGTGTGTGGAGAGGAGGGTGTGGGAAGGCGTTGTTTTCTTTCTTTCTTTCTTTTTTTTAAACTGAATGCAAAGTTTCAGATGAATTGGTGAGATTTTAGAAAAAAGTCAAAATTTCATAAATGAACAACAGCTCCTCTTGTTTGGCCCATTTCACGTGGAATAGAGATGAAACCGAGGTTCAGCTGTGGGACAAAGGACACACAGTGGGTCATTATGTCTGTGTGCTGAGAGCATAACAGACAGACAGCAATACATCAGCTGTTTCAAAAGGCATCACGTGTTTGTTTTTTTAAAAGGCTGAATTTCATTTCATTGGAATAAAGATCTGTCTAATGTGAACGCGTCCTCTGAGTTAAAGGTGATGCTGTTTATAGAGAAAAACAGACCCTATACTCTGTGTGTGTGTGTGTGTGTGTGTGTGTGTTTGTGTGTAGGCACTTACTGAACATCAACACGGTCAGCGCTGTTCTTTTTTTTTCTTCTTACTTGATTAGATCTTCATGTCCCTCTGGTTGCTGTAAGTGAACAGTATTGCTGACATTAAAGGATTACAGATGAAAAAAAATATCTAAATATGTGTATCATCACAGGAACTGCATAATTGCACAAGTAACCTAAGTGGCCCATTTTGATCTGTATCATTCACTCTCCCACTGAATATGTTTTTCTCAAAATAATTGGACATTTTCTTTCAGTCCGTAGCATAGTTGCGCTTAATTAAGTTTGACTTCAAAATGCAACAGACTTGGCTATGGTAAGTAGCTCCATGTTTTTTTTAAATATATATATATATATATATATATATATTTAAACCTCACACATTAATATGTAGAACTAATTGGAAGGGTGTTGGTGGCCGAACGTCTCTGACACGGGTTCGGGGGCCTGTAATCAGGTGGAGGAATTAGCGGGGCTCATTGTTTTTTATGAATCAGATGAAGATTTGTACAGTGACTGTGTGAAGATGGTTGCCTGCATTTCCATATCAAAGGGGCACACAGTGCAGCAGCCGGGCAGTAATTAAAATGTGGTGGATTTTGGAGTCCCTGCACACACACTTATGCACAAAGAGCATACGTACGCACGCGCACGCACACAGATAGATGCCCCCCCCCCACACACACACACACGCACATACGCGGCATACAAACCAAGGCTGAGACCTGTCAGCCTGTGTGAAAAGAGTGCAGGTGGTTGAAACTGTATTTTAGTCAAACACTCATGTTCCTTATGCAGAAATTTGGGAACAGACGTCACTGCAAGTTTATAAAAAAAAGTAGGTGATAAAGGAAAAAATCAAAATCAAAGACAGGGCCAGCTTTAAAAGTTGGATTTTTTTTATTGTCACAGTTCTGGGGAACATCATGGTGGCTGCAGTTTGAGTGCAGCGCATACATTATTTTAGTCACTGTTTTGCAGGCACCATTCTTGGTGCATTTTTTGTTTTTTTTTTCATTTTAGTCACAGAGAACATCCAAAAATCTTTTCTGTCAGTGAATGCTTAATCGTTTCATACACAGATGGGTATGTTATGCGTGTGGTTTGGAGTGACCTTGCTGCAGAATGTGATGACTTTAAAAAAAAATGCAAGGGAATAAATCTGGGATCTTTCTGCCTCGAGTGTTTTCTGCCTTAGCAGAATTGTAAAAAATCTCTAAAGACCTGAGAACGCGTCTTGTGAGCGGACAAGGGAAAAGAGATTAGTGTTATGTGGGTTCTTGTGCTGCTCCCTCACAAAAGCTTCACAACAAGCCTCTTGCTTGTGATCCTCGGCATTGAGGTTGCATTAGGACCCCCATGGGTGAGCCGGAGCCTTGGAGGAAGCAGCTATGACTTGAGCCAGCATGGGCAGTAGGAATAAAGATTAAGGAGTACCATGTAGGATGCACGCATAGAATATTTAAGTTTCTTATTTTCTACAAGTTATCCTTTTGCGTCGCATAGTTTCAGAAAACGGTAATAATTTTGGTTCCCGAGAGACATGCCTCTCCAGTTAGACATTATCCCGTTGGTAGAAGCTAACAGCATCTGCCAGCTTCATCTGACACAAGATGTAAAATATGTTTCATGGTTGTGACTGAGGATGCCAGGATGACTTCATCACGCCATGGTCCAGCTCCACGGTGCACTGAGCTCTTTTGCTGGCACATCATTGTTTTCCGATCTGATTCGCAACTCGGTTTCTGAGTGAATATTAGCTTGTTTGGAGAGTGAACTGGTGCATGCAAAAACCCCTTGAGAAGCATATTTTGAAAGTCAAGTTTTTTTCTTTTTCTTTTAAAGACAGCCCTCACCGGAGCCCTACTCTGCCAGTGGTTCTAACTTTTAATCTCTTAAGAGTGTGTGTTTGTGTGTGTGTGTGTCGGCGCCCTTGAATGGAAACAAATGCTGATCACCCACTTGCATCATGGAGCAGCTACTGTGACATCTAAACCAGGCGAGAAAGTTATGGAAAAGAAAGGACATATTGGGCCGGGAATCAAATTCTCAACAGTTTTTCCTGTGGAAAACGCGAATGCACGGTGCCAAAAATAAATCAAAGTGACAAAGAGGGAGGGTGCGGGAATAGACGGTAATGTTCTTGTGGCTGAAATGTTGATGAAGTTAGCCATAGCATCTCTTCGAGCCCGGGCCTTTTGTTTCCTCTCTGAATCATCTCTTTATGGGCTGAAACTTGGATGTGCTGCAAAGGATTTGCTCTTAATGTACATCATGAGAAAATGGCTTCAACAACAAGCAAGCACAAGCTTTCTTCTGGTCTCTGTCTTTATGCTGCTCTTTGTCTGTCTTTGTAATCCTTTCACATGCGCACCGGGTAAATGGACGGGGGTGTTAGTGAAAAGATGATCTAAGAGCAGACTCTCTAATATTTAAGACGCTGCACAGATAATGATTTCGTGAACATGCTGCATCAGATCCCTCTAAATTTGAGGAAGCAGATCAGACTAATTTTCTTTAGCTTAAATAACTTATGTTTACAAGTTCCCCAACAGATATTTCATTCCTACTGGAGTGTGGAGTTTAATTATTAGAATCAAATCTTTAAGGTTAAAACTACCAGTCGTCAGCTTTTTTTTTCTTCTTGGGTCGATAATTCAGCATACACACTTTAGAAATAACTGTTGAGCACTTTGGAAACATGTCGCCGGGTGTTGAATTACACTTGAGGGACCTCTGTCTCGCTCAGCTACACATTCATAAGCAAAATGAGCCATAGCGATCCAAGCAATGCAAAGCTTGCGCAGTAAAACCAAAGAAAGTACCGCTTGAGATAAACTCCATCTTGAACGGGACCAAAAAAAAAAAAAAAAAAAAAAAAAAAAAAAAAAAAAAAGGAAATCTGCTGAAATGACAGAGAGCTTGCAGTTTGGCTAAATAGTCGATTTCCCATGAGGCTCTTTGACAGACTGTGGGGACAACCTCTCTGGCACACGCCACCCACCCACATACAATATACGCACACACAAAACGGAGTGATGTTTCTGCCCAGCATCACGGATATAAAACATCTGGGAGGAGGCTCGGCGTGCAGGCTGCTGATTGACAGGTTGGTGAGAAGAACAGAGGATGGTGGCAGGGGTAGTTCAGTCTTTTTGTTTCCAAAAACATGAATGAAAGATGGTCTGTTTTATCTACAGAAGTACGATCCGGGAAAAATAAATACACGCTGTATAACGTGCTGAGGAGCAGAAATGTACAGATTTGGAAAAAAATAGCGCATCATCATCATCTAGAGCCTTCTTACAACTTTTTATTATGATCTGCAACCCAATAGTTGTTTATTCAAAGGTGGTTCACCAGCTCAGAAAAGAGTCTTCAACTTAAAAATGATAAAAAGCGCTATACATCTTTAAGAGTTTTTAAACTAAAAGTACCGTGACCTTTCATTTCAACTCCCTGGATTTTAAGTCTTACCATAATCTTTGTCTTGGCCTAAAATATCCGGAAATGGCTCTTCAAAACCCAGGGGCAGCTCCAGAAAGTTTCGTAAGCGGTGGCCGTTTGAGGGTCCCTAAAATCCTGGGGGGGTCAAGCAAAACCAAACTCCCTGGTAGAATTACAGGAGTTTTATTTAGATATGTTTGTATGTTTCAATGGACTTGAAAATAAGTCCAATAAATACAAAACTTTAAAAAATGGCTGATCTAATATATCAGAACATGAAAATCTAGCTACCACAATAAAAAAAAAAATAATTCTCCATGATGCAGGCATTATTGTGAGTCAGCCAGCATTTTTTTTTCAAAAATTAGAAAATCTGACTCAGAATACAAAAAAAAAGCTCAGATAAATCAAACTGAAATGTGAATAGAGTACATGCAAACTCAAACCTAAACGGCAATAAATTATCAGGAGATTTGTTCAAAACCAAACTTTGACTTTATGTCCTCTTTGTTGCTGATTGACTAAACTGAAATGTTTTTTTTTTTCAAACATTTCTTGTGATTGTCAAATATACATTCATGAGTGATGTGCATGAACTAGTTTAACCCTAATGATTCGGCGGTATTTGCAAAAAACAATGTTCTGTCACTGTTATCTGAAACAGAGGAGTTAGAGTGGAGACTAAAGACCATATTGGATCAACTTTCACTTTGTAAAAAACTGCATAAAAAGTGCTTTGTGTTAGTTAAAGAGCAAGATCTTAAAGTAACAGAAACTTCCTCGATCCTTTCTGTGCAACGCTGCTTTGGTTTGGGGTTTTGCTTCAGCAGGGTGAGAGGCTTTGTGTTTTTGGTTAGGGGTGGGGCTCAGGGTATATATTGGGGGAAGTACAATGTTCCTCCTCATGCTTGCGAAAAGCTAAATTTATTGGTTGCCATCTGCAGGGTGGAGGAGTTTGGGTTATGGCCAGGCCAAAGAAAGGCTTCTAATTAAACAGTCATCATTATCAACTTATGGTCAGTGATCATCATCCCCAACACTGGTTCTCCAAGAGGAACATGGGATCTTTGAGGCTTTCCATGAAGCCAGTTCTGGACTGAATTAGAGTACAAGAAACAGGAGGAAAGTGCTAGCGAGAAGATTTTTTTCCCCCTCCTCTCTCTTGGCATAACCAGCAGCCTATATCCACTCAGGTTTAAACAATTATCCAACATCAGAGAATCCAGCGGAGCCTCAGCGCTGGCACAGCTATCCCGCTATGGTTTAAGACATGACCAAGTGTTGCATGTAAGCAGAGCTTTCGATAATTTTAATTAGCGCAAGAGGGGTGTGCCTGCAGTATCTGTATCACTGCTTCTGGAGGAGCTCTGCTTTGAGGTTGACAGTCCCTTAATATAGTATTTCATGGTTTGATATGTGAGTGACACACAGGCACTCTAAGAGGATGGCAAAATGGTTTATTAGGACCTAATTAGAGCCCTGTGATTAAAGGGGAAGTGACTGTGATTAGGAGACCTGCAGATGATGTGGAAACATGGATGAATATTCAGCGAAGGAAAAAAAAAGCAGTATGTATTAGCCTGTAGGTATTTGAATGTGTGTGTGTTGTAGATTATCTGAGTGCCTCAGAGCCTTGTCTCCCTCGGATCGACCGTGTTACGGTATCATCGCTACAGCAGATCTCTGCAGCAGGAGCTTTACAGCTTAAGCTATTAGGCACAAAATGCAAAGCCGAACATGTATCTGCAAATTCCCATTTGATGTTCTACTCTGAACACATCCGACATGCGACGAGCAGCTTCTGAATCTCATTTTTTTAAAAATAAATAAATAATAAATAAATAAAGGTGAATACTTTTTGCTTTGTAGTTTAAGTCGAGCATATAAGAGTGGATTTCCACAGTTAATTTAACATGAGAACCAAGAGGAATGTTGTGCAAAGCCTGGTCTACTTTAGGAAGCTTATGGAATCACACATTCTTGTATGTTCTGTTTAATCAGAGAGATAAACGGCCTGTTCTTATTAGCCTCCATCAATAGAGAGATTATCATTGGATTTTCTTTCTGTTCGCCTCGCGAAGCTGTAACTTTTCCGAATCCGCAATAGCCATCGGCCATTAAAAAAAAAAAAAAAATCATTTACGGGACTGTTCTGAAGGCTGCAGATTGACAGCAGGGCCTCAAGATTTTACAATTTCACAACTGACTTCCTCCTTAAAATGACACTGGCTTACCTGCCTATTACTCCCTTTGATTTCTACAGTACATGCTTCTGCGCTCTGAGAGGTATTCATAATAAGCTTAAACTCCACTGGCTTCATTGCTAAAGGGGGTGCTTATCTCTCTGCTATTCAGGAGAAAGATGGATAATATTTTTTCCAATTTCAACATTTTACTGTTTGGCCACACTCTGCCCCAAACCACATCAGAAAGGGGGCGGTCGGGGAGCACACATGAACACACACATGGACACTGACTCGAGTGTGCATCTGTCACATATGCACACACGCGCTGTTCAGGAGCATCCTTTGATCAAATTATTTTAACAGTTTAAATTCAGAGCAGCGAGCCTTGTTTCAGCAGATGTAGTCCTGTTAATATTTTTAGTTTTCCCATTTACTAAAAGAAGCGTGTATTCTTTTTAAAGTTGGGCTTGTCTTACGCAGTTGAAATGTGGTTTTGTTGCAGAAAAAGCAATCCCCACCTCATGACGTGACACACAATTTGGGCTATTATCTTTTTCATTTTTCCAGCCACTGGAATGCCTCAAGTAGTTTCAACCAAAATGCTCATATTTGATGCAAAATATATGTGAAAAGCAGTTTGTGGTGAGCGGCAGTAGCACTTTCGCTCGGGGGCACTATAATGAGAAACATGTGTTCGCAAGTGAAAAGAAAATATATTTCTTGTGACCCACCTGTTGTGCTGTTAACACCAGATTCAATTTGATATCATGTGGACAGCTGCTTCTGAAAGCCTCCTCCTCCTTCATCGCTCCTCGGCGGCACAGACACCTGGAGCTTCTTGGCCTGACTCTAAGGCTAGCGAACGGCAGCCCAGCGCAAATTCCTGAGCAGAAAAACTGAACCCGTACAGCAACAAGAATTAAAGCACATAATCTGTCTAAGTGTCTAGGCATTTTTTTTTAGCTTTGTCTTTTTGCTGCCTTTCACAGCTTAATCCAGTTTTTTTTTTCCTCTGGGGTGGATTTACATCTCAGCTCTCTGCCTGCAGCCCGAGCTCGCTGGATTTCTCAGTTTTACCGTAGCTTGTGCCATGCCGTAATGGGCGTCCAGGACATGATGGGAATATAATAACGGCTTGACGGTGTTTTTCTTACCCCCCCTCCCACTGCGCTGAACGCGAAAGCCGTCCAGAAACGTGGAATATATGGGGACTGGCTGTGATGTCAGTTGTTATTGCTGGATGTGCAACGTATTAAACTTTGGAGTATTTTCCATAATCTGCTGTGCAGAGAGCATCATGCCACAAAAGCCTCATTGTAGCTTGTTGGGTGTAGAGCCCTTTGCTCATTCTCTTGTTCGGTGCCCTTCTTTGCCACCTTCTGTGCTTCCAGTCCAGTCTGCAGCCTCTCTTCGTGCCCATTTCCTCTCTCTGTGCTGAAATCAATAGACAATAGAACTACATGGAATCTTACACAATGGGTAAAATCTTGCATTAACTTGCAAAGGAATAAATAGGCAATCATTTTTGCTTGGTCATGCGCTTATGATGTATGCATTAGAGAATCTAAAACGCAAAGCATTTTATGAACAACTCGACTTGGACTATGGAGGGTAATTGATTTGAAGTAACGGTTTGCTATTCTACTCTTTCGTTTATTTGCACGGTTGAGACTGAAATACAGCCTCTTTTCAATACAGTTTGGAGAGGAAGCGCTTCCTGTTTCCCGCTAATTAAATTTGCCTCTAACATATGCTGGCAAGAACCTTTTACCTTGTTTGACTTATTTATTGCCTGGCTGTAGAGGTAATTTGACCTTTCAATTCAAAGGCTCTTTTTTTTTTTTGAATCAAGAAAAAGGAGTGTTAAAGTCAATTAGAGTGGTAATCAGTGGCTCAAACACTACATTTGTTTCCTATGACGAGACAAGCAAAGCAGAGACTTGCCCTGGGCTCCGTGTCCTCATCTTCTGCCCCTTCAACCCCCTCCTAGGACAAAAAAAAATGACAGCTAAATGGGAAGAAAGAAACGGGCCGAGGCAAGAAAAAAGGACGAGAAGGAGAGAACGGGAAGCTAGGGAGAGAGGAAAGCTCCCCTACGGTTCCTGCCATGTCACCAGAGATTTGTGTCCTCCTGTTAAATCATTTCGCTCTTTAGAAGATTAAGAAGGCAGAAATATTCCTAAACCGATCATTTCCTCTCCCCCGAAATGGACTCATTTGCATTTGCAAACACTGCCATTAATTGCGAGTTAAAAAAAAAAAAAAAATCAAAGACAAATGACCTCTGTAAATAAAAAAAAGCAAAACCACAGATTTTAATATCAATTGAATGGCTACACAGGGGCAGGAAAGGCTACGCCCCCTCGACCCCACATTACTTTCACTTTTACTCTGAGGACACATGCACTTACAGGTCTTGTTTTTAATTACATCTCTAAATCTTTTTTAAGATTTTAGGCTTTTTTTTAACTCAAGTGAATGAAGTTTCCTTCCTATTATGCACGTCGGTAATTCAGTTTAATAATTCACCAAAGCAAAAAAAAGAAAAAAAAAAGACTGATGCTAAATTGCTTTGTAGATTGCAGTTTCTACCAGATTCAGACAAACAGAGAGAAGTGAATGACTTTCCCAACTTGGGTTATATTCCCCGCTCCCACATGCCAAGAGCTAAAACTAACACTTATTCAACTTGCAACTGCAATCAATATCTGCCAATTGATAATGTGTGACCATAATAAAAGACTTTTGTTGGGAAAGAATCAAACAGGGCTTCCATGCTTCATCCCCCCCCCCCCCCTTGAAACGAGGAAAAGTGTAGGATAATTTGTGGACTCTGATGCCTCGTTGTAACCTGATCATTTATGGATCAGTTGTTTTCTTTCTGGTTTAATTCACCATGTGATTGATTTTCAGCACGGTACCGATGGAAAACATCCCTGCTAAACTGCTCCTGAGATGGGGAATCATTTGAATACAGATGCTCGCGGCTTAGGCCTTGTAACTGGAAACCACTCAGAGCCCAGAGACAATTGGATGTTGATTATGTTGCTTCTGACAGAAGTTGCAAGTCCTTTGTACAAGGCAGACATATTTGCATCTAAATGCTTATTGTAGACATCTAAACAGCATAAAGCATGATTGTAAACGCCAGCTGTTGGGCCGCACTCAGAAGTGAAATAATAAAAAAAAAAAGGAAAATTGAGATGGAAATGTGCAAATTTTCAAACACTGGAGCTGGAATCAATAAGGGAGAATTGTTGGTTTGCTGGTTGTATATTATCAGGGGATTTGTTTATACAATCACATATGAGCCTATTTACAGTTAGCACTATATGTTGATTTTAACTGCTAGAAGACTCGCCTCTGTTCATCTTTTATTATTTGGTTACTGCTTCAGGCTGCCAACATCTCCCCCCCCCTTCCCTTAAACAATGTTGCATTACAAATGTCAGAATTTAGATAGATAATTAGATAATTTAGCCGATGTCATACATAAAACAACTGCTGTGACATGTTGGGCAGAGCTGCTTCTTTGGATCACTTGTGTTTGCAGACAGCTATGAACATGTCACTCTTTCCTTTCAAACGGTTGTTTGTGTGCATGTGCGTGTAAGTGCAGTCACATATACGTGGGTGTACTTGTGCATTTGCGTGCATGGTGCCCCCAAAACGGAGTGATGCCCCCGCTGATTCTGCTCCTCCAGCTCTTTGTCCTGCAGCACTCAGTGTGTCTGCCTCCTCGGGAGACTGTCAGGCTTCTCTAGTGTGGCTCCACACCCCCGGCCTCCTTTGAGGTGTTAAAAACTTCCATTTATGCATCTCCCTGGACAAGAAGAAAAAAAAAAAGGGGGGGAAAAAAAAGCACAGAGCCCATTTGAGTCCAGTAGCAACACAAGCAGACATTGTGGCCACGCTTCTCTAGCACTCATTTCACAGATTCTAAAACCAGTATGTGGTGAACAGGATTTGAGGGGCTAAAGTGCCCCACGAGGGCCAGGCGATAAGAGGGGAGAAACGCCACCGCGCAGTAAACGAGAAGATGGGTCCAGGAAAATAAACACATTACCTGGGAGACCCCCGCCTCCCCCAACTCTCACACAAAGCACCACGTCGAATGAGAAAGAGACAAGATTGACAAAAGAAAAAGGGAAAGAAACATGTGTGTATACCTTGGAAGTTAAGGAAAGAGGGCCTCCTCGGCGTGCCAAAAGACAAGCTTATTCTCTGTTCTCTCTTTCTTCACAGTCTTCGGAGTAAAAATAATGTGAGAGTGAAGAAAATAAAGAAGCATGGGTTGCACAGCAGCCTCTTAGGACCCGTTGGTAGTGAAAGCTGTCCACTGTGCAGGAAAACACTCTTTTTTTGGGTGGTTGTTTCTCTCCTTTCACTCTGCCTCAACCCTGTTACTGAATAAATGGACTTTTATTCCTGGTATTCGGTGAAAAGAAATGACAGATAATGTACTTGCCAAGCATATGAAAGCCCCGTTCATCCATTGCAATGCGTATCTACCAACCTTGTAACAAACGGACAGCAGCTCCGCTAAAAAGAAAAAAAAAAAAAATGCCGGCCAGTGTTTCACTCTCAACAAAGATATTTTAACAGGAGTGACATTCTGGTAGTCTATCTTGACACGCCGGCGTGAAACGGTTTGTGAGTGTCTGGTCTGATGAATTTCAGTGTCAGTGTCATGAGACAGAGAGAGAGAGAGAGAGAGAGAGAGAGAGAGAGAGAGAGAGAGAGAGAGAGAGAGAGAGAGAGAGAGAGAGAGAGAGAGGAAAAATGCCGTCTGGTTGAAACAGAGAGTAAAGATAAAAAAGAGAGACCTTTGTAAAGTTGTGACAGGTAACGGTGAGCTGGAGTAAATAACAGCTGTCTGCACGTGACCGACCACGTTTCCCATCACCGCATAACTCAATAATATGACGGATCTTTTGCACACAGCTGTTCCTTCCAGTGACCTGTGCAGGGCTTTTTGTTGTCTACAGCTGCCTTGGTATGCCTGAAAATAATACCCTCTCACTTTTGGCTATAGCTAGTAATGCTCCAGCCTTTTTCACAGATGATGAAAAACCGTAGAGCTGGATACAGAACAGTCAATTTCACTTGTTCAATTACAATATCAGACATTTCCGTGCCAGAATGGTTGTGCTTCACCTCTTTACCCCCTCCTTACCCTTTCCACGCTTTCCTTCGGGACCACTGTTACAGCCCCATCTCATTGCATCCCAAAGTCCCTGATGCAGTTTCCAGGCTGGCTGCTGCTTCTGCAGAGATAACCACGCTGCATCCAGGTGGGGAGCAAGCCTACTGATGGCATAGATTACTCTATTGTCAAAATAACTAACTCTGCAGAATTCCTACTTTAGCGTGTTCGGACGAAGAGGAAAGTGAGGATTTGGGATGAAGGATTGGGGGGATTTTTTATTTTATTTATATATATATTTTTTTGATGAACGTGCTGCAGATCTGGACGAATTCCAAGCAGGAGCTGAAGTAAAAGTTTTAGCTTGCCCATGCATATCCACACATGGCCACGGCACACATGCAGAGTATGCAGAAGGCACTCATCATACAACTGTGGAAAATATAAGAATACCATAGCTTAAGGTTGAATTTAGGGAAACCGAAGTGCAGGCATCATCGGATGAACTGTGAGAACAGGCAGTGATTGGTCTCCCCGTTGCTTCATGTAGCTGTGATGATAATGTTAATTAATTCTGATAATTCTGAGCCGTTGTCACACGATGGCTGGGCTGACCCAGCCAATATCAACAAAACAAAGGAGTAGGTGTGTGAGATTGTTAATATGTTAGCCTAAATATGTTTTATTTAAACACACAATTCTCATCTTTAAATAATATTTTTAGTTATTTGTTGACTTTTTCCAATCCAACTGTCCAAGATTCAGTGTTGCTTTCTGTCATAAGTAAATCTGCCCAAATCTCCCAGATTATGGGCTGGGCGATATGGACCAAAAATAATATCTCGATATTTTTAGGCTGAATGCTGATAGGCGATATTTATCTCAATATGTTTTTTCTTTTCATAAGATTATTATAAAAAAGGCATCTCTGAATCAAAGCTTTATCCCAAATGTCTGACAGGCAAATTCTTTAACAAACGGCTATAGAAGAATATGGGAAACAGCTCAAAAGTAACCTACTGGAATACATGAAAGTATAACTATAATGCAACATAAACCATCTTGATATAAATAATATCGTCTCATCTCATATCACTTTTTAAAAAATCTTGATATGTTTAAATTCTCGTTACTTGCCCAGCTCTACTCCCAGAATAATAATCAGTTGCAGCACGGCACGATTGTTGAGTTGGTTGAGGTCCTTCTTTTGCCCCACTGCCCGAACCACCACAAAGACTAAAATCTCCTTTTAATACTGTATAAATGCAGCTCCTTCCACATGCTGTTCTCCTTTGGGGCAGCTAATTTCTCCACTTCACCAATTTGTACCGTTGCAGTCTTGATCGTTTTGTACCCAGCATTTCCAGTCATGAACTGGGCTGTGACCCTCTGTCGCAGGGAATTGTGTGCTGAACTTGTGTCAGTTCACACCCACCTCATAGACAGTTTATATCTGCTTAGCGAACATTTTGTATGCTTCTGCCTGCCCAAACCTTTACATACAACGCATCCATCCATCCATCCATCCATTTTCTAACACGTCTATCCCTTGTGGGGTCACGAGGGATAGACGTGTTTTTTTCTATTTTTTATTTCATACACATTTAAGTCCTCAACTCACCAAAATAGTCAACCTGGAAAAACAGACGTTTACGCTATGATATGGAGACATGCAAAACATGGTGAATGTCGGAAAGAAATTAGAGGCACACAGAAACAAAACTACTGACTTTCATTGGTGTGAAATGTCTACGAATTGGTGAATGGGAAAACTGACCAAGGCATTCTGCTTCATGGAAAATAAAACAGCCCCAACCTGGGTTTAAAACCAAGTACTGATAGAGCGTAATATTTCACATTACATGCCAAATAAAAGCCATATTACCCTATTCTTACATTCTGCTTTTCTTTGAGTTTTTCTTGTAGCTACTATAAAACCTTCTCCGATTTGAAATTTCTTTTTTTAGATTTTTAATTTGAGCTCAAATTTGAAGCACGGGTTCAGCTGGTGCATGCTGTGTTTTACAGTGTTGCTACATTTTCATCTCTCCATGATTGGGGCGGAGCTAAAGAAAGTGAGGGAGGTGAAAGGTGATCAGGAGACACAAACCAAACATTTGTCGTGTAGTTTTAGGTTTATATGACTAACTAAAACTCTGGTCGTTAATGGGAAATAGAGGCTAAAACTCTGTGCGCCTGGTCACTCTAACATGGACGGAGAAAATTATATCTTGCGTGTCCTATGTCAAACAAACAGAATCTGAAGACTCAGTTAAACTGAGACGCTTGACTGTGTTTCATGTCCTATACTACAAGATTAAGGTCAAATGTCAATAAGAGTTGATATACAGAAGTTAAGATGGTTAGGATGGTGGTCCTTGTAGTTTGAACCATATATGTTATTCATAGCACATTTGTGTGGCACGTCTGGGTGAAGTAGTTTAAAAGTTGTTTTAGGACACTTACGTGTATTTTTTTTTCCATTTAAAAACCAATTGCTCAAGCTTTATTGCTTCCAACTATTTCTTCTTTTGTGAATGTGTGGTTGTGTGTCAGAGAGATTGTGAGGTTATGCAGCCAGAGCTGGAGAAAAAGGGCACTCTTTGACCGAAATGCCACAGGTGACTGTGAGCTCTCTGTTTTTGCCCCTTTGATCTCCTGCTGCATCAGTCTGTTTGAAACTTGTTACCTGTGAGCGAAACCTCGGGTATTTTGAGTGTAGTGAGATTATTTCAGCACAATCCTGTATGTCTCGCGCCGTTAACGATAAACCAAAAACTATTAAGCGGAATAGCTTGTAAAAAAAAAAAAAGAAAAAGCACTGATTGCATAATTGGTAATAAAGAGAGTTTGTTTAATGTTTCCTAGCCTGAGGTGGGATTGAAAAAAGGCTCTTGCATGCTGCTACAAGAGGCCAGTTGAGGCGGACTCCTACTGAACGGCAGGGATTTCTGCATTTTCTTCATCATAATATCATCTGGCTTTGCTCATTATTTGCAATTATAAATTCTTTTGTGATTTCCCCCACTCACAGAAATAATTAACTATAATAACCAGTGTATAAATAATACAGCACCCCATGTGTTATTAATCTCTTTGTTCTCAATTAACATCAAATCATTAATTCAAAGGTTTGTTGTTAATAATACTCTGTGATTACAAGAGCTCTCAGTTAAGTAGACAAAGGATTTAGTGAATTGCCATCAATGGAACATGCCTTTTATTCTGCGGGCAGAGACTGTTGTTGTGCACTGAACGTCTATTGAAAGTAAACCGCGAGTAAGTGTGAAGACAGGAGTAGGTGGCTGCATCTGGTGCTGGTTGTGAATGGTGAAATTGAGGCAGGAAAACTATTCAGATTACCAGTGTCAGGATGCTCCTTTCACACCTGGATTCCTGTTGCATTAAAATAAAAAAGACTTATAGTGTCCGATAATGTTATTTTTTTCATTTATTTATTTTTGCTTTGGAAAGAAACTTTATATGATCATCTATATGACAATAAAGAGAGGAATATCTTGTTAAAACGTGCAAAGAATCTTTCCAGGGTAAAATGTATTTATTTTTTTGTGGCGGAAGCAATGTGCTGCTGTATGGAACAGCTTTCCATTCAGCTGGGGTCACAGGGGTTCCCTTTACTCCCATTGTCACTTCTATAGCCTCAAGGCTGCCACATTCAGGCCCGTCTCACTCTGTTAGCCCTCCAGCCTCCCCCGCAGCAGACTCTGCTGTGCTCTGACAACAATGCAGTGGCCGTTCCATATATTTATCCAACCTTGTTGATGGTGGCTTATTGGCCCTGGCCATGGAAGACTGAGGGGCCGCAGTACAAATTAGTGACAGATCAGTTAAGCATGACCTCAAAAAACCCTTGGCCTTGTTTAATTGGCAGTGCAGAAGCAGACTAATTGTATAAATTGGCTGGTAATGAGATCCTGGCTTATTGTGAAAAACAAGCTAATGTGCGAAAATGAACACGAACAAGCCTGAAGCTTTTTTCAACTCCTGGTCTGATAACATGGTATTTCTGAATTGTCATCATTGCCTAATTGTGGCTTATCTGACTCAGAGTCTTCAAAATGTAACTTTTTTAGCAACCAAGAGCACTCCTATCCACAGCTGCAACATGCTGTAGATAATGAGGGATTGCTGAAAAGTTAATTAATTAATGTAATGCCACCACATGCCGGTCAGGAGGAGGAATGGGTGCAAAGTCAATGATTCTACACTATTGGCTGTGCTTCAGTCAATAGATAAATAACAAAAATTATGTGATCTATGTATTGAATTTGAATCTACTTATATGATTGGATTGGATTGAAGTTATTTAAATATATATTTTGTGAATTGACTCCAAATAAGTGAACTGAAATGTCTTTTAGAACTCCAATGAGGGGTATATGAGTGTGAATTGAAAATCCATTCTAACAGTGCATTAAACCAATCTCTGTTACTTAAAACACTTAAAAATGATCAGCCGTGATTCTTTGATGTTCGCACCGATGTGCAGAAAAGTAAAGATGGCTGAGATGGAGTGAACTATGCATGTTCTCTGCCCTGGAGCTTTGTGTTGCTTTGTGCGCTCTAACAGAGTTACAGCTCTTTAAGAGACTCGCTAAAACTGGCAGAGAACGGCCTCTAAATAAATCATTAGACGTTCGTGCTTGATGGAAGAGGGCAAAATTAGATAAAACAACTGTTTTATATGCAAGCTATTTATTAGTGAAATGTGCAGATTGGAAGACAGATTAATGAGGTAGCTGAGCAGTAGGTTTTAAACACACTCTAGAACAGATTCATAAATATTGACAGCAATGAGGACTGAAAGTGAGACAATGAGAAGGCTGCTTTAGCTCAGCTGTGGACACTCTGACCCATAGCCAAGGGTTTGAGATCCAGTTTGACTATTGTTTTCACATTTTTTCTGATATATACAAATTCAGTCAACAGATGAGGCTTTGTGGTCCTACTAACCTCTTGCTTTTCACAAACCTAAAGAACTAAAATTATTTTTAGTTGGGCTTTGAAAATCCTGTTTTGACGTTAATTTACTCAAATACAACTACATTTCAAAGATTTGACCTGTAATGGCCATTTTTCTGTCTTATCTTTCAGGTTTTTTACATGAGTTCAAAGCCAACCAACCAGTGATTGCTGGAAACTGGGGATTGAGTCTTTCAGTTTTTGTAAGTATCACTTTGCCTCTTCAGCTGTCTCTGTCTTGCCACGTCTCACATACCCCTGCTGCCTTTCACCCACACTGAACACCTGCATTAAATGAGGTGGACAATTGGATAGACTCACATTGTATGCACAATTAAACAGTCTCAGGCACAACAGTGCTGACAGACCTTTTTTTTCCCTCAAACATTAGCCCTTTAAACTTATATTTGCTGCAATTGTGTGTTGGAATATCTCTTTGGTAGCTCTACCTTCAACTTCCAAAGCAATATAGTGATACAATTGGGGTGAAATTAGGTGTTTTACTTCAAAGCACAGTTGAATACACTACAATCCGCTCTGCAGGAATATTACTTTAACCCTCTTTGTGCAGCTGCAGCCTGTGCAGTGTGTCTAATGAAAACCTATCCAAGATATTAAACAAATAAAAGTCAGGAACTTAGTTAATATTATTCTTCTCTTATAAATGTCATTGCAGATGCCACGGGAATCATATTAATGCGGCCGGGAAGCTCCTCAATAACAGCTTTGAAATGTCTGTCTGAATTCAAAGTTCATGGCCGTTTACCATTGTTTGATCACGCTGTTTCACATCACACAATGCCTTCTGCTCACACGAGCGCACACCCGTCAACCAGAGACCTATTTCTGGCACCCAGCCAACTGTCAGTCAGGTCAGATTTAACAAATCAATTTAAATACAAACAGGACATCTCATAACGTAAAATATATTCACAGCACTGCACTGGAAGGGGCTTTAAAGAACAATTTATTGATACGGATGTGGTTGGGGTGGTATGAATCCTCTACGGTATACAGTCTTGGGTGAAAATATTGTAGTTTTATGGTGCGATTTAAACATATAAAATGTGATTTGTTTTCATTCAAAGCAGAAAAATAATAATTATTTATACTGCTGCTGAAATAACGTGTTGATAATCACAGCTTTATTAGTATTATCTCCAACATTTACCTAGTGTGCCTCTCACTCCCCCCCCCCCCCCCCCCTCCCCACGCTACCCTGCACGGATGAGCGGGTATAGAAAATGAAAGGATGGATTTATTTACTGTTAGTTTGATAATTAGTCACAGGAAAACAATAAAAAACACTTATTTATAAGTATATATATATTTATAAGTTATATAAGTATATATAACTTATAAACCTTTGTAAAGCGCTCAATTTGTCTTTTCTCTAAGTGAGGAAAAAGTATAGAACCCTTTTTTAAAATTAGTTCATCAAAAAAAAAGACAGTAATCAGGTAAAATAAGAATGCAAAGATCGGAAAAGGGGAAAAAATAATGCAGTTGGTTGTATATCTTGTTAGCAGCTTCAGCTGCTGCCTGCAGGTGCTGGTTAAAAGGCTTCCACTGACGCTAATAAGGTTTGAGCATACAAACACTGAACTTAGGTGTTTATGGGGAAAGTTTGCAAGGTTATCAGTCTCCTGTCAGTATTTGTTACAGAAGATAACCCAACATGAATCCCCGACGGACAAACCGTGGTTCCGTCCCCCTCACATTTACCTCGAGCTTCATACAATCAAGAACCTCAATCTATTACTCAGAGTTTTAATTAATCTTGAAAAATGACAGGAAGTAATCTAGTTTGTGCTGCTGATGTAACATGCTTAATTAGACTCATTCAATCTCATTTGGAAACACCTGAGAGCACGTTCAGACCATCTAAACGGGTACACACTCTGCTAATGTATCGTTTATCTAATAAGCCGCAGCCACACAGTCTCTCACCTTTTCAGACCAGTATTGATGGGCCACCGATGGGACGTGGGGAGCCATTTTTGACTGGAATGAAATAAACACCACTTCATCCTAAAAGGAAAATGAAAAACCTTTGAATGACTGCTCTGTTTCTATTATCCAGCAAATGAGCCTCTTCATCCGCTGACCCTCAAATGATTGTGGTCAATATGCCGAACAGAAGCTGCATGACAATGATTTTGATTTAATCAACCACAAATACTTAGTGGATTCCAGGGCTGAATTGGGAATACTAATTGTTTAGATGTCAATACCTGGTGGAAATGTGTAAAACCCACTCTAGGTTTATTAAGCTTACAAAGTATATCTCTTATGTACTGTGTTGTTAGGTCCACATTTCGTTTCAAAGCATACAAAGAATGAGTAAAAGGCAAACATGGATTTCTCTGTTGTCCTGCTTCTTATTTTATATTCCCTTTTTTTGTGTTTTGTTTTCCCCTGAACATGCTCCTGACAGAAAACAAAGCGCCAGAGAACAGGACATTAATCTTCTTTCACACCAGCTTGTGAATGTAATGCATAACTAAAAGTCTGGTAAAACGAATTAATGATTTCAGCCATGAGCTTTTCTCCCAAAAAGCCATGAATCGTCTCCAGCTGATAATGCACCACGACCCTAGAGTGTAAAATCCTTGTTGCGTTGAGAGTAGCCAGTTAATTGATTTGCAAATTATTTAAAGTTTGTGGTGCCCAGGGGAGCACTATGGTCTAATGGCGGCCCATTTCTACAGAGATGAAAAAAAATACCCATCTCCTCAGCTGAGATGACACTGCATTGTAATCCTGAACTAACAAGTATAATTTGGGCCTCAGGAGGAGAGCTGTATGCAAGAGACTTTGGATTGATCCAAGACATGTTTCTGAATACAATTATCACATCTAAATGCTAGGATCTCATTTAAAATACTCTTTTAGTCAGAAATGTAATTTTTCTCAGTTGTGGTTTTATTATTTCTGGAAAGCAACATATAAGGAACAAACTCAATCAATGCCAAATAATTAGATTTTAACCTAATCTGTCAAAAATAACAAAGTTGTGTCACATAATTGGTATTATGCCTGTGACTTCTTGTTAGATCTTAAACATATTAAAGCTAATAAGAACATAAAAAATAAAAGTTGAGGAAGAATGAGCTAGGTTTAGATTGAATGACATATATCATCATTTTAGAACTTATAAAATTTATTTTAAGCCTAATTTCAATTAATTTCAATTGCTTAACTGGAGAAATACACAAAACTATTGACAAAAAGGTGAGAGCAAGGCAGCCGAGATCTGAGCTCAAAACTTACAAAGCACAATGACATTACATTTTAATTATACAACTGGGGTTTCAGTGCTTAACACAGTGGCATCAATGAGCCTACAACTCGTATTTGAGTTAATAGATGCAAGATAACTAGCAGAAAGAAGTCAGGAGATACAGCACCCTGCCAAGGGATTTAAAGGCCCCCTTTTATAAGCTCAACCTGTCTGTACTTCATCACAGTGTTTAATGACAAAATTTGTAATTCGAAATAGTAAAATTCTGGAAGGATTAAACTAGAAGTTGCAATTTCTGCTCTACCTCTGACGGCCAAATGTGTCAGCTCTTTTTTTTCTGCAAAACAAAACTGTTCAATCAGAATAGTCATGCTGTGATTATTCAAGTCTCGTTTTTCTTCAGATAATAAGTCTGTATTTTACCTATGAAGCTAAAATATTACAACAATATCTTGGCTGTCAATATGTGAACCAAATGGAACTTTAGGTTATTTGGCTCAGTCAGTGAGGACATAGGAGTTGCAGGTGCAGCTATTTATCGTGGCTAAACCTGCAGGAGGAAGCTGGTACTGATTTAGCTGATAACACGGCATCAGGAGGTGTTTTATGCTGAGAGAGACATCTTTTTCTTATCTGTGAAACTTTATGCTCACAAACAAATACCCATAGCTACCTCAATGCTTTTGCCGCTGTCTAAAAGCTGGAGTTACCTGGCACTGCTGTGCGGTAAAACGTTTTGTGTCGGGTTGTTCCTCCCTTTGAAGCCAAAATTGTAATTCTTTATTAATCATGGGGCAAGATGTATTTGCACCGAAGAGACTGCTTTTGTTTGGCGTTGAGAAATCCATCCATCCATCCATAGAGATACAGCTGACCGGCTGTTGTTAGAAAGGGCGACTTGATGTATGAATATTGCATCATTTTCCATACATGTTTGTGCCGTCTTGTTGTTGAGGGCATTACAAATATGAACAATTGCAAGACACTAAAAACATTTGGTTTTATTATGTAGTATATCTTCCTTTCAAAGTGTAAAAAAAGAGCAAACCTTTACTAAAAAAAAACCTGATGCTCACAGTAAAATCTCTGAATATAGAATACATGTTGATGATATACCCATAGTTACTAGTGTTACCTGTGAAGAACAGATTGGTCCACGCGCGTACACCCTTTCTATTTTACGCGTCTTCAGTTGAAGTTATGAGACCTCTGTGTTAATATCAAGAAGCCTCTAATATCGTCCCATTAGCTACCGCTGTCATTCAGACGCACGGTGTTGGCCTGATTTAAATAAAATGAAATGAAGATGGTTGTTTCTGCTCCCTTGGCTTCACTCATTGCCATAAACATATGCTCTGTGCCCGCTTCTTTCCATCTTATTTATGACTTTAATTTGTTGTGTGGGCTGCACAAGAAATCAAATTTAATCCAATCCTCGCAGGGACCCTGTCATATAATAACATGGTAATTTCTGTGTATCCTTTTGAAAAATGAGGAAATTAATTCTTCCTGACATGTTCTAATTATTCCAGTGTGAACAGGGGATGGGATCCCCTCCCTTCTCCCATCCTCCACCCGTAACCCCCCCCCCCCCCTCCCCCCAGCTCCCTAAGTGTCAGTTGCCGGGGGGTGTCGAGGTGCTAATGCTGACCAGCAGCGCGTTTAATTTGAAACATGAGCAGACACCTTTCAACACACCTTCCTAATGTTGGAGTGGCTCACACAAATTAATTCACTACTCATCTGGCGTCGCTGACTGAAATACGTGTGTGTCTGTCTGTGAGCAATGCGTGCATTCTTATGTTGCGATATGGGGACAGAAGCACCACTTGGACGTTTTTCAGATTAGTGAAGGAAATTGAAGGTGTGTGAATTCCTGTATCCTACAGAAATGTGTATATATGCATTCTGTCACTATCCTCTGATTGGTGCTTGACCAAATATCACCGTTTTTTTCACGGGTCTGGGTGTTGAATTGGTATGACGGTGGGATTTAGGAATTGCTTGGAGTTGCCTTTTCCTTTACCCATCTTCCTTTTCCCCAAACCAAAAGTGGGATGTCGCCCCTGGCGTCTAAGACCTATTGACTGATTTAGTGCATCATATTAGCTTGGACAGAGATTTTGCTAATATTTTGTTTCCTTCTGTCTGAAATTAAATCAGATTGTCTGTTTTTAGGTCGGTTAGGATTACCAAAACTTTTTGTTTGTTAATGGCACAATGCTGAGCTAAATCATTTTATACCACATTTTTCATATCTTTCTGTACACTAAACTTACCGTACCATGCCATACTATAGGAGAGGCGAGATGATAATATCATGGCTTTGTAAGCTTCTAATAGGTTACGCACCGATATTTAAAGCAACACCTCAAATATACTCAAAATAGATCAACAAGGTATCAGGAAGCGAATTGCGGATCTCCACAAGTCTGCCTCATCCTTAAGTACGATCTCCAGATGGCTGAAGGGGTAATGTTAATTTCTTCAAATAATTATGTGCAAGTATAAACACCATGGGAACGTTCAGCCATCATATTGTTCGCCAACAACACACGTTTTGCATCCCAGAAATCTTTAGAAGTGAAGCAAGCCGGTAAATCCCAAAAATGCCTTGTGAAGATGCTGGCTGTGTTATGATCGTGAATCAGGCAAACCCAGTATTCAAACCCAACAAGTGAGGTTAAGGCAAAAAACAGGATTTTAATAATGAAAACAGGAACAGGCGGGCTCAATAGTCAAAAGGGCAGTCCAAAATCCGGTACACAAAAAGCAGTCCAAAATAGGCAGAGGTACAGACAGGGCAAAGCAAGCTCGGATAACCATAGGACAGAAACTAGTCGGTAAACCGGTAAATCAGTCAGACAGGGCAGGAAAAACAGATCAGGGAACAGGCTGGCTCAGAATCAAAAAGGCTCTCGGGTTATCGTCAACAGGTCAATCAGAATAAAGAATGCTGGAACTAAACTCACCGTGGCTCGTTAATGATCTGGCAGATAGCAGAGGTTTGTGGCAGGACTATATAGGGGAGTGAGCAGGTGAACAGGAGTGAAGGCTAATTATAAGTGAGCAGGTGGATCTAATCAAGGCAAGAAAGCTGACAGATTGCTGAGGGGAGACCGAACAGAGCTGATAAAGTGACAGGTGGAAAACAGGTAACCTAAACAGAAAAACATGTCTAAACCAAAACCAAACAAGACCCCAAAATCAGAAACTTAACTAATAAATCTGATAACATAAACCAAGACAAAACCCAAATCGTGACAGAACCCCCTCCTCAAGGCCGGATTCCAGACGGCCTCAGAAACAAAACAGACTAGCTCGGGTGGGTGGAGGGAGGTACAGGATGGAGGGCTAGAATCAAATAAATGTCCAAATAAAAACTCAAACAAAACAAGACGAGTCAAGTTCTCAGGCGGGCGTCCAGGAGGACGGCCCCGACGAGTCAGGTTCTCAGGCGGTCGTCCAGGAGGACGGCCCCGACGAGTCAGGTTCTCAGGCGGTCGTCCAGGAGGACGGCCCCGACGAGTCAGGTTCTCAGGCGGTCGTCCAGGAGGACGGCCCCGACGAGTCAGGTTCTCAGGCGGTCGTCCAGGAGGACGGCCCCGACGAGTCAGGTTGTCCGGCGGACGTCCCGAAGGACGGCCTCGGTGTGTCAGGTTGTTCGGCGGACGTCCCGAAGGACGGCCTCGGCGTGTCAGGTTGTCCGGCGGATGTCCCGAAGGACGGTCTCGGCGTGTCAGGTTCTCCGGCGGACGTCCCGAAGGACGGTCTCGGCGTGTCAGGTTCTCCGGCGGACGTCCTCGGCGTGTCAGGTTCTCCGGCGGACGTCCTCGGCGTGTCAGGTTCTCCGGCGGACGTCCTCGGCGTGTCAGGTTCTCCGGCGGACGTCCTCGGCGTGTCAGGTTCTCCGGCGGACGTCCTAGGCGTGTCAGGTTCTCCGGCGGACGTCCTAGGCGTGTCAGGTTCTCCGGCGGACGTCCTAGGCGTGTCAGGTTCTCCGGCGGACGACCTCTGTGAGACAGGTAATCCGGCGGGTGTCCTGAAGGACGGCCCCGGTTAGCAACGATGTCCGGCGGCCGGTGGCGGAGCAGGTCTCTCATAGGCCGGCGGCGGAGCAGGTCTCTCATAGGCCGGCGGCCGAGCAGCAACCTCGGGGACCGTCGGTAGAACCGGACCCTCAGGAACCGACGTCTGGAGAGAGAAAGAACAGAACCTGCCGCCGGACTAAAGGCTGGAGACAACGCCGGACTAAGAGCTAGAAGAGAGGCCTGGTTAAAGAGTTCAGGAGGCGTCTGGCTACAGAGTTCAGGAGGCGCCTGGCTACAGAGTTCAAGAGGCGCTTGGCTACAGAGTTCAGGAGGAGCCTGGCTACAGAGTTCAGGAGGAGCCTGGCTACAGAGTTCAGGAGGTGTCTGGCTACAGAGTTCAGGAGGAGCCTGGCTACAGAGTTCAGGAGGAGCCTGGCTACAGAGTTCAGGAGGAGCCTGGCTACAGAGTTCAGGAGGAGCCTGGCTACAGAGTTCAGGAGGAGCCTGGCTACAGAGTTCAGGAGGAGCCTGGCTACAGAGTTCAGGTTCAGTCGGCCCCTGGCTACTGGCTTCAGGTTCAGTCGGCCCCTGGCTACTGGCTTCAGGTTCAGTCGGCCCCTGGCTACTGGCTTCAGGTTCAGACGGCCCCTGGCTACTGGCTTCAGGTTCAGACGGCCCCTGGCTACAGGCTACAGGTTCAGACGGGGCCTGGCTACAGGCTACAGGTTCAGACGGGACCTGGCTACAGGCTACAGGTTCAGACGGGGCCTGGCTACAGGCTACAGGTTCAGACGGGGCCTGGCTACAGGCTACAGGTTCAGACGGGGCCTGGCTACAGGCTACAGGTTCAGACGGGGCCTGGCTACAGGCTTCAGGTTCAGACGGGACCTGGCTACAGGCTTCAGGTTCAGACGGGGCCTGGCTACAGGCTTCCGGTTCAGGAGACCCCGGGCTACAGGCTTCAGGTTCAGGAGGCCCCGGACTACAGACTTCAGGTTCAGGAGGCCCCGGGCTACAGACTTCAGATGCTCCCAGACCCTTTAACACCCAGAACCTCATCAATAACCCTTCCAGAACCTCCGACAAAGACAGTTTGGTCAGCCACTTGGGAAATTGGCTGTCAAGCCAAAGATGAGGGGGTAAGAGCTTCCGAAGAGGTCCAGGGGCCTCTAAGTCTCCATGGGGCTCTGGGTGCTTGTCTTCTCGGCGAGGCCCCCGACGCCGCTTGTCGTCTGGGCGAGGGCCACGGCGCCGCTTGTCGTCTGGGCGAGGGCCACGGCGCCGCTTGTCGTCTGGGCGAGGGCCACGGCGCCGCTTGTCGTCTGGGCGAGGGCCACGGCGCCGCTTGTCGTCTGGGCGAGGGCCACGGCGCCGCTTGTCGTCTGGGCGAGGGCCACGGCGCCCAGTGTCCCGATGAGCCCCCGAGTTGCGGCCTGAAAGAGGGCTCGTCTGAACCCCCTCATCGTGGGCCTGTGGTAGACCCTCCTGGGTTCCCACGTCGCATACTGGCGGCGGACCCTCCTGGGTTCCCACGTCGCAGACTGGCGGTGGACCCTCCTGGGTTCCCACGTCGCAGACTGGCGGCGGACCCTCCTGGGTTCCCACGTCGCAGACTGGCGGCGGACCCTCCTGGGTTCCCACGTCGCAGACTGGCGGCGGACCCTCCTGGGTTCCCACGTCGCAGACCGGCGGCGGACCCTCCTGGGTTCCCACGTCGCGGGCCGGCGGCGGACCCCCCTGGGTTGCAGCGTCTCGGGCCGGCTGCGGACCCTCCTGGGTTGCAGCGTCTCGGGCCGGCTGCGGACCCTCCTGGGTTGCAGCGTCTCGGGCCGGCTGCGGACCCTCCTGGGTTGCAGCGTCTCGGGCCGGCTGCGGAGCCTCCGGGGTTGCAGCGTCTCGGGCCGGCTGCGGAGCCTCCGGGGTTGCAGCGTCTCGGGCCGGCTGCGGAGCCTCCGGGGTTGCAGCGTCTTGGGCCGGCTGCGGAGCCTCCGGGGTTGCAGCGTCTTGGGCCGGCTGCGGACCCTCCGGGGTTGCAGCGTCTTGGGCCGGCTGCGCAGACAGTGCTGCCTTATAGCTGCCGGAGGCCGGCACTGGAGCTGAGGTAGGAGGCGGGTCCTCTGGGACAGGTGCAGGTGCCGGGGCGTCGGCTGGACCCTTGGGGACAGGATTGAGTCCACTATAGAAACCTTGGAGAGCCGCTCTATAGTGCCCCTCGACCTCCTTTAATTTTGCCTCCAGCTCCTCTGAATACTGGCAGAAAAGAGCCTCCCTAAGGTCTTTAATAATAGGGGCAAAAGCTCTTAACTGGTCCTCCAGAGCCAGATCCTCAGCATCACGGGCGCCAACAGGAGGCGCTGTGGGCTGCTCAGCTCTGGGAAGCACCGGACTCCGATCCACTGGGCAGGAAGTGGCAACGGACGGGCGCGGTACTGACTCGCCTGTCGGCCGAACAGAACGGGTGAAGGAGCGACCCACAGGTTTCCGTCCCCTCCTCCGACGGCGGGACGGCAGGACTTGCTGGAGGTTTGATCCTGTCGGTAGAGCCGGGATCGGTGGAGCCCACAGCGTTCCCTGCATCTCCTCCTCTGGAGGGAGAGAGAAAAAAAGATCCGGGCGAAGATCCCGCACCACCTCCGCTTCGACCTCCATAAACAAAGTTGGTTCTGGATAAAACCCATGGGCAGAGCCGACAGCGGTGTCGCTGGGTGAGTGATCCCTTCTATTCTGAGTTGAATCTGAATTTGTGACAAAGAGCCCTCCCAATCGTAAACTCGGAGCAGGCAGCGGGTTACTGCTGCTGCGGCTGCTGGAGAGATGGCGTCTGGGACCGATACCAGGGGGACAGAACGCCAATCTGGAACCCTCCCAAGCCATAGCGTGTGGAGGGGAAAAAAAAAAAAACCTCTAAAAACTTGTTGGGCGATAGGTTTTAGTTTGGCCAGATCATTCTGTTATGATCGTGAATCAGGCAAACCCAGTATTCAAACCCAACAAGTGAGGTTAAGGCAAAAAACAGGATTTTAATAATGAAAACAGGAACAGGCGGGCTCAATAGTCAAAAGGGCAGTCCAAAATCCGGTACACAAAAAGCAGTCCAAAATAGGCAGAGGTACAGACAGGGCAAAGCAAGCTCGGATAACCATAGGACAGAAACTAGTCGGTAAACCGGTAAATCAGTCAGACAGGGCAGGAAAAACAGATCAGGGAACAGGCTGGCTCAGAATCAAAAAGGCTCTCGGGTTATCGTCAACAGGTCAATCAGAATAAAGAATGCTGGAACTAAACTCACCGTGGCTCGTTAATGATCTGGCAGATAGCAGAGGTTTGTGGCAGGACTATATAGGGGAGTGAGCAGGTGAACAGGAGTGAAGGCTAATTATAAGTGAGCAGGTGGATCTAATCAAGGCAAGAAAGCTGACAGATTGCTGAGGGGAGACCGAACAGAGCTGATAAAGTGACAGGTGGAAAACAGGTAACCTAAACAGAAAAACATGTCTAAACCAAAACCAAACAAGACCCCAAAATCAGAAACTTAACTAATAAATCTGATAACATAAACCAAGACAAAACCCAAATCGTGACAGGCTGACGCTGGCAAGAGTGTGTTATTATCCATAGTGAAATGACTCCTGTAGTGGCACGGGCTGAACGGCCACTCAGAAAGGAGGCCACCATCACTCCTTAAGCAGCTCAAAAAAAAAAAAGACTACAGTTTGCAAATGCGTTCTGTAGCAAAGACTTAATTTTGGGGGGACATGTCTGGTGGTCTGATGACACTAAAAAGTGTTTGGCCATAATGCCTGTCATTACTTTTTAAGAAACAAGTAGGAATCTTTCAACATTTTAAATTGATTTCAATTGTGCGTACAATATTTTTTCGTCAGAGACAGGTCCAGTTGGAACATATATTTAAAAAATTGACAATAGCCTACTATGAAATTTATGTTTTTAAATCCACAAAAAAAAACTCTGATTAAAGCTAAGGTTTAATAACAGGTGCATCATGACTACAAAAAAAAGAAGAAAACATGGATAAATGAAAGTTTGTTGGATCACCTGCATCTTAGACAAGAATGAGACATCTTGATGCTCTCCAAGTGTGCCTCCTGTCCCCACCGTCACCTCCCTGTCTTTGCAACTAAAGCCCAGTGGAGCAACCTGCCCATAAGCCACCAGCGAGGCTGCTACTGTGCTGGCTCGCTTGGGAGCTCTTGAACACAATAGAACAGTTTACTTTTCTGGAGAATGTTGACGCTAACCCCACGTTTCTATACTGGTTTATTTAAGGGTGCATACAAACTAACCAGGGATGCTTTAAGTGCTGCGCTCTGTGCTGCTAACTTCTGTGTCTCGCTGCGGGCTGCGCACTATGCGAGCCCCGTTAATGACTGAAGACTGAGATGCCGTCTCGTGCCAAGACCCACACGGCTGCTGGCGGTGCATTAAATCAGCAGTCAATTTGACTGGAAGTTTGAAATCTGGGCTAGGTTAAGGGATGTGCTGAAGCCGTGTTAATAGCTAGCTTGTTGTCCATATGGTACTGCTTTAATAGAGCACATTTGTTGCAGATGGTGGGAGACTTGGTTAAGCAGAGGCAGCTTTTGGCAGAAGCTCTTTCTTTGAACGGCTGCTGGGCTGCTCAGTCTGGCCCATGCCCACTTGGTGAGAACTATCCTCCTATCATCAATTTATTTGTCTTTGAGTTGTAACTTGGGTCTTGACGGATACAAGTGCTCTTTGTTTAGAGACCAGAGATTTTGGTTCAGGCACTTTTTCTTTTTAGGTTGGCCAAAACCCATTGCTTTATGTTCTTGGTTTAAGTTCAGTTGTTTCTGGATCAGTGGATCAGCTGCAAAAACACGAATACAGGGAGTAAAAGAGAGAAAATATGGACTGCAACCAAAGAGAAGGACAGAAACGCTGCTTGGTCTGCTCTACTTTATTTGTCCTGCAGTAACCCTTATGAAAGGTCTGTAGGATTCAAAGATCTTTCTGTTTGCTTCACATTTAATGTAGTTTAGCAAAAATTAAGTGTGATGCACATTTATTCAGTCCATGCACTAACTTTAGAATGAATTGATATTTGTGTTGATGATTGTTTTGTTGTGTGCCTGCACTGCGTGCTTTTTGCACTCCCAGAAGTGAGGAGACACGCTTGATCTGCTCTGCTCTGTTTGACGGTTGTTTTCTCACGTTGTCACTGGCTCGGTGCGCTGTGGCATGGTGATGGTATTATGTGCTCTGGGCCCAACAGAGTGGAGAAAAGAGCAGGGCTGCAAGTACCCCTGGCTATGCCACTCCCGCCTCCCCAGACACCTTATTGTGAGAAAAGTCTCGGCTGAGCCCTTTGGGCCTTGTGGAGCCGCTGCTTTGCTAAGTGCTGGCCCGGCTGAAAGGCGCAGTGTCCTTGGGCTTGGCTCATTCTTTCCATTTTCTCACAGGCTTTGTCTCGCAAGCCACTTGAGCAAGAATGGAAAATGCAGAATTACACCCGTGCAACTAAAACTTAAAGTGGTTAAGGGCTGAGATGTCATTTGCTGTTAAGCGTATGTTTCTTATGATTAATTTCTTGTGCTTTTCTTTATTATAAGTTTGAAAAAGTAGCAGTTTTCACAGAAGCCGTACATTGTGTTGACCCCACGCCTTCTGAACCATCAGAAAATGAAGTTGACTAAAGGGACAAAGCAGAGAATAAATATCGGGGGTTAAATGTCTCTATATAATGCTGACATTATGCACGCATTTTTTTTTCCCACACCAGAATAACAGAATATCCTTATTAAAAGAAAGAGAAATTTAAACTTCAGCTGCTAGTGAATTTTCCAAAAAAAAAAAAAAAAAATAGAAGAAAGTCTGTTATGTGAAATCACGGCCCTTTTCAAACCACTTAAACAAAACATGCGCATGCGACTCATGCAAAACGCATGCGAGTCCCAGTCAATTTTCAGTCAGTCTTAACACAATAAAAGAGCACACATTACACAGACCATTGCCTAATGGAAACCTGTTGTAAGTCAATTTTAGCCATGTGTCTCCAGTTTTTTTTTTTTTTTTTTTTTGTGGTTACGGCTTCTGAGCGACCTATACAAGTAGTGACATCATGACCACATCCTTTTGCCTCATTGGCGCTGTGATTCCCAACTCGGGTCCCTTGTGGCCGAACTCCTAGAAGCCACAGCAGCCTCGCCACACATGGGCTGCAGCTGGACCACCGCTGGCTACTCTGAACAGACGGGATCTGTGGTTGCAGGGGCTGGAGCCGCATCCATATATCTGCACACAGCCCTGGATACGGGCTGTATGGAGATCAGTAGGCAGGCTTTATTTGATGCAAGCATATCATCAGGGCAAACCGATGTTGTATGCAAATCCAATCCCTCAATGGAAAGAGATGTAATTAATGATGTCAGTTCATAAGGAAGAGGATGGGATCCAAGTCATATTTTTTGCTTTAATTAAAGACACAAGATCCTATATAAGAGGAATGTATGATCAGTGTGTTTTTCTTTCCTTTATTCACCCTTTTCTCCTCCTTCCCCCTCTCTTGTTGCTCTTCTTCCTGATTATAACTCATTTCGCAGTTAAAAAAAAGATGTTCTCTGTGATTTTTTTTCCCTCCCAGAACCCCACTCGCTGACATGGAGGGCTTTCTTCGTAGCAGCTTTTTACTGAGGTTAGTTTCCTTTCTGTTGTTGCCATTTAGGATCACAGGTCAGGCGAGGGTGGTATGGCGGGCACACGTTGGGGGGTTAATCTCTCAGGCACCTTGTTAGCGGTGGACTTTGCCCCGCGTGTGCGTGCACATGCTTGTGTATGCGCATGTGTTTGTACATTTCAAAGACTGTCCAGCGTAGATCCTAGCGTATTTACCCAAGCTGTGTGTTACAATTGTGTTCATGTTGTGCGTGACCGAGAAGCATGCTCACCCTTACAGCCTTGACTTAGACTGAAAGCACACATCAACGACTTGGCGGCCCCAAACACATGAGCACTCCCTACTCCTCGCCTCCACTCGTTTCACGGCTTTAACAGCCTGCAGGTCAGGCTCTCTGTGTCTTCATACTGCATGCTCTTGTCTGACCACTCTCCTCATCTGCCCCTGCCTTGCTAAACTCCCTTATCGGAGGTCGGCTGGTTGAGGCAATCGCTGGCAAATCGGCCTTGTGGTGTACTCCTGTTTCCTGTTTCGTCTTGTGTTTGTCTTCGCCTTAATGTAAAGATTTGCATTTTTTTTTTGTCTTTACCCATCCTGGGATTCTAATTAAAAAATGTGTGCTGTCATTACACACAGTCGAAGTAAATAAGCGAGCTTATTTACCATTGGCTCCTTTCCTAGTCAACCACCTTCTCTAGGCTCCAGCGTTGCTCCCTAATTAGGGCTGGCTCATTAAAAGCCACAGCAGCATCTGCCTTTCAAAGCTGCTGTCAGCCAAACTTTACTAAAGCTAATGAATCCTCTTTGATTTCTTTTTCAAAAGGTCACTTATTTGATTAAATTAACAGCATTTTTTTCTCGCTCCCGCAGAACGGTTGGGGGCATTTTAAAAAGAAAGGACAATTTGATACCATTACTCTTGCTCATCAAAGCGTCCTTCAGGAATTCAATAGGAAAATGTCTTGCCTATTTGAAATTGTTTTATTTTTCTTCCATAACTCAAAAGGATGGAATATCACATTTATTATCGTAAAAGAGGGGGGGGGGGTGAGCCACGTTGTCGCAGCGCCTTGACGAAAGAGGAATTAAATGTTTGAAAAATCATGAAGCTTGAGTTGAGTCTACAAGGCTTCTTTTTAGTACGTGCAAATCTGTGAGCTGAAACAGCTTCGTCTCATTTAAATACGGTTGCACGACAGAAAAAGCAACTTCTCCCTAACCCGTAAAGGTTTGTGCTCTCAAATTCTAGCTATGTATGCTGTCGCTGCACATAACAAGTAAAACACCAGCTGAAAAATGTCCAGTATAGGCTTCACCTCTCAGGGCACGGCACCGGTGTCTTTCGTGTAGCTACTACAATCCGACAGGAGTTATTCAGGCGTATAGCATGTTAAATTTTTGAAGGCGCACCGCCATTTCTCATTTCCGCTTTTGTTTTTTGGAGGCAATGCGGAAAAAAGTGGATCTCTCAGCACCTGCTGACATGGGTTGTATGTCGAGGGGCGAAGATGGGACGGTATTTAAAAAAGAAAAATGAGACCCTTGACCAAACCTCTTCTATAACTAAAAAAGATTTCCAACACCTTATTGCACCTCTGATACACACCCTTCTATCAATGTCAGTTTTAATTAAAGGCAGCAGCAGAAAGATATTATGCACGCTGATTGAGGCTTAGACAATCGGGCCGAGATTAAAGGCAGGCTTTTGCTTTAGGGTTAGCTCTTTTTGCTTTGATAAGGCTTGCATCCTGGAGTGGGAAGAGGGCTGTGAGGTAGAGGGGTGAAAAGGAAAGAAGCTGAGTTAGATAGGCCTGATTCTCCATCAAAGAACCCCAGTTGCTTTATTCTAAAAACAAAGTTATGTCACATAAGGCTCTCTGAGCAGTGTCGCACATACAAATCTGCAACAGAGTGGTTCGTTTTTTGACGTTGTATGCTCTAGTACCTCGTATCGCAGATGTGCCTTCTTTCATTCGCGTGTTGAGTCATGAGTTTGGTTTTCAGTTGCGCCGCTATGGATTTTTGAGCTTCTCAAAGGAACCACTTTCATTTTTAACAAACATGTCTTCCTAATGAAACCTGTGACGCAGTTATTGTGGCAAACCTGTGAAAGTCAAACAGTTAGACTCGTTCAAGTCCAAATCGCAAGCGTTTGTTTCCGTCTCAACTTTTAAAGTACAATGCTTTTAAGATTCTCTAAAGCAAGCCAAAAAGTTTTCTTTCTTACTGAACACGGTGTCATTCACGCTCCTGAGCTTCTCTCTGGTGACGGGATGTGTTTTCATCTCAGATCAATTTTTTTTATGTTTAGGCAACACATTTATCAGCTTTTGTGTTTGCGCATTCAAAAAGTGAGGGGGAAAATGAGAGTGAGTGAAAGAGAGAAAGGCAAAGGAACCGAACATAGATACTATGTGAACAGTGAGACAGAGAGAGATAATGACTGAAAGAGAGAGAGAGAGAGAGAGAGAGAGAGAGAGAGAGAGAGAGGCAGACCTTCAGTCTCAGTGTACTCCCAGTGGGCAGGACCTCCCTCTACATTTTCGCCATTATTTGATGTAATGAAAGGAGAAAGTGTGTAACATTGAGATTGTTAATTAATTTAGCCTAACAAGATGAAGATAAATGAAACTCACTGAAGGTTGACTAGACTAAGGGGCCCCACTTAGCATTCCTTCTGCCCTCAAGCCCTGCTTCCTCTTCTCTCCTTTTACAATGGAGCTTTGCTAATAGCTGCAGAGCCGTGTTTGTGCAACCCCAGCGAGCTCTCCACCTGCAAGTGTGGACGTGCAACTCTTTTTTTAAAGAAATATATATCTTTTTTTGTCTTTTGTCTCTATTGTTATATTTTAAGTTCAAGTGACCCCAAACTGGTTTTGTAATTGAGTTCGTTTGAAGTGTAGGTGTGTGGCTATTAAACTGAGCCATCCAGACAGGATAGATGTGAACTACGGTGACTTTTTACATACATGCAGGTGACTATTTTAATGCCATTTTTAGATCACACGTTTTTAGACCCTCTGCAGAAAATAAATGGAGGTGCACATATGTGGTCAATGTCTCCAACTACATTGAGGTTTTTAGCGTCCCACCGTGTGAACGGCGTGCTGGGTTCTCTAATGTAGCTTGAGAACCCACGCAGAAAAAATGGCACCGCACACACACACACACACACAAAAAGAGGAAAATAGATTTTTCTTACAAACTCAGGCAGTTGTCTTTACGCACAAGCAAATCAGTAGTCTATCTAGCTCCCTGCTCACCGGGCACTTTGTACAGCATCTTGAAGGCAGCACAGACCAATCATTATGACACCCATTCTTTGCTCCACTCGTTCTCAAGTCAATCCACAATGGGTTGTTGATTGTATGGAAAACACCAGAACAATTATGTCCTCTGTTTTGGTGGCAGTGCTGCCTTTTCAAAGTGCAATCCTCCATAATGGCCTCATTATTGTTATTCTTGGAGCGGGCCTCGGGAGGAAGAAGTAGCCTCTCGCAGTGCGTCATTATTTCGTAAATTTCGATTAGCTCATCACGCTGTCTCCTGGCAAACGGAGTCACGGCTAATTAAAAGTGGGTAAGCAGGCGCTCCTTGCCTGTGACTTAAAAGGTAGCTCTCGATGGGCCGTTAATATGAAAGAAATGGTAAAAAAGAACGGATTAGAGCCGTTACCCTGGTAACTCCAACTTCCATCTGCGAGGGAACAATGAACTTGTGTTCCTCTACCACCTATGCTATGAAAAACAGAAAGCGGGGAAGTGAGTGCGCTGAAAGGACAGGACCCTTTTTAACGGCAAAGTGGGATTCAGGTCTAATAGGCTCTCTGGTGGGAGTTATTAGGCGAGATCTGTAGGGGATAGAGGACAACGGGGAAGTCAATGTGTTAACCTGGGACAGTGAAGGTTGTCTAGGTTTTTATTTTTAATTTTTTTGACAATAGCAGTTTATTTCCTGTATTGTTAGTGCTTATACCTACCTGGCTAGAAGAGAAAAGCTTTCAAAAGCTGCTAAAATTCTCTCAATAATCTCTGATAATGTTAAACCTAGTTCTGAATCTGGAACTATAACAGCAGCATTGTGAGACACAAGATTAATCCTGGCTCTATATATATTTTTTTTATCTAAATAGCCATTTTAATCAAAAATTTCAGCTAATAACAACCAGCACAGACTCTAGATAAGAAATGATTATGGACCATTTTCAGAATAAGTAATGGATTGCTGTAAAATCTGATTTGAATTTCCTGAGTTTCTCAGCAAATCATAGAAAAAACTGTTAAATCACCTCATACAGGAACATTCCTGCTCTAAAACACTTCCAGCTTTGAAGGATCCATGAATATATCGGGACAGTGTGTGTGTTTCTCTTTAAGTTTTATGTCCCTTATTACAGCTGCAAAGCGTCTGCTCACATTAAGTAAATTTATGACCGAGGGCAGCCGAACAGCAGTACAGGTTAATGAATTTGGCATAACTAATTAAATGTTATTGAGGGATGAATATGAATCCTGTGCTCAGGACACCCGGCAGACAATGGGGCTAAAAGTAAAGAAGATAAAACAGAGGTAAAGTAGAAGACAGATTTTTTTGGGTGAAATAAGATGGTAAAATTGTGTTTTTCTGTGAACATTAAACCCTTTTCGTGTCGTGTCCCAAATAACAAAGGAAGTAGGTTAAAATAACATATTAGTTAAAAAACTTAAACATGCTAACTCACACATTGTTTAATGTATTAGATTAAAAGCAAATTATGACAAAACAGATAAAAAATTGAAGGCATCAACATGTATAAAGGGATGCCTTATGATCAATAGTATAAGGTTTATGTCTTTTATTATATAAGTATCGCAATACTAGGGCACCAATATGCAAAAAAAAAGGTAAACAATCAAAAGTGAATATAATTCAATTTACGATTGGATACTAAATTTAACCCACGACTGTAATTTTGCAATTAAAGTCTATGTATATCCAAAAGAGCCATGGTTACAATTGAATCAATTATTAAAGCGCAGGCAATTGTACACTTCCCAGGACAAGGGAACACCTTTAATACATGAATTAAAAAAATGCATATAAAAAACTGGCAACTCAAGCCAACTGATTTTCCTGATGGAGCAGAGTATAAGGTTTAGGGACATCTAGTGATATATTTGTGAATTGCAACCAACTGGGTACCAGCTCATGCTCTCCCCCTATGATTGTGTAGCATAATAAATAAATGGATAATGTGGTACAGAGGAACAATTGGTAAAAAATAAAATATAAAATAAAATATCATTGGGTTATTTCTGAGAAGAAAGAAAGAAAGAAAGAAAGAAAGAAAGAAAGAAAGAAAGAAAGAAAGAAAGAGAAATATCCCCATCAGGACACATCAAACAGAATTAGGGTCATTTTGTAACTAGTTTTTATGGGTAAGATCAGGGAAAATGTTAAAGAAAAACAATGAAGAGAATCTCTTTAGACTTTTAAATCGATTACAGAGACATGCGTAAAACTTGTTTCAATTTTACTTTAAAAGATGAAACTTTTTTCCCCGTGCACAGTGTTTTTGGCGTGTTTAGCTAAAATATTTCCTGCCGCTGTCTCCTCCTCTGTTACACTCTCACTAACTCCTCTACACACCATGTCTGACATATGCTCCCTGAGAGCTAAGCCTTTCAATTTAGATTTCAATTATCATGTTAGTTTTGTGATTAGACTTTTAGTCCTCCAGGAATCAGACCTCTCTGCTCCTCTCTATTCCACTCTATTCCACTTCCCCTGCAATCACATCTCATCTGATGAATTGCGCATATAATTACGGAAGTTATTGAATATGCAGATCGCTGCTGACTCTTGGTGTGCAGTTCATATCGCATCAACTCTAACTGTATCAAACAAGGGTCTCCGATAAAGACCCACTCTGATAATGAGAGAGGGGCGATGTAAGCATGAAATAAAACAAAGGCCGACCATGAAACTGTGTGCGTGCGCGTCCTAAACGGTGAGTTGACTCCGGGCTCAGTCCCCTCGGCCCCTAAATCCAGCAAAGTGCACACCGGTCCAAGACCAGTCAGTTCACAAGGCCTTTATGAATCAACCAAAATTTGGTATTTCCCCTATGTTACAGTATATTGCTACCATCATACTCGCCATCCCATGATGCAATTCCTTAGAGGTTTTCAGAAGAGGGAGTAAAGCACTTTACAGGCACACCCACAAGAGGAGGATGTGGGAAATGCTTAAACTTTTGATAGCTTTTAGAGACCTTCTCTGAAAATCTGGCTTGCAAGCAATATATATATCTATATATCTATATCTATATCTATATATATATATATATATGTTTTTTGTTTCTCAGGGTGCGTTATACATTTTGCTGTAAGACTTTTGATTTATAATTTGCTGTTCAACAGCTCCAAAAAAGATTTATTTTATAGAAAAAGTAACTCTGTCATGATTTCTCTGGCTAATATTCACATTATACTATATCATATGTTATTAATTTGTGCTATAGTGATGTGGCTGCCATTTATAGTGGTTATGCCTGGCTGACACCTGAGTCGAAGATTTACAGACTGCACGGAAAGCTGCCCAACAAGTCCCCCGCACGCAATCACGCAAAAAAAAAAAAAATTGTCCCTTTGAAAGATAATAATGACTCTCCAAAGTAAAACCATCAGGTGGATGACTGAGGGGATGTTCATGTGCTCCATTTTATTTTTCTGTCAAGATTTTCAGTAGTATTTAACAGCCAATGATGCTGTTCTTTACTAACCTGACAACAGCCAGATGCATGTCTCGCTCCGCCTAGCTCCACTCACATACATCTGGGACATCGCCGATAGAGAGTGATTTCTCCAACCAATTTTATGGTCTGGCCAATCAGGACGCCGGGCTGGAGTTTCATAGATGTGACGTAGTGGAGACGCGACCATGACGTGAGACTGTTTTGATAGCAATGGCGGCTCGTCGAGGAAGCAAGCGTTAACATTGATGCTGCTATTTCTTCCGTGTTGTCCAATCTACCTAATATTGTTTCATTAAAAGAACATCAGAGAACGGCTCTGAAGGCTTTTGTTGGTGGAAACCATGTTTTCGCCCTTCTCCCGACCGGATTTGGCAAGTTTTGTTTGTCCGCCGCGGACGCGCCCCGGAGCGGTTAGCGGTTAGCGCAAACCATGTTAGGAGGCCTTTAGTCCTCAACGCGGTCGGCCCGGGATCGACTCCGACCCGCGGCGCTTTGCCGCCTGTCTTCCCCCCTCTTCCTGTCAGCTCACTGTCAAAACGCGTGCCACTAGAGCCGCAAACACATAAAAAAAAAAAAAAAAGGGTTTTTTTTCCTGCGTCGCTCTCATCAGCGTCACGGGTTGGCTTCGGTGTGAGTGGTTGAAATAGCACGTCAATAAAGATGACAGACAAGTGGCTTATCCAATCATATGCAAGGAGTTTTGATAAGGCCCAGCCTTCAATAAAGGTAATTCCTATGGAGAGGTCCCAGATGTATGTGAGTGAAGCTAGGCGGAGCGACATACATCTGGCTGTTGTCAGGTTAGTTCTTTACTTCCTGAAATGAGATTTTTTTTAAAAGAATATCCACTAGTATATTAGGACCTGAATAACTGTAGAGGATCCTTGAAATATACACAATCAGAATTAGTCATATCCCTGGCAGTTTTAGGTTTCAAGTTATCTGTTAATTTCATCAACAAGTTTCTTCTGAATCAGTCTGTGTAGGAAGCTGAAAATTAGGAGGATGGTAAGTAGTTCTTCCAGCTTCAAACAGTTAGAGTTCATCGCCAAAGATAAATTGTCAAAATACCATTGCAAACATGTAACAAAAATGTAAAATTATACTCTTTTTACAATGTTTTATTAACCTCAGAGTGACACCTGTTTCATTTCCTATCAGAAATAAACTTTGAAACCTAATACTGCCAGGGTTATCTATAATTTTAGGCTTATCTGTACAACGCATGTTCTGTAGAAGTCCTTCGGTGTTCTGCAAGGAAAAAAAAACAACAAAGTGAATTATTTACTAAGTGACCCCTGAGATTTCCCTGCCTTTTACTGTAAAAAGTGTGTTGCAAGTGTGGCGACCTTTGTCGAGTCCCATCTATTGTTTGCAGAATGGTTACACACTCCACAGGCTGTGAAATACACATCTGCTACCTTTGGCTCAGTGCAGAGCAGATAGACAGACGTGGTTTGGGCTTATGTGTGTGTGTGTGTGTGTGTGTGTGTGTGTGTTCATGGGGTCCTCAGCTACCTTTCTACACAGCTTAGCTGCAGCCTCTATCTTCTTATCAAATATTTGTCTGTCCTTCACTCACTATCTGCCCTCCTTTCTGTTGGCTTTGTTTATTGAAACCTATCTCAGGCAGATTGGCAACCTGTCCTGAAAGTTTGTTGCATAACATCTGTGTGAAATTAGCGTTTCTTTACGTACATGGCATTTTTTTTTTATTCATTTGATGTTCCTACAATTTATGCTCTCCTTACATGACAAGAGACATTTTTCATAAGGACGATGAATCCTTGTTGAGATCCAGGCAGGGCGTATACAATAAAAGGGGCAAAGGCTTTTTTTTTTTTTTTGATTTGCTGAAGATTTGTCAAATTATGTACTTTAACCCCCGGGAGCGTGGCGAGACGCGCTGCATCCCTGCATCGCGTTCAGCTGAGGCTGAGCATAATGACTGTGGTGGCAGGAAACCACAACAGAGCCAGGGCACAGGCTGCCTGAGAACCAGAGGCCCGTGGCCCACTGCCAAACACACACAAATCCTGCTGCACACTTGTGGCTTTTTAAGAAAGCAATTTAGTTAATGATTTAATTTTGGAACCGTGTCATGATGCTTGTGTCTGTCTGAGTAAGCCTGCAAAAGAGCAGAGGAAACAACACAAAGGGAGATGTATCAGTAAACACATTTTACCGCCTACAGCCACAGCCACAGCCAAAAAAACCTGAAACAAAACAACAACATACAACTAAGAGTAAAATGGCACAAAAAAAACACATGGGTAATAGACTTTGTCAGGTACAATGTCGATGGCGTTTGCTCTGGATAAAGGCAGAGAGATGTCAAAGCACAGTATCTGAGGCTGGGTAGACATTTTGTGTTTCAGTCAGCGTTTAATCCACTACAGTACCCGATTCCTCAGTGTGGAAATGCAGCCCATTTTTCTGTTCGACCATGTCTGTCAGCTCTCTGATTATATTAGAGCCATGTTTCACATTCATTTACTTGGATTTCCTCTGTGCCGCACCGTGAATGAAACCGTTTCAGCATTGCTAAAACAGCAGCTTGTACGTGTCTTGTCGGTGAAGCAAATTTTTGGGCAATTACTCAGATCAGTGGCCGAAGCTTCTGGTTTTTCTCGTATCACCCCCCCCCCCCCCCCTCCTTTTGAGAGTTTCTCCCTCTTTCTGTATCAGCTGCCAATCACACGTGGTAAGTTTTAACCACCTCCAAACAGAGCCGGGCAGCAGCCATTCATTTGGCTTCGTCCCATCCAACCTGTCAGAATGACACACACTGTTGACCATGCTTTCTATTCAGCCCCAGCAAATTAATTGGTTTCAGCAGTTTAAATCAGCAATCAATGTCAGTTTCCCCAACATAATAAGCCTTAATCATAAATCTTTGAGGTGTGGCTTGCCTGACCCCTATTCATCATGGCTCAGCTACAGTAGATGGCCTCATCTGGGTGGAGCAAATGAACTACCACTGTTTTGATTTTCCAATTGACGTGTCACATGAAAGGCGGCTCCTCTCTACCAGCCCTAACTCTATGCTAGTTCTTCCCACAGTCCTGCGGCCCACAAACAAAGGAGAAAAAATGGCTTTTACAATGGTACAATCCTTGCTAAAGTGGGCAGACTCCCCTCAACCTCTCTGCTTTTTGTCTTTCACCTCCTTTACTTTGTTAGCCCTAAAAAAAATCGTGTGCAACCAATTGACTAACATTGTAATTAGATAATTCTCAGCATAAATCAACTGTTTTGCAAAGGACCTGAAGGTTTGTTACAGAACATTAAAGAACTAACAGCATCATAATGAACAAGGATGACCAAAAATAAAAATATTTAAAATGCAAGCTTCAGGATAAGCAATTTAGAATAGGATTAGGTTTATCCCAAGCTGGTTGGAGAGCTGCTAAAGCACTGGATGAGAGCATGACACAACTGCAAAGACATGGCCGTCCAACTAATGTGCAAAGAGAACATTATTGAAGAGAGGTGCAGACATCCACCGCTCAGCGGGGAGACTCCTTTGACAGTAGTACAACTATTAGTTGCAGCATTTATGGAAGACTGGCCAGAGGGAAGACTGCTGTTGAAACAAAGCTAAATGAAGCTCATACAGGGGATGTAGGAAAGATGGAGAACTATGAGGACTAACACTGCGCGTCAACCTGAGCACAGCATTTCCACAGGGAAACATATCAGCCTGAGCTGTTTGGCAAATAATGGGCCTAGATTTCCGTCTCCAGATGTGATAAGCTGGCAGTGAAAGGTGGTTTCACAGAGTGTTGACATGGTGAGTCGAAAACCAAGTCACGCCACACTTTTCAGATTTTATTTTCCGCTTGTTTCATTTTCCAATGCCTTTTAGTTCTATCACACATAATCCAAATCCATTTTATTGATGTATATCAGCGTACTGTGATTAAATGTGAAAAAGTTCAAAGGGTGTGACAAAGCCACTGTAGTTTGTATCTTTCTTCTGTTAATAATAAAGGTTGCTGATTTATTAAGACGGAATTAACAAAATTAGAGCCAAACCCAAAGAAGATGTGGATCCCCAGCCTGTCCTCTAAAATAGTATAAGCTCATGAGTAAAACAAAAGACAACTTTCTTAAACTGCCTTTTAAATGTTTTTTTTTTACTTTTTTAAAGTGAAGTTTACAACATTAGGAAAAACAGCATCCTGCCACTTGTGTGTAAGCCTTTCCATTTACTTCTTTGGCAGCTGTACCAGATATTACTCTACATTTTTAAAGTGCATTCCTTACTGCACGGAGAAACTTACAAATGCCACAATGGGCCACAGCTGAATGGGGCTTTGTCTGACGTTTTACAAAAACGGCGCCCTACTCTATATGTCATCTGTCACTGTTTCTTTTTCTTTCCTTAAACAATGCTCAATTGTTTCCGTAAAAAAAAAAAAAAGTTCAGGCTGCATGAACAGAAAATTTCTTTATTTTCGACTTCCTGCCAAATTCCAGTCTCTGTTTTCCTTCTTCTGCTCACAAAGGGCTCATAACTTACTGTCAACCATGAGGCGAACCGCAAAGCTCCACTGTTGCTCATCAAGTTTGGTTATGTTGCCTGATGGCTTGACTCCCCTGTGAGATTTGCTCAAGTGCTGCAGTAGCACCACAAAGAATTGTGAAAGTAAACAGCCCCCCAGAGAAAGAGAGCAACAATACTTCACGACAGATTGTATTCACTTTTCACCTTAATACATCTTCCTCCAGTTGGTCATTTTGCTGAGAAAAGAACGGCAACATTTTTTTTTTTTTTTGGGATTCCCATTTTTCCTTTTGCGTAAACCTGTGTGTCCTGAAGAACTGAGAGGCTGTTATGCCATCAAGGTCTGAGCTTGTATTCCGGGATCAGAAAAAAATAAAATGCTTGTGGCACAGGGGACTGAAAAAGGAGGAGGAGGAGGAGGCGGGAGGAGGGACCCAGCCTGTGAGTGCTCATCGACCCTTCCCGATTAGACAGACAGAGACTTTTAAGCACTCTCACACCTGCATCAGCCTTTGCCTTGGGTGGGGGGCAAGGACACCAACCACGCTGTCACGGCAGCTGCGCAAGTGTTTAAAGTGAGCTGCAAGAAAGCTCCTCTAGCAACATATTATTGCAAATAATTTCCCCTGCAAAGTAATTATCAATGCTCTGCTCAATATGTAAAGTGTGCACTTCAGGTGGCTTGCCTAATTTGCTCTGGGCGGCTATCATTTGAGTGTGGATTTTAACTGTGGCAACGGCGGTAGTTTGTAATGGAGAAGGTATCAGGAGAGAATGTGAAGTGAAGATGAAGTGCTACCGTAATTGAGTTGACTTTTTGCAGGGGAAGGTCAAGAATAATGGAGCAACAATTTAAACAAATTCATTTAGACAACTCCCCTGTCTCCGTGCCGCAGGAGAAAATGAGCAATTTCCGAACCGTGCTTTTAAATTTTTTTATCTGAGAAATCTGTTGGGCAAAAAGAAAAGCTGCTTTCTTTGTGTCCAGCTTGCTTTAAAATAGCGGACTTTATGCAACATGCAAGTGTGTGCAAGCATGCATGTGCCTTGAATGGAAAAGACAGCGCACACAACGTACGGCCCGCATCGAGGGCTGATTGTGTATCCGAGAAACCTGGCTGCTGCACAGCGTGGCACAATTACAATGAAGGGTGATAATTTAATTGTGCTAAACGGTGGATTCTGTGTCAGTGCTCCTCCAGCTGGGAACTGTCAGGTAGTTATATCTCATTATGGCAGGTGAAGAACCCAGAGGAACCCTACCATGACACCTGTTAGAACACGAGGAACCCCTGAAGGGAAACACAGATGATTTTTCTTTCTCTCTCGCTCTCTCTCTTCTCTCTCTCTCTCTCTCTCTCTCTCTCTCTCTCTCTCTCTCTCTCTCTGAGTGAATGCTGGGAGTGGAGGACTGTGAGAGTGGGTGCGCGTTTCAGCGTGAGTGCGATTTCTATCTTTTCTATTCCTTGTTTGTTTGTTCATTGTTAGTTTTGCTGTTTGTGTGTTTGTGGCGGGTGGTTTCCTGAGCGGTTACGCCCGGTGTTTTTCACCGGGATCATGCCGACTCATGGAGTTAGTGTGGGTCTGGAGAAGCTCACACGCCGACACGGAGTTAAACTTTGTCCAGCGTTTAATTGCTCCGTAGAGGATTGCAGTTTAGCGATCGGAGAAATTGTCGGCTATGAAAGTGTGAAGTCCGCATCTAGAATGAACAATGGAGTTGTCATTTTTCTGGATAGTGTTGATAAAGTTAACGTAGTTGTTGAACAAGGTGTGGTTATTCAAGACACCTTTGTTCAGGTGGTGCCGCTAGTTAATCCGGCCAAAAAGATCATCTTGTCTCAAGTCCCTCCATTTATTAGTAATGAAACATTACAAAGAGAACTGGCGAGACACGGGCAGTTAATGTCTCCTATTAAACGGATCCCTCTGGGCTGTAAATCACCGCACCTTAAACATGTTGTTTCCTTCAGAAGGCAGGTTTTTATGGTTTTGAAAAATAACACTGAGGAGCTAAATTTAATACTGAAATTTAGAGTGGATGACTTTGATTACACTGTTTATGCTTCTTCAGAAAGAATGAAATGCTTTGGCTGTGGAATGGAGGGCCATATAGTGCGCTCCTGTCCACAAAAACAAAATGCTAAAGAAAACAACAGTGAGACTGTTTCATCAGTTTCAGATCATGAACATCCACAGAGCACACAGGAGGGGAATTCACAGAGCACACAGGAGGACAGGTCACAGAATTCACAGGAGGGAAACGGACAACAAGCTGGGCATGAAGGAGCAGCTGCTTCTGTTAATGATATGCTGGATTCTGCTGGTTTAGGAAATGATGGTTTAGGTGCTGATGTAGTTTTTGATGGCCCAGAAGATCCTGGTTTAGATACCACCAGGGACTTTGGTGCTGTTGGTTCTGATGCTGCTTTCTCTGGTTCAAAAGTAGAAATCACTGAGCAGTCACACACTGACAGCGTTACCACACAGATCAAATTAGGGGAGGTAGGATGTTCTCAGGAGGAGGAGGATGAAATGCTGGTAGATAAAGATTTTTCTAATGATACTAAAAAGAGGAAACCAAATGAAGAGCGTCAATCTGTTTGTAAAGTGAAAAAAGTTTCTCCTAATAGTGAATGCCAGCAGTCAGGTGACAGTGAAGGTGATGAGGAGAGTGATGTGGAGTCTCTGGCCTCCTCACAGACGTGGACTCACAAGAAGAGTGGCTACTCTTTAACAAGTATTAAGAGCTTCCTGCAGGACACAAAGGGAGCCAGGAATGTCAAAGTGGAAAAAGTTTTTCCTGATCTACAGCTCTTCCTTGACTCAGTGAAGGTTTTCCTGAGAAGTCCTGGAGTCCTGGGGGAAAAAGCCTTCACTGACCAGGAAATCTACCGTATTAAAAAACTCGTGCAAAAGGTCAAAAAGCAGTTAGAAGATGATGAATAACATTAAGAATCTTTCTTATTTTCTTTTTTGGTTTTTAGTTTATGTTTCACTTCTACTTTTTTATGCTATGGGAGATATTCGTATAGGCAGCTTGAACCTAAATGGGGCAAAAGATGATGCGAAAAGAGCTTCTCTTTTCAAGTTGTGCTCTCTTAAAAAGTTAGATATTATTTTTTTACAAGAAACACACAGTACTGCTGATAATGAGGCTGACTGGAGGAGAGAATGGACTGGTGAATCCTTCTTAAGTCATAAGACCAGTAACAGTGGTGGGGTTGGAGTTCTCTTTGCTAAAAATTTTATTCCTCAGTCGGTGGAATCTGAGGAGGTCATTAAAGGCCGTCTGTTGAAAATAAGAGCAGTGTATGAGAAAGTTACAATGGTGTTTATTACTATATATGCTCCTGTTGTGGGAGTGGAGAGGGTCTTATTTCTAGATGCTTTGAATAAGGTTATTGAAAAATGTAGCAGTGAGGAATATTTATTTGTTGGAGGTGATTTTAACTGTACTGAGGACAGCAGCTTAGACAGGAACCATGCAGAGCCTCATGCCGCCTCTGGCACTCGCCTGATTCAGCTTCTGGAAGCTCAGGAGCTGTGTGATGTGTGGAGAGGTTTTCATGGTGTGCAGCGACAGTACACGTGGACGCATGCTAAAGATAATTTACTGTCTATGGCCAGGCTTGATCGTTTTTATTGTTTTAAACATCATTTTAATATTTTTAAAAGTTGTTTAATCAGCCCTGTTGGTTTTTCTGACCATTCACTTGTAACAGTTTCTGTTTTTATAAGGTGTGTGAAAGCCAGTAGTGCTTATTGGCATTTTAACACAGCCTTATTGGAAGACAGACATTTTAAAGATACATTTGCCTTTTTTTGGAAAAACCATCAGAGTACAAAATCTGATTTTATTTCTTTACAACAATGGTGGGATTTTGGAAAAGTCCTGATAAGACAGTTCTGTCAACAGTACACTCAGAATGTCACCAAGGCCTTGATGGGTTCAGTCAGGGCTCTGGAGTCTGAGGTGGAGGAGCTAAGAAATTTGTTTGAAGCCACAGGAGACCAACACCATACTCAGTTATTGGAAGCTAAAAAATCTGATTTAGCTAAATTGCTGGGTGTCTCAGCTCAGGGGGCTCTCGTTAGGTCCCGTTTCCAACATGTAGCTCACATGGACGTTCCGTCTCACTTTTTCTTTGGTCTAGAGCGTAAGAATGGACAAAAAAAGTTCATTCACAGCTTAAAGAGTGACACTGGGCAGGTGCTAAATGATCATACAGTAATCCGTAAACATGCTGTCACTTTTTACAGTAAACTGTTTAAATGTGAGCACAGAGAGGAGCAGGTAATGTCTCAGAGTTTTTACACTGGTCTTCCTCAGGTGGAGCAGCAGAGTAACATAGAGCTGGAAGAAGCTCTGTCTGCTAATGAACTCTATACAGCTCTGCAGAGCATGCAGAGTGGGAAAGCTCCTGGAATAGATGGTCTACCTGTGGACTTCTACAAGTCTCTCTGGTCAGTAGTGGGGGAAGATCTGAGGTCAGTACTGAATGACAGTCTGGCTGGTGGCCGTCTGCCACTTAGCTGCAGAAGAGCGGTTCTTACTTTGCTGCCCAAAAAGGGTGACCTACAGTTTATTAAAAATTGGAGACCTGTTTCACTGCTCTGTTCAGATTACAAGCTCCTCTCTAAGGTGTTAGCAACCAGGCTGAGCAAAGTGATGGAGAAAGTGATTCACTGTGATCAGACGTATTGTGTACCAGGCAGATTGATCTCTGATAATATTGCCTTGATACGAGATTTTTTAGACATCTGTAAGCTGTATGGCCTGAAAGCTGGAATTATATCTATTGATCAAGAAAAAGCCTTTGATCGTGTTGAGCATGATTACTTATGGCTCACTTTGAGTGCTTTTGGTTTTAGTCCTGGTTTTATTGATAAAGTGAAGGTTTTATACTGTGACATTCAGAGTGTGCTAAAAATTAATGGTGGTTTGAGCGCTCCTTTTCAGGTTCAAAGAGGAATAAGACAAGGATGTGCCCTTTCTGGCATGTTATATTCTTTAGCTTTTGAGCCATTATTGCATAAACTCAGACGTGACCTTCAGGGATTGATCATTCCAGGTTGTAATAGATCTTTAAAGCTGTCGGCCTATGCAGATGACCTTGTCATCTTAGTGAATACTCAAAAGGATATTGACATATTGGTAAGAGATGTCGATCAGTTTGGCTCTTTATCCTCAGCAAAAGTTAACTGGGATAAAAGTGAAGCTCTGTGTGTTGGAAGTGATCTGGAGAATCAACTAAAATTGCCTGGGGGGTTAATTTGGAAGAAGGGAGGGCTCAAATATTTAGGAGTTTTTCTGGGTGATCAATCTTTTGGTTTGAAAAACTGGGAAAATGTTTTGGATAAGGTGAAAGGTCGTTTAACAAGGTGGAAATGGATTCTGACAAAGATGTCCTACAGAGGCAGAGTTTTAATTGTTAATAATTTGGTTTCGTCCACTTTATGGCATCGCCTATCATGTGTTGACCCCCCACCTGACCTGCTGTCAAAGATCCAGGCCCTTCTTGTTGACTTTTTCTGGGACAAACTGCACTGGGTGCCACAGAGTGTGCTGTATTTGCCGAAGGACGATGGAGGACAGGGCCTGATCCACCTCAGCAGCAGAGGGGCTGCTTTCCGTTTCCAGTTCCTACAGAGGTTTCTGTGTGGTCCTACTGATTTAGTGTGGAGGCCGTTGGCTTGCACTATCCTGAATCAGTTAGGTGGACTTGGACTGAACAAATCCTTATTCCTGATGGACTTAAAGCAGCCTAATGTCAAAGAACTTCCTGTTTACTATCGTGGATTATTCAAGGTGTGGAGTTTGCTGAAAAAGAAGTGGCTCGGACAACACAGCTCACTATACTGGCTGCTTCAGGAACCAGTCATCTATGGGTCACGGTTCAGTGCAGTTTGTCAGGTGGGGCCAACTGTTCTAAGGCGGTTCTGTCTCTCAAATGTGGTGACTCTGGGACATGTAGTCCAGCTTACAGGAGCAGACTTGGATAATGCAGCTCCTCTTGCTTCCCGATTAGAAGTGAACTCGACTCGGTTTATTGCATTGTTGCTTAGTAAATGGAGAGAAGCCCTCACGGGTAGTGAGCGGACTTTGTTGCATCATTATTGTAATGGCTCTGTTGAACCTAATGAGAATGATGTTTTCCCTTCACTAAACATTTCCCCGGATTTTAAGAACTGTGTTGGACCGTTTTTAAGGAGTGAGATCTCTTCTGAGGTTGTTTTTAAAGACGTGAACAGTAAAATAATGTATAAAATTTTTGTTAAGATTCTGCAGAGGGACAAATTAAATGGCAGAACTGACACTCCATGGAGAGCTCACTTAGGTCTTAGTGACAATGTTGGACCTGAGTGGAGAGCGCTGTACAAACCACCATTAATCAAACGAGCAGCTGACTTACAGTGGAGGATTTTACATGGCATTGTGGCTGTGAATGCTTTTATTTCTATTATTAACTCTGATGTTAGTAATGATTGCCCATTTTGCACTAATCGTGAAACTGTGTTTCATTGTTTTATGGAGTGTGCTCGTTTGGTGCCAGTATTTGCAATGTTAGAAAATTTGTTTGGACTATATGGAGAGTTTTTTTCTAAACAAATGTTCATTTTGGGGTACAGATACTCTCAGAAGACTAAAATTAAATGCCAGCTTTTTAATTTTATTCTTGGAAGAGCAAAGATGGCTATTTATATGAGCAGAAAAAACAGAATAGAGAAAGCTGTGGATGATGACGCTGTGTTCATGTTTGTAAAGATGTTGAAAGCTCGATTGAAAATAGATTTTAATTATTATCGGATGATGAAAGACCTGGAAAGTTTTTCCAGAATATGGTGCTACAAAAATGTTCTGTGTCAGCTTGTAAATGAAGAACTTGTTTTTGGAAGTATGCTAGGATAATTTGGATTTTGTAAATCGTGTCTTACTGATGGTTGTTTGTGGTAGTTGTGTAACTTTTTAAATCTTTTAATAAATGTATTGTTAAACTTCAAAAAAACTTCTCTCTCTCTCTCTCTCTCTCTCTCTCTCTCTCTCTCTCTCTCTCTCTCTCTTTACATGAAAAGGATTCTGGTATCTATAAACACTTGTGCCCGTTTTCATATTGTTAAAAAAAAGATTAAGTTTGCTTACATTCATAAAGAAATCCTCTAAACATGTTTTTATGCTCTTTTGAGATCATTTTAATTACTTTTTAAAATATATGATAAAATAATCAGAAAAATACTTATTTGACAAAAGTTCCTATTTTTTATGTCCTTGATATGACACGCTTCTTCCTTTGTGGGTTCTTTATCATTATTTATTTTCCAGTTATTATCCGCTTCTCAGAAGGATTACTTGCAAGTTTGTAAAGTGGATCTGCAGATTTGTTTAGCCTGAATGCATGTTCTGCTTTTTGAACTGAATGGACAAAAGAAAGTGTATATTTCTTAAGTAGTCTAATGTTATTCTAAATGTATCTTTTGTGCTTAATTGGGATGCTCTTCTTTATGTGTGGGCAATTAATCAGTTTTTATACCACTTTGGTGTTTTCTTTTTCTTCTTCTTACCTTTTATTCTTTTCTCTGCTGCTAACATACAAACACTGGGGCGTTTGATCGAAACCTAAAGATCCCCGGCCGCACTGATCCAGACAAGTAGGTGGGATGAAGGGGTAGTGGCGGTGGCGGGGGGAGGGACGGTGTGGGGTTACTTATCGCCATTGTCTATAAAAGGTAAACAGTGTGAAAGAGCAGATACGGCGGGCGAAAGCAGGCCAGACCCTTTTATGATGAAAGAGGAAATGGGATAGCTGGGGACACATGGCCCAGCAGTCACAAGACCCCTGAGATGAGCGGCGCACAGCACCCCTCTAATACTTACCAATTAAGCAGAGGCTGTTTTGCACGATGATGAAACATTATCTCGGGGAACAATTCATGACTCAAAGCATTCCAGGCCACATGAGCCTGTGGCTGGAGAACTTAAGTCCTAATCCTTCAAATGTGCGCAATATTGTCAGCTATATATAGACCGTGCTGCTTCTTTATCTGACCCTGTCTCATCTCTGCCTCAGGTCTTCAAAGTGACCGAGGCTTTGTCTTTAAGGAGAATTGCTCTTCACGGTTAGCCTAATTTGGATCCTGTTTATCAGCCCAGCGCGTTTTTCAGTTCTAGTGAGTGAAAGTTTAAGCCTATTTCCCTGCTAAACTGATTGAATTATTAATGTGCCTGAGGTTATTTGAAGAATACAGTGCAGTTGTTCAAACAGGGCTGTTTTGATGATTTCTATTTTGCGTGCATGGAGGCCAACAGTGTAAACAGTGCTATTCCATCAGAATATGTGATCTGTTTCCACATGCTGTATAGTAGTACCCACATTCAAATGAATTCTCCTCTTTTTTTTTTTTGTTTTTCGCTTTCTTTCTTTTTTTTTTGCACCTCATCTAAAGTCTTTGTTGTGTCAGCACCGATCCACTGCGCACACACACTCCTTTAGATCTGAGCCGTGTGATCCCCACTCTGAAGAAGAGGAGGAAAATACTGTACGCTTGCCCTCAGATATTTTCAGAGAATTATTGCCACTCTTCCCCTTTTCCCTTTCAATAATATGAGGTAGTATTGTATGGGGCTTGTCAGGAGATGGGGGGTGGGGCAGAGGGATTTCTCCCCACTCTTTAGCTGCCTGAGCGCAGCCCTCCCAGCGCTGCTAATAAATTATTAACTCCTGCTGACAAATACTGTTATGGAGCCTGCTGCAGATCTGTTGCATTCTTTAACAAGATTGCTGTAGACACATGTTACAGGAGGATGGAGTCTCCACTGCTCCCTCTCTTCTTTGCGCTCTGTCTATCGTCTTCCCTTCGCTCACGCCTCAGCAGTTTGACTGATGGCTGGAGACCAAAGTAAAAGTGCCTCAGAGACTGAATATTTTAGTGGTAAAATAATACCACTTGATTTACTGTGTAATACAAAAGCAGTGCTTTGTTTTGTGCGAACACTTCATTGAAGACGAGGCGCTTGTTTCGCTTCAGGCTCAAGCTTTTTGGGGGCATGAATAAAAAATACGCTGCATTCTACGTGATCGGCCTGCTCCCAACACTCACCCACGTGAAGCAACCACCCCCCCCCCCCCCCCCTCCTTCTACTTACCGTTAAACACGCACGCTGAACTTTGCTCTGACTCTTGATTTTCAATTAACAGCATGCCGTTTTGAACTGGGATTCGATGTGATATAATTGCAGGAAACAGTTTAATTGCTGATTAAAATTGAAGGCCCAAGTCCCACTAAATATACAGCCGGCAACATTTCTGAGAGACAGGGGAGACAGACGAGCTCAGGTCCACACTCCTGCTCCGCTAATCAGCACGGCTGGCTGCAAGCACAAGTTCTTTTGGAAACTTCTAATATTCCTACTCTATTATGAGATATTTTTTTTTCCAAATCAGCTTCTAATTTGTTGTCATGATTCTCATCTCCTCTAGCTTGCAAACAAATTATGATATTAATTTCCCTTAATGTGTGCACAAAAGACCTCACGTATGGGGCACGGCGGTGGTGCATGCGACCCATCTACCGAGGCCTCGGTCCTCCAAGAGGCTGTCCCAGGTGTCACCGCATTTTTCACTCTCAACCCCATTTCCTGTTGCCCTACTTTCAAATAAAGGCCACTAGACTACAATAAATAAATAAAAATATGTCATGTATGAGTTTTCCTTGAGTAGGACCCATTACCATTAGAACTAAACTCCTTGTTAGTAGAATATACTTCGTCACATAGAGCATATCTTTGCGTATCTTTTGGTGCTTGGCTTTCAACAGAGTGTGCAAGGACACAAGAGCACTATGCTTTGCTTTGGCCTTGAGTAACCCCCCCCCCCCCCCCCCCCTCAACACACGCACGCACAAAGCTCACCACCACCATCACTACTAATATCAAGCTACAGTAAGAGTGGAGGTAGAGTGCTGTCACACTGACCCCTATGGATAAAGTAGGAGGGCAGGGCGGATGGTGATCAATGATAAAATTTACCACAAGAAATTCTTGGTTTTATAATATACAGTGAAATGCTTTGCAAATGTATTTATTCCCTTTTTTTAATACATTTTTTAATACATTTTGTCACACCTGTAACCTCACAGGTTACAGGTGTAACCTCAAAATATCATATCAAAAATATGTCAATTTAGTTGACATATATTTTTGATAGAACAGAAAGTAATGTATGATCGTGTAGCTGAAGAAATGTGCCTTGCAGTTTTGAAAACTTTTTGTAATATGAAAAAAAAATACCATTTTCAGTTTGACACAAGAGCACGTTGCAAAAATGTGGCCGCGGGGGCTCTAGCCAGATAAGACCAAAAACATTTTTCTATAGTTTAGTGCAAAACGCTACATGTGACAGAAAACTAAGACCATCCCCACCTTGAGAAATGGTGATTGCAGTATCAAGATTTTGGGATGGTCTTATACAGCACCAAAAGGGAAGCTGGTCAGGGTTAGCTGAAAGAGAAATGAAGCTCAGAACAGGGTTTGATCTGTTGGAGGATGCAAAACACTAGAGACCGGGGTGGAAGTTCACCTTCCAGCAGAAAGACCCAAAACATACAGCCGGAGCTACAATGGAATGGTTAAAGCTGAAAATGCCTTGCACCTAAACCCCAATTGAGAATCAATGGAGATACTTCAAAACTGAGCTTCACTACTCATCCAATCTGACTGAATTTGAGATTTTCTTTTTTTGTGTGATGGCTCTAGAAAGTTTTGACCATGGGACAATACATGTGCACACCACACTTTTTAGATTTTTGTGCATAAATAACTCATTTGAATTATTGCATCCTTTTGTTCAATCTTTGTGCACAGCTCTGTGTCGGTCCATCACATGAACTCCTCACAAAATGCATGCGGGTTTATGGATGTCATGTGACAAACATTCAGTGGCTATAAATATTGTTGGAAAGCAACATTAAAACAAAGGTCAGCGAATTCATACAAATACATTTGTCTTTCTACTTCTTATATATTACTCAAATACCGAAATACCTGCGTCATTGAGATTAAATTGCCAAGTTTTAACAGTCATTATTCTCCAAGTGAGAAACATAAACGGAGCAACAACTTGAGGAAATGTGTAATTAAAGATAACTATTCTCCAGCTTCCTTTCTCTACTTTTCACCTTAGGAAGGCCATATTATCCCCCTTTTAATGTGTTACCAGATGCATAATTAGATTTCCTTGCACAGTGTTTAATTTCATTTATTGTAACATGCAGCATGAGTGTGACCTCAATAATCGTGAGAAAAAAATGGAGCTGGTATTTTGAATGGTAAAAACACTCAATCAGAAAAAAAGTTAGGTTGTAAAAAGCAAACAAAAAAATGAAAGGAATTTGAATTAAAATTCATCTTCTTTCTACCCGATTTGTCAAGTACAGCTTTCACTGTAATATTCATGAAAGCATATACCAGTTTTCTGAATAGTGCCTAGCTTTTGGTTTGTTAAGAGGCTTTTATTATAAATAAAAGTCTATTTGGGTCTGATTGCTGCAACGTAAAATTACGTCAAACAAGGACAATTAAAGAAGTTTGAAGGACAAAACCAAATGGAAGATTAGTCGTGAAGGGTGGAAAAAAAAGAAAGATAAAAAGAAAACTTGTGTTTTTAAAAATGTCTTGGAAAATTTGTTAACATTTTTCATGGGGGTTTCAATCCCACTTGATGGTAGATTTCCTGTCCTAGAGTTTTGGCCAGAACCGCTACTCAGCTTACCTCTGATTTTAAACGAGAACTCTTAACCCGGATGAGACTTAGCTCCTGGATCAGTGCAATCTGTCAGACTGTGCCTCAGTGGGTAGAGTTGTCATCTTGGAATCGGAGGATAGTGGGTTTGATTCCAGCATCACCCTGTTACATGTCAATGTGCCTATGGGCAATACACTTAACCCTAAATGTCCTACCAATCTGTGAGATTGTAAACCAAGGTTTAAAACCTTGGTTTTAAAGTGGATAATGACTTTACGTTGTGACGGCCAGTTTAAGGTAGTTGTCAAATCTCTTCTTTTCAGCTAAAACCAATGCTTACAGGAAAGCACTTTGAAACAGTTATCCATTCCTTTGTCACCAAACCTCTGGGTCACTACAACGCATTTTGGTCAGCAGGTCCTTCCTCACATGTCTGCAGTTGGCAGAAAATGCTGTTTCACGTCTTTTCAACAGGAAGCACAACTTTGCACACATTTCACTGGTTCAGCTCGCTGGTTGCCTTTTCATTTTAGAATAAATGTAAAAAAAAAAAAATCCTTTATTTCTTTTTAAGTCTTTAAATGGTCGTGCCCCTCCCTACATCTTGGAGCTCCTACAGCCAAATGAGCAGCAGCTCAGACCTGCTGACCTTCTGCTCTTGTTGGTGCTGCGAAGCAGGCAGAAGCTCAGAGAAGATCGCACCTTCTCTGTAGCTGGTCCCAAGCTTTGGAATGGCCTGCTGCTGCACATCTGGCAGGCTTCCTCCCAAATAGTTTTTAAATCTCTTTTAAAAACCCACCGTTTTTGGAGGCTTTTAATGCCCAATACAGTGTTTGTTTTATGTTGGGGTATGTATATTTTATGTATTTTTATTTCATTCATTTTTATGTCTATTTGCTTTTAATATTTACAGCCCTTTGTTCTGGCTGTTGGTTTTTAATTTGCTTCATGAATACGTAAAGTTGGAGTGGACTGAGAAACCTAGCAAGCATGGTGCCAGACACAGATAAAATCATCCGTATGAAATAAACTACAGATTAGGGACCCAATGACCTGCAGAACAGACTAGCAACAAGTGTAAGAGCTGGCAATAGAGAAACAGATTTTGTGACAGAATATAATGCCTTTTATTTTTCTCTGTTTTATTTGGTTGCCCTGCAGCAGAGTCATGTCTTCTAAGCAAGCCACATCTCCTTTTGCCTCCGTGGTTGACGGCGACGATGCTTTGAGTCAGGAGCACCTATCTTGGGAGAAAGAGGAAAGCGCAGATGCACACGGCACACCTCAGCTGCCCCTGCACAGTTTGCTTCATGGCAAAGCCGCTGACGAAATGCAGCCGCTGAGCAGTGTGCCGCCGGAGAGTGACTGGGACAGCCTGGTGTCGGCTCAGCAGCGCATGGTAAGACATTCATACCACACTGCAAAAACAAATCAGTTGCAGTCCTAAAATAGAATTATATATGCCGATAAAATAGCAAAAAAGAAACAAAATGAGCCGATAGCACCATGTCTGACTTTGGCTTTGATAGCTGAATTAAAGAATTGCCATTGGTTGATGGCAATGTTAGTGAAACATCGCATCTGCATCAAATCCACTGACATAGTGAAGTTTAAAATCGCAAGGATGTTTCCTTTACAAATATCAAGAGAAAAATGTGATACCTGGGTGCCACAAAAGATCCAGTAAGTAAAAATATGTTTTCTTAATGTTTTAGTTTTAATGCCTTTGTGGCGGTAATTTAAATTTTAAGCATAAAAGCAAATCCTGTTGATGCAAACTAGTCTGTTTCTGCCCTCCGTGAGATATTTTAAACTCAAAATCTTTCTCGTTGTTTCTAGCTTGCACAAAGAAGCTTTATCCTGCATGCTTCCAGCCTTATGGTTCATTAATGCTGCAGAATGCCAAGAACTGTGGTGTCTTCAAAAGGGAATATTGGGAAAAACACTACACTTTATATGCTATTTGAGGGTCAAACAGAGAATCTTTAACTCTTCTCTGAATGGCGCGCAAAATGGTTTCAAATAAGGTGCGAGAGTGGCTTTTTCTGCTTATGTTTTTTTTTGTTGCTGGTAAAGAAATGTCTTGTACGAATGCTGGTTTTCCTGCTGTAGGAGAACCACAACAAGAAAAGCAGCAAGACCCTAGGGGACTGTGTGCATTCTAAGTGTGGAGCAGTTTTGATATGAACAGGGCGAAGAAGGGCACAGGCAGTTGTGCGCTGTAGTAGGCAGGTGGTTGTCTGTGACAGACGGGTCTCTGGTAAAGAGACCCAGAGGACCTCTGAAGAAACTTTGTATTCGGCTGCTGAGGGCCTCCCCAGCATAGCAGCACAATACATACATGGACAATAAGACCTGTAGCAGGCAATGCCTCATAATGAGAGAAAGTGGTGAGGACAGGAAGGATCATTAACTTTGGAATAATTCCTGAAGCTGTGGTCAGTCAACTCGAAAAATGTCTCAGTCACAGAAGTTTAAGAAAAATGAATGTCATTTAATTTATTGTTACTTGGTGAAATCCACCATGGTTTACCTGGAAAATGGCTTACTAGTACGAAAAGAAATTCAGACTGAATTCTGTTTATTTACTGGTCCCAGATCATGACAGAGTCATCTGAAAGTAATTTACAAACAGATTCAGGTCATTTGCGGTCTTATAGGGTCCAGTTCAGTCCATGGTGTCTTTAGATGAAATCAGTTCATACAAATACAATCCAAGCATATAGTCACATTTCGATCCAATAAAACGCAGTACAGCTTCATCTTTATTACAATACAGTGCAATCAGAGTCAGATAATGACATGATTGCCAAAGGGTAAACATTGTTCATCTACGGAAGCCCAGCCAACTGCATGATGCGCTCGACCTTGCAGCAATCCCTCATCCTGAGCAATCATGTGGTGACAGTGAAGAGAAAAAAAACCTTCATTTTTACCATAAGAAATTGAAAGCAGGAGCTGGCTCATCATGAGCGGTCATCTGCTGGATGTGGCCGGTCAGAGCAGACACACAGCAACAACATATTCTCTGGGGCAGGAGGAATTTCTGTGTTGAGGAAAAAAATTAAGAAAAAAAATTGTTAAAAGGATACAGGAAAATATCTAAAACCAAGAGGTAAGAATGGTAACATTATAAAGGGATCATTCATTCCTTGATAACTTTTACATGTAGCTTTAGCGATTGTGTTTGTTCTGGACAACTTGCACATTATTCTGTAACATACCGAGGCAGTGAAAATTAAAATCAGCTGGAAAGGTGATTCAAGGTAAGAATAAATTATTTGTTTCCTATTATGAAACCCTCATACAAAAAAAAAAAACTGTTTTCTCCTTAATCTGACACTTTTGCTGTTTTCCCTTTTATTTTCTCATGAATTCAAATTAAAAAAAATACCCGAACGATAAGATAAATGGGAAGGAAACAGCAGAAGACAAAATGAGCAAAACAGAGGCAGGGTGAGATAGAGACAAGAGAATGAGGATAGAAGAGGGGAAGGCTTGAGGTGGAAGGAATGAGAGGGTTGCCTTTGCTGATTACCTGGCTCCGTTGCAGTGCCATGCGTCTGTGTGGGCTGTGCCCTGGACCCGTGCCAGCTGATTAACCTAGCACTTCTCCACTCCCCTCAAGCGCTCTCCACTGTCTCTGCTAGGCTGCATAGCCATCCAGCTCAGCACTGGGAGATGCGGTGCCACGGCCGTGCCTCTCTGCCGTGCCTCTCTGCCGCTTGGTACCAAACTGCCCCGTGCTCCTCTGCAGTTTTACTTGAGCTCGACATGCCACACAGGGATGAGATTTTGGCACACCACGGGCCATTTTCTTCCACGTTCTTGACTTTCTGTCTTTAGGATTTCCTGGCTGTCCGTGTTCTATCCTCCAGTAACAGCTGTAATATCCCATGTTATCACACTTTTCTATGATAAATGGGCAGCATGTGTTTGATACAGATGTCAGCTGTGTTTATTCTCTTCAGCACATGGGCCAAAGTTTAAATCAGAGATAACTGTTCCCCCGTTAAAGTCTCCAACTTCTGGCTGTGGCGCTACCTTCTGCTTTCTCAGACTCCAGGAACCATAATTAACACCACCTTCTGTCAGTCGCAGGCCTCGGCCATGGACTGTGTGCCGACTACACACGCCGAGCATTCTCCTCCCCCATTCTTTCCCCCCCTTTTTCTTCATGTCTCTGTTTGTGCACAGGGAGCACTCAGCCAGTCAGCCAGAGACGGGATCCCCAGTTAAATGCTAAACCATACACATGTGGGACAGAAAAACAACAACAGCGCGAGACAGGACAGACGCAGATTTACGAAGGCTTCAGGCACTCAGCTAAGAACAGGCCTTTGCTCGAAAATTAATAAAATTACACAGCAGTCACCCTCACACAAATGCACTCTCAACAGCAATTTACGAGATTATAGTTAGGAGGTTTTCACTGTATAGTCTGCGTAGATGAATAGTAAAGCCTTAACAGATTACGAACATGCTCTATGAAAGGGTACCTCATCATTTCATCTCAATTTTTCACTTGTCATGTCTCATTTACCAGAACAGCTCATGCTGTTGAAAATACAGAGGCTGGCGTATAAAAGCCAGAGTTGAGCCATTTGATGTGGCCAAATCGGCCCGAAGCGCAAACACCTCCGGCAATCATGGGATTTGAATGAAAAAAAAAAAAAAAAAACTGTTGAAAAGCTCAAAGCGCGATGACAGTAGAGCAACAGGCTTACCATTAAACACACATCCCATGCTGCCTCGTCTCTTGACTCTTTTTCTTTTTTTTTTTTTTTTGTCTTACAGGAACCTGACAGCAATAAAGTATGTTCCCTGTACTCCTTCCGGAACAATTCGACTTCTCCACACAAACCGGAGGAGGGGGCCCGGGAGCGAAGTGACCTGCTGAGTGGATCAGCGTTCGGGACTCCGGAGCGCCGCAAAGGAAGCCTGGCAGACGTTGTGGACTCGCTGAAGCAGAAGAAGCTGGAGGAGATGACAAAGACAGAGCAAGATGGTATGTCTCCCTCTGTGAGTGTGTTTTGGAGTGAGGGTGTAGGAAGGCCTTATTCCTACTACCATCTAATCCCAGATATTCCCCGACTCCCTGCCTTCCTTTCTCCTTTTTCCTCTCCACCGCACGCGCTTGTGCAGGCTCACACAGGCTGGGATCGGTGACGTAACAGTATTTCCAGTTTGTTCTGAACGTCTTCCAGTGTGACAAAGACTGGGTGGCAGCGCACTTCGGCATAAGTGTGGTCCTCGTTCATGCCAAGAAGAATTCTTTGACCATAAAACCCACAGCGCTGCTCTGATGCCAGGAACATTACCTCTTTTTTCATGTCGCTACGCAGAACACTTTTCTTTCTGCGCAGACATTCATCAAAGGTAACTTCCCTCAAACGGTCCACGACCTTTTTGGAGGATCTTACCTGATTAACGTTACTAATTAGTAGATTTAAAAAAAAAAAATCAAAGCAAACAGTGATGCTGAGAACACGAAATCCTCTCCTGTGGTAAGATTGTTAGGTTTCTGTCGAATCGGCGCCCGTTACACCCTGCCTGGCTCTCCCTCCTACAGCCTGGAGTCTATCAAGAGTATGGCAGAAAAACAAATATTTGAAAGAGCTTCTGAAACACATCCCCCTTCTTAATTAGGGCTGTAGTAATATAACTACATCCAATCAAATGTTAAACCCCCTTGGGAACGCATGTGTCTCATTTAGTGCCCAGGGAGCTCTTAGCTTAAGCACTTCATCAGACGAATAAATTAGACCTCTGTTAGCCTAAAAATAATTTGCCACTTCTTTTTTTTTTTTTTAAGTGCGCATGTGGCGATCTTTGTAACAGAGCATCGCAGGCCTCTCACCACATAATTATGCCGCCACACCCTCCTACGACTGATTGTTTGTGTTGTTATTTAGATATTATCAGACATCGCAGTCTGTCCAGGTTCAACAGAGAAAGAAGAGAAACAGTTTATTTGCAGAAATTTAAAACATTGTTTCTCAGGATTGGATCCAAATGACCATACACCGCCGGATCGTCAGTGATACTGGCAACTACAGCAAGCAAGTAGAGGTCATTTTGGTGACAGATTTTCTTTTAATATATGCCCTTTTATATGTAAAACTAGTGTTTTTATAGCAGAGACCAGTGGTCCCCTAAACAATAATCAGCACTTCTAGCGGAAAAGAAAAGGGTGAGAAGTTGTTTGTAGCTTAATGTCACACTAATCCAACATTTAATTTGAGTAAATGTTGTTGAAAAAAAAAACATTTTTGGATGTGCAAGACAGCATCAAAACAAAAATAATTTCTATTAAATCCATGTAAAAGAGATTTTTTTAATTAATTCAAACCCAATCATTCAAACCCGATCAGAGAGTTTAGAAACTTTTTTTTTTACTGGTAATCAAAGACTTCTTGTGAAAAAAAGAGCTAAAAAATGCCCCTTTCAATCTGAGCGTAAAGTGATTTATTGACCCATTTTTGCTTAATCAGTTTGTTCTTGTTTCCAGAGAATAGTAGAAATTTGTACCAGTTTTCTAAACTACTGGCACATTGAGGTTGAAGTTAATTGACGAATTGTGGTGTCAGTGCACTTTTATCATGCTATTTTACTACTAACAGGCCTGTCTGCAGAAACAAAATGCCCTTTGGGATTAATAAAGTATTCTGAACTGAGCTGATGATTTCTCTAGGCGCTCTTCAAAACGGGAAAGACAGGAGAACATACCATTCAGGTTAGGGAGATGTCTGTTGAACTGCATGCGCCAGAAAATGGCTACAGTCCTGAACCTGCCTGTATGTGCATTCAGAGCAATAATTGAAAAGTTTCAAAACAACTGGAACTGAGACAAACAACACTGGATGGGCCAACATGCACAATGAAGTAACAAAAAACTTCTAAATGATCAATAGTTATGTTAATTACAGGGGCACTGCAGCATTGTTTCATCATGAGATTTTGCCACAGCAGGACAAGATTAATTTATCTTAAATCTTTTTTAGCATGTTTTCTCCGGATGGTGATAAACGTGGAGCACGCTGTACATATTGGGCAAAGGCAGAGATCAGAATTTAAAGTATGGCACTTTACGGAAAATATCAAGATTATAATACTAAGATGTGATGTTAATACTAGTTTTTTTCCAGCTTGGCTGTAATTTCATGTTGTGTTTTTTTGTGGAAGGGTTTTACGCAGCAGCATCATCAATGCTCTTGGTGGTGACGGTGACCATTATGGAAATGAGCCCCATCTGCTGAAGGCTGGTTGTTGCAGTAATTTAAATGGTCAAGTGCAGCCTGTAATCCAGGGCCGTATGTTAGCGCGAGGAGGAGAGGGTGCTTCGGACGGCCATACAGCTGTTTGAATCTCTTGTTAATAATAGCGCCGTGGTCTGCCTCATGCGCCGTGTATCATGGGCACCCAAAAAAGAAAGAAAGAAAAAAAAAGAAACACACACACACACTCCCTTGCTGGAAGAAATTAGCTTCTGTGCAGGGAACCCAGCAGAAGACGAGAGCCATACGAAGTTTAGCACGCTGTCCCCGCGCCGAGAGAACTGCGAGTTGCTCTGTTCTCGAGAGCCCTCGAGGAAGCTTCTGTGGTGATGATCAGTGATTACTGTAAAACGGTGGGAGGCAGACTCTCACAAACTGCCTCCAAAAGAAGTTAACAGCAACGTTGGAGAAATCCTAATCTGGTATCTTTGTTTATGGAGAGGGCCACTATTGGAAGTGAAAAGGGCTGGATTAACCAATTAGAGGACATAGACGATTGCTGGCGAGGCCATTTGTTCTCTTAATCACGTGTCTAATGTGTCATAAGCAACAAGAAAAGCTGAATGTAAAGCTTTTGTATGCAGTGTTGTGTCTCACTCTGTTGCTCCAGCGCTTGTCTGATCAGGATTCACAGAGGTCCTCAGAGGCTCTTCACCATCTGCTACCGTTCTTCTCTTAGTTTGATTTTTTTCCCCTTTGGGCAGGTCAAGATGGTTCAGTGGAGATAACCACAATGACCTAAAGTGGAGAGAAACAAAATCACTCAATCCTTTGAATGTTCCTTAATGAGAAACTTTGAAACCCAACTAAAGTAATGTAAAAAAAAAAAAAATAAATAAAAATTAAAACTGGGACAGTTAAACATTATTTTAAGCTCTTCCTCTGATTTGTGGGAGGTTTTTACTTGTTATCTGTAATCTGTTACAAACGGCACATATTGTAGTATCTTCTAGAAAAAGCACTGATTAGCACAATAATTTAATCACGCTCGAATACTTTTAGTATTATTTGAAACTAACTTGACCTTTAGGCAAGAACAAGCAGACATGGAATGGCCTATATTAATGGGCAGCAATATTTTGATGTCTTCCATTACCATCATGGCTTCCTTTAACAACATTATGAGCCACGTTTCCTCATTCACCACAATGCCTAATAAACCCTGCAACAATAGAGACATTGCTCAATATTATAGGTGTAATTCTTCCATCCCTCCATCTCTATATTTGTACCCTTCGACCCTCTCCATCCTTCTACCTTTACTCTCCATCTCGGATCCCTTAAAGTGCTTTAAGTGCTTGTGACTGTGCTAATGAATGAAAATGTCCTCCCAGCAGTGAGCACTGCATTTAGCTGAATAGTCACCTTTGCTGTAAAAGCTCTATTAGGCCCAGTTGCCAGCAGGGCTAACGATTGTGCCCCATGTTTATTTACTAGGTATTGTAAATGCATTATTTATGGATAAGCCTCCAGACAGCACTTGTCAAGAGTTAAAAATGTCAGAATTAAGTATTATGGTAAAAAGAAAAATGGCCAGCATTATAAAAACCCAAGGTGACCTTGCTTTGATTCACGTGCCGTAAGAACAGTTTTATATAATGCACTAAAGTATGAATCAATACTGTGTAAGTCAACAGAAATCCTTGTGTGTCGAGTCTTTATGATTGTCCAAAAGACAAGGACGGGTAACCCGGCTTGAGCCTCCTGTTGTAGCTGTAAGGGAGTATTCTCCGGGATGTATTGACTAGAGGAGAGCACATCTTTCTTGATCTTATATTATTAAAGGGGGATACTGCTACTTGGTAAAGAGCATTGATTGTTAACTTGGACCAGGTCAGAGGAAATGCATTTTCTTTATTAGTCAACATTCAGCTGATAAGAATTATAATGAACAGATGATCTTTATATTGGAACAAAAAACTGAGCTAGAATTAGGTAAATACTTCTGAATCCTACCCATGTGCCGATCAAACAAAGCATCCCTGATCAGTTGCTGTATTTATGCGGTGCCTCTCAAAACTCTGCACGCTCCTGTTAAAATGACAGATTCTTGTAAAGCACAAAATAAGCAGTTTATTTTGTCACGTATAATGTGACATTGATCGAGTACAATTCAACAGACAAAAGGAAATCTGTTGGAAACTAATGCAAGGTGTGTGTATCCAAAGAGGCTCAATGTGGAAATTAATCTAAAAGGAGCTTTGACAAAGTTTTAATTTGTGCTGATTATTGCACTTTTTTGTGCTTTACATTTCTTCTTCCGCCAGGTTTGTCTGTTTTTTAGTCAAACTATCCAGGATTCTCCACTTTTATCACATCAATCGGGGAAAAGGGTTTAAAATGATTTGTTATAATCTCATTTTATTTGTGTGTGCACTTTTCAAAGCAACTGTTAATCTTCTTATGAATACATTTTATTTGTATACCGCAACAAAAAAGTAGCCACCAGACACGAATCCACACATGAAAGCTCATTCATTCATTCTAGTTTTATGGATAAATTGAATGTGCAATTGAGGGGGTTACATTGAATGAATATGAGAAGTATTTAAACATTTATTAAAATATTTTGGGGACATAGTTGAAGAAATGTTTAGAACAATGCCTCATTTAATTTCTCAACCTCTGAATATAATCAAATGAGTGGATCTGGATGTTTACCGTAGATAAGGTGTGATAAACGGCGGTTAGCTGGCAAAGTTTCAAGGCAGTTCTTGAGAAAGTAGCGCAGTGAACAGTTGTAGCCTGAGGAGATTTAACAAAGGAGATTTTTCCCACATAATCTCTATATACGGTATAATAATACATCTCTGTTGCAAAACCACTTTTGTAACATATGCATGTATTGGCATTGAAGAAACGACATGCAATACAAAGACATTAGAATATTAGCAGCCTTTTTTTTGGGGGCGATGCTCAGTTTAAGATCGCGTCCCTTTTTTAGGCCAGCTATTCTGTATATTGTAGGTGCTCTGGCAGAATAATCAACACCTGAAACCCTTTGACGGAGTCACGGCTAATTAACTCAGCGAAGGGGAGTCAAAGCACCAGGCAAACTGCAGCCGCTTGCTTTTTAATCTCAGGTAGAGGGATTTTTTAATGGCCGCTGAGAAAAGAGTTCCCCTATTACAGCGGCAGGTAACCCGACTGTCGCTTGTGACAAAAAAGCAGCGTGGCGGGGTGCACCACTGGACTAATTGTGCCGGGGCCCAGGATTTATATATTTTGAACTGTGTTTGGTTCCAAGTCACCACTTAGACCTGTCTTCTCTATTTGTAAGTGTAATCCCCCTGGCGAGGCTGTGTATTATCACTGCATAATGACTGTGCAGCAGGTTGAGTGTAGGGGAGTGATCTGCATTGTGCGAGTAGCCCCAGGTCATTATCCGCTATTACAACATGCCATGTAATGAGATTCTGGGATGGGTGAGAGCTGCGGTGGAGAATAAGATCAGCTCTAAGGCTTGTGGTCTGATTAGCGCTGATGAACTCTTGACTCTGTTGTTACACCGTTCCCCCTCGGTGTCACGGCTCCTGCTGACACTACACTGGAAATTGGTTGCAGGTGCTGATAGTGTCAACAGATCTATTTTCGTACATTTATTTGCTTTAAATTCAGCATTTAAGAAGGTTATGCTTCTTTTTTTTTAACTTTCTCTATGTTTCCTTGCATATAACTTCTGTCATACATACTGTCACATAAAATTATTTCCCCCCTTTTTCCGAAAAAGATTGAGGCACTTTCTCCCCGCTCCTCTTTTCGTTCCCGCCCCTCTCCCCTCTCGTCTCTTCAGCAGCTGCCATGTCATCTGGTTCTCCTTTATCCCACCTAATTAATAGGAATCGTTGTTATAATGATGTGAGTATGAGCCTCTGACTCCATGCATATGCAATCAGGGCTGGAAATCCATTTCCTTGCCTGCTGATTCTTCACACGTCGCTCTCTGCTCCCTTTTACTGCTGCAGCCTTCCGGACAGCACCAGCCCAGGACCCTTTGTGTCGGGATAGATACCGAAGCCAAACATCTGTCAAGCATCCCTCCTCCTTCAAGCAATTTTTAATAATCTGTTGTCACCGTCAACAAATTTGAGCCGGCTTCTTATCTTCATAACCTATTTGATGGAGTGGCCAATTTTTTCTGCATGCACGCTGTGTGTATGTGCCAGTGGGGGCCTTCCTGTGCGTGTGATCCCTCTTGGCCTGTGGCATGGCGCAGCAGCTCAGTGGAGCAGCGCTCTGGTCTGTCACTTTTGTTTGAATAGGTAATGCAGATCTGTTCAGGCTGAAGAGACACGACCTGGAATCGCTTGTTAGGACACATGATCAAAAGTGGCTTTCCGCTCTCTGCCAGTCAAGCCTCTTGTCACCCTGTGAGGCAGACGTTAAATAGATTTTTCGGCTGTATGCCGTGGGCTGCCTGCCAGCCTGACGTGTGAACTTCCACAAATCTGATACACGGACCTTTTCCTCTTCCTTTGTCTCTTTATTTTGCCTTGTCTTTCTCCCCCTCCCCGTTCTTCAACGCTATCATCTTTTCACCTTTGACTGGCCCAGTTCAAAAAAATGTTTTTCCTCCTACGAATTTTGTCTCCCAGCCTTTTTCACCCTCCAGCGACAAAGTTGCACTAGTGCCAGGCTGAGATCAGAGCCCACTGCTAAATGGAGTGGCCGCATGAGGGGAATAGTCAGAGCAGAGAGCCCGGTCCACTGCTGAATTATGTATTTACTATCTGTTCCAAAACAGAGCTGTCACATAACACAGGCCTGTCCCCGCGGGGTGATGGACGCCAGCGCAGGTTTTACTTTACACGAGCTAAGGAGCAGATTTTGTTGCCTGTTTCAAAACGGCAACCTTTTCTGCTGTCTTGGTCATTCAGATGACAAAACAAGCAGCTGCTTCTTCAATGTGCCATTCTTTGCATTCAAGATCACCTTCCCCACTTCTCATATTCCGATTAGTCAACAGTAGCAACTGCTGCGGCACATTCCAGGGGCCATCTTCCCGGGTTTCAGCTGTTGTGTGTCCCCCTGCACCCATGCAGCACAAAACTCCCATTGTGATCTTGGTTTACAAGTCGCACAGAAACCCCTTGATGGGAGGAAACGGGTGTCTCTGAGAGACAAATCACGGCCAGGGCAACACAGAGCCTCGCTTGTCTTTGTATACTCACAAATCCACACGTTGGCTGTAGGTATGGCTCGCCCACTGCATGTTTAATGAATCGGACAGAAAGACAGGAAGCAACACATTTTTGCCTCAACAAAGTTTGGATTGTGATATGTTTTTTTTTTTAATATTTTAAATGGAAAAACAAAACAATAGCTTCAACTCCTTGCTGCGTGTGAATAATCAGGTGATTAAATCATCAACAGCTCTGAGACTATTTTTGGTAAGACGCACACTGCTCTGCTACGCAAGAAGGCAAAAGCTATTAATGCTGCTATATTTGGCATTAGACCATATAGGCTGGAAGCGGGAGAAAACAGCCTTGTTTTGCTGTCATGTGAAACATGAGAGGGTCATGTGCAGACAAATTGCACAAAGTGGGAAGAGTGGCATTGGGGGGTGGGGGGTGCTGAGGCAGGCAGAAATGGAAAGAACAGGGTATTCCACAACGGGATGAGGAGAAGAGATGTGTCCTGCTGTGTGTGTGTGTGTGTGAACCTGCTGTAGGGTTACTCTCAGAATCCCACTGTGTGCCAGCTAAGTATCGCTGTCGTAGCCGTGGCATTCAGCTCCCAAGCATTCTCCACACATAGCTTGACAAAAGAAATGGTGTCATCTGACCGAGGATCAAAATAGTGCAAGTGTAACTCACACCCTGGGCACAGACAGCCTCCGTGGCCCTCTAATGATTTCAGGACACATTTCAGACTCACTCTGCAAGTCAGAGGTACGTCAGCCACGCAGCAGATTGATCCTGCCTTGACAGAACCAGACATGACAAGTTAGGCAGAGGCAGCCTTTTAACATATTTGCATTGTTATTTGTCGCCCCAAAACAGGCGAGCATGCACGTCTTACAGCCAACTTTAATGAGCGATCTCTTGAACAAAGAGACTGTTTAATCAGCTCCGATAAAACACAAGCAGCCCTACTCCTCCACGCCCCCCCCCCCCTTCCCCTTTTTGTTCAATAACATTACAAGCACGAGGAGGTGTGATGAAAATGTCAGAAGAAATTAGCAGAACTCTGTTTTATTGCATTGCAAAGTGTGGGTGCCAACCATAATAATCATAAGATGAATATCATCACTCTTAAGCTGAACCTCCAGTGTAATTTTCGAGATTGCACTGAGCGGCAGTTTAAGATGCAAGATGTTGCTATATTGCCAATTGCTCATGATGGGGGGTCAGTAAGTTCATCTTAATGTTTCAAATAAGTATTAATGGTTTGTTGAAGCAGAACTTTTCGTTTGCCTTTTCTGACAAAACTGCAATTGTTTTATTTCTCCCCACACTGTTCACTGGCCCACTTATCTCCCTCCTTATTGTTTAGTTTTCTTGACATGTTATTTCTAGGTGGGTGGCATTTTACCCGACAAAGCCGGTGCTGTTCGCTTCCCTGTTGTGAGCTGGACCAATGAGCTCAGTCTCTCAAGAGAAGCACATTTCTCCATCTTTGCCCAGCAGGTTGCAGCCCATATGACTCTGTATCCCACAGGAAGGGAATGGGCATGACTATTGTTGCAGGGCACGAACAACAGCACATTGAGACACGTAGATGTGGGGAAATGAATGGCGACTTTCTAAAAGTTGCACTGTCTAACCTTTAGAGGTGCTATAGTAACTCCGTGACACGTGGTAACCACAGGTAGTCCAACAATTTTGAACATTCACCTCTTTCTTATTTGTTCAATAACTATGTCGTTCAAACTGACAGAATTATGTTTCAAGTATTGGGACAACAGATATTACAGTACTCTACATATTTACTGACATCCCCATGTGTAGTGAGCCTTAAAATAAATGTATCCTTCAATACAGCATTGAAAAGCAAAGACTGTGATTCTACTGCCCTTCTACCATAAATGTCAGTGCTAATCAAACCATCTTTGTCACTGTTTCAGTTTTTTAACACTTTTTCATGCTTATTTTGAAATGTGAAGAATACAATTTAGAGAATGGTCTCTTTTCCTGCAGCCATTTTCTGACTTTTAAAGATCAACACACATCTGTCTTACTTGTTTCCCAGTTTTAAGAAAGACTAAGAGCAACATAACTGCTGTTTTATATCTAACCCCCCCCCCCCCACCCCAAAAAAAACTGTAGTCATGGATTATTTTAAAAAGAGCCCAGATACTCTGACTACTTATTAAAACAGCTTCTTTTTGATTATTACTGTTGAGTGTTTGGTTTCTCTCCCCACTGAATAAATATACTCAAATTAAAAGTGTGATATTTTTTTTTAACTATGATACAATGTTTCTGCAATAAAAATTGATCAATTTTAAGGTACATACTTACTTACACTTACAGAAGTTCCAAAAAAAAGTAAAGTAAAATTTGACTTGTTTGTTGCACGCATTTCCACTTGTTCCTTTTAGAGAAACCAGTGTACGCTAAAGAGTAGTGACCTATGATGTTCTGGTCCAGTTAGCATTATGTGTAGTTCCTGGGGTCTGGCATCTTTGTAAACAAAGTTAGATGAGTAATTAAGTAAACAAATCTAATGATGCGACTATTTTTTTTTTCTCCAAAATTGTCGTTTAATGAGAAAATAATTGGTAGATAGTAAAATTCTTGATCCGCTGAAGTTTCCAACACATTTACGGGTTTAAGCATCACAAGATTTTCCGTAATCATGACATTTATCATGGTGGCTGTCCAGTGTTCCTAAAAATAAAGTTTTAGTCTAAGAACCAGACACTTGACTTCACTACAAACTGTAAAGCATTCATGTGGATCCTATTAGTCTCTTTTTGTCCTTATGAAGTCAGACACCCATTAATTTACTAAATCACACTGAACCGCTATGATCACAGTACTCCCCGTTTTCTTTGCACGTCTATTAATTTAACATAGATGAATAAATGTGAATGTTTTCGAGCATTGATTAGCAGGCAAATTTATGTCTGACAGTTAAATTGCTGCCCCCCCCCCCCCCCACACACACACACACACACACACACACACATACACCCCCACAAAAAATCTTCCAAGTGCATGGTACCCAGTAATTAAATTTTTGTAGGAAATTATTATCATTTATTTCAGTGCTCGGACCGTAATTATTACCAACATCACATGGAAATTACAAATTAAAATTGAGTTGACATGTTTCTACTCATGAAGTGCTGATCCCCCTCATCAGCATCGGCTTGAAATCCAGAGGTAATGTCTACTTTTTTCTTTCTGGTAAACCAAACACACCAAACACACTTGTCATTCAGTTTCAGTAATATTCTAGCAGAATAAAAGCCGTGCTCTTTTAAACCTTGCAATGCATATTTAAAAAGGACCGTTTTCTTAAAAAAATAAGGAAGGCTAAAACAATCCAAATCATTTATTTTGCTACCAATTTCTTTTCAAATCCCATTTTTCTCTGCCTCGGTTTAATCAGCAATAACGCTTCTTAATGATTTAGATTTAAAATAACCCTTTTGTGACCTGAAGAGAAACTGAAAAGAAAAAGAAGCGGAAATATGAGAGGAAAAGTTAATTTTGCCATCCAAGCATTTAATGGTCCTGGTTCTTAAAAGTGACCTTGTGGGTTAGAAAGCAGAGCAGCACAGCAGCTCCCTTCCAGCTGCACACATGGCATCCATCGGGGGCACAATCACGCACAGTCCCAACACCTCAGGCTCGGACATATGTTGAGTTTTATTTCATTCTTCTGACATTAATCCTATTCACCAGCTGTTCTGCCAGCTGCCACTCTCCGGCTTAAGGGAAGATTGCAGTTTTGGGGGCTCTGACTTCTGGTTTATCTTGGCTCCTCGTCTTCTCCTTACAAAGTTTTGATCGAGTGGGGTGGTTTTTATTTCCATAACTATCCCCTACTTTCAAGTTGCTTCCTTACATTTCCTCGATCTTTCTCCCTCACGTTTCTGAAGCGCTTCGAGCCTGCAGTTTGTCGATATCTAAAAGTCTGAATATACAGAATAGTCGCTCTATTGCTACAAGCATAAAAGTTTCTCAGCTAAAAGAAGAGGCAGTAAGATCATCTACTTGTTCGCTCTTTCTCCTGAGAAAGCCATTGTAAGGACGTACTGAAACCTGCTCACAGCCCAGTCATCTAACAGCATTTCAGCTGGATTAGCCTGGACATGGCCTCAGCCTGTACAGTTATTATTATTGACATATTGGGTCTGACATATTTCACATTTATGTGCATTGTCTGGAAGCATACTCAAGTGTTCTCAATGTCATTTCTGCTGAAGTACAGCGGGGCAGCCTGCGAGCAAGGGCCGCAATGAATTGATCATTGCTCACTGCTCACTTTAATAATTCAAGGCTGATTGCCACAGAGTGCCGCAGTAAAATGGATTGGGAGAGGTCACATGGTGCTTGGCTCAGGAGGTGAAGCCTCTTGGGGATGCTTAATTCATATATGCTTGATGGACACGTGTCCTATTTAGAAAGGTCATGGTGCTGTGTGCATAGACGGTGCCTCGCAACGGACAGGTCAACCCTATAGGATTAAGATGTTGGTCAGTGGAGATCGAGAGAAGGGGGGCAGAAGAAGTTTCTGCTTATGGAAGCCAGTTTGCTTATCCTTTCACAAGAACTAAGACCCTCAAAAATTAATTTGTGCATTCCTACTGTGTTCACGTTTGCAGAAAATAGTTGTATACAGGATTGGCCAAATGCACAAGCAGATTTAGCAGCTGCTTAGGACCCCCTCCCTGACTGGGGAGTGCAATGAGAACTTAAATTCCCCTGAAACAGGCTTAAAACTGTTAAAGTTGGACATATATTATATTCAGAGTCTGAACGTCATGTTTCCATTGGCATAATTTAAAGCTGATTGTGTCTGAGATGGGAAAACATTTCACACCGAAAATGGAGAAGACCTACGAAACTAGCTCTTGTTTTTCGTTTTATTGGCTTATTCACCTTGAATTGAATGTTGTAATTATGCATATTTCTACTGTGTTTGTAACATTTATGTTGTTTGTTTTTGCTTCATCAAAACAAAACTGTCTTTTAAATGAGATCTTAGATCTCATTGAGGCTGAGTATATAAAGGTTAAATAAAAATATAAATACTGGCTGTAAATGTTTGTAAACAGAAAAGATCCTAGGTTCATTCTTGGTATACAAGCTTAAACATAGCAACAAAAAAAAAAGATTAAAAGAAGTATTTGTAATTCCAAGTGATCTAGATTTAATCAATAATGGGAATGGACTGATCTGCTTATGAAGCTAAACAAGTATGTAAGTTTGTATTCATTGTGTGGTCATTAACAAATGTAAAACAGTTTGTGTTGAGTGCAGAATGCAAAAATCATCAAATAGGGAACGTTTTTAAGGGGCCCCGAATAAATTCTGTTTAGGGCCTCAAATAATCTTGGTCCACATCTGGATGTAGGTGTCAAAGTTTTTCAGTTCACTTCGCATCTACTTCTAAAACATATCAAGGAATAAAAAGAGGCAACCAAAAGAAAGATTCATTGAAAGCACATGTCTCCAATCACGATAGAAAGTATTTAACGTCCAAATTACTTTGTACTTAACAATTAATCCAATCTCAGCCTTCAGCAAAGCCTCCCCAAAGCCTCAACTGCTTGTTCATGAAAAGACCTCCTACTTAAAAAAAAAAAGACAATCTTTTTCTGACCCCTAACCCATCTAAGAGGCTAACAACTGATTTTGGCTTGGATACAAGAAAGAAGGTTGAATCCAGCAGTGACGAGCATCAGGAAGATTGCAACAGAAGGGATGCGTTCTGTCTCTGATGAAGCACGTCTTAACTGCAATGCATTTATAGACACTGTTTACATGACCAGACAGGAAAGACTAAAGGTGACTAACAAGAATGTTCACCAAGTGGAATAATGATTAGGTGTCAGTTAAAGAAAGCCCACCGCCAAGTGCAGGTGCTCCGCTCGTACAATGACACCAAAGCAAAGAGCTGGACTTCTTTATTTATGCATGCCAGCACCAGTAATTACGCGTAAAAAAAAAAGGGGGGGGGGGAAAGCTGGAATTATTTAACTGCCCCAAAGAAGTCTCCTGGAAATGGAGGAGGTTATTACAACTGTTGACAACGAGGAAAGGTAATTGCCTGAAAATGAGCGACAACGCCGTGTTGTGCTCTGAGTCTTTTTTTTTTTCCTCCCCTCTCCCCCCCACCGAAGCTCCCTCTTTAGAGTTCGCATTGTGCAGCATCACCCGGGTGTGTAACCTATTGCGTTCCGATTGCTCCCATGCAATTAGTGCCCTTTTTGTCCTCTCTTCAATAACAGCGTGATTATGGAGACTTCAGGAGTATTTGCAGCATCCAACAGCTGTTGTCTCGGGGACTACCGGCTGAATGACAAAAACATGTTTTCTCTCAGGATTTCACTTCCCTGCCTGCCTCTTGTAATTATTATGTTTTATTTGGTTTGATGACGGGGTCTTGTTTTTAGTGTGCCTGTGATTAAGATATTCAAAGGACTCCTTGGAGTGTGTCACAGTCATTTTTTTCTTTTTTTTTTAATCAATCTCGACTTTTGATTTGTTTCCCTCGCAGCTCAGAGTGGATGAGGAATCAGAAGTTAACCTGCCATTGTCTCACTAAGACTCTGACACTTTTATTTATTTTTTACTTTTATTTTTGGGATGGAGTTATGTCTGAAATATGTCAAAATTTAAGAATAAAACATTTTTGTTTCATTTTTAAAAGGATGGTTGAGGGTTAGAGTTATGTTTAGGCTAATATTTTTGATTTAATAAGTGTATCACTATTAAATAAAATCAAAGTGCATTTTTTATTTAAGCATGACAGTATACCGTGTGGAAAACAAAGTATAACATCTCAACCTTTTTCCTGGTAAATATATTATTAATTGAGATATTGACCTGAAAGACACACCAGATGTAGGTAACAACCCAAATGATCCACACACACAAGAAAATTTAAACAAATTATTGCATAAATTAAGTTACATGTAACAAAGTCGACTTACTCTAGGAATGCATTTTAAACGTAATGAAATTGGTGTAATATTTTGTAGAAAAGCCTTTTTTCTACAGACTACTTTACACCATCTCTTGTATATTAAAACTAGTTACATGGAGGTGTCATTTTCCCCAAGAAGCTATTTTAAAGCTTGAAGGTTTTTAGGATCTCTTTTATCCACTCTCATCTTTAGCTTTTTTGATTAGATTTTGAATTAGATTCAAGACAACAAATTGAATTGACCATTCAAATCCTTTATTATTTCATCTTCAGATTCTAATCAAGTCTCAGTACCTTTTACCATTCATCCTTATTTTGATAATATGAAGTCTGCCGATACCACATGCTGAAAAACAGTCACACATCGTGATGTTCCCACCTCCAAACTTCACAGTTGGCATTGTGTTTTTAGGCTGATGGGCAGATCCGTCTTCAAACGTTGTGTGTAGAATAACACACACCGTGTGTAAAGAGTACAATTCTGTTGTCATCTGAACAGACTTTTTTACTGGTCCAAATGTTTTGAAGCAAAACTTTGAAAATGAGCTTTAACAGGTTCTTTTTTGAGCAGTGGAGTCTTGTGGAATGAACAGGCATTGGGTTTGAATGCATTACAGTTAAAAAAAGCCATCATTTGGGACTAAACTAGCTGATATTAACATGTGATGATTGGAGAAGGTTTTTTGTTTCCAAATACATTGAGATTTTAGGTAGTTTACTGTCCTTTTATGCTTTTGCAGCTTCTTCATGGGTGCAATACCATGAATATTCCCTGTGTCAAACCACTTTTTCGCACAAGATGAAATGTATAGACTTAATTAGTTTGATTTCTTTGTATGTATTCATTGTTCCATTGTCTATAAGTAGCGGTATCACATACATTACAATATTTTAGTTAGGTCAGTGCACCTTCTGTGGTTTCAACAAATGCACTTTGTAAATCCAATGTTTTTTTTAATGTAGGCTTCGCTTCAAGTGACATTGAAGTATATTGTACAAATCGGGAAAAAAATAACTTCCATTCAAAACTTAAACTCCCTTCCCCATGTTTCTGCTAATGCAAATTGCTCCCCCGTGTCCCTCGCTGTCCAATCTGCTCCATTGTAGAGAGGAAGTTATTTATATTGTCAGTGTCAGCTGATCATTGATTTCTTAATTACACATTTTCCCTCGAGGCTGTGACAACTGATATACTGTACAAGGCCAATGGTGAAGGGGGAGTCTTTCACTCTCTTATCCATGACTTATGGCTAAGTTGACTCTCTCAGATAGCTCTCTTTTCTCTGCCAACGGCTTTTCAACACAACAAACACTCAAACACAAGTATCATCTTTCTCCCGGGAGAACAGTGCACACAGAGAGGCTCAGAATGTGGTGGCCGTCTGTGGAAACGCTTTCATTGCTGACAACCAAGGGTAATAAAACACCCAGTGCTGCGTGTTGCGACAAACCATTTTCTTTCAGTTTTTGTGCTTTGAAGTGGTCATGGTCATTGGAAACATGATGGTGTGTTTGCGTTGTGTCAACAAATTTAGTAAAGCTTTATGAGATCGAAAGCGTCGATAAGTAAAAGCGAAAATGCCAAAGAAGCAATTCTGCACTGTTTTAGTGTGCTTTAGTGCACATGCGGAGAACCCAGACTTCATAAGTCCAATTCAGCCAGCACAATTATTTAGAAATTAGTAGATTGTGAACTTTTGCTGTAGACATTAATTTGAGGTTGGCTAAATCAAATTTGGACTGTTCATTTGTCAACCTGATGTTCCATTCACAGATTTCAACTTTGATTAGCTTTTTATGTTGATCATTTAAAAACATGAACTACCAATGGACTTAATTCTATTTTCAATTCTTAGTCATCAACATTTTGAGACAACCAGTTCAGGAAAAAAAAAGTCTTTCCCTCATACCAACAAAAAGGGATTTATTTGTAAAATTAGAACACGTGTGTTTTTCTTTGGACATGTTTAACTATTTAAGAATTTGACATAAATTTTAACAACAAGGGTTAGGGTTAGGGTTCAATTAAAATAAGCAACAATAACTGAAGAAAATGACCTTTAATTATTTTAACATAATACACATTTGAATTTCTGGTAAGCAATAAATTAGGCCACCAATAAAATGTATTCTCAGGACACAGGACTGTCACATCAGGGACACATGATTGATTGCATTCCTACTCAGGATTTTAAAGGATGGTTTACCTTGATGCGCTCCTGACTGTTGAAGTGAAAATGAACATCACGTTGAAATTGAAAGAGCTGTCTGAGACATTTCCAAAGATGTTTGCCGCAGTTCCTGAATCTGGTAAAGGAATTAAAGAGTTGTTTAAATATTCTTAAACCAACAATTCTCCTGTATGGAAAATAGCCTACAAGAGAAACAACTGCCAGCATGACCAGTTCTATACCAGTTCAACCTGAAAGCAGACCGCAAGATATTAAAAGAAGTCTCCAGAAACCCTAAAGCAGGAATCCCCAACCTTTTTGAAACTGAGAGCTACTTCATCAGTACGGTGTCATACGAAGGGCTACCTGCACTGACCTTTGAACTAGAAGAGTCCAAGCACACCTTAACTTTACCTAATATAAATATGTTTTTCATGCTTTTGACATTTTTAAATCTATGTAAATACAAGTATGATTAAAAAGGAAGCACAGCTGAATAAAATAGCATTTTAGTTGCAGCTCACTGGAGGGTTGTGCTATTTCTTTGAACGGGCTGGTGGGCACCACATATGTTCCTTGAAGGCTATCTGGTCACCATGTTGGTGGCCGCTGCCCTAAAGGTTCACTATCCAAGTTATTTCAACCAAGACTAGCCATTCAGCAGAGGGGTGTCCTAACTTTTAAACAGTTTATACAGAATATACAGTTTTCTGTATATTTTTTTATTAAATGAGTAAGCCATTGTCAAACTGTGATGTCTATTATGTAGTTAAATCACTCTCTGTACTAGACATAAACAAACAAAAAGGAAAGATTTGACATCTATATGTGAGCATTTCTTTCGCATGACTTTAGATCAGGTTAAGATTAGTGCTCTCTAAGAGATAAAAAATGTGGGAGGATGTAGAATGAGACAGGAAATTACACACAATGAGCAAGCATTTCACCAAATATCCCTCTTTAATACTCATAATGCTAACTAACCCCTGACTGTAGCTTTGCTTTCTAGTTTACATCCTGGCTCCACTCACTGGCAGATTCTGAATTTATGTAACACATCAACTTGGAAACGCACCTTTGTTGACATTTATCAGGTTCATTACCTTTGTTTTTAATACTGTAAAAAGAAAATGAGCGAGAAGTGGTCTAATCTTGCCAACTTATCTCATGCTTAGGTGTCTAAGTTACAGCGTCTGTTCACCCACATCAGGAAGATCGCAAAGTGCCTGCATAGGAACATTGTATACCAGAGATGGCAGCTCTGATAGGAGGCAACCGTACTGAATCTGGCAGTGTTAAATTAGGGAAGGCTATGCACTTTCTTCTGAGTGCCATTTGGAAACTTTAAAAAAAAGGGTTCAGGGCATTTTTCCAGTTTGCATAGCACCGGCCCCAGAGAGGAGACAATGAGACCCAGACAGGCTTAGGAGTCCAGAAGCCATTCCTCTCTCAATGGGAACATGTCTTGGACAGACACTCTAGTAGTTTTGTCTTGTATGTTGCTATCTGTGCTTGCTGCAGAGCGGAGGGGGTCCGTGCCAGGCGAGGGTCCGCAGGGACCGTTGGAATAGCTGGGGCTGGAGGAAGTTGGTTCAGGTCCAGTGGGGCGATCTGGGCTTGGTGACAAGCCAAGTTGTCTACTGCAGAGACGCTGGGAAAATGTAAATAAGAGTCTGATAAGGCCTATTGTTTTCATTCCATTCTCATCCCAGCTGAATGACCTGCTCCCCAGTCACAGAGTGTTTTATCTTGAGACAGGGAGGGAAAAAAATGGAAAGGGTGGGGGTGCGAGAGATTTAATACCCCCCATAGGAAAATAAAAATAAACTCACTGGACTCTTCTGTTGTTTGAGCTAATTCCTCTGAATGTGATGCCCTACTTTGAAATGTAAGTTTTAGGAAAGCTTCAGGAAAGTTCAGGAAAAGCTGTGAAAATAATGAGATTTGCTCAGGAGTCAAAAGTGATTGCATTATCTGACATAATCTGTTGCTCTCTGTCAGATACAGTATGGATCAATGTTTGCTATTCTCTGTCAGAACCTGACAGCAATTACCATGCAGTCAGTGAACAGTGTTTCCATTGGCATTGCTAATTTCTCCTGAGAAAAGAGGCATGCATTTTAACAACTGAAATAACTTTCCCTCTATTAATCTGCCTTCTTGCAGGAAAATGGGCTGTGCTTGAAAAAAGCCAGACTTCTGACTCACTCGCTGGTTTTCTTGAACGCGCTTACGCAAAAGTCGCTCTTTTTTCCCCCCCCCGCAAGCCCCTTTTTTGGTTGCCTGTTTTTGTCCGCGCCTCGTCGAACAGTGAAAGGTGTTTCGAGAGTTATTTTGTGGACTAATCTGGGGGTCGTTATTCACCTCGCTCAGGTGGAAGCCCAGGGAGGACAGCAGTGCATTCCAGCTGTGGTCTTTCGCGCTGGAGGACTTGACAGGTCGTGTCTGGCCCGGCGCAGGGGATGTAGGGAGCAAGGAAGCGGCGGCTCTCCCGGGAGGGAGGTGGAAAAGAGGGGGAGGACTGGAGTAGAATGGGAGCTGGCACTGCATTATCTCCAACTGTTGGTGCATTCCTTAATGATCAAGTGCTGGAGGAGCATCTGGTATGAAAGTGTGTGTAGAGAGGGAGCATGTGTGCATACAAACACATGCCTGATGTGTTTGTTTAATCCCTCTTTATGCAGCTCGAAAACTTTTATCGTTTCTTTTGTTTTAAGGGGAGGAAAAAAGGCGACCGAGCTCTGTTATTGTTCTGTCTGTGTTCGAAGGGGTTTGTTGCTCTGGGAGAGAAAGCCATCTCACCCAGGGTTGACAGGCAGGGAAGAAAGGCTGATCTTTGCTACTCCCGCTGCCCTTAACCCCTGTTTTAAGATCTGTGATCTCTGTGCCACGCTGGGAGTTAACACACACAGGACACACAGGCTTCTCTCTCTCTGTCTCTCCCAGGGTCAAGGGGACAAACTGTGAGTTGGGAATTGGAAAGTCAATAAAGCAGAAGTAATGTTATAATGACCCTGAGCTGAAGATGTCCCGTTGACCCCCATCATACATGGAGGAAGTGGACAATCAAACAAAACGGTGACTCTGCTTGATCTCCCAAAAAGCCATCCTTAAACAAGGCCACGAGAACTGCTGACCCCCTGTTACTCCCAGTTCCTCTGAAGTCTGCATGTTTGTCAGAGAGGAGCAACACTGTTTGCTTTGCGGAAGCGGGCAAGAGATGTAACAGACGGATAAAAGGAAACAACACTTGTATACATCCTCGACTGAATAAATCTTCCCTGTGTTTGATGTCAAGAATGATAATGGTGAGGCTAGAGGAGTCCTGTATGTTGCATGTGAAAGGTCCCTGATTCAGCTCTCTTCCTGGTTTCTGTTTGGGATTTTGTGCAGGACAGTAACGTTTTGTCTTGGGACAATCCACACACCCTGGGTAAAATGTAAAAAAGGGCACTATTAATCATTTCACAACTTTTCCAGTTTTTTATGGATGTAGAACCTGTGGTATACAATGAAAAAACAAGGATGTTTATTACAATAAAAAAATATAGAAAGTTTCTTAACTTGTTCGCATCACAGTGCAACTAACACATCATTAGACACTTTTATATCAGTTTCAAGTATTCAATCTTCTTGGCTACATACCTGTGTTGACTTATGGAGAATCTCATGAACCATAAATAAAGTTCAGCTGGCCTAGTTGGATTTTCTTGAAATGTGAACTCAATCCATTAGCTCACCTGAAAAGAACAGTGGACAAGCCTTCATAATCGGATTGATTGGAGGAACCTTTGCAAGGCGGGTTGGATGAATTGGTCATTCAACAAACTATTTTCTTCTGGTTGTGCACCCCTATGCAACCAGGTTGCTGCAGGTTTTTTATTTTCTACATTGGCCCCTCTTAACACAATCGTTTGTTTTTCCATGGAACTGCACAAGGCATATGTGACATTACAGGTGGAAAAGTTTTATCACTTTATCATGGTGTAATACTTTTACATGAATCAAACCTGTTACTTTAACAGGACATGGACTCCTTTCATATCTGGAAACTCAAAAGCACTCTATAGTAACACAAATGAAAACACTTCTATCTGGGAACTGCACTGTACAAAAATAATATAAATACATAAATAAATAAATGAAGACTTTAGAAACACATCAGATCTTAATTGAAAAAGGAAATCATGCTGGATATCCTCACTGATTATAGGAGGGGTAAAACAAAAGGATGGCACATCATTTGATGAAAATGAAAATGTTCAGCCCACAGAGGGCTTAAACTAAAGTCACCTAGAAATTGAAACTGAAAAACTGGTTCACCAAACTAGTCCAGTTTGCTGAAATGTCATTGCAGCAACTCATAATGGTACTCAGTGGTTTGTATGGCCCCCATATGCTTGTATGCATAGCTGACAATGTCTGGGCATGGTCCTTAAGAGATGACGGACAATGTCCTGGGTTATCTCCTCCCAGATCCTGCTCAGGGCATCGCTGAGCTCATGGTCTAAGGTATAACCTTGTGGTCTCAGATGGACCTAAACATGATGTTCCAGAGAGGTTCTGTTGGATTTAGGTTAGGAGAGCATGGTGGCCAGTCAATGGTATCAATTCCTTCATCCTCCAGGAACTTTTTGCATAATCATACCACCTGAGGCCAGTCATTGCCATAAAACTGGGCGAATCCAGCATCTACTTCACCTGTGAAGGGTTTAACAATGGGTTAAATGATTTCATCCTGATCCCTAATGGCAGTCAGGGTGCTATTGTCGATCCTGTACAGGTCTGCGTTACCTTCCATGAATATGCCTCCCCAGAGCAAAACATGGCACCGGTGGTGGAACTGCCAATTTCAGTATTCTCTGGCTAATGCCAGTCGAGCTCCACGGTGCCTGACAGTGAGCACAGGGCCTACAAGAGGATGTCAGGCCCTCAGGCCACCCTTATGAAGTCTGTTTCTAATGGTCTGATTAGAAACATTCTCTCCAAAGACCCACTGGAGGCCACTTTGTAGGGCTCTTGCAGTCCTCATCCTGTTACTCCTTGCAGAAAGGAGCAGATATCGGTCCTGCCGGTGGGTTAAGGACCTTCAACGGCCCTGTCCAGCTCTCCTAGAGCTCCATCCTCTTGAGATGTGCTGGGTGACACAGCGAACCGTCTGGCAGTGGCATGTATTCATCTGCATTCCTGGTGGAGTTGGACTGCCTGTCCAAGCTCCATAGGATCCAGGTATTACCTCAGACTACCAGTAGTGACACTGATCCTGGTCAAATGCAAAAACTACTGAATAGCTGTGACAAAAACATGAGGAAGGAAAAACTGTCTGTGATCTCCACCTGCAAAAATATTCTGTTTAGGGGTCGTCTCATTGGTGCTCCTTTAGTGCCCCTGTTGTTAAAGTCATTAACATGCAAACAGCTGACCCTGATTAACAACCTGCTCTACTACTAAGCTGACCAGATCAATATGCCAGAAGTTAAAATTGACTGAATGTTATCCTCTGATTGAAAAGGGTTCCTTTTTTTGAGTAGTGCAGTGTTAAGTTACAGAATCCTCAATAAAAATAAAATATTAGGAATCTAATCTAACACAAGTTGTTCATACTTGAGGGAAAAATATAATGGAATACTGCACTTCCTTGGAGTCTAGCTCTGCTCCAGACCGAAGGGAGTTTGTAACTGGAGTGGCTCAAGGTGGAGAGTTGAAGTCTCGGTTGTACTGCTGGTATTTGATGGGAACAGGCTGAACCCTGCACAGTGCAAAGATGGTGGAGGCCTGGGTCAGCCAGCCCGGTATGTTCTTTATCAGCTACACCAGCGACAGCATGGCAGATTGCAGCCATTCCTCCTCTGATTCATTGTCTCCTGGACAAATGTTAATTGTTTTCATCATTGGCAGCTATGTGAACATTTGGACGTACCCAGTCTCACTCCTTGCCTCCCACTTAATGTGCGTCTCTGCCCTTATGCTATCACCACAATGCCGTGTTCCCTTCTCCCTCCACCCTTGGCTCGTCTTTTAACAGTCAGGCTCAGTCGTTTTTAATGTTTCCCATCAAATAAAATACCATTATTTCATCTTATACCCTGACTTTACATTTAGGGGAATAGATTTATAACATCTACAGAAGTGTAAAACAGACACTATATCCTATATCCATCCATCCATTGTCTATACCCACTTATAAACGAAGGGATGTGTGCAATATTAAATTAGAACAAATATTCATATTTCAAATGCTGAAAATGTTGTTTAAATGCTTTTTTTTCTTTTTTTTTCAGAATCATCATGCATGGAGAAGCTTCTTTCTAAAGACTGGAAAGAGAAGATGGAGAGGCTCAACACCAGTGAGCTGCTGGCAGAGGTTAAAGGTAGGAAACACCAAAGCAATGTTGCGTATTTAACTTGTTTTATAGGCTTCTGTTTTGTCCCATTAAAACAACCAAACTCAGTTAAACACTGCAAAAATGGCTCAGAAGTAACATTTTCTTCAAATGTGTTAATTTATCCTTGATTTAAGCAGGCAAGTTTGAATGTTCTGCCAATGGAATAAGATTTTTGTTCTTAAAATAGGAACAACTCCATCATCTCATTTCAAGTGCACTATATCCAATTATCTTATTTTAGGGGTACACATATTTACTCTACTGACAGATAATCAAGTCAAATCAAGGACAAATACACTAATTTCAAGTATATTTTACTTACTTCTAGTTCCCTTTTTGAAGTGTAGAACAACAAAGCATAGAACAAAATTGTAAAGTGGAGGGAAATCATGCATACCGTTTTTTTCAGACAATAAGGCGCACCGGATTATAAGGTGCACTAAATATTCTTCCCAAGAGTGTAATATCACTCCGCTCCTTCACGTACAGAGCTCTCTCCTTAGAGAGAGCTATCCATCTCTGTCGGGAGGACAGAGTAGTTGGACTACACTGCCCTGTGTCTAACATTAGGCCAAAATAAACGTAACTTTTATATAGACTTAACTTACTAGGTTTATTGTTGCTAGCGAGTGAGTTGCGGGCTGCCTAAAGGCTCCCACATACTCCGGCGCAGACTGGGAGCTTAGCGGACTTTGCGCTGACTCTCCGTAGACTTTTTACCCTTCATAGTCGAGTGTACTGTTGCCTACATTTCTTGTGGCAAATTCCTACAATTTCCCAACTTTCAAAAGCTCACTTTTCACCAGATGTTTAAGCTAAACATTAATGGTAAATGGACTGTATTTATAAGATATAGAACACTTTTATAGTAACACTGATCACTGCAAATGGGCCTTACAGCAGAGCCACATCCACCCAATTGTAATTACAAACAGGCACGCAGTCATACGCTAATTTGCAGATTGCTCGTGCATATTGACATGTGGTAGGAGGAACTTTGAGTCTAACCGACAGCTTATTGATTGCAAGTCCACTTCTTTACCCATTGAGCTGCGGTTGGCATTAGGAAGGCTCGGTCAAAATCCAGACCGAAATCCTGCTGTAAATCTTTATTGAGACTTGCTGTTCACAGACACTCTCCATGCAATCTGCCAGGGCAAAAATTACTCAATCGGTAATTTCAATGTCTACAGGCGAACGGCTGTATAGTGCTGTAACTGCACCAAATTTTGGTTCTAAAAATTAATAATTCAGGGAGACTAAATACTAATTCATGCCAGTTTTTAGATTTGTTTTGTAAAACCTTTATGAAACAATGTGTAATTTCCCCTCCACTTCACAACTTTGTGCATCTTTGTTGGGGGACTATCACATAAAATCCCAGTGAAATATGTTCAAAGCTTGTGGTTGTTATGTGACAAAATGCAAAGGCGTATAAGGGGTATGAATACTATTGCATATGTCAGAAATGAAACAAAGGCAAGGCAAGTTTATTTATAAAGCACCTTTCTGTAACAAGACGATTCAAAGTGCTGTACATGAACACAAAATAAAATAAAAAAACAAAGGCTTTTGGCTGACCTTATCACTGATCTCTGTCCTCCCTTAACTTTTGTTCACATGCCCCACTATATGCTGAGGCCTTCAAAAATTCCAGCCCCTTTAAAACAACATGATCTCCAGTTCATACAAACCCCACCACCTCCCCCCCCCAAAAAAGAAAAAGACATAAATGCATCTTGCTTTGCTCTGGTACATGTAGAGCATTCATGCAGCTCCCATAACTGTTGAACCCAAAGTGCGCTTCATGTAAACAGAGCACAGTTAAGCTGAGGGGAAAAGAGACGAGACTCAGATAGCATGGGAGAGTAGACGGTATGGAGATGCGAACAGCCGTCTCCTCGGTGAACTCGTGTTAGAGTGGAATGTCTCGACTGTTAACAGTGAACGCCCTGCACGGCGTGTTGAGCGCACCGCAGCAAAGCAGCCCAGCACTCCCCCAAAATTTCTGTTTATGACAGGGTGAGCTGAAGGTGGGCTGAGGATGGGCAGGGCTCCTGCTTACTCCTTAGCACTGACTGTTACTGAAAGCAGGCATGTTTATGTTGAACAGGAAAGTAAAAAACCAGCTGGGTGATAGCACCAGGCTGTCACTGGCTCCTGCCCGTCAGGTTCTTTATACGAAAACTCGCCGCGTCTTGTTTTATTTTGTTTTTCTAAACAATAAATTATTTAATTTATTGCTCACCAATGCCAACCCGATGTGTGTTTTTTTTTTTACAAAGATCACTCAAGGAAAGAGCACAGGTGTTGACCTTATGCATAACAGATTAATTTATCATTTAACGCAGTTTGTGACAAGAGCAAGAACAAGAGAAAGATTTAAACATATTTTAAATTTTTTGCGGAGGTCCACAACGCCTTTCCTCATTTCTTGGCTACTTCCCAGGATTTTCAAATGACGCAACACAACCAAGCAGCGTGTTTGAGGTGTTGTTTTAAATTAAATCCATAGGCGTGTTTCCAAAATCTCACATTGTGTCAATGAACCGGAGTTTATCATCAGGAGCAAAAACATATGATTTTAAAGAGAGTAGTAGAAATTTTCTTTCTTATTATTATGCAATTTAGCAAACAGAATTATATATATTTGATTGCAATTATTTGGTTTATGGCTCGGTAAACTCAATTCATTGTATCCGTGCCAGTGCACTGTACGCCGGAGCAGATCAAAGAGCACGGTGTAAAATGTTTAAAATGATTTAGCCTTTTGAAATTTGGTGTTAAATTACAGGCAGGGCATTTCTGCTGTTTGATGAATGGGAATGGGAAGGTTACTTGGTGGTCTGTAAACAGGTAGGGAGCCTGATAATAAACACTATGCCCTCTGTGTGTTGATGAGTTATGGAGACAGTCTATACACTGCAGTTACAAATATAAATGCTTCTCCTATCACAGAGGCAGCCTTAGATTTTTAATTAGCATGCCATTTCATATGACTGTAGACATTTCAAAGGGCTGCTTTGTGCTCACCCTTACAAATGTCTCTCTCACTGCGTTTGATGTCTGCCTGATGTAAATACGGGCAATTAAAAAGAAGCCCAGGGTTGGAGATGCACAAGGTCTGCCTAATTAAAACACAAACAAAGGTACCAAGCAGAAAACACCTTATGATTAAGATCTAAAGTGTTATGATGAATCAGAGGTTCCATTAATTGTTAGGTTAAAATGAGTTTAAAAGGCAAACATGCCTGTAGGTTTTAAAATGAATAGAAGATAGTAGAAAATACAGGCTGACATGTAACAGTGCCCAGTGGCAGAGTGGCCTTGTATCTTCTCTGCATATCGCTCTGTGATTCCTCAGCCTATTATGCAGGGCACCTTTTAGGCTCCCGTCTGACAGTGTTCCATCAAAACCTTGAAAGTAATTGTGCCGAGTAATTGTGCTTTTGTCAAAAGCGCGCGATGAAATCTGGCTGGTATGAAAACAGCAGTTGTAGCTCAGTTCTCGGAAGACAAAAGTCAAAATGAAAATCGATTAGTGTGGTAGAATTTGACCCGGGGCTTTTTTTGCACGTGAAAAGAGACATTCTTTCAGCGCAGCTTTGTTCCGACATGCCCCGAATGCTTTATTCTGTTGAAGTGAACACGCACGTACAGTAAACAAAACAATACACGACAATTGTATCAGCAGCATCAGAGATTGCTTCTTGAGCTCTGCTAACCCGACCATTTACCTTTTAGGGATGACAGAGGTATAATTATAGCTTATTGTTGTGTGGGTGTATCACTGCAAAATGTGCTGCTTTTTTTGCCGTTTAGAGTTGGTACAAAACAAGCAGCATGATCCTGCGCTTAAGGCAGACACGTAGGATTGTGCTACTGAGGGTTAATGATTTCAAATCTCCATCTGCCTTTTCTTGCAAGCTGCTGAAGCTTAGTATCAGTAGGACCGGGCAAAGGAACGCTTGTGAGGGAGCATTAGTAGCGGATTTCTTTTCAACTGTTTGTTTTCATACCTGAGCTTAGCTGTCAATCTGCAGGAACGATGAAATCTCCTGAACAAAACCACAAAGGAAGAAAAGGGAGGCTGGCTGGAAGGGTTCCAAACCACACAAAGTGATAATAGATGGCAAGGTGGATCGAGTGCTCGAAAAGAAGTAGGCCAAGAAAAAGAGTCCATATGTGGGTGCTTAGATGCAACATTTATATGTATATAAATATAAATATATTACCCCCATTATAGCACAGTAGGGTATTTATAATAAATAAGGTGCATGCTGTGTGAAATGTATATAAATCCAGTGTCCAGTAGGAGATAAGTGTCCCGTCTGTTCCACGCTTGAAATTCATACTCGACGGAGCTGTTTAAGTTTCCCTGCTGAGTGCCAGCTTACTGCCCTCACTTTTATAAAAGAAACACATGAGCACACATCCTCCTCAAGCATTTTCACAAACTAAGGGGAAATTTGTAGTTTAAACATAAACTATATAAATTTCCTTGGAATTTCTAAAAAAAAAAAGAAAAAAAGAATAGGAGAGAAAATAAAAGCGCTCAACACTTTACCCTGCAACGTTGCAATGGCAGCTTGAATTCTGAAGCAGAAAAATCAAGGCTCCTGTGCTGTCACAATCAATTAGAGAATGGTTTCTACATGACAGTGGTCGGGTGCACGCAGACAGCCCTGCGGCGGGCAGATAAGTGGAAGCTCTTTAGGAGGAGAACAGAGGGCAGGGCAGGGTGGCTGCCGAGACGGATTTGCTGCTGGCCCTACCTGCACTGGCCACACTGCTGCTCAGACAGAAAGGAGTCCACTGTGTGGACACAGGGCCTGCATTGTCTGGAGGTCTCACTTCAAAAAATGTTATTCACTTTAGTTCTTAATTCTTAATGGATGCAGATGTGGCGCAATAGCAAACTCACCTACGCTTTAGAGAAAAACATATTTTAAAGAATGGATTATAAATAGTTTCTGTATTTTATCTACACACTGTATTGCATTTATTATATCTACTCAAACATATGAAAGAAAACATTCACACAAACAGCACAAAACTGTATCTGTCCGGTAGCTCCAGTCAAAAAAAAAAAAAAAAATGCTTCAGTTAGCATTTTCTCTACAACACTTCAGTCAACTGTTTGGCCTGTGCACTCAGGTGAAATATGAGCCACAGTAAATCATTATTCCTCAGGCCACATTTGCCAGATGAATGCATGGGAGTGTTAGACTGTGTGTTTTTCTCCTCTAATGAATTGAGGAATTTAGTTTGTGGCAATGAAGGTAAAAAAAGGATAGTGCTATGCCTCCATATGTTTGTATACATGTAAAACAGGGGCAGAATTCATTGGTTTGATGCGGCGTGTTCACTTAGAGAAACCTTTGGATCCTAATGTACCAGAGGCTATCCCTTGCAAAGGATGGATGGATGGAGGGATGGATGGATAAATGGATGGAGGGATGGATAGATTTTATGTTTCAGTAATTATATATTTGCAGCAAAAAGGAAAGATTATGTGCCACATTCCTGCAGCACTTCAGACTACTGTAAATAACTTACACAGGCCTTTTCAATGTATGCGCACAACCTTTAATACTTATAGAAAGGTCATCTTCTTGCAGCAAAAAGAAATTCTGACCTCCATTTGCTTAAAGCTATTCATTCAGTTCATCGGTACTATTCATTTTCATACATACAACTGCAAACAAACTGCTTTTATACCTTCCTATTTTACCTTTAATCTCCCTGTTTGTAAGGGTTAAGGGTTAGGGATTCAAATAATGTTTTATTGTTTGAAAAAATTAAACATTTTCCTATTTCTGTAATTCATGACCAGACTTCATGATTGTTGCCAAACCGAGTTGGTGCAAGAATGTTTCTCTATTCTTGCTTCACCAGCCAGTAGGTTAACCGCTGTTTTTCTTCTTCTAAAGCTGATTCACACATCTCTATGGCATTTAAGTTGCTCTCCTGGCACTTTGAGATTACTCCTCTAAGAAATAATGTTCACCTCGCAAGGCCAGAGGGTTTTAGCATTATAGAGAAAAGACAAAGATCCATGGATTCATCTAAAAAAGTCTCATTAGATGCTTGAACAACTATGCAGGTGCTAATGTGGATTCCACCTGGCCAATGTGCATAGATAATCTGGTCACAGTTGCTTGAACTTTCTGTTATTTTTCCTCTTTCGATCTAATTATCAGGATTAAATTCAAACCACAGACATTGTTGATACACTTCAATTCAACAAAGACAACTGCTTGAAAGACTCTGACTAAATCTCCTCTGCACACGACATGGGAAACAAGCACCTTCTGATGAATTTATCAGGTTTTGCTGGACCTGTGAATAAATGCTCTTTGAAAAGAACAAGATAACATCTAGCTCCTAATTTACTTCCAAAGATTTGCAGATAGTAAGCCTTTGCCTTGATCACTGTTTGACAGGCTTTTATGCGAGTGGGACCTTGAAAACTGAGCATTCTCTCTCTATTTTCAGGGGACAGAGGTCAGGTTTCTCATCATAAAGGCTGTGAGGGATAAATAGAAAGACTTTTATAGAGAAAACCTGTTTTACATATCAATTATCTGTCACCAGTGTATGTTGCATACACACTGTACAAGATATTCCGTTGTGTCAGAATGACTGATTTGTCTTTGTGTGGTCAAGAGTCGTGTATGCATTTATTTAACTATACAGTAGAAAGAGCAGGGAAAAGTTTTGGTATTTAGTTTTTCTTTTTCCTTTCTCTTTTTTGCAATATGAATATTAGGGTGATTGCATTGCCTGTGGTGTAATGTGCTTAGGTCAAGCCTGTATCTTGTCTTTGATGAAGTACCTGGTCCAGTGTCACAGATAGACAGTTAAGTGCTGGAGCTATTACATTAGCATAATTATACTGTAGAGCAAAGCTTCCTCCATCATCAAAATATTAGTCTCCATCAGCACGCAGCAACGACCAGCAGAAGTGTCCGTATATTAACAACCACTCCAAGTACCAACAAGAAAATTTATTTTCAACAACTGGGGATGAACAGGTAACACAGTGAAGCAGCAAAGAGCCTAAAATATTCAGATTTATGTCAGGTTAAGTGGTTTTAATTATATTTCTGATCAGATCAGTGAGAGCCTGCCAACAAGCACATGTGTGCATAGACTCACTGGCCAGATCTTCTAATTATAATTTTTCACGGCATAAATTCAGTAAGGTGTTGGATGCATTTTTACGGTTCACAAAAAAGTGACAGCAACCCTCAGTTGCTAGAGATTTGTTTCCTGAACATCCTTGAGTGTTTTCAGACAGGATTATTTTTTTTCTTACATGCCTTGTTTGTAAAGAGTGGACGTTTGAGCTGGCATTGCCTTTTAATCAGACTCCTCTGCACATTATTTTCTTACCTTTGACATCAAGAAGGTATTTTGACTCAGCTACAGTCAGCTAGATATGCTCTCTTTTTTTGTCTCATTTTCTGGGAACCCAAAAAGATGGTTGTGCATAAAACTCTGTGGATCAGCAGTTTCAGAAACACTCAGACCACTTAAATCACCAAAACCCTCTTTCCTAACCTTTCTGGCACTCAGTTTGAACTTCAGCAAGCCTCCTTTACCACGACTACACGCCTAAATGTATTGAGTGACTGCTATGTTACTAAGCAACTGAACAGGTGTACCTAATAAAGTGACCTGTGATTGTACAGTAGACAAGCACACAGCCTGGGAGTAAGTCCTGTGAGTCACCACTTCTGCTTGTTAATGAGGTTTTATTGGCAAGATTTACAGCCTTTGTATTATAACAGAGGCAGCAAGCCAGGTAAAACAGCTGTTGCTCATATTGTCTTGGTTGTAGGACACAGAGGCATGTTAACACCACAGTACTGGAAACAGATACGGCCTTGTAGCAATGAAAGGGATGTAAAAAAACAAGCAATTTTTAAAGGTTCTCTACCAATGTACATTCCTCAAAGAAAAGAAAAAGATGAGATTTTGATACAATCAGTGCAGTCGTGTGATTTCATTAAAGTTGCAATCATTAAACGAAGTCTGTGGGGAGAAAAAAAAAGGCTTTGAATGCTATAGAAGGTGCCAACAGATGCAGCTTGCAGTGGCTCAATTGACTTCTTTGTGTTTGCTGCAAGAAGTATGGACAAAGAGTCAGGTGACTGCAGAGTTCTCACACAAATGCATTTATTCAGAGACCTGCACGTTTTATTGACTGCAGAAGTGTGCGTTCAAACACGTTTTTGGCAAAGAGCAAAAAAAAAAAAAAAAAAGAAAAAAAAAAAAACGGGGAGCCTCAGCACGCATGGCATTCAAGCTATGTGTGTTGTATTTGGTCACAGATTTGTACAATTGCTGCATTTGGAAAAGTCCTAATTTACTTAGGATGGGCTCGCTGCATATGGAAGTATCACACAATTGCTGGCTGGTGGGAAGACAAAGAAAATCCAGTCTTCTGCTGCTAAAAAAACTCAATTCAGATCGGGTCATAATGGCTCAGCTGTCTGGACCAAAGGAAGGGGAGAGAATAGGGTGCCTTGTGATTTTCCCCCTTTTCGCCCTCGCCCTCCCTTGCTTTTCTTCTTCTTCTTCTTTTTTTGTGCCTGCATCTTTTATCTGTGTTATTCACTCGAGACTCTTCAAAGTAACAAGCCTCCTTCTTTTTCTCCGGTACTGGACTTGGAACCTAAATTAGAGACTGCTTGATTAGAGCAGAGAGGAGGGAGCCAAGACAGAGGAAGATGTGGGTATTGGACAAAACAAATCGCACCCCTACAAAGTGCCTTTTATCCAAAGACCCAAAGGCGCAAATACCCCCGTCCCTAACCAAGCAACCGTGGTTCTGCTTGGTTTTTCTCTTATCATTTATTTAGTCACTCGTTGATGTTTTCTGTCCTACTTTTATGACATTTGAGAAGACAGGAGCCTCAAAAGGTGAATGCTGAATGGGCTGGAACTGCACAACATGACTGCTTCCTGCCTTCTATGAATCTGTCCAGAATTTTTTGAAGTACACCCAATAAAACACCGGGAAAAGTGGTGGCGCCGTTTGACCACTCACTCCGGGGTTCTGTTTCGGGGTAGTATCATCCTACAGGGCCTCAGTCCGTCTACCAGGGGGATGTCACAACACGTTAGGTCTGGCCTGGCCGCTGGGGTTTTGTTGCGCCAAAGCATCTCTGAGCTGTCTGTCTGCCATGGGAAGTGCAATGTGAGGAGACATGTTAACAGGCAGACCCCAGCCCCACCGCTGTTAAAAGCCATGCAATATGTAGGAAAACGGCCTGTTTTGTCAGCGGGCTGGTCAGATGCAGACCACGACTCTCTTCAGTACCGCCCAATAAAAGTTTTATCTGCATTTTAAAGCTGATCCATAATTTAAAGCAGGAAGAAAGAGATGTTAACACAAACCGGTCAACAACAAAAAGAAAGAGCGGCACATGCATTTGATTTTAAGTCCAGCTGTGTAGAAATTCTCCAAGGGTTGCCAGATTTATAGAATAGCTTGAAAATTTACAACAAATTTGAAGCAATTTTGAAGTCTTGGAGGTGTTTCGACATTGTTATAGACAGCATAAGAGAAAAAAAAACTGTATTTCTCTGGGGATAAAATAGAAAAAGCATAAAGTTGAGAGGATGCTTCAAGCTTCCCACAGCTCAGCTAAAGATCAAAACAATGGACCCTCTGTTAGCATTCTTGTGGTGTCTGGGCAAGATGAGGCGCACCCCAGTCTGAGGGTATACCCCTCGATCTTTAACAACCCCCCCTCGCAAATTATAAGACAAAACAGCTTCTCCACATATATATATTTAGATGTACATTGCGGCATTTATTTCCCCCATTCATTTTCCATCATACCCTGACTTTAGATACATGTAATTAAGCAGCAAGAGAGGACACGTTAATGTCCGAACACATTGTGTTGGAAGCTCAGTCCTCTCTTACCTGAAGCAGCTTTATCTGGATGGTGTTTTTCCTTCCTTTCTTTTTTTTTTTTGTGCATGTGCCTTGCCCTCCTTCTACCTGCCGTATCATTGCCGGCGATTTATTGCGACATCGCCTAATGTGTCTTGTTGGGTACCTGTAAAAGGCGGCTCCATCATGGACACAGCCAAAGGTTAATAAAATTGGTGCTGATTGTATCAATTTTACAGATAAGCCATTCACTACAAGCATAGTCTGGTGAATAAGAAGCCAATTCAGGCCTTGGAAACAGCACACAAGTTCGATGAATGGCTGCTTTTAGGTCCCTTTTTTTTCCCGTTATAAATGGAGAATTGCAGCTCTCTTCTGTTGCAGCAGGCAACGGAGGCAGAGTGGGGCAAACTGAGGTTCAGACAAGCCTGCCAGTAAATTGCCCTGAATGGGTTCTGGAGGTTGACAGGCCCTATTAAGACAAACGGCTTTCCTCATCGGAGAGATAAAATAAATCAGGTGTTTAGTCAAATTAAAATAGTTCGAGTGTAGAGGGCCCCCGGGAGCTCTCGGAGAAACTCAAGACAGATGTGGTCAGAGTCGAGGGGAAGACACCCAAGGAAGAATTCAGCTTCCTGCTGGCCCGTGGCCAGACCTTGCTGGACTGTCATCCGGGTCTCTGTGCTGCTTTCTTTGTCGCTCTAAGACCGTCTCACTTTGTCTCTGTCTCTGTTTTCCTTTTGTCTCTTTTTTTGTTGTTGTTGCATGTTTCCCAAGTTCAGTATGTCACACAGGAGTGCAGGAGGAAGAGGGTGAGTTACTGTCTAGCCTCTCACTGGCAATTATGTTGGCTGTGTTAGTCAATGGTAGGATCACTTAGCATTGATTAGGCGACGAGAGAGGGGGCGGGGGGTTGGAGAGAGAGTTTTCACTCACACAGTGGCCGTGAGGCCGTAGAGAGATTTAAAGACAATTGCGCTTTTCTTTTTTTTCTTGTTTTGTTAATCATCCACGCCAGACGTTGGTGTGTTGATCAAAAATATTTCTGAATTGATTGTCACATTCTGTTTGGTTCACCAAACACAGGATCCAGTCATGCTGTTTTGACAAGTTTGTGCTATCCAGCCTCTACTCCACTCTGTTTGTGTGATTGCCGCCTCGTCTAAAACCTGTGTGGTTTTGGAGGCCAGTGCAAACAGTGACTCTTAACACCTTCTCTATAATAACCCCTGGAAGTCTGACACAAGTGCCACCCCCGTTTTGACAGCTCCCTGCGGCTCTTTGTCTGTGCGCCGGTAACAATTCCTTCTCTTTTTCTTCTGAAAGCTGTGAAAACAAGCCACTGCAAACTCGTCAACTCCAGGCTGTGTGTGACCTTAACAGTTTCTAGTGAATTCGCTGCAGTTGGTTCCTTCCTGTGTGGTTTTCTTTGTATTTAATATTGTGTACACTACAATGACACAATGTGATGATTGGCTTGTCCAGCATGACTACTTTTCTAAATTTAGCAGTAAATAACTCAGGCCCCCTTTGCAGCCTTTCTTCCAAAAGTCTGTGACTGGTTTCCAAGTCATAACCAGAGCCAGCTCAGGATTTAATGGGGCCCAAAATAGAGATTAATTTGGGGAACCTTCTAACTACTATTGCTTAATACAGCTCATTATCATGAATTATGTTATGTCACCTCGGATGATGTATACGTGAGGGCTGGGTATCATGGCCTTTAAGCCAACGAAATAGGCTGCATCACAATATTAACTTTTTTTTTTTAATCCATCGCATTACAATTACAGTGCAATAGGCATCAGTGGATTAGGAAGAATCTGCCATGCAACAAATGCTTCGGCCTTTCAGTAACCCGGCATGTGCAGAAATAAATACTAGACTTATTGTATTAAAAGTAACTTAATTCTACACAAGTAGGTTTTTATATTATGTAAACAATGTAACAGCCACAGAATGCAAAAATGTGCCGCATTGTTAAAGTAACACTTAAAACGTTAAAATAGCTTAGCTTTGGTGAGAACTTTATTAAAAAGAGTTTTAAAAAAGTTCAAGATTAACAGCAGAGTGCCTTTTGGCAATTCTAAATGTTTCAAAAAGGTTGTTTCTTAAGATAAATTTGTCAAACCACATGATCAGTGTTTATTTTTAGCTCACCCACTGCAGTTCTCTTCCTAAAGCGTAGGAGTCGCCACTGCCAACAGAACGCTGCCGCACCTCAGCAATTTCAATAAAAGAAGAATGTTACAGCAGTACTTTTACAACATAGCTTTCCTCTCCTATCAGATTTACACAGATGTTTGTGATACAAACATTTATGAACTGATGCATTCATATTGTCTCCAAAAATTGCATCTCATCACAGCTGCTCTACTTGCACTTACGTCACAAACGTGTTTGTCCTTGAGTTGGTATGAATTTGGAAATGATGTTCCTGGTACATACTGCTGAATAACGCTGATGTGTTATTCACATTTGTAAACCTGACTTCTGTGATCATTTTGGTGCTGTTGGGGGTAACCCACTGGTGTGAAGGCCTCCAGGCAGCTGCTTAATTTGTTTATGCTTTATGCTGGCCCTGGTTGAAGCCTCCCCCTTTTCACGTTCTTGATTTGTTTTGCAGGGATGCATCACAATTATCTCGCGTTTAATCACTGCCTCTCTGACCTTGCCCTCTCCTGCTCTCACAGGAACCCCAGAGGGTCTGGCAGAAAAGGAACACCAGCTCTCCACAATGATCTCCCAGCTGATCAGCCTGCGAGAGCAGCTCCTGGCTGCCCACGATGAGCAGAAGAAGCTCGCTGCTTCACAGATGGAAAAACAGAGGCAGCAAATGGAGTTGGCTCGACAGCAGCAGGAGCAGGTAACTGCGTCCTGTCTTCCTTCTTTTGCACATCCTGGGATGTAATCACTCTCTCCTCTTCGTCTGCATCTCGGTTAACAGCCTGTTTACTGTCAACATTTTATCCTTGTTATTTACAACATACACTGTCATTCCTCCTCCAATATTGTTTATTCTATTACCCTCCGTGCCTCTGTAATAAACCTCATTAAATCCATTTGTAACAAATTGTCACTTAGATCCTGTTTTTCATGCCTGAGGTGTGCCAATAAAATCTCGGAATGCCGAATGATAGGACGTTTAAGAGATGTTACACTCAATATTTCCTCCGATATTTCAGTCATGCTCTCTCACCCACGTTTGTGCTGTGGCAGGGGAAAAAACACGTTATTATGACTTGTGCTAACAAATGCGTGGCAATGTGTGAATTAAACATTATATTAAACACGGAAGTCCTCCATATCTTATAAATTGTCTCCTATTATAACAAGCCAGGCATTAGATTTGCAGCACAAATCTGGCCAATGAGCCATATTGTACAAATCAGCAAATTAGCACAAGCCATGAAGTGTGTTAATGTCTGGGAAGAAATAAGGACACTAACTATCCACACGGGCGACACTTTTATTATCACCAGCCACTCTAATGGCTATGAGTCAATTATCAGCAGGGAGTTCACTCAGAGTTTTCTCAGCACACTCTCAAACTGTCCTGTGGTAAATGAAGAGGCGTACCATATACCTTTGGGAATGATACATTTGGTTATAGTACACTAATAATACATTAACTGTATTGATTTTATTTTTTAATCAATAATGGTCATCTGCAGACCGCACAAGATCCAAGGCGGCTCATGACTGAGCCATGCTGTAAGACATTTGATTTTATTTTAAGATGGAGGAGTATTAACAAATTTGGGGATGTACGGGGCGGAGACAGGGAGAGCCCACTGAGAGCTAGAATGTCATCAAGCCATCAAGATACAACACAGTAATTAACTGTTGACACTCGTGAGGAAGCCAGCACAAATTAATCTTGACACATTTGCAGCAGGCAGATATCTTACAGAGAACACTTTGTAATTATACATAAAATTGAAAATTAAATGACACTTAAAACCCAGTTGTCATGCTCACTGAAGTGAGCGTGTAGATGGAGGTGGGCGCTCAGATGAGAAAGATTGCGGTGAGGCCTCGCTTCGCACAGGGGCAGCAGGGACCTCCGTCAGTCACACTCCACCTACACCGGGGGATCTCCATCATAACCCATGGTTGTCTGTCCTGTAAATCATTCATACCACTCATACACAAATGCACACTCTGCTTTTCTGCGCAGGCCATTTGACATTTATTCAGAAGCAAACCAAATGGTTTGTCATGTTCAAAGGAGAGAGTCTTTCAGTACCAATGTGCTTCTTTCTCCCAAGTAATATGCTTGCTTTAGTGGCCATCAGCATCCTGGGATCTCAGCACATACAGTCTCGTACAAATATTTAAATGTCACGTTACAACTCTAAACAGCAGTGTATTTCATCAGGGTTTTACAAAAGAGACCGACAAAAAGTTCTGCAATGTTGTGAAGCAGAAGCTAAATGGCAAATGCTTTTCAAACATTTTTGCAGTGTGCTGTGTACATGTACACACTTGAAGAAGAACATAAAAAAAAACATTAAAGGTAGAGCGTACGATTTATCCTCAAATGTAGCTAAGAAACAGCCAAGTCACCTTTTTGAATAACTGCACATGTGCAAGACCATTTTACACATACATACATACATATACAACCCGCTCTGACCGTCTCAGTGGTTGTGTCCTTGGGCAAGACACTTCCCCCAATTTGCTGTGGCTACTAACATAGCTCACCACCGTTGGCGTGTGAATGGATGAATGACTGATTGTAGTGTAAAGCGCTTTGGGGTCGTTGGACTCCTGATCCCAGAGTGTTTTTGCAGTTCAGAAAAGGAAGGTTTGATTGTTTTTGTCTTGGGACAAAAACCAGCTTCTGTGTCCCTGCTGAAGAAATCCATCCTCACTGCATGATTTTGCCACCACCGTGTTTCAATTGAGGATTGTGTGTGTTTAGGAGGATTTGCAGGGTTGGTTGTCTTCCATACAGAGCCCTTAGCCATAAGCTTACAAAGTTTTTTTTTTTTTTTCATTGACCACCTCGTTCTACCAGGTGTTTGGTATGCAGGTTAAAATGTGATTTCTTGTGGATTTCTTTTAAACATGAAATAGTAAAAATTTCAATCCTTCAATTTTCCAATCTTCCGTAATAAACACCAGATTTGTAAAGTGCCGAAATAACACTAATAATAATGAACACATTTCAAAAAATGTTGTTTGTAAAAAAAAAAAAAAAAAGAATAAGCAAAGCTGGCTTTTTCTGCTCCCCATTATTTGATGCCACATAGAGTTGCATTGGATGAAATCTGCAGTTGTAAAGTGACAAAAACCTGAAAAACTCCAAGGGGTATAAATATCTTTGAAAGGTAATGCAATTTACAGTACAGAAACTGACCTGAATTACTTTTTACCCTAAAATGTTATCAAGAGGAGTACACAAGTATTCAGCGATAGGTTCCGCTCCTCATTTATCTCAGTTTGGGGGATTATTTAATTTTCTCCTTTGCTTCTGTTTTCAACCAGATTGCACGACAACAACAGCAGCTTCTGCAGCAGCAGCACAAAATCAACCTCCTTCAGCAGCAGATCCAGGTCAGTGCATGCATTTCTGTTGGCCCTCTAATACGCAGCAGCTTACGCCTCCTACTTTCTGATTACTGCAACATTTCTGCCTCTTCAGGGCAATTAGCCCATCGATGTTGCCACAGTGACTCAGATTTAGTAGCGCACATGAGTAAAATCAAACGTTAAAGCTACCTTATATGCCTATTTTTGTCCCCCCCTACTTTTGTATTTCTTTCCTATTTATTCTTTAATATATGTGTCACACTAACAGTCATCATTCTCATCAAATGTTAATTGCCTGTTGGTAATCAGGAGGGTTTTTAAAATATGAAGGTGAATAATTAGCACATCTTAATGAACAAAAAAGAGGGGGGAAAGTAACAACGGCTAATGAGTGCTGCTGATAGAGGAGAGCCTGGAGGTGGGGGACATGAAAGAGGCTGGTAAATGCCTCTGAAATTAGTCAGCCCCAGAAGGGCGATGATACAGTACATGCACAAGGACTGTGGGAACTTACATTGTCTTTATGCTGTGCCTATGTCCATATTATGGTTAACCTAACCGGATGCAAACACTTTAAAAATGAAATATTCCATGTTCTTCCTTTCAGATGCTTTCTGATGCTGTTTGTTTGTGCGCCCTCTTTAAGGCAGAGTTGTGGCGAAAGACCACCCAGTCAGCTTGTAGCTTGATCTGTTCAAACTGCACACAATAATCTGTGGCTAGTCCCTCGCACTGGTCAAGGCTGGGAACTTGGCTACCTTTGAGGAGCTAATGTTATCCTGCCGGGTGTGTTTGGTGTCAGGCACATCCCTCTCCATTCAGCACCTCCCGCGCTTGTTCTCCTGAGAGTCGACTCTCCCTATTCTCTCCTTTCATTAAACCTAACCTCGGAGGCAACCTGCTCATACAGCAGCGACGTCAAAGTGTCTCGTTCAGTCAAATATTCAGCGTTCTCAAAGGGTTTTATTTACATGTTGTATTTTCTGCTCAACAGCTTCTTCTTAGAAGCGTCCGACTGCTGCACAACAGTCTGGACAGTAAAATACCTCATTTAAGAGAGGCATTGTACCCTTAGCAAAATCTTGAGATTCCAGCAACCTCAACCTTTTACTTTAATTGTCGATGGTCTTTGGGAAAGACGTTTCAATACTAATTTCCACTGACAACTAGCAAAGAGCATAACACTAAAGGGAGGGGGGTGTTGTGGGGGTGGGAAGAGCTCTTAAATTAAGAGTCTTATTCACCAGTGAGGGGGCTACACTTGCTCATATCATTGAGGACCCTTTGCTTGTAATCATTGAGGGTAAGGGCACCGCTTTAAAAAAAATCTCACTTTTAGAGCCTCTTGATTTTATCTCAAAGTTACAGATAAATGACACCTGAAAATTCCACTTGATGCATAATTTTAAAAGCGCTTGGAGATTTGAGAGTGTATGGGAATGCTCTTCTGAATATCCATTTCAAACACTTGAACAGAGATACAAGCAAAGTCCTTCCTTGCAGAGCCCAGTTATCCAGCTTTTCCCCAGACAAAATGTGCCTTGGATCTTACAGGATTAAAACACACGCACACACACACACACGCACACACACACACACACACACACACGCACACACACATTCACAATTAAATAAAAGAATCTCGTGCTCAGACCATCTGCTCGACTATCAACCAGCCTCCCCAGACTGTGCTGGGTACATACCACCCGGGTTTCACCTTCTGCAACATTGTTTATCCAACAAGTTATTCAAACCAGAACATGTGCTTTCTTCTGTGTCATCCACAGTCGTGATGGAGCATCAAGGCGAGTAGATAAGAGAGTCAGGGCTAATCTTTGTGAAGTATTTTCTGCCTCTTAAAAAGTACCTCAGCTCTTTTAATACACAACAACTTTGCTTAATTAGTTCTGTACACAAGCGTCTAGTCTGCAAAGTGATTCGCAAGTGTTGAGGGATTCGGTTACCCTGCTGGTAGCATTGAGTACACTAAACTTTATTGGTGACCCTTACTGCTATCAAAGTCCTTCTGTTTAGCTTCAAGGAGAAAGCCAAGGGAGAGCGTCTTGCTTAGGTCATGCACTGACGATGCTGGTGATCACGTGGTGCATATTTTTAAAAAGTCCAAAAGATTGAACCATGGGGATTGCAACCAGAGACTGTTGTCGGTGCTGTATGTGTGCTTTCCAAAATGTTATTGCCTGAAGACCGAATCTCTCAGAAGTATTGTAGAGGTTTAGTCTGGGTCCAGTTTAGAGAGCGCCAGCGTGGAGTTCAATTAAGTTTCCTTCTTGAATAGCCATGTTTTTATCCCTTCTCATCATGCGTAAAAGAGAAGGGGAGAGATTTAGTCTTTGTCCCTCAGGATTACAATGTCACTTGTTCTAAGATAGCAGATTGAAGTGTTAGGGGCTTATCAAAAATTAAAGCTCAAGGCTTTGTGTGTTTCCCCGTCAGCTCTGTTTTTTTTTTCTTTTTCCTTCAGTCCGTCCCTCATCGTTAAAATAATCTTGGCACTAATTCAATCCTAGGATTAGATCCACTGCTTTGGTTTGAAACAGGACTTTATAAGGCACTCGTCACAGTTTAACATTTAGAATAATAGGTAACTAGTGTGTCCCCGCAGTTACTTATCTTTTTTTTCCTACTTCATAAGGATTTTGAGGCGAATGACACACATTCGTATTTTTCTCTCCATTTGTTTTAGATCAGTTTTATTTTGGAATGTTTTCTACTTTGATCAGATGCGCTAAATGAAAAACGCCTGACCATGTGAAAACAAGCATGTTTGTCAAATACCCTGACACACAACTTGTACAACAGTAGTGCAGAGGCATGCAAACGTAGCCCTATACATCCAGAGAGGCAATTGTGTGCTGTGACCAGCAATGGGACGTGCACACTGATACACACATCAAGAGGATAAATACGGGCTGAAAGGTCAGGGTGAACTTTATCTTCATGAACAGACAGGAGAAAGCAGAGCTACCCAGATGAAACAGAGGGGCACTTTTAATCTACAACATTTAATTTAAATGTGAAACATCATTAAAAACAGCAAACAAACAAAGTAACAACAACAAAAAAACACAATATAAATGACATTGTTACTTGTAACTGACTGTGGCGTTTATTTGCCAAGTTTGGGAAGACAGCCGGCTCAGAGATTTGAGAGATAAGAATTTCTAAGGATACCATTGTCAATAAGGTTGTGGTTGTTTTTAAAACCTTTAACGATAATGTGTTGGGTCTGGTTCTGTTTATTTCCCTTTGACCCCTTGTTCTCTTCTTGCTCATGGTCCGACCATGAAACTCTAACCCCACTGCATGTCCACACACATTATCTGTGCCTGTACATCCTACCTTTGACCTTGTTTCCACAAGGATACAAAAACGCAGCGTGTGTCTATCTCCCCAGTTTAAAAAGGGAAACATGAGATTAAAAGAGAAAAGGCCACTATATTGTTGTCCACAGCACACTTCAAAGTCTCTGAAGCTTTCTCACATGTCTTTAATGGTGTAGAGAGACAGTTGGGGGGCTAAAGGTTCCAAGATATGAAAGAGGAAAATTAATTACACTAACATTTACCAACAATTTAGAAACTGCAGAAACTATACTGCAGTTAGAATTTGAGATGCAAGCTCAACACGGCAGAAATATAACTAGGCATGTAGTTTAACGGCACATTTATATAAAAATAATATTTATGTACCTCAGATTAAAGCTAGGACCTCTTAACACCATTAGTTTTTGCCTCTCTTTTCCAGGGGCGCAGAAAAGCACAACAGCATAGTGAAATAAAAATGTACACCCTTGATCCCGCTACATAAACATTATTAAATAAAAATAACAATATAATATTATGAGCTGATCTCTTCCTCAGTTGATGTGTATTTTTTTATTAAGCCTAAATTTGACAAAATTCAAGAATGATAGTTCATTGTTAATAAATTTTTTCATGAGATTCTGGAGTTCAAAGGGAGATCTTAAACCTCAGACAGTTTCATATGTTTACACAACACATTGGTGAATACATTTCTTTTTCATTTCATATAGCCTTTGCTTCAGTGCAGTAAGGACTGAGCGTGTCTGTTGCTGTTTATTTCAAACATTTTGTTATTTTCTCTCTTCACTCCAGAAAGAGAGAAAATGTAACGTCTTTGTTGGTGGCCTTTGGGAATTGATGTTGCTATAAGTAATATTACTTCTGCTATCAGAATGAATGCAATAAATACTTTTATCGAAAGCATTGACTGAATTAATTTAACTAGTAAACACAGGTCCGAATGACTTAAAATTAAAACATATTTTAAGAATAGATTAGTCTCGAATAGAATAGTCTTTAAATATCATTGTAACATTCTCATTATTCTTGAAAATTTGAATGTTAGGTTATGTTTTCTGCAGATGTGGGAATTCAGCTCTGTTTCATCAAAACACAAAAGCTCCCATGCAGTAGTTTCTAAAACACTCAGTGATATCTAATTGCCACATTAAATTAGCTTTACCTCTGGAAGCCTTTTCAATGTCTAAGTTATGTTCATACTTTATCCCAAACTATAAATAAATAAATAAAATATAGGGATCTTAGGCAGTTTTCCACTTCTGACTTGAATAGCTGTTTAACATGAACAAAATACCCACATCATTAAATTGTCTGTTTAATATTTGTCTTTTATTATAAGACCATGAGAAATCCTTTGGACTATTATAGTAAATATTTTACACCAACCAAATGAATTTAAATAAACATGGATCTGTTGAGTAATAATACGAAGATAACAGCTCTAATTTGTGTATTCTCAGATGCTTTAATTGTCTCCCCGGCAACACTGATTTTCTCAGTGTGAGGCTCCTAATAATGCACCAACAAAGGAAAAACAACTCCAAAATGGACATTGTTAAAGAGAATGCATAAGTCCCCCAATTAGCGCAGCCAGAGTGGGACTGTTAGCATGATAATAAGAGAATTATAGAGTAGGAAAATGATAATGTGTGCATTCAAAGTGGGAAACTGTGTGCCGTCGTGCGCACAGGCCGTCGACTCTGTCTTTCCAGTTCCTACTCTTGTTTTTGCTGATGAGCGCCATGTTAGCCTCCTAGTACGATTATGTTGAGGCATTAACAGCCTGGTAAGACAGCCTTGGCACTCTCCCAGGGAGACTCAATCCAGCATGTTCATCCTCTATTTAAGAAGACTGTTAGCTGATGAAGATGTGCACAAGCAAGACTGAAGATAAAAGAAAGCGGTGGCCTGACTCATTAGTCTGTGTTGTTTGATATATTGACACTTGGCTACAAATAATTCCATTTAGTGGACTCCATTTATGGGGCGGGAAGCACCAATTTAATTAGTTATGAAATGTGACTCCTTGTCAGGAAGCAGAAGAAATGTTGATGTAAAAAAAAAAAAAAAAAAAAAGAGTCATGTCCACATCAATAAAGCCATCACAGCTCTGTTGAGATTTAATGATGCACAAAAAGGAACAAGGGTTAAAATGTAAGCAATGGTTGTTTTTTTTCAGACATCACCAAGTAGTTAGAACCTTATTAAATATAATCCATTCATTTGCACAGAATTTGGGGTCTGCTGGAGCCCCTGCCCAAAACAGAAACCCACCCCTTTGGTGGTTAAAAGAAAAAATGAAATTCAAAGAATGTTGTTTGAAACAAAGGTTGTTACAGAGTAATTAATGCGGAAAGAAACAGAAATGAAAAGTTGCACCTCTAAAGCAACATTACAGCAACATCAGCATTAGCAATGCAGCACAGCCCGTCACTACTGGAAGTTAGAAAAGTTTAAAACCCTATCTGACTGTTTTTCAACATTGTTTCTGATCTGTTAATTTATTTTCCCATTTATAAACTCTCTAGCTAAATAATGTATTGAGTGTGGGATGTTGTTGATTTTGACTTAAAATTGGGGACCTAAAAGCCACTACAAAGTTCCCCAGCAACAAGTCAAATGCAGTGAGATGTTGGAGTGTGCCAAGGTTGTAAAAAGCAACAGCAGTACAATTTGTGCTGTTGGGCTCTATGTCAATTTGTCCCTGAAGAGTTCTCAGTCCCTTTCATACTTAAACATTTTCATTTCATCCTTCCTACTTCCATATTCTACCCATAAACAAATATTTATCCACTTAACTTTTGAAAGTCTGTTTCTTTCTGTCTTTGGTTCAGTATTTAGATAAACCGTGTAGATAAATACTAATAAAAGGGCTCAAACCTCATGTCATTCAGTTAAGCATGTATTATGTCCTGATGACGCTGCATTAAACCTCTTTTGGTAGACAACTTGATTTTGTACCTATTAACACTACTTTTAATGGGTGTACAGCACGGTAAAAAGCATTTATCCCTAGGTTTTTATTTTTTGCTATTTAAATTATTTGGATCATCAATCAGTTTTTGAACCATTTTATTTATTCATGACAAGCGCTATCCAAACATACCTGGCCCTGTGTGAATATATATATAGCGGCCCCATTTGTTAGATCATAAGTTTACTTTAACTAGCATGTTTGGTTGCTTTATTTCACTAGTCAAACCAAGGCCCTTAAACCTGTCTAGCAAGATGAAGTAGGCCAAACAATCTCTTAAAGCAACACGCTATGCTTCCATTTGAGGAATCTTAAGAATGAATTAAAAACATAACCACCGACACCTGTCTGTCTTTGAAAGGCTACACAGCCATTTCTGAGGCATTGAGACTCCAGCAAACCGCAGAGTGCAAACCTTTCTTGCCTCATTTTTACCCAGTTAGAAACAGATTAAACAGAAATGACGTCTACGTATATATGAAAGAATTTGAAGGCCAAAAAGAATACAAAGGCCTGTCTTATCAAGCAAAATTATTTTTCAAAAAAAGAAATCGCCAAGATTTTTTGGAACATAAGCGTAAGCTTATAACATAAGGTTTTTGAAAAGTGTGTGTGCCTTTATAGCTGTCCTGAAACTAACACAGCACAAACATCGTAGAGACAGTCAAAAACGTTGGTGGACTTGATAAGATAAGGAATCCTTTAATGTCCCTCAATGGGGAAATCCGGGTGCGACAGTGGCAATCTTAAAGGAAATCTTAAAGGATGATAGACGTTCATCAGTTTGTCAACTTAAGCTCAACTGGGCCTGAGGTATTCAGTGGGACCCTCTTGATGTTGGAAAATGGGGGAGTAAATATGGAATAGTACATACCCTTACCTCCCTGCCACCATGTCATTTGCTGCAGAGAACCCCAAAAAAATCCTAAGAAATAAAATAAACACATAAACACATAAATAAACCACCAATCTAACATTCCATGAAACAACATTGTTAGAAAAAAGAACTATTAGCACACGCCTGGCGCATGACATGTCCTTTGGGACCGCAGTGGTTTAGAGGTCCACAGAACTCTGCTTTTGTGCCAGAGATTCCTAGTTTCAATGTCAGCAAAATCAACAAAGAGTTTACAGCAAAGTCTCAGCTTAAATCCAACTGAGATGCTTTGGTGTGGCCATATATAAGGCCGTTCATGCTTAAAAAAGAGAGAAGACCAGAAATCCTCCACATAATTCAATCCCAGTTATTATCAGCCTTCATCAGTCTGTTAATGAAAACAAGACATTTAAGATTAGAATATTAAATTAGACCAATGAAAAAAATATAATACTGAAATGCTTTTAATCTGACAAACAAGCCTCTCTGGAATGAATACTCTTATTTATTGAACATGACTGTTCCTGATCTGCTGATCAGTAGGTCTTGTGCCACCTAGAAAAAACTAAGACTTTGTTTAAGGAGAAGCTTCAGGACATACTTAGTCGCATGTTCTTTGCCAGTAAGAGAAGAATGTAGATAAACATAGATTGCTTGTTGCAGTAAATTAGACAATAAAGCTTTGTACTCGTGTAATTTGGTGTTGTTTGGAGACACCGCAACAGTTTAAGCAGCGATAATAAAAAGCTCCACACGAGAGGCGCCAAATAAACGGCTGTAATAGGCAAAAATTACACCTGAGGGTCTATTTGAAATGTGTCACCTGGAGGGTTTCCAGAGCAGCTCTGGTGAGAAGTTAATTTATCCCTCAAATTTCCAGTTCTCTATCAGCTCTCACAAGTGACGACGCAATACGGTAGACTTATCTGCCAAATCCACACAGTGCCAATTAATCCAGATAACTGAACAAATAGCCTGAATTTTACAATGCTGCACCTGTTTAGAGCTTCTCAAACCCACCCTGGAAAGAGGAAAAGCCGTTACACTTAGCGTCCATTATACTGCACCGCTCGCAGGGGAAAATATCAGTAGAAGGGAGAACACATCCTCCACTGTGTTGTTGATTTAGTTTCCTCTCCCCCACTGCATTAACTGTGTTTTCTCAGCTAACGTTGTGCAAACTGTTTTGTCTTTGCATTGGGTCGTCATCCTCAGCAGTGGGCACACTCACAGGGAGCGAAGGAGCTGCATTAACAGGCTCGACTGTGTACAGGCAGCAAGAAACTGACGCGTGTTTTCTTAGGGCAGGGGTGGCAAAGGAAAAGCTTTCAGCCTATGGCGAATGCAAAAAAAGGAGCTTTTTGTCTTTGGGGGAATAGGGGAGTCCAAGCATTCCCCAGCAGAACATAATGAGCTGTTTTGTTCTGCTCAGTTTGTAGCAGAAAAAATATTTTTGTTTGTTGTCCTTGACTCAGTTCTGCAAATATCCTCATTTTCAGCGTTTCCTTAAATTTCATTGGAAAATCCGAAATATAAAGTGGCTGTTTGATCTCGCCCAAATTCTGTGGTTTCTCTGAGCCGGCATTATGGTGATATCTGAGCACGTTTGAAAGTCTGAACAAACTTGCGGTTCTAATAAAGTCTCCCCTCCTGACAGGCGTTTCTCTGCTGAACAACAGAAGGGGCTCTGTGGCGTTGGACGGCCCCAGCAGCTGGGAGGCAATAATCGAGACAGGGTCGAAGTTTGCTAAAAGAGAACCGACAAGGGGGGGAGGGGGGATGGGGTGGTGGAGTCATCATGTGGACAATCAAATCATGTAAATTACGGTTGGTTTACTATTTTAGTCCTGTTGACTAAATAGTAATACACTTGTCCCTCCAGTGTTGCATACCTTGAAGAAACATATTTTGGAAACATATTCGTAACGTCATTACACATCCAATGCCAAGTCTGTAGAGATCCGATTATGTTGAAATTACTTTGTTAAATCTCAAAATAAAAATCTAAAAAGACTGCAAGCCTAAAGTTGACTGTATTTCATAAGCTTCATACAGTTAAAGCCCTCTATTTCCCTCTCCCCAAGCCCTGTTTAACTCTCACTAAAATACCTTCTTATCTGACTGCCCCATGTCTAACGTTCTTTACATCCTGACTAAAGCCGCTACAGAATGGCCCTGGGGGAATTGACTTCTACCCATTACTGCAAATACAAACAGTTAGGATGTATTTACCGGGCAATAACCCAACCCCTTGATCCCCGTTTTTCTTGGTTGATGTCAAGCACAATATTCTGTCTTAAATATTCTGTATTTGCGTGGTGTTATACGAGATTATGATGCTATTTTACCATAAGGCTTTGGAAACACAACACCCTGGTTACTTACACCAGCTTAAACAACAAAAGCCCTTATTTTATTATTTATGTACAGTAATATTATATAAATTGGAATATTATTGAAAAGTTAATTTATTTCACTAAGTGAAACACATTAAAGAGGTTATTTATACACAGTCTTTATTTCTATTAATTATGAGGACTTTTCACTTACAGCTAATGAACACAACATTTAAGATTAGAATAGTACGTCAGACAAATAAAACATCTTTGATACTGAAATGTGGGTTCAATAAAGGTGTGTTTAATACCTGCTTAAAGGCCATTTTCCAATGGTGTTTTTAATCTGACAAACAAGACTATCTGGACTGAATATTAAAATATTAGTTAATGTTAGTTTATTGAAAATTAGTGTATATTTCATGTTCCACCCTCTGTAGAGCCAGTTCCCACGAACACTGTAAGACAACCAGACTCAGCATAATGTTTTCCTAGGCCTGCATACAAGACACAAATATGCACTAAAGTACATAAAAATAATATTCTAATATCTTTTTTTTTATTTGCATCCTATATTATATCACATATATATTTTTTTAAATATCAGGTATTTTTAGTTCGTCCTTTAAATTATTGTATTGAACTGTTGCTAAATTAAAGCAGCAAATGGCGCTGTGTTGACACATTAGCCCACCGTTTTATCCAGGATTTCAAAAGACTTGGGAGACATCGGATAGAGTGGAGGGATTTGGGGCGGAGAGAGTGTTGGGTGTGTCGAAGGGTTGCACAACCCAGTCTTCAAGCCTCTGTCGACATAATGTAGACATATTGGACTGGCAGTTGTCCAGAAAGGGTTGTTGTTGTGATGTAGAAGGATTTAGTGACCAGTGGGGTTTCCCTCTCGAGAATCTAACTTCCCTTGAGCGTTTGAATCTGTTGCATTGCTTCCCAAACAGCACTTGCCGCGTTAAACAAGCAATGTGTCGTCAGACTACAGCCAAAGCAAGCTGTGTCTACTTTCAATGTAGGTGTCTGTGATCAGCCCCAACGATTTGCAGGAAAAAGTCTAACTTGTTCTTACTGATGGGTAATCTTTGGCTTTTGAACAAAATGCTGCCGTACAAGGTTTTTTTTTTTGTATCTTGTTCTTTCTTGTTGATAAAAGGTTGGAGACTTCATCAAGACAAGGGCCCTTTGTTGGTGACCTGAGGCTCTCCAGTGCATTTGCCCTCCCCGTTCTAATTTCCAGAGCAGACAAGCAGGAATAATGTGCTTCAGTTGAGTGGGTGGTAATATGAAGACCTTCATTCAGAAGCAGGAGTCTGGAGCATCAAAGTCTGCTTCAGATCTATTGATCCACTTTTCTGATTACCATTAGTTACAGACATATCCAAACACCATTGCATATTTGATCAATGTATGTGTCTGCTGCCATCCGAGTGCTCAGCGTACTGCAATGAGGGAGCAGTAGCACAGCAGCAATGTGCGCTGAAAGAACTGCTGATTGTTTTATTGGAGGGAAGAAAATCCTGAGGTGGAGTATTAAGCAGAAATGCTTCCACTGTGGGCTTTTTTTCCCCCCGTAAAGGCTTCTGTACAGTGTGCACTCAGCGGGCTGCATACACAGTGGCGAATGTTAAACATGTCCTGCTGTTTAGTGTCAGTTTTGGTGTGTGAGCAAGCGGTGGGGTGTAGCCTGACTTGCCATGGAGCTCAAGATCATTTTTTGCTTTAAATTGATCACAAAAGGTGATTTCTCCTCACCTCCAGTTGGTGTAGAGCTCTGTGGGGGCGCAGGGGAGGAAAGGGGAGGGGGTGGGGCAAGGGTGTGAACCATCAGCTCTGACAACAACAGCTGGAGTCTACCCTCCCTAGGTGATATCCCTTATCTGCTCCTGCGGAAAATGTGAAAAAAAGAAATGTAGCGAGGAATCTAACAGCCTTTAAAGTGTTGAAATGATTTTTATTAAAATCAGATTTCAGTGAGGTTCCAGCTCCCTTAAATATAGGAGAAATCTGTCGTCATCGGCATCTCAAAACAGGATTTGGACTTTCTTTCAGTCATACTGGTGTTAAAATTGTTTCTTGAAGTGACTTTACTTTTTACAAGTCCCATCAGGGCAAATGGACGCAAACCATACAGATCTTCTTTTAAAGGGGTGTCTTAAAAGGTGTCAAGTAGCATATAATCAGTGTTACAAGAACCACGGATCTCACTGATACTTTACAGCTAACAACCGTCCTGGTAACAAGGGCAATAACAGTTTTGTTGATACTAAGTGGTGCTGAGGGTAGGAACAAAAATGCTCACAGCTGCTTTTACATTGATCTTAGGATCCTACAGTGGGTAGACAACTTGAGAGTGGATCAGTACATGTAAGCGCAAAATGGTTCAGATGGCAAGGCCTCCTGTGTTCTTTGGAGAGGCTGTAACAGACAGCGAGGAGCATGGGTGTTGACAGGGTCCCAAGTGAGCGTTGTAATGCGCTGTACATCTCGATTTGAACTGAGCGGGTATTAGCTGGCGGTGATGCAGGTGGACTATATATATATATATATATATATATATATATATATATATATATATATATATATATATATATAAACAGCCTGATATGTTTTTGCACTTAAACTTATTTGCATTTAAACTTTTAAAATATTTTCTGTTCAAGTAGCTTGTTAGTAGTAAGACTAAATGCTTTATTTGTTAAAACAGCTGGGAAAATACATGTTCCTTATAAGATCCCTGACCAAGGATTAAATTTTTTTTTTTTATCAGAAGTGTTGTTCAAGAGCCAAGGAGATCAGCCGCTCGCAGGGGGCTTCAGAAACATCTGGAATAAAAAGTTACAGTTTTTCCATGTAAACAATAAGTAATGAACTCATTTGCCAAGGCCTCGAGTGTACATCAAAAGACTCCACCGCTGAAGAGAAAGCAGGTGAAAACCTGTGTGAATATTAATTTATGACATTTCAACAGGACGTTGAAGGAGTATGGTCTGGCGGGATTTGATCAGAAGAAAGATAGAGATGAATGAGCGTGGATTTCTTTTTTATGCAAGACAATGGTCCCAAACACACAAACCATGAGTTGATTCCAGAGAAAGAGAATAAAGCTGCTTGAATCGCCCAGTCTGTCACCAGACTTCAATTAAAAATCAATGGAAAGAGCTAAAGATCAGAGTTCATTGATGGGACTGCGAGAGCCTTCCAGATTTGAACACAATTTGTGGGGAAGAATGGGTCAAAATCCAAGCTGAGGAATGCAGTGGACTACGTTCTCCATGCAGCAGACGGCTTGAGCTCGTCATCAACGAAGGCTTTTCTATTCAGCGTTTTATACATTTCTGCAGATGGCTTCAATTCTTATTCTCGTTGTCATTTCAGTTTATTACACATAGTTTCACAAGGAGCTCATTTTGGTTTGATCTCTTTGGATTTGTGCAGCACCTGGGTTGCTACAAGCATCTGGTGTGAATTTCATGCCAAAATCAGTTTTAGAAATGTATTTACTGAATTAACACATCCAAACAAGATTTTATTTCCCCCACTTTAGGTTAAATACAGTTAGTTATTCGTTTTGGCAAAAGCACCCATATTTACAGAAAAATTAAAAAAAATCTGTTATTATAGAAGTGTAGGGATTTGCTTGTGTTTATTTCATGTGTGAGCATTTTGTGAATAGTGCTGGTGGAAATAACCAGATGTGTGAGGTTGAGATATAGTTATGCTGTAAGGAGAACTGCTGATGACTTGCTATTGGGTTGTACTAGAATGAAATGGACAGAATTTAACGAATTTGGCTTCAATTGAACTGTATTTGATGTTAACTGGAAGTTTTTAGAGTTGCAAGGTTTTGGGTTGCTTTTTTGTGAATCGTTGCTATGTAAATAAACTTGAAGGAATGACAGGGAGAAGAAAAATGACTTGCAGGGCCTGTCCCTGTTTTAACTAATGCAATTCATGTTGTTTCATTAGTTAAAATTGCAATCTGTTTTTGCACAAGCAGCAAAAATCAAGCTGGAAACTAATAAACTGTGAACAAAATCAGAAATAAGGAACAATTTGTACATTTATTTTCACCTTATTAAAAACTCCTCTCCTTTGGTTTGGTTTTTGTGCAGTATCCTACTTAAACTAGATGGCTAAGCTGACTCTATTTATCAAAAAGCAGCATCTCCTCGAGAGGGAAACAGATTGCACGCTGGCCTGCTACAGACTTCATCAGGTCATCTGAATTGATGATACATGTAGCAAGGCGGCTGAGTTCCCCCAGAAACCTCTGTTGGAGAGCGTGCTGGCGGAGACGGGGGCCTCAGCCAAGTCTGTCTGACTGATCACTACAGATGCTCCTCTTCAAGTATTCCGAGTCAAATCCTTAGTGCGGGGTCTTGAGGGACAAACAATAGCACCTGTTCCTCATAAGATAGCCCATTCATGTATCTTTAATGAAGCCTGGGGGCAGATGGTGTGAAATGACATTATCCAGTGCTTAGCACTGCTAAGACAAAGGAAGAGCAGTGCCAGCACAACAATGCTGTTGTATTTTACGAGGAGAAGGGAGGACGCTGCCCAAGTGCCCACCCACCCCACCCCCCTCACATCTGCTCCACTTCACTCTCCAACTCTTCAAGATCATCTTGGCAATAGAAATGTCCTGGGCATTCAGCCCACATGAAGATGAACTTGAGGGTAACTCTTAAAGGCGAGCGAGTGTTGGGTTTGCAGAAACCGAGACGGAGTGGAGGCCACACACCTATGCACTCCCTCCTTCTTCCTCTTTAGCTTCCTCTTTTACAGTCAGAACAACCCAGATGGCTTCGTGAAAATGTTTGAATCTTCTCCGACATCTCTTAATTGACAGCTCAAGTTACCTCCAGTATTTGTTGACACCCTGAAGCTTCTCAGAAATCTGATTCGCTTTTTTTTTTCTGACATTAGCCGCTGCAAATTAAACTTTAATGCCCAGAGCTCATTACTGCAAATCACAGCCATTCCCTCTCAATGCATTTATTTCCCCTTCAGCGCGCGTTGCCTCTCTAGCTTCACCTCGGCGAATGTTGTGCATTTGCCTCCATATTTTTAAAATAATAACAGTGATAAAAGCTCATATCCCAGAAGAAATTGTATCACTTAAAGTTTATAATTCGGTGTCGCTGGAGGAAAATCTATCCCTGCATCAGACGCTCTGAGTGGAAGTCATTCAGTATGCAGAAGTACGGCTTTTTGTGCAGGTTCACATTAATTTTTTGCAGTCACATTTGACCTTTCGTATAATTGCAATCATGGCAATGTATCTTTGTGTTTAATTTTATAAGAGACTAATGTGCTGTTTGGTGGGATTTTGTGCATATGTGCATCATATTAATGCGCTTAATGTTAAACAATTAATCTACTTAATTTAGTTTAGTTAGGAAAAACAGTGTTTCAATTTCTTGCAAAATCATTTTGGCTAATCCCTAAAAATGTATGGACAGCTGTATTATATTTTTTAGCATAGTGAAGCCTAAAAGGATAGAGATAAAGGAGCACTTTCTGCCTGTCAACTAGTGTTATGTATAGACACAAACTTTGTTTAAACTGTTCAAAAATACAGACAGAGCAAAGCTGTGTTCCCCAGTGTCCACCCCCCCCCCAAAACAAACCCTCCTGTCCTGCCCCGCCTCATGTTGTGACATTAATTATTTTATTTTTCCATATGTTCCTAGCATGCAAGGCCAAGCTCCATCTTTCATTCATTCAGCCTGTAAAACTAATCCCTGTGAAGATTTTTTTAAAGGGTATTTGTCGCTGTCTCCTTACGCCATTTATTTTTCTTCATCGACAGCACATTTTGTAGAATTACTTTTGGAAGTATTGCATAGTCTTTTTTTTTCCCGTACTTCTTTCCTGCAACTTCTGCACTTGCACTTCTGCAAAAGCCCAGTAGACATAAAACGGCTGTGTTTATTTAGTTTTCAGTCTAGCTTTGCACCTCTGGACAAATCAATAAAGTTGTCTTTAGTGGGTTTGGCTTGCTAGCTGCGAGGTAAACTGGGTGCAAGTACTCCCGCAAGAAAGGGTCCACAGGGGGAGAAACGGCACAGGCTGAAAAAGTGGAGTTCATAGGAGACTTCAGCCAGAACGTGGGACAGGTTGATTTCATGCCCCAATGCAGCGGCAGTAATTGCACCCAGACCAGTTTTATTGCGCGTTGATTTTAAGGGGGATGAATGGAGAAACATTCTGTAAAGTGTTTATTTTGGGGGATGACCTTTATTAACCTATTTCCCGGGCTGGTTCCCCCGAGGTGATCTGGCTCGTTGCTCGATTAACCCTCGCAAGCCGGGGTAGCCAGTCTGCTCCCTGTCACAATGCCTCAGGAAGCTGAAAATGACAGAAAAATTGAACTCGCAACATGTTGGCCACACACACACACACACACCACCTAGGGAACATGAGCTACTCAACTATCCTTGACACACAAATGAGGAAGGTTTGTGTTGATATTATATTCCTTGTGGATTTGTTTGCAACAGGGCTGAACAGTTCAAAGGCGTGTAAGCCGGACACACATGGTTAAAAATAACATTGATAAGAATTACAAAAACAAAGGAAAATACAATGAAAAACACAAGTCACAAAATGCAAGAAATTGCACAATACATTTTAAGAATATTGGTTCAGGCTTGTATCAAAATAAGTTAAAACAAAACAGTCTCGAGTTTAACAAAGTTTTTTTTTTCTAACAGACCAACGCACCCTCTAAAAGGTCGCAAAAGCCTTTATCACTTAAAACCCAGAGTAAGAAAATGTTTTTTTTAGGTTTTTATGTTAAAAGTATTTTGTAAAGTAGCTTCTCTAAGGGGGTTTTCACACCAGCGACGTTTGGTCTGCTTTAAACGGACCAGTGTTCCTTTCTTTCCTTGGTCCAGAACTTTTGTGCAGGTTCAAATACACTTGGGCGAACCCCGGACCAAACAACCGGACGAGAGCCACTTTTTCAGGTGGTCTCGGCCCGCTTCCAAGCGCACTCTGCTGCAGTTCTCTTCCCGTTTCAGTACGAAACGGCCCCAAACCAACTACAGAAAACATCCATGTCTTTGGATTTAACAAGCCACCGTAGTGCCTGCCAGTGGAGTCTGTTGCTGCTGCCACCGTGCTGTGGGAGTCCTCCAGCTTGCAGGAGTCAATCTGCAACGTTATTCCAAAATTAGAAATAAAAAGTCCTGAAACTTGCATTGAATGAGCTGTTTGTGCTGCTTACAGTGATTTATCAGCTGTAAGAACAGCACAAACATGCAAAACAAAGGTGCTGCACGCAGTGTTTCCATGGTAGTTTACCTCCATTTCCTGGTCTGTACATCATCCCGCCCTAGCCATTTCTGTCCAATGGGAGCAGCGATCATCAAACATGTGGCTCTGTTACAAGTTGCAGTTCACTTCCTAAATAGTTCAATGTGAAAGCAAACCTAACCAAAATGTAAAAAATAAAGTACATTTTTGGTCTAGACCAAACAAGCAGACCTAGGGACTTTCCTGGTGAGATTACACCCAATACCAACATTTATCTAGTTCTAAACATTTGGGACCTAATTAAATTCAAAATCACCAGACGATGAAAGTTATGAGAAATCTTTAGTAAACTGACTTAAGATGAAAACAATGTTCTTGATGGTGTGTATTTGTGACTGGAATCAGAGATATAGCTTGGTCCTTTGCCATGAGCAGCTTTCTATGTAAGACGTGTAGTACCTGAGAGAGCTGGCATAATTTACTGGATTCTCTTTTTGCTCTGCCTACTCGTTAAATTACAGTTTAGGATTATATCAGCATTTGAGTTTCCCTTGAAGGGAAATTGTGTGTTTACGCTGGTAGAGTTCTTTCTCTACAGTGGTGTAACAATCCTTTTAATAACTTTAGACAGGTTTTGTGACAGCTCACACAAGACTACAGTGTGTTTTTTTTGCCCCCCCGTTCTTCATTCCACTTCCCCCTAACAATGTGGTATTTCGGGTTCCTTTGAAGTACCAAGGTGAAATTGCGGCCTGGATTAAGAACAGGCGATGCTCGGCCAGGTATTGTGCAAGCGTACGAGCGTCGCCACTGCCACGTAGCTCCTTGTCAGCATGCGTTAGGAAGAGCTGTGATCTTGACTCCCCCTCAGTATGCTCCATGTTTCTGTGTGCCATGCCCGTGCTCGGGCCCCTCTCTGATCTCTGCTCCCTATCTGTTCAGCAGGTCCAGGGTCACATGCCTCCGCTCATGATCCCCATCTTTCCACACGACCAGCGCACTCTAGCAGCAGCAGCTGCCGCCCAGCAAGGCTTTCTCTTCCCTCCTGGAATGTCTTATAAGCCAGGTATGCTTGCTAATTAAGTCTTTAATTTCTCTTTTTTTTTTCCCTCGTACCTTTTTACCAACAAATTCATTTTAGTACCAAAGTTGATAACTAATTTACAGCGCAGTGCAAAAGTATTTATACCTCATATGCCCAGCAGCACCCAGTTCTGTGGGAGGAATTGAACCCAGCTCATTTAATTTCCCTTTGGGATCAATCAAGTATTGTTGAACTGAATTGAATTAACTGTAAGCTCCCTTTGTTAAATATAGCAAATTTTTCAACAAATGATCTAAACTTAAACCAAGATTATTTAAATGGAGTAATTGCTAAATAAAAAATTGTTAGATATTATTTTGAGAAACAATTTTAAAAAGGGTGCTTTGGGGGGCTAGTCTTAGGAGGTTAATAGGAATTATTTTCTGATAGACCAGCATGATGCAATGCATAATTGGGAGGCAGAAGAACAATTATGCATGATTTTTAACATTTCTCACAAATGAAAATCTAAAAAAGTATGGCGTGGATGTATCAGATCTCTAAGTTAGTATGTTTTAGAACCCCTTTTTCATTGCAGTTGCAGCTTCTTGTGTTTTAGGGTGTGCATTGCACATCTAGAAACAATTGTTTTGCCCTAGTTGTCTTTGCCAAGCAGCTCAAGCTCTGTCAAATTGGATGGGAGAGCCTCCTCAAGCATCAATGCTCAACCATTTTCACAGATAGTTGATGCAATGTAGGTCTATGCCCATCTAATACACGCAAATGCTCCAGACTTGCCCTGTAATTAGCTCCAACTATGAACAGCTTTCTATTCCTACTGAAGGAGAGCATTCCAACGGCATGAAGCACTATCATTTTCCAGCATGGGACTGACCATAGCACTTTCTCCCACATGTGTTTTGTGTCCCCCCCCCCCCCCCCCCACATACATTTCTTATAGGATTATAACCTAATCCTGCCTTATTTACACCTGACTCCTGTGTCTGTTGGTCTACATGAGTCTGTTTTTTTCACAAGGCCTCAGGGCTTTACAGAAAAGCTGCATTTATACTACAATTAAATTACCTGCAGGGATGCTGTTTACTACTAATGTCATTATTGAAAGTAACTGTCTGCGATGGACTTTACTTAGGACTAAAAGAGTAAAAGAGGGCTGGATAAAAATGCTCATCACACCTTTTCATTTTTAAAACCATGTACTGTATTATTTTCCTTCCTTCCAACAAAGGCAATGATGTTGTAGTAAAGCACAGCAATAGATATGGTCCCAGAAACTAAAGAATGCAAGCATGTCGCCAGCTTGAGAGTATCTTTCAGGCATTTACTGTAGTTTCTATTAACAGGAAATACATTCTGCCTTCAAAGCCATCCAATCACCCTGAGCATAAATTAAACACTGTTTTGCAGAATCCTGTCATTGTAAAATTCCCTAGTTAGTAATAAATTATAATGTTGATACTTTGTAGATAATATGAGACCAGATTACCTCGTACGTGAAACCAGGTCTGTTGCATGTGAAGACGTGTCTAGTTATTTCATTTCTTCTTTTGAATCAGGTAAAAAATAAGCTACACACCTTGTAAAAAAAAAGAAGCTATTTTATTGTCGGTACATGTTGATGCGTTGTCGAAACATTTCAAACACCAACAAGTCGTAGTAAAAATAAGCTTGTCACACAGCATTTCATTGTTTTATGCAACATACAATAACAACTACATTACCTCTTATCAATTTGAAACTCAGGTTTTACAGAATTAAACAGAATATGCCTTGAAAAAAGTTTTTTTTTTACGTTCCCCTTAACATGTGCAACTAAAGTGAGACTGCTGTATATGACAGGCTATATAGTATGTATATAAAAACATTTTTCCGTTCTAAAATAGCAACAGGGAAAAAAGGAACCAGTCAGAAGTTAGCAGGTTCACAACGGAGCATTAAAAGGTGTGGTAGAGCAGGTAATGAATTAACTATAGCACCACTGCATGAAAAAGAAAGTCAGCAATTTTGGAACTATGGAGCCATGACAGCTAAAAACAAAGTGCCTGAGGGGGAGTCTTTCACCACTTTGCTTTTTCGCAATAGATTTGACACGGAAAATGTTTTAGCTCAAATAACAAGCTATTATGGAATCATGGGCAGGGGTCACAATGGGTAAGATTACTGCATAATTCATGAGTTCAAGATGAAATGGCAAAGAGGGTCAGAAAACAACATTTTTTTAGTCAGAGGGCCTTTTCTTTCACGACTTTGTTATTTCCACACGGCATACAATGTTATCACCAACCATCTGCAGGGTGTACAGGGTGCTGCTGTGCTCATTCTCCATGAAGTGGACTAGAAGGCGCTCTAATCTGATGTTATCATTATAAGACAGCTCACAGGGGCAGCCCGTTATGGCCCCCCTAACCCTGTGGTGCTCTCATGGCAAAGGAGTCATTCTGGCACCATGGAGGTAGGTCATCACATCCTGCACTGGCTGTGCTCAATGATCTAGTGTTGCATGGTGGCCAAGCACAGTTATGGAGGCACCAAGTCATTTAAAAAAAAAAAGAGTAGTGGTAGTTGGACTTTTTCAGTGTATTTGCACTGACATGGCAGCACTTCGTCTCTAGTGCACCTGCAAAATGGTCTAAAAATAATGTCTCGTTCCCTTGCTGTTTCATGTTAGATTTCGTTCATTTTTTTTCTTTTATTTCTTTTAATTATGGTTGCAGTTGTGGTTTCTGATACGGCCGATATGGTTCTTCACCCAGGGTGCCGCTGAGTTGGAAGGCAGCCCGAGGGCTCAAAAACAAACAAACGAATAAAAAAATGTCCATTGCATCCCAAACAAGTTTTCTATGGCTTTGGAACATGTCAGTCAAAGAGGGGCATTGCTCTCTTTTTCTCAGTGCAAGCATTGTAAGACATTATGTCTGTACACCACAGTTTACTGGTGATGAAGTTTCTGAATTAGTGCTAAATTAGATGGCCATTTCTTTTTTTTTTTATTCTGGAATGAATTTCACCATCAAAAATTAAAAAAGGCATCACTGAAACAAGATTCTTTAAAGTACAATTTGCCACTGATTTGATCTGTATTCATAGTGTGAGGTAAAGGAATTTACATTTTCTCTTTTTTAAGTATCGAGCCAAGCTTAGGTTAAGACAGGCATAAAAACTGCAACATACAGAAAGGTGAAACCAGAGTCGTTCGCAGATTCTTCAACCTATCTTCTGGGTTTTTGTAAGATCTCAAACATAGTTCCTCTCGCCAAAAAAGTAAAATAACAGAAAAAAATACTCTGCAGAGGTACAAGGAGGAGCATACCCAGCATGACATTTATGCTAAAACTGCAGCTGTATAATTTACCTTCCTTTACAGCCTACAAATAGATAGTCATACAAAGTTCGATTGTGAGATCATGAGAAACTAGTTGTTTAACTTTAAACTTTAATGTAGAATTTTATATATATATATATATATATATATCATGTGTTATGTTTTTAGTCCTGTAGCCTGCACCTCATGTCATTATTTGACCCTAAGAAAGGCCTCAGCCTCATCTGTCAACCCTCAGCAGATCTATGACTTATTTTTTATGACGCCACTTGAACCCAGAAATATAGCAATGGCGTCACCTGAGCTACTTCATGCCGCACTGTGGCATTTATAACCCAGATTCTGGGCATGGAAACATTGGTGTACATTTTAGAGAAAAAACAAAACAAAGAGTTTTTTAATGCAATTTATTTTCAGCAGTGAGTGACGCCAAGCTGGAGTCTGGTTCCTCCACACAGACGGTGCGTGCCCAAAAACCCAGACCATGTAACGCCAGACCCCCCCCCCCCCCCCCCCCCCCCCCCCCCCCCCCCCCGGCAGTCGAAAGGTGGCATATGACCCTTCCCTGGTTTCACATGACATCTCGAGATACCCAGTCATTTATTATCCTCAAATCCTACATCACAGTCTGCAGAGAGCAAATGAGACAGAGAGAAAGAGCAACAGTAAAAAGGGGTGGTGTGGAAATAACCAAAGAACCCCCACCCGCCCCGCCCTCCCAACTACATCTAACCTTGCACCATTTGAAACCCCTCCTGCAATGTGATTTTATTTGGCACTAAATGGGGATTGAATTTCCATGGTGTGTATCACATTGTGCAGTGCTGTACAAGATTGCAGAGTGAGGCAGGCGGACGGGGGCAAAGTGAAAGAGAAGGTACATACATTTACCTTGTCTGTGGCTTAATGGCTCCATATGTTTGTGAGGAGAAGTGACAGGCAGAAGTGGGGTTTGAGCGAAGGCCAACAACCCCCTCGCCACTCCCACTGTGCACCCCACCTCCTCTCCCCCCTCAGACACATGCCTCAAACCAACCTCTCCTGCATGATTGCTGTGCAGTGTCAATAGACGTGTTCTGTCCACTTCAACACGCCAGATCGAGTGTGTAAAAGTCTCGGTATTATGAACGATATCGCTTCTGCGGAGGCTGCTTTTTAAATAGCTGTCTGACAAATGTTCTCATGGCAGGCCAATGGTAATAAAAGGAAGCCCGGTTTTCCTTGTTACTTGACTACAGTGACAAGTGAGATAAGAACGTGTTTGAGTGTTTTTCTTCATCCTTGTTGTTGGGACTCCACACACTTGTTCCAACCAGTTTGCAAACAAGCACTTTCACTGTGCTGCCAAGGCTGTCAGTCAGAAACAAACAATGTGTTGAACAATAGCCAGACAAGTCTACAGCTGTGAGAACTGCCTGAGAGAACATGCCTTGTGTTTTTACAAACTGACTTACTGAAGTCAAGGGAACATATGTTACAGTGGCTGCAGAAGTGTTCACATTTGAACCTTTCCACATTTTGTCATGTCACAACAACCTCAAACCTCAATGCATTTTATTACGATTTTATGTCCAAGTGGAAGTAAAAGTACACGTGTTCTTTACATGGAACTCTAAGTGTGGCATGCTTTCATATATAGGCTAGCAACCTTTACTCTGTTACCCCTAAATCAAATCCTGTGCAAATGCTTGCCCTTCAGAAATCACCTGATCAGAAAACAAACTCCCCCGTGTGTAATTTAATCTCAGTAGAAGTTTAGCAGCTCTGTGAGGCCCTCAGAGGTTTGTTAAAGAACATTACTGAACAAACATCACCATGAAGACCAGGAAGTGTGCAAGACAGGTCAGAAAGAAGGTTATTAAGCTGAAGCTTTAAAAAGACACTCTAGGGTCCATCATCTGAAAAATGTTCACGGCAGCTGCAACCGTACCAAGACATGGCCACACACCAAAACTGAAAGGCTTTACAAGGAGAGCATTCGTTACAGAAGTGGCCTTAAAGCCTATTTTAACTCTTGAAGAGCTGCAGAGATTCGCTGCTCAGGTGGAGGACTCTTCCAACTGCACAACTTTTACTCCTACAAGTCACACATCTGGCCTTTATGGAGGAATGGAAAGTTCTTCTAGGACAAAGAAAGGTGGACAGAATCAAAACTTTATGCCAGTTTACGTATCTTTTAACAGCAATAAGGTACTTTACGTCCAAACTCAGTTCAGATTATAAAATGCAAGAAGGAATGGCTGTTGATGAGAGGGGATTTTCCCAACAGCTGCACATGCTGCTTCCAAGTACAGCTGGGACTTTAGATTGTCAAAATATCAAAACAGCTCCAGAGTGAATTAAACATATTTTACTCTCAAATATAGGGAGAGTCTTATTCTAAATTTTCTCAACCTCAACATTGACCGTTTAAAGGGGCCTAGTCACGTATTTTGACCATAAAAAGAAATCACAAAAAAATAAAACAATATACGCCAAGTGTTCGTCCTGATAGTATTTACTTAGTCCTTTTTGAGCCTGAAAAGAACTTTGCACTGGGCGCGATTAGCAGTAGTACCGCGGAGCTATCAGACAGCAAGATGGAGACAATTGACACTGCTACTGTAAAAGTCAGTAGACCGCGTTGCAATGCCCTAAGAAAAGTGACAGCTCGCCGTGGTCAAGAACCAACCCGATCTACAGGATTAGGGTTCCTTTTTCTTTACGCACCTCTGCTGGACTCGCTCAGCTCCAGCGCTTCTCGTTGTTTACTTGTGCGCATGCACAATATCGTACTTCCAGTCACATGGTCTTGTTAAAGTAAGTATACACAAAAGTACTTTGTTCTCAAACCAATAGAGCCAAAGCAAGTGTAAAACAGTGAAATAAAATGTTATAAGCCACCAGGGTGTGATAATTTAATCAGAAAAACCTTTGTGTGCAACCAGTGTGAGCTACTAGTGCAGACATTCGTAGTCATAGAATGTGACTAGGCCCCTTTAAATGGTTGTATAATCAGTACATCTGGACAATATATTACTTTATTCCTTGAAAAACAAATCCATCCAAATTTTTAACTTAGTTTTTAACTAAGTTTTTAACTTTCAACTTTCAAGTAGAGACACAACCCAAAGTTCAACAGTAATTACAGGGAAAAGTATTGAGTTGCTGGGCTCAATACAAACGCTTGCATTCAGATGTTTATTTGTAATCAAAAACAATCCTTCCTAGTTACAATTACAACTACTTTGTTTGAGACTATGGCAAAAAAACATCTTGAAATGTCACAAAATGTGGAAAAAGGTTATGAGCGTTTAAATACTTTTGTATGACACTGTGTCTGGAATCATAATACAAGCTCACCCAGATCAACAAACCTTAAAAAAAGACCGCTAACTTGTTTGACTGTGCAGTTCTCTGGTGGCGTTTTCCACGTTGAAAAGTGTGCAGGTGGAGTAAGGAAGGGAACGATGTGTAACGTTCCTTAATAATCCTCCTCGAGTCAAGCCCACCTTAGCCTTTTGTTAATGCAGATGTTTGGGCTTGAAGCCGAGGGCGCGTTGCAATGCAGCATTACTGTGGCAAGAGCAGCAAAAGTGTCCACAATTCCTGTTGGCACTTGCCTGGATGCTGTTGGCCCGGCTCATTGTCTGAACCTGCATGCATTGTTGTCTCTCCCTCTCTCTCTGACAGGTGATAACTACCCAGTACAGTTCATTCCATCCACAATGGCAGCTGCAGCGGCGTCAGGACTCAGCCCCCTCCAGCTCCAGGTATGTACAGTCCTATGACAAAGAATGCTTGGGACGCCCGCCAGGCTCAGGGCAGAAAGGATGGCTAAGCAGCTGTGAGCAAGTAATGAGCTGCACACTAAATAATCCTGGAGACCCCCCTGGCTCACACCCGCTTATCACCTTACATATGTAATTTATCCCCATTTTAAAGAAGATTTATCCCCACTTGTTCTGCCAGACAGAGGAGTTAGAAAGATAATAGTTATTAGAGAGAATGAGAATCACTTAGGTTACTTTAATCCTCTGCCAGTGAATTTATCACAGGACAATTGGCTGTGAAAAATAGGCTTCTTATTGCTTTTGTCTAACAAAGTCAGTGCAGTTTTTTGATTTAACTGTGCGAAGAGAACAATTAAGAGGGAAGCAGGGATGAAAATCAATTTAAATAGGAGTGTGTGAGAGAAATATCTTATTGTAAATTATCCTAAGAGAGGCTGAGCAGAGGTTTGAGGCTCAGAAAAATGTTGAGATCTGCCCCAAACCCCTACGGGCTTCCCCAGGAATCTTCTCACGCAACATTTAAAAGAGCTGAACCCAGGTCAGAGCTTCACCCCAGGCCATAATGCTTAATGTATATGATAATCTACTTTCTATCGTTTACAGTTAGAATTATTACTATATAAGCACAGCAGCAGTAAGTTCTTTCAGCCTGCTTGTCTTTTTTGTGTGTGCGTTTTTTGGCTTTATATTGATTTGTTGTTCTGGTTCAACATTTCTGATCTCATGATAGGACATCAAACAAACAATCCCAACAAAAGCCTTTGTTCCTGTTTTGGGTCCTTTTTATCTTGATTTCTGCTCTGTTTGCAAAGCTGCTTTCTCTGTACCAATGATCATCCTGTAGGATATAGTTTTCCCTAACGTACCCTGCTACCTCCACTCCACAGTTGTTTCGTGTTGACTTGTTGTCAGTTTTTTTTCCCCCCTAGTCGCATCTACTTGTTTTTTTTTTTTTGGTTTTTTTTAAAGACTCCCTAAATGCTTCATGAATCCACTTTGAGAGACCAAACCTATTCTTAGTTTCTGGATTGGTGATGATCGTCTTCCGGAGATTATGTTTTTTTAGCGTATATTTGCATAAATATATAAGAGACGAAATTGGGATCTGATTGACAAACTATGTATTTCCGTGGTTTTCTGGGGTGCCCTAATTGTTGGGTTATGTCGAAGATGTGAGTAATTGTAGATCTTATTTCTGTGTAAATCTAGACTTCAGCAATGCTCTCTGGAAAACAAAAGAAGGAAGTGAGGAATTAAAGAGCATCTCTGCTAAGATGTGGTCAAGTGGCTACTGAGGCTGAGTTGACACTGCTGTAACCTGTGATAGTCAGCGGCAACGAGAAGCAATAAAGACAGAATAGGAAAGCCTAACAATAAAAGGCGAAATTCTACATGCCGTTTGTCCTTCGGAGGCACCATCAATGCTAACGAGCCTTGGCAAGTCCTAACAATGCATGCCGCCTGCTCCGAAGAGCCGTGTGTCATTATGCGGCCACAAGGAGAGCTGTCAGAAGCACGGAAGGTGTTCAATGAATCTGCTCGTGTAAAAAAGTAAAAGATAAAGGCTGCTTTGGAGAGAGTGCTTCTAGAGCGAATGAGTTGGGAGTCGCATGGAGAAGTTTACAGGAAGGGAGTGTCAGCTTAGATAGACAAATACAAGGCTATTTATAGGGGCGTGTGAGGTCAGATGAGACAGACATATATCTGAGAAGGGCAGACGGGTCTAGAGAGTCATTAATTCTGATTATGTGTTTAACCCTGGGAATGGGCAAAAACAGTGCCTCCAAGACCATGACTTGGCTGACCTTTACAGAACACAGTAAACAAAAAAGAGGTGCATTTTTCATTAATTGAACTCTGTCAGCCCGCCACATATTCTGCCCCGCTGTCTGCTATTTACTCTGCGCAGAGATTCCCCCTCAAAACAGTAAGGCAAGTCAAACATGCCCTTTAATACATAGCTGGGATCAACAAACCACATGACTGCCACCACTTCCTCTACAAAGCACCGGGGGGCCCGCCATGATTAAAAACACCATATCAATCCAGACATGAAATTAAGTGAGAGTTGTTTCCTCCCTGCTAGACCTGTAATAGTAACATCTCTTCTCCCTTTTTTAGAAACAACTTTGTTAAAAGTTTGTTTCAAATGGGAATGGGAGGAGGAAAACAAAAACTTTCCTCTATTTTAAATACAAACAAAGTTAGGGTAAAAATGGCAGCTGAAGGTAATGAAAGCCGTCTCAGAAAATAAAGGAGCTGTTTGAATTCTTTTATGATGTCCCGTGCTCTAAAATATTTTGCTATCACTGAACATTTTGGCTAACGGCGCAAAACTTTGAGATTAGATGTACTGATTTGAATCTCTATATTAAGGTCGTTCCATTTAATACATTAGGGGCTTTTTTTCATTGCCCACTGGAGCAAAGCAAAACTTCATTTTCGAGTCCAAAGCCATTGTTTCTCCTCCCTATATTCGTACACACTAACAGATACAATATCCCATTCACATATGGCTGAATAAGCAGCTCCCACTAATTAAAATATCTCCTCCTGTCAGCTGCCAAGCAAGGTATAATTTCCACCAATTTACTCAGTTTAGATTGTGCAACATATGAATTTTTAAAAATTGTCTTATTGGTAGAATTAATTCTCACAATGTTATGGAGGTAATGCGATCAGCCATCTGGCCAGACAAGGCTGACTGCTCCGTCAGTCTTAATGTTTGCCGCGCAGCCTCTTCACAATCTCCTCTGTCATAACAGTCTGGGTTCCTCCCTCGGTTCCCTGGCTCTTTCCTCTCGAAGAAAAGAGGAAAACAACGACGAGGCAACAAAGGCTTAGAGCTGATGGATGTAAATGAATCTTCCAGGCCGCGTTTGAGTGTTTGGAGGCTGTAATTTGCTTGTCAATACAAGGTGGTAGCATCACTCTGCCGGCTGACAGTCGGCGAGTGGCTGTCACCGGGCGCTGTTGCACCGTGGGGCAATTTCACTCAATGTTTTCCTGACAGATTGGCTGTGGTCCGCAACTCACAGGAGAGGAGGCGGGTAAACTATCCCAGCGCGACATGCCCCTCTTCATTAGTGCCCACACAGAGCCGGGATGAGCCCGGGACCGGCAGGAAACAATAGCCCCGCGCCGGCCTGTCCTTCACTGATTACGGCTGACACGTCTCACCTAAAAGAGGAAATTGTGCTCGGATTGTGACCCGCCGGTCTGTCGGGACGGCCAGTATATTCAATCGAGCGAGGAGACAAGAAGGGGCTTTTTTCCTAACTCCACAAAAGAATTTTCTGTCTGGGACAGCATTTAATTTGCTGTTTGTACGCTACCCGCCGCATCAGTTGCCGGGTAAAAAACTATTTACTCGGGGAGAATGTGAACTTAATACATCACCCGTCTTTTTAACAGAACAAATGGACAGTGGGGCAGCCTTCAACGCAGCCTTCTGTTTTATATCACAGAAAGCAGACATTTGAGTCCAAGCCATTTACAAGTTAAAGTATCATTGGATAAAGCAGAACATCTGGGTTCCCTGTATGTAGTATCACTTTTGGACTAAATAAATAGAGAGAAAGCTTCTGCTTTCACTCAGTCGGGCTCCAATTTTCTCTCCCTTGCTCTCCTAGTTTCTGTATTGCTTTTCCAGTTTCCAATCCACAGCTGAAACTACCTCTAAGTGTTTTAGTTTGTGGATTTCTCTCTTGTCAATTACCATTAGCCTTTTCTTTTCTTCTTCTTCTACGTTTCCTCTCCTGAATTGTCCGTGCCCGTGACATCCTCCTGCTTTACAGTACTTGAAATCGAGCTGCTTGAGATAAGACGTGGAGGAACATTTGCTGTGGCACCTCTCTTACGGGCCTGTGATAAAGCCGAGCCCGTCGTCAGCCCCGTGCTGCCACTGTAAAGATGAAAAGCAGCCCATTCGCCTAACAACAAACCAGGACCCAAATCTGAAGCAGACAGATACATCTGAAGGAGTACTCATGGGCTTAGACGACTGCAGCGATAAGAAAAGAGTGTTACACAGCCAGGGGACAAACAGGAAGAAAGTGGGAGAGCAGCAAACCGCACATTATCTTTTGTTTGGATGTAAATGCCTGTGTGGTACAGATGTGGAGAAATGCTTCTATCATTAACAAGTGAAGCACTTTTGACTTTGAGAGAGAGGAAGAGAGGAGGAGGAGGAGGAGGAGGGAAGAAAAGAGAGGCACACTGTAGTGAGCAGCTGTTTCTGTGTTTGTGAGCAAAGGAGTCGGCTCTTTGAAGGTAACCCAGAGCAGAGCAGCAGAGCCAGAGTGAGTGGAAGGCTGGCTAATAGGACGGCAAGGTGAGCAGCTGGATTGAGGCAGTGGTGAACAGAGGGACAGATGGACAGATAGAGTTGATAATGCAGTGAGCAGCAGTGAATGGGAGGGCTGGCTCCAGGGGCCACAGGCCTTGAAGTACCCACATTCATAAAATGTGGTTCTACGTGTGTGTGTTTGTGTGTGTGTGTGTGTATGCTGAAGAGAAACTCACCGAAAAGTGTTTGTATATGTATATAGTTGTAGGATAGAGAGACAGAGGAAGGCCATGAGGAGAGAGGAGGGTCAGAGTGGAGCAGGTTGGGCGCCAGCAGATGAAACAGATGTTGAGCCATACTGGAAAGCATCGGCACAGTGCACCAGGACGCCTTTCTCCATTCCCGACATCTGGGCCTAGCCTGGGTCAGCCTGCGTGGTCGCCCTGGGCAATGAGCCTGTACAAGCCTTGTGGCTAACGGAGCTGGCGCTGCACTGCCTTTTAAATGGTTTGGTGCACTGAAGCACAGTTAATGCCCTCATATCCAGTCTAGTGCTCAGTGCCCGGGCTAAACAGAGGTGATTGTGACACTTACACGCAGAAAGTCACACATAGACGTTAGAGTCTCTTTAAGATTGTGCTGCTAATAAATTGAGCCTAATCTACTTTAAGGAAAATATGTTTTCCACATTTTTTTGCATGTATGATGTAAGGTGCAACTTATTTTTCTGCACATCGTGCCATGCAGTGATTCCGTCCTGATAAAAACTGCCTTTGTTTATATCAGAGAAGCAGCATAAAGAGATTTGCATTTTGTTGTAAACCAAACATTTTGTTATTTATACACAACAAACATCTGCCACAGGTAGCCACATATCATGCATCTCATATGTTCAACATCATCAGCTGAGTGCACAATCTGAGTCTAATGTCACAGGCAGATCCCTGAACCTCCCTGTTTAACCTCTGCTGCCTCCAGAGGGCTTGTTTTTAATTACCCGGGGCTAACAGGCTGACCTTGGGTGTGTTTGCACACACCTTAAATCTATGCTCACTGAGAGCTCTCATGTTCTGCAGGAAAATGGCAATGATGGGGTCAAAACTAAGTCCGTAGATGTTGTGTTTGTTTCCGATTTCTAAAGTACTAAATTGCCCCTTTTCCTACAATCTTTAACAGTAACAAGATGCAGGCACACTTTTATTGACGTTGACGCTGACGTGCTTTGATATAAACCTTTCCAGAGTAATATTTTTAGGGACCCTGTCCTGCTAAAAGACAAACCTCTGCCTGAATCTCATGTCTCACGCAGTCTGTTCAAACATTTCCATCTAATATTGCCCTGAATTTAGCTCCCTCCATCTTCCCATAAAATCTGTGTCGCTTCCCTGTCAACCTTCCCCACAGTACAAAGCTGACACAGGTCTGTGGTTGTAACGTGATACAAATGTAGGTGATATTAATAGTTTTGTGAGGCACTGTAAAAGGTAGATTTAATTAGACATTAGAAAGGAACAATAATGGAGCAAAACAGTAGAGCTAACCTTTGGGACTTTAATGTAGAAGCACATTGGGAGATGGGAGAATATAAATAAAGTCAGGATTGTCTATTAATTAGTGGAATAAGGAGACTTTTTTATTTAACTACGATGTGTTTTTTAGCTTAAGCAGTTTTATTTTCCTTTTTTAGTTTGTATTTATTGTTCTTTGGCTTTCAGAGCTTTCCTAATCACAAGGGGAGCCCCTGCCTCTCGCACTGTGTTACCGACCTGCTAATCAATGTCAGCATCCTGACTGTGTGTATTCGAGGCAAAGTCTAATTAAGCTCTCTTTCCGGGACAATAAAGTTCTTCCCACTCAAGGCCAGGTTATGCCCAACATAAGGCCTGTTGGCAAACATCTGTCCAGCAGACATCTGCTAAGACCTCCATGCTGCCTGGAGTGACATTCACTGAACGGAAATTCTAAGTTTCTTTTCTATTAAAAAAAATGTCTCCACTTCTTACCTCCCCTTAAAGCACAAAATGCCTCTATCACCAAGTCTCGCCTGGATGGGAAGAAAGTGGAGTTAGGTCGACTTCTGTGTCTCCCGTTGGGGACAAAAGACTGTTTGTAAGAGAGGTGGAGGCAGCACTATCATTGTGGGAACATAATCAGTCTGTCATTTCCGCTGCCCATGTGCTGTTGTTATCCCTAGTTCCCCTGGAAGAATGGACCTTTTGTGCCTGAGTTGGGGCGATAAAGTTTCTTAGCAGAGCCCATATGGGCTCATACCATGAGATATTTACATTGACTTCATGCTTTATGCTGCTTTCCTCTTCGTTTAAACCACCAAAGGTGAGGACAGTGGGGGCCAGGTGTTTGCTTTTTTACACCGTTTGCACAACTGCAGTCGACATGTGGCCGTTCGAAACAGAAAATGAGATAAGGTTTGTTAACTAGCCAGTTGAAGCAGCATTAGATTATCTGTGACAGCACAAACTGACTGAACAAGCTGAACGTTTTACCTCGATTGGTAAGCCAGTGGGCCAGTTGATGAACGCCGCCTGTTCCAAGGGAGATCTAAGGCTGGAGGTGAAGGAGCACATTTTTTTGAGACAATAGCTCTTTGTGTCAGACCCCTGCAGTTTGCCTCCAAGATACAAACCTCCATCTCAATCCTTACCTCAAGTACGGGCATCAGGTGATGGAAAGTCTAAGCCCTGACAATTTTCAGCGTGCTTTGGTGTTTTCTGTGTTTTTTAATGTTAATAATAAATATAAACACAACATATTTACAAGACACCACAGGGTGCCGATTCCAGTCATATAATTATCCGAGCACTGTGTACGTAAGTTGAGCTTTCAGGGTCAAACTTTATTCCTAACCGATGTTAATGTTAGTAATATAATTTTGGTTATATCAGTGCTATTTGTGCAGGTTCCAAATACTTTTGTCTGTTTAAGATGTTCTGCGATGGCAACAGCTGAAGGTGTTTGTGAGATGGGGGGGGGGGTCTTTGTCCCTGATGGCCAGGCAGAGACAAATCACAAGCCAGAAACTTCAAGAGCAAGCTGCGTAGATCTCTGTGCTAACACACTTGCATCCAGGCAGCAAACTTTTCTCTGTGATGAGCGGAAAATAGGGGCTCCAAGTGTTTTTGAGCGAAAGCCATCTCTGTATGGTTTTAAGACTGCTGTCTCTCTCTGGGTTCAGCCTTTGAAATACAGTTAAGACCTTTGAAGGGGGTTCACTGCCAGCCTCATGGAAAGAGAGGAAAGACGTAGAAGAAAGAGAAGTGGGGAGTGGGGTGGGGGGGGATGAAGGCAGACACAGAGGCAGAGAAGGGGAGGAAAAGACAGAATGGTAAACTTCGAATGTAGGCTGGAATTGGATGTTGACGCCTTGCTGGTTTCTTCACCTCCCTTCCAACAGCAACTGTACGCTGCCCAGCTTGCCAGCATGCAGGTGTCTCCCGGAGCCAAGATGCCTCCGCTACCGCAGCCCCTCAACGCTAGTGGGCCCATCTCTCCCTCATCTCTAAAGAATGACAAGAGTTCTTCAAGCCCCATCGCTCAAGTAAAGGTACAGAACCTCAGTTTCTTTTACCGACCCGCCAAACAGTCCAAACCTCAAGAGGTGCTCAACCTAGCCTGACCCAGATGTTGTTGTCTTAATAAACTAGCAGCTACAATAGTGGGTCCTTGAGCATTAAGACCAACCGGTGGTGAGCCCAGCCTTGTTGGGGCCATCAATCTGAGGAGCTTTAACAAGGCTCGCGTTCTCTTAACCAGAACTTTGTGGATGCGGTTGCTATAGCAGTGGCAACTCCAAGTCAGTAATTATTGGAACACATGTTTTCTTTATTTTTTTCCACAAAGTCAGGTCCCTTTTTCAACTTAAATGGAATAAACCCATTTATACCAGTGGCTAACAGCTGTAGACAAAAGAGAAGCAAAAGGAAAGTTTCAAAATCTTTATTATTAACATTTTTTTTATCCCCGTGAACAAAGCAAAGGCAGGATGCGTGTTCTGCTGCTGTATGGCATGACTCCACTCAGCCTTCATGCAAAGAAAAGGACACATTCATCATTCCCGCTCACTAAGAGCATAATCAGAAACATATGCCCATTTGAAGTAGTTTAGCTTAATAATATCACAATGGGGAAACACCATAAATCATGGTGAGAAACCACTTGAGCCTTTCTTCGCTCATTTGCACTCAAAGACACACACATGGACACACACCCATTCAGGTCCCCTCCCTCCTGGGATTGCTAACTTTATCCAGCTGTAATTTGTTTCATTCTCACTTCATCAAACTGGATTCATGTTTCTCTTCTGTCCAGTTTTAACACAACTAAAAATGAACAATTTGATTTGAGGTTCAAAGGTTTAGGGTTATGTTTATATTAAGGATTTTAAAATGCACTAAATAGTTGGTGAACATGTTTTTGGCAGCCTTCCTCCTCTCTCCACACTCCAGTGGCTGTTTGTATGTTTTCAGCTCCGCTTCTTTACAAACTGTTGCTGGCACAGGAATAACACGGCCTGAGGACACTCTGTGCTTCAGCCATATGTTTTAACGTGAAGACACTTGAGCTCTTAAAAAACAGAATTTAACAGCTAAGCCTTCATTGATTTCATACTGGGCTGTGTATTATGAAGGATTTATACGCCGCGATCCACCAGTACGCTACCATTCTGGACTGAAAACTCAGGAATTGTTTCTGTTTAATAAAATTCAACATTTAGTGTAGAATTCTAACACTTGTAGGTGTTTCAGGGCATATGAAGAGGAACACAGTTCTGCCCCTTTTGAAGGCCATGTTTTCTTGTCTTTCACATAAGGGTGGCTAAAAGAAACTGTGTTATGTCATATTTATACACTTTAGAAAAAGCAAGTAAAGGGGTACTAATCCAAACTTCCTCAACACTCAGGAACTAATATACATTAATAAAGATCCCTCATTTACATTTATGTAATGGAAATTGTAATGCGTGGTAATATGTGTGTTACTACGATTTTTCAGAGTGAAAGTATTTTATAGCTTTTTAATCATCTTTGCCAGGAGTGTCTTTTATCTTGTTTTTCTGTCTAAATGAGTCAAACTATAATTTCACATATAATACAATTTTTAGAATTATGTTGTATAGGTTGGCTCGCCTTTTTTTGACATGGAAAGCAATGCTGTTGATATTTCATCTGTAACAGGTCTAACAACCAGCCAAGCAGCACAAAACAAATCCATCCTCCTTTACTCCTTACTTCGACTAAAAGCCGGACTGCATTTTATATATATATTTATTTTTTTTAGGAATGGGCATATCAAAGCTTACGATAAAACCCCAGCACACACAAATGAGGAATGAAATTAGAAAACAAGTTAATGAAGTAGATAATGTAAGTCGACATCTGATGAATGGAACAGCTGTCTTTGATCATTGGCACCGCTGTTATCTGGTCATTATTTATTCTTCGAACCAGAGTGCAGACACAGAGAGCGGGGAGGAGGAGAGATAGAACAGATGAAGATGTACAGAGAGACAGAATCTGCTTTAATTAGTGTGAACAAAGGCGCCGGACGACTGTGAGGAAGATCGCAGAGGAGAGAGCAGAGGAGAAGAGAGGAGAGGGATGTGGGGGGAGAAACACAAAAAAGAAGGAAGAATCAGGAAGGAGTAGTTGGTCAGGATGGAGATTCTGTAATTAACCAGAAACAGAGGAGAACCGTGCAGTCTGGGAATCCAGAGCTCCTCCACCAAGGGGAGGGGGAGCCCATTCACATCTGTCTTCTTTCATGCTCCTATCTCTGCTGCCGTAGGAGGAGGGAACGCAACCCCTCAACCTGTCTGCTCGGCCAAAGACGACAGAAATGGTCAAATCTCCCGCATCCCCAAAATCCAACCTGTTCCCAGGCAGTAAAAGCAGCCCTAACAGCCTCGTTGGCAGAGGCAGCATCCCCAGCCCACTTGGAGGAGGCCTTGGCCGGGGTTTGTCACTCAAAAGCTTTCAAACTCGCTCATATTCTATTGTTCAACCATCAGTTTTTGTGTTGTGGTGTACTAATCTTGCTGTCTCTCTGCGTAGACATTCTGTCAACCCTAAACTCCACCGCGCTGTTTGGGGACCAGGACACGGTGATGAAGGCAATCCAGGAAGCTCGGAAGATGAGGGAGCAGATCCAGCGGGAGCAGCTGCAACATCACCAGCAGGGCCTAGATGCAAAGCTGTCTGCCCTCAGTTCAGTGGGCCTTAACCACTGTAGAGTTGACAAGGTTAGATCCAGCATCACTTAATCCATTTTATCCTTGATACAGGCCTTATCTACACTGCTTTTCCTTATAAAGAAAGAAATAAGTAGCCTTTTTTTGGCCAAAAAGAATTCGAGGAAAGAAACTATTCAAGAAACTGGAACATTTTTAGCCGCAGTAATTCTTAAGGCTAATAATTTCCTTTAATCAACATCCAGGGTGGTCGTATTGATACGAGCTGGCGGAGACTAGTTGCACATGTGTATTTACTCAAATTAGCATGAATGTGTTACTGTGTGCATGCTCAGAGGCTTCTCCGTTGTTGATGTTGGTGTGAGGGCCATGACAGGCCATGGCAGTGCCCGGTGTGGGTTAAGAAAACTCTGAAGTCTTTGCCCAATTAAAGCCGACTTGCAGCCCTCTCTGTCCCCTGACACGGGATGGGGCTGCTTTGTACCAGGAGCACACACTCCCAGGGATTCCCTTTAAAAATATCTTCAATCGATGAGTCAATCAAGGAAAGAAAAAAGCTGTCCTCTTCTCTTCAGCTTGATGCCATGTTGCCAGTTGGCTGTGAGGAGCAGGCAGAAACTGGGAGCGATGCTCATTAATATTTCAGCACCTGACACTTTCAACCAACACCCTCAACTAGGTCAATGTATATGTAAAAAAGTCTATGAATATCTATTTTGATTTCCTCCTAATTTGGTGTTTGGAAGAGATTACTGCCTTTGCAGGTGGCAATCAGCTATGCTCTTACTGAAGTGAAGCAGATGTACTGAGGCAGCCCAGAGAGAGGACAAGGAGGAAGCCTCTCTCTCTGGCACTCAGGCCCTGTCCACCTGAACAAAAAGGAGTAAACAATAGGAAATCAATCCATCAGCTGACTTTTGCAACGGGAAAAAAAACCTTTGATAAATAGGAATACATTTTAATAACCAGTTGAACTTTTGCAAAAATCCTATTCCTGTCCTTTTATACCTTGTTTGGTTAACACATGATGCAAAAAGCTTTTTTGGATTATCTCAAAAGTCCTCTTTTGTCATAGCCAGCCCCAGGAGTTAGTACAGCTGCCTTCCTTTCTCACAATTAAGGTGTGCCTGTGGTCAACAAAGCAGCAAAATCTGCCGTGACATGAAAGCATTAACCAAACAATGCATTTTTTCACAAGTAACACGCTGACAGCTTCATTGTCCTTAGTAAGTAGAGCTTAACAACCTTTTTTTTTTAAAAAAGGAAAACTTCCCGTTTATGCTTCTAGGAGACTTCTCAGGTGTTTTATCTAAATAATGAGCTCAACCAGTGTTAAAGGCCAATTTGAAGTATCTATCTTAGATGAGAAGAATTGCTCTGTTTTGCTTTTCTAAAGAAACCTTGCACTTGAATGAATCAGTCGCTCATCACCTGTAATATAACGTTTTTTTTTTTTGTTTTGCCACTTAAGCAGATAGTGTGTGAGTATGTGTTTGCAGAACATTAAGAAGAAATCCTAAGAGCAAAATAAAAAAAAAATACAAATAATTAGCAAATCTGAAGCCTGTGGGTGCTTCAAATATTAGTTTGCAATGACCTAGTTAAGGCCTCAACTTTTATAGTCAACAAATGTGAACCAATAGAGGCAATGTTCACTTTATAAGAATAAAAATAAAAAACTGGGTGGGTCTGTTGTGTCACAGTATTTTACTCAGGTGCTACAGTTTAACACACAGCCGGATAAGTGGCGATGCACTGGGTTTTTAACCATGTACTTAAAGCAGAAGAAGAACAAAAGAAGTTTAAAACTCAACCCACTGTAAAAGCATAACCCCGCTCCCAGACTAATTTTGAAAAACAACACCAAAGTGGGCAGTGCCAAGAGACTGAGTGGCAGGGCTAAGTGTGGGGAACGCGGGATGTTCAAAGCAGTAACAAATGCTAAATACGTTCGATCAATGCTCCCAATGCTCCTGAGTCTGACTCGCTATGGGGGCATGTAACCGAGATGCTTTTATACCCAAACGTGGGGCTATGATGATGAAAGCATGTACCATCTGACCCCCAACCCTAAGAGGGCAGCACTAAGACGGTTTTAAGACAAATATTGCAGAACTAAACAAGTTCATATAAAAATGTAAAACATGCAGAGTAACATTAAAGTTTTGTGCAAAAAAAGTTGATTTGGGGATGAGTTACACTTTAAGTGATTTCTCTCCATTTAGTGCAGTAACAAATAGCAAGGTAAAGTAAGATTAATCCCCTCGTCGTTGTTTTTTTCTTCTCTTTTTCATCTTGAGATCAAGAAAATGTGTGGTTTGTATCTATTTAGCACAAGCTGTTGAAGAATAATTTTTACCATCTAGAAGAGTGATCACAAAAATGTTTGCTTCCATGTGCTCCACCTGACAGACCTTTGTAGGATTTAGCATGAATTTACAGCACACCAACTTCACAATCGCCGAGCAGAAAAACATGCATTATCTAACATAAAATAGAAACTAATGTAGTGATTGCATTAGGTACACTTTATTATGTTGGATAGATCCACTTCTGGATTTCCCCCGTTCCACCACATCCAAAAGGTGGAAATAAATCTGATCAGTGAGGAGGTTATTGTAGTACTGTGAAACCAGTTTGAGATATATGAAGCTTTTTGACACAGTAAGTTATCATGGTAGTCATTAGAAGATGGGTGTATTGTGGTCTTAAAGGGATGTACTTGGTCAGCACAAATACTCAGGTAGACTCTGGAACAAGGCTCAACTAGCACCATAGGGCCAAAAATTTACCAAGAAATTATTTCCCACACCATCACATCACCACTGCAAGCCCGAACCGTTGATATAAGGCATGAAGGATCTGGAGTTTCATGTTTTTTATGCTAGATTTTGAAATTGAGACTCATTACAACCAACCCGTTGTAGTCCACTTTTTTTGGACATGTGCAAATCGTAGCCTTGGTTTCCTGCTCCTAGCTAAAAAAAGGTTTGGTCACTTGCTGCAGTAGCTAATCTTTTGGACATTATTTTCCAAATACATATTACTCCATATTCCACTGCTAGTATCTCTCTATCATATCAAACTAGTCTGCCCATTTTTCTCTGACCTCTGACATCGACACAGCCTCTCTTCTGCTGCTTACTGGAAGCTTTCTGTTTTTCAGACTATTCTCTGTAAACGCAAGAGATAGTTGTGCGTAAAAATATCAACAGCCTTGCCAATTTCAGCAAGTGGCTCTTACCACGTCCATATGCCTCATTGCGTTAATGGACACTTTATTGGTTACACTTTTTTAAGTTTAAAATTTACCAGAAAAGTCTTTGTTGTGGACCAATACCATATACCTAAGCATGCAAAAAAAAAACTTTCAGGATAGTGCTAATCTTATTAAGGCATTGTTATATATTAGTTTTAATGACACTGTTTCTGCCAGGACAGTCTGATGGAGATAAGCTCTATTAAGTGACGTAAACTAATTGCTCCCATCATCTTCATCCTTTGGCTGCAAATAAAGGACACTAAGTTGTAATTCAGCTGTAAAATGAGAGGGGCGAGAGAGTCTTTTGCTGATACAACAAGCCAACAGAGTAGAAAGGCTCAGATGGTTCAGATAAAAGCTTTCACTTTAGTCAGTTTCAGAATATTAATATTTTAAGGAAGCGCCTCACCTGACATAAATATGGTGTGGTCTTTAATAGCTCCCCTTGCAGTCTCTTGTTTGGAAGTTTATCATAGTGAGAGCTTACATGAAGAAGATTCTGGAAGGTAACATAAATGGGATTAAGGAGAGGTTAAGATCATTCAGTGTGGCTGTTAGAGGGGGATAATAAATATTGATTTATCCCGCTATAATGACCGGGCAGAGGAGTGGGTCTAAGTGCTGCTTACAGATGGATCAATTCATCTTTTCATACAAAGTGTATTTGAACAGTACAATGCATTCCTCCTCGGCCTTTATCTCTCCTTCGCTCCCTTCCTGGCCACTGACCTAGGAGAACATGGGATGGACTGGACTCTGTTCAGCAGTATGTAAGCCTTTAACCTGAGGACATGTAAAATATTCATGCTTTACAAGAGCGGGTTTACTTGGTTGTCTTTTTTATTTGTCTGTTTTTACTATATCCCATCAGTACAATAAAACCTTTTTACAAACCTTCTGCAATTTGCCTTTTTGAAATATTTATCTAAAGGTATTATTGTCTGCAGAGGGCAATTAGTTTGTTCCATTATTTACCATCCCCTCCTCAACCACATGGAAGCTTTTACCTAGAATGCACCAGCAGATCCCCAGTCACACACAGCCAATGTGAGGCCATTTGTAGCCAAAAGGGATTGTTTCCTTCTATGATGGACAAATTTAAAGCATATATGTGGGAAAATGTTCATTTAGATGTTTAGAGCCTCTTGAGGTTTATAGCAAATGAGACACAAGTTGCTCTGCAGATTTCAATTAACTGTTACAATTCAGACGTATATTTCAAGAAATAAATGTAGCAAATACCTCTAAATGTATCACTGTCTTGAAACAAAAAAATCACATAATTTTGAATTACTGTACAATACTATATTGTCAGTGAATAAAAGCATAAGGCCGCATTTGAAGCCCATACAAAGGCATTGGGGCATCCATGATAAAAAATTACATTCAACCTTGACAAAACAGTTTTACTTATTATGTCAGGCTTTTATTTTCAGCTATATTTGCTGCTTCACTGATGCTTTTGGAACAAAGCAACGCAAAACCAAAAAAATCAACAACACCGATTACTTTTGTGGCCAGTCTTTCTACTGAACTCTTAATTTTCAGATCAAACTTATTTTTGACTCTTACACCTTAATTTCTCTGGCATTAGCATGGATAAAACAAAGTGTATGTGATGTCCAGGAGCTAGTCTGAGGTAAAATATATTCTTCTGCTGACAAGTCCCTAACTGGAATCAAAAGGGAAAAGGTCAGTGTATTAACCTATTGAGCTGCCCTTTCTGCCCTACAACACCACCTTTCCTCAGTATTGATGACTACAATTGTCCATTTTTTGTATCCCAAAGCTCAGCTTGTAAATATTCAAGTGGAGATTACACCTGTGCTTCACAGAATCCACACTCCTAACCTATTGGTCGTAGTTGCTGCTCTGTCCCTCATGTCTATGTGCATGTGTGTCTGCATATAGCCACATGTAAGTGTGTGTATGCATGTGATGCCAGGGCTCTATTCAGGCAAAGCTTTCACAAAGACTTTGAATATAATCTTGTCTGCTTTGCAGCCCCAGGAAGCAATTTTCTGCTCCTTTTCGACTGCTGTCTTGGAAATTGCAAACCAAGGCATTTTGGCTGCAGTGTAAATCCTTGGCATACAAGGGTTTGCCCATCCAAATTAGATTATGCTCAGCTCGTAGGCACTAGCTGCAGCCAGCAAGTGCTATTGTGAAGATTGCTTACATTAATGCTTTGTCCAATTGTTCGCCTTTGCCAAAAGAAGAAAAAATAATGTAAAAGTGTGTCTGCGCGGATGTGGGACCGTCCCGGGTCAAGCCTTTCGCTCTCCACCAAAGCATCGAAGCTGCATCTTTGTGGGTTGATTCGCCAGTATTTTTTCCCAGTCTCCTTTTAACAAGATGAATTTCTTGCTCTCTACATCCCGTTCAGAAATGCTTCTGGCACAAGTGGCTTAAAGCTTCCATGATGCCCTTCACCAAAAAGTGCCCACATGAAAGAATGAGGGAAGGAATATACTACATAGAACTATATCCAGTCTAATGTATTGCTGAAGTTGGGCTGTAATCACCCCAGCATCGACTTGGAGGTTTGTCCCTGTGTGAAAGAGTTAGTGCATCAGTCTCTAATGTCCTGCTGTTAGCAACCCATAGGGTTTAAAAAGGCTAAACGCTGAAATCCATCTTGTATTTGGTGGGACTGTTCTGGGTCAATGAGGACTGAATTTTGTTTTTATAACACTGTGATTTACAAATAAGACATCCTGGTTTAGAGGTGTTTTCTGCACATTTCAGTTTATTTAGTATAATTCACCACTTTGTTTTATATATTCAGTTACCTACATATATAGAATTATCAATACTTCCTCAAAAAGGAGCCCATGCTGCCTTGAGCCAAATTATGTGATGCCCTGACTTAACAAATGGGCCCAGAATAGCTCTCCTTCTCCGCTCTGTGATATGTTAGAACAGATGCCAGCCTTTTGTGGCCGCTACTGTTGATTCTGTTACTGCCTGCATTAGCCTTAGCAAAAGGACAGCTCCGGCTGGAAAGAGAGCGACAGCCTCCATGAAAGGACCTGCGGGTTCACCGCATGCCTGGATGTACTTAGCATTTAAATTGCTCAAAACTCGCAAAACTACTGGAAAGCTGCAGACTTATAAATAACATGGTTACAATAAAGATAGAAACCAGATGAGGTGGCGAACTGTGAGAAGCTGTTACCATGGCGAGGTGCCGTCTTTGTTTCCATCAGGGCTTGGACAGATTGTTGAGGGGTTTAGTCTGGACCCTCGGTCTTCACTCAAGGGCTTTAGAGCATAGTGGTGACTGACGCTCGGTGCACAAAGCACTGCATTGTGGCCTGAACCATTGCCTTCGGTGTACCACGTACCAGGTGTGTAATATTACAAGTGCCAGTACTGCACATTATCAAACATAAGTGGCAATTTAGGGTTTTGCAACTGTCAGAAACTCCAATTTTGGAAACAAAGGCAATCATAAATGTGACAGAAAAAGAAGACAGCTTAAAAAAGAATCTGTGTGCAGTGGTAACTCCTATCCGATTTTAAGGAGGTCCCTGACTTTTAACGCTATCAAGGAACAGACGTCAAGGACAATTTTGAAAAGCTGAGTTGTGTTTAAGTAGACACATCCAGGCCTGGCCCGTAGAATCAAGAAAGCAGAAAGATTTCAAATAGCTGCCCTAAATGCCCCAAATAAAAGAAATTCAAGAACAGTTAAGAAAGTCAATGACATCTGGAACTGTGAGAGCCATCATCCACAAATGAAGAAAACACAGAGTAGTGGCCTGAACCGTCCCAGGAGTGTACCAGACCACCAAACTTACTCAAAGAGCGCATCAATGACTCATCCAGGGGATCACAAACGATCCCAGAGCATCATCCAAAGAACTACAAGCTTTTGCTCTTTTAAGGTTTTCCTGATTCAATAATAAGCAAGAGACTGGACAGAAATGGTATCTACGGGAGGTTTCCAAAGCTGAAAATGCCTATTACAAAAAAAAAAATCATCATTCCTTCAGTAAAATATGTTGGTAGTAAAGTGAAGAACTGGGCTTCTTCGCACATTGAGAACCTGGACAACTTGCCGTAAGTGATCAAATCAAAAGCTTTTCTCTCTACTGGAAACTCCTGAAGGAAAACATCTGTCCATGCTCATAAACCCTCCAAAAACCCTGAAATAACTCTGCAAAGAAGAGTGGACCACAATTCCTACTGTTGCAAATGCTTGGTAGCAGTTGTAGCTGCAAAAGAGTCAAATACCATTTCCTTGACTGGGTTGGATAATCTTTTACTAGTTTTCTTCATTTTAAATATTTTTTCCTCTCTTATTGCTTTGGACAGTGTTTTTCCCCTTAATGAAAGAAACCGTCATTTGAAAACTGCAGAATGAATTTACTCATACTATCTCTCATATGGTATGTTTGTGTGCATGTGTGTGCATATCTGTTGGGGGTGTGGGTGAGTTGAGATATTAGACACAATAACTCAGTTTTAGTTTTAAAAAAACTGAGAAAATTAATTCAGACCTCTCTGCTCTGTCTGTTGGATACAATTAAGCCTCTGTCCTCCTTTGCAAATTTTTTTCACAAGTGCTGAGGTAGCGTATCATTGGAAAAATAGCAGAGAAACCTTTAAGTTGTAAGCGTTTCATCAGGTATTTTGAAGATGTTATGGGATAAATTGTACATATGAACAAAGGATCAACATGAAAAAGAAAGAAAAGAAAAAAAACTTTCTGAGCGTTCCCGCCGTCCACCTAGCTGCCCAGCGTAGGTATCTTTGAGATCTACTTAAACAATCTCAGATCTATTGCTCTCCCATAGCCTCAGGTTATTTACAGACGTGAGAGAAAATGAGTGTTGTGATTGGCAGCGCTTTGCCGAAATCCAGGGCAACAGGAGGCACAATACACGGGGCCGTCCGCCACCCGCTTCTGCCCAGAAAACGCCCTGTGGGCAGAGCAAAAGGCCTCGAGCGCATGTTCTGTGGCCAGCCAGATTAAAGCTTCTCTTTGCAACATTGACAAGAGCCCTTTTGGATTCCCTCGCCCAAGAAGTTGGACCGAGTATGCTACCTATTCCTCTTTCTACTTGTCTCCCTTCCTCTGTGACTCGCAGCCTCTCGGCTCTTCTCACCACCTTCACCTACCCGCCGAAGTCACGTGCAGCTCAAGAACTCCTACATCTGCTTCTGAAACTTTAGAGACAAAAGACTGCACAGGCAGGGCAGAGGAGATTATTGTGAGTGGCAGTCCTCCACTGCAGCTCGGGAGCGGACTGCTGTAATTTTACTTGCGGTACGGGGAGCTGCATGCTGAAGTCATTTAGAGGAGAGACTGGTAGCTTGCCAGCTGTTTGTGGTCAAAAGGGAGGGAAGGAGCGTGCACTGTTACATCTTTTGTTTCCTGATTTTTAATCGTTGTCTCTTTTCCCCAACATTGTTTTGTTTTTATGTTCTCTTTGGGTTAAGTGACACCTCTTTCACATCATATTTTCTTTCCGCATCAATCTTCAGCGTCTCTTCCTCTCACTCTGCATTATAAATACACTTTTTTTTTATATTAGCCATACACTGATGGGCCAACATCTCCCTGCCTCCCCGTCTCTTCTCACGGCACAAAAAAAGTCAATTTCTCCCAGATACTGCACGTCCTTTGCTACTCCGCTGTGTCAGAGTGATCAGTAAAAATTTAATGACACTATAAAATAATAAAACTGCCATTAATTTATCACAGCACTTGATGCGTGGGCAGTAAAGAAGCATTAGTTCACTGAATATTTTCCAGCCCTAAAACAAAACCCCAGCGCTGTGCAGATAACTTATGGCCCTAATTTCAACTATATTTCTAACTCGAGATATAAATTACCAAACTTATAACCAATAAGTATATTAACTCAGTATATAAAATTTTATGAAAATTTGTGACGCTGTATTGGACCGATAGGCCAGCATTAATTAGCATAGCAGCGGAGCAATACTTACTTTAATTGGACCATAATATTGTAGCATGCAAAGTGCTGGCTTCTGTGAAAAAAATATGTCGACTTGAAGCGAAACAACCTCAAAACAACCTCTGAACAGGAGTTTTATTCAGCGTTGTTGGGCGCTGTCTAACATGCTGATCTCCACCGATCATACGACTCAGTGCGGTGGAGGAAGACGTTCAACGCGGCGCTCGTTATTAATGAAAATCATTGACGGATAGCCCCCCGTCCTCGCTTCTCCCCAGCCCAACATGATGTTTAATGATCATGAGTTTATAAAAGGACTTGATTGATCAAGAGGGGCCAGCGAAGCACAGAAGAGGGATGAGACGGCTCCTTTATTACAGGCATCCAGCACCAGCAAGCGCGGCGTCTTCCTGCTGGACTGTCCAAGAGGAAGCGTATGGAGCACCACCATCCAGCTAATCGCACTTCAGTCACTTTGTCATCAGGCTGCTGGCGTCTTTCATTAAGAGCAATAATGTGGATGGGTGATGGATAGGGCTCCGCGCACACACGCCGTGCATGTCCACGCACAGAACGTGAAACCGTGAAAGGGCCCCATACTTCGTCTTCTCTTTACAAAGTGTCCTCTCGCTCAGCGGGGACCACCGCATATGTCATAATTAGAAAACACTTAAGTAAGCAAAGGCCCGTCAGATGGACAGCCTCTAATCACAGGCCATAAGCAGGTAGTGGTTAATTGTATATCAGAATCACTCAGCTGGTCATAAATAATGAGCGCTCCTTCAAGTATAATGGTAAATTGCGGAGCTCTTTCTGCCTCTTGCACATTCCTTTCTTTTGAGGAATAGTTCTTGAATAAATAAAAGCAAGAAAGAAATCAAAATGCTGTGAAAGAGCTCAAATGCACTTGAACTATCTTCATCCTTCATCTTGTCATATTTTTTTAATATGAATGGATAAAAGCTCAGAGAGAAAGAGGATGGAAATATTTAAAATCTGTAGTTTTATATTTTATATATATATATTGTCATTTCTCCCGGCTATTCTTACCGATACGTTTTGTTTTGGGGGGGTTTTCTGGGGGGAAAAAAGATTACCTTTAGCAACAACAGTTAAGACCAGTTAATTTTTAATCCATTTTATTTATGAGCTACAAAGGAGAACTTATGTGTCTGCAGGTCTTAGTTTGCATGGCTGGGGAGCTGTTAGTGTAGGGACTCTACCTGAGGGTCTGTTCCCTTTGCGTTACATAGAGTTGATCACAAAGAAAAGCTTGAATGTGTGCACCCTGCAAATAAAACAAATGTTTCCCCCCCCCCTCTCTAATGCCTGTTTTTGCTCTCATCAGGGCAACACCTTACAAAAAGGGAGGGGGTATTATTTGTATCATGCAGAGTCAAAGTGTCCATCTTCCTAGTTGAGTTTTTAGAGAACAGGACAGCCCTTTGCTAATGCTCTGTGTATTCACTGAAGAAGTAGGTCATTCAACAATGGACCCGGCAGCAGTCGGCACTCTCTCCCCTTGCATAATACATTAAGTGTAATGTGCAGCAACTATTCAGAGGCCCCCCGAAAGCTGTTATTTTATTCTGTAAATGCACACGGACATGACATTTAATATTGTCACGGAGTGCTGAATGACAGGGTTTCATTGTGCTCAAGTACAACATGATGCCAAGTTTAATCTGAGCACAAAGCGACATGACAAACGGGAAAACACGGTGCGTTCACCAAAACATGAACCCTGAATAAATGATGGGCGCTGAGCTCTCAGTGCCGTAGACTGGGAAAATAGAGGCTGAGGGAGATGGCAGCGGAGGAAGAAAAATCTGAGCGCCGCAAAGAGGGCCGCAGCCCAATTGTGTGCTCTGGATCACAAAGTATTCGTCTGTAAATCTATTTACGGCACCCCTGGGCCCTTACTGTCTCTCTCCCTCCTGTCATCTTAGGCTGAATAGAGCGCAGAGAGAGAGAGAGAGAGAAAATAAGCACACTACATCTACCTCTTGTCAAAAGGGCAGCTTCACAAAACAACCTGCATCCATCAAAGATCCTTTTCGTTTCTCAAATATTCTGATTAATAAAAGTGTTTTTACAGCTTTTTTGGTAAAGATTTTAACATATATTTCTGTTTTTTTTCTGCAGGAGAGGATGCATTTTGACAGCATCGGGCACCACCTCGGTAAACTAGGAGAGGAAGGAAAGATCGGCCACAGAGTGATTGACCTCACCAGGCCTGAGGATCTAGATGGTAAGGCCTGAAGTGGATTTGTAGCTACACACCTCAGATTATGCCCTTTTATTAAAAGTTTGTGGAAAACCCTTGCTGGAGTTAATTTTGAGAGCAAAATGATAAGTTTAGAGTCGTTGCTGGGAAGCTGCGTAGATTGTGTCAGAGATTTTTGGGGGTCGGGGTTATATTGCGTTTGAAATGAGCCGTGGCTCTGAGGTTTTCACAATTTGGTGAGCGGAGGACAAGGGTGCACAAGGACAAAGATGGCTCCTTTCCAAGCTTGGCTCCTGTTCCTCCTGTTGCTTCTTTGAGGTCCCGGGCAGCGCAGCGCAAAATCTGATCGCACCAATGTGACAAAGCGTCATCCACTTTTGTGGTGCTGGCACCTACACAGGGCAAAGGAATACTTCAGTTCACCCGTGTTTGTTTGACAATAATATTTGTGGCAGTTTCTATGGCATTTCAGTCTGCAACTGCTTCTGAGTCATCTTTGAAGGAGCGAAGAGTGAATAAAACGGCTATTTTCTCAGGACATTGTCATCCATCAGCGTTTTATATAACTCTTGTGAAGATTTTGTTATGGTTCTAAAACAAACTTGACAGCACGTAAGGGTCCCAGTGAGATTTTATTAAAAAAAAAAAAAAAATGAAAGAAATGGAAAAGGAAAGCAAACCATAAAATGTTTGTTTACCAGCTCGAAAGCTTTTTTTTTTTTTTTAGTACACCCCGTTTAGGTTCACATCACACCCAATCCTGAAGATGAGAATTAGAGGTGAATTTTGTGGCTTCATTGACATGTTTCCCATGTGAGCCACAGCGGAGGCTCCCATCCCAACCGTCTGACTCCTCGGACAGATGTGTTTTCATCGCTCCCTCTCCCGGTGGGAACCCTCCTTCTGTGGCTACCGCGGAGTCAGGACAGAAACACAGCGCACACCAGGGCATTTGTGTCCTTTTAAGTCCTTCTCGGGGCCAAGGGAAAGGCTAGCGCCAGACGCCTCACATCAGTATTCCCAGTGGGCTATGGATTAGGAGTAGACAGAGGTTAGAAGAGGGGATAGGTCCTCTTCCCAGGGGGGAGGGGTGGTTAAAGACTAGAGACAGGGCAGCACTCATAACTCAAAACACAGTTTACATTTCTTCTTTTGCACTACAAATATATATATCAATCTCTCGGTTTACCTAATAGCAACGAGAAGGCACACGCAGCTTAAAGATGAAGAGGGATTTTAAATTGGAAGCAACAAATTGTGTACTCTTCTCAGAACCTGTCTGCATTTGAAATTCTCCCGGCGATCTCCTTGAACCAGCGGATGCCTGGTCCCGTGTTGTTAGAAAGACGCAAACAGCATCGCTGCAGCTAATTCTTGCTTGGATTTTCAAACAAAGTTTAGATTTCAGAAACTTATATTTTCAGATGTTATTTTTTTCTTCCTAAAACATTATGCTTATAGGTTGTTGTGAAAACCCATCTACTAAAGTTTATGTGGCTTTTCAACTAAATGTGGACCAATTTATTTTTCCCAGACATCTAAAATGAGTAATGCAATTAGTTTTTTTGGAAGCATTTTCAACCCAGACGAAAAGGAAATTACTTTGGAAAGATCTGCTTTTTAACACACTTTTTCCCAAGTAGATCAGAACACAGCACATATACTTTGGTGTTTCCTCAAAGGGAAAATTACTGGGTGTACCTCTCAGTGCACATATAGGGTGTGAAAGCCCCTTGGTGTGCAGCAGCTTTCCCTCCAGGACGCAGCAGCCCAGCTAAGCAGATGCAGTGTGCAGCCAGTGCCTGTTGAGGAAGCTGTTGGTTCCTTCTGCATGGCAAAAAAAAAGAAAAGAATTATAATAGACAGGATTTGGTTTGTTGTATAAAGTCATACACAGCTCATGTGATTCAACTGCTAATATCCTTGCCAAGCCTGAACCTTAATTCATTCACAAGTGGCGGCACGGACTTTTCCTGTTGAATGGGCTACTTGTTTAAAGTCAGCTGTATCACCGAGGATCTATGGCGATGCTATATCCGTGGAGGAAGGAAAACAGAATTTATATAAATGTTAAATTAGGTAACACTGATGACACAAAAAGAGGATTATGCCTAAACTGACCCTTAACAAAGTTGTCATGGTATCAAAGGAGAAAAATGACAGTGTGGCGCTGTTGTGAAAGATGTGGTGGCTTGAAAAAGCGTTCTTTTAAATTCCACTTCACATTTCGCCAAACTTTATTGTATTTTATTTGGATTTTTTCACATAGACCAAAACAAAGAACAGAATCCTTGTGATGTGGGATGAAAAGGATTCAAAGTGAGTAGTTTTATCTCAGTATCGGGACGTTTTGTTAGAAAACACAACTTAAACAGCTTGCTGGGAACCCATCGGATTTAGGGATAAGCAGAGTTAGGTTATAAAACAATATCCCTAGCTTTGGTCATGTCTCATGGAGCACTGTTGAATCCATTCCATGAAAATGTCAAGCGTATGGCACAACGGTGCACCTACCAAGACATGGTCATGGTTTGCCACAAGCTCATTTAATATGCAAACAAGTGAAGGAAGGTACTCTTGTCAGGTGACACCAATACTAAACCAACACAGCACATGTGTGAAACTTTATTCTGTCATTTGACTCAAGGTAAAACGCTTATGGGTGAAGTTGAGAGGTAACACACTGAACACACTATTCTCAGTGTGAAAAACTGGCGTCATAGCATCATGGTTTACAGATGCCTGTTGATATGAAAATTGATATAGCCAAGTACAGGCCAATACTGATAGGAAACCTAATGCAACTCCAAAAGAAACTGTGGTGAAGGTGTAACATCCAGCAGGACAATAACCCTGAACACATCCAGCCAGAGCTACAATGAAATGGTTTAAATTAAGGCATAGTTATGTGTTAAAATGGTGGAGACCTAAATCTAATTGAGAATTGTTGGCAAGAAACTGATTTTAACAGGTGCTCTCACTGCAAAAAGATGTAGTCTGCCACCTGCAAATTGTAACAAGCCGGCCGTTTGCTCCCATGTCCCTCCACGGACTCGTACACGTGCATAATCTTGGAACCTAACAATAATCCAACAACTGAAAAAAGTCACGTTTATATCACTTGTAATTTGTAACGGTTAAATTAGCATGCCTGGGCTCAGGCTGCAGCAGAGACACCGAGCTTTGAGTTTTGTCTGACTAAACCCATTAATCTCGCCTGATCCTGCTCTGAGGGAGAGGCTCCATTGTCAGCGTTAAATGCCTTCACTCGGAGGTGTTAGATTTGATCCCAGGAGGGAGGGCTTGGCAGGTACATGTAATTGTTGCGTGCTCACCGAGGCTCATCCTCTTGAGCAGATTCCTGGGTGACAGCACATGTATGACGACAGAACAAAGATGAGTAAGGAGAAGAAAAGGCAAAGGATGGGGGGCAGTCGGGGCAGCTCTACCCCCTGGCTTGGTGCACAGTCGAGTCTGAGCCTGCAGTTCACAGGTGCGATTGGCTTTGGGACCTTGCTGAATTATTCCTCTAATTCCTTTCCCGTTTTTCCCTGCTTCATCATTACTTCCTTTCTCTTTTCATTCTTTTTTTTTTTTCCTCTCCACAAACACACGCAAGCAGTCGCACCTTCACACCGTAATTCATCGTCCTCGTCCGCAGTGTTTCCAGGAGAGACAAATTAAAAGGGGATTCTCATATTATTCTGTCACACTTGAGCTACGGGCCTCATGAATCACAATAAATTCTATTAAGCAGCTCTCTCTCTGTTTCGCTTCCTCGCTAGTCACCACCCAGGGGGCCTGGCCCTGTCACTGCTAAACATCTGTGTTTATTTACACAATCAAACACCTAACTAAACGATGCCTAAACGTCCCGCCCCCACCTGGGAGAAAATATAGCAAATGCTCATTTTCAAAATGCCGGAGAGAAGTATCACACTTTTCAAAGACAACTAAAAACAATGTTGCAGCAAATTGCACGTTGCTGTCCCCAGCAATTTCCTTTTGATGCAGATGCCCAGGAAGTGTCTGATTTAGTCATATACACTGGAAAGGCTAAATTAGGGAAAAGTGTGGTGACAGCTCTCACAGGAACAGGGCCACAATACGATGGTGCACATTCCCCATTGACAGGGTACACAAATAAGGGATAGATAACTTTTTTTTATTTTCAAGTGCTTATGACACCCTTTGTCGCCCTGGGGTGTGATCCAGATCACCTATATCAAGAACAGGACTGCCTAAACTATTATTTCAGGTCAAAGATCTAAGGGGGTTGCCTGGGTTTACAGGAGACAGATTCACTTTGAATATTTTCCTCTTTAATGAATGCCTGACAGCCGCTATTCCCATAGTATAACATCAACTGATTGAACACTCGCGTTGTTGCTCAGTTCTACAGCTTTCCGTAACATCTGACAGGCGCTTTTCCGAGTGAGCAACTGTGTGAGGCAAGAGACCCGCGGCTCATCTCCACTCCCTCCAATGAACCCAGTCACGTGGCTGGTTTCCTGGCTAACTACTGATGTGGCACTGGGTGATGACAGGCAGTTGTTTTGCACCCCTCCCCATAAGAAGATCACCTATGCCCGTATGCATGCACGGCAGTATATAAATTGCTGAATCAGTGTCAGTGATAGAGTAATGGCACGGGGGGCGTCGTAAATTACAGCAAGCGATCCCGGGGCGCAGACACTGGCTGTCGTGTCTGAGTGAGCGCTGTGCTCCTGAGCTAATGAATACCTTCATCTGGCCCTGGCAGTCAGCAGATTGCCCCGCATTGATGGATACTGTCAGCCCTCCGCCACACCACATTTCATTGTACAATAAACATGGTTGTCAAAAGCAAACAAAGTGAAATCAATTCATCCTGTACAGTGAGTGCATGCTAAATGAAATTAACGTACTGTGGGGTTTGGTGGCAGCAAAGGTAGTGTATTATTCTGGAATTCATGATGGCTTTAAAGCCTGTAGCATTCCAGGAGGCAAAAGCAAACACAGACCTGGTGCTTTCAGGGCTTGGGAGTAGCTCTTAAATGGGCTGATGTACAATACATCCGATGTGTGCTAAAACACTTATTTACGGGCCTGTGTTGGTTTGGGAGCAGTCCGTTTCATATATTTTTTTAAGCTTAGGTGAATAACGTCACATTTGGGTTTGAGAAATGTGACTTTTTGTGGGCACATACGATTTCAGACAACGCAAGCCACTCAGGATTAGGTAATTAAAATAACATTTTATTAAAAAAGTTACATTTTAAAGATATTAGTATTTAGGCCAAGGACCTATTTAGAAAGAAACCTGTAGTGTCACTGTGTAAAAAATACACTTTTCATTGGCTTCCACCTGAAAAAGGAAACCATATTTATGACCCGTTTTTTGTTATATGAGATGAAAAAGCTATTGAAGTAAGGTTTTTATTGCAGAAGCTCAGTGTACTGCTCATCATTCCTCTTATTATTTTGGAGCTACTTGCCGACTATAATAGTTAGAAAAGCCAGTATTTTCTAACTAAGACATGATGAGTTTTGAAGACAAACTCCCAAAGCTGAAAATGGTGGAGTAACGTCTTCAGTGATTAACACAGAGCGAGGTTTCTGTGGTTTTCGAATGAATGTCTCCGTACAGCCCTCGATTACTCATTAAGAGTTTGATTTGTTTATAAACTGAAATAATAATAGAAATCAAACCCCAGGTAACGCGTGCCAAGGCTGCTGGTGAAATGGTTTAATGAGAAGGCTTCACATGTGGATGATGAAATATGCATGAGTCATCCCAAGCTTTCTTTTCCAGATCTGAGATCATTAAAGATGTATCGTAGCATATGGAAGGCTCTTTTTTTGTCTTATTTTTCATGCCTTGTTTATCAACATGTTTTTGTTTGTTTAAATATTCATACTGCTTTTATTTAATTCTTTCACATCTTACATATAAAAGGAAGCAAATGCGCATGCAAACAGAAATCATTATCAGCCTGATGTACAGTTTAATACTGAGAGAAACTCTCTTATGCTGATTGTGAATGCCCTGATTGAGAAACAGCACTCCGGCACACTCTCTCTCCACGCTAATGTGGGCCTGGTTTATTTGTTTGTGTGCGGCTGTGAATGAATTCCTGCTTGTGTGCTTGGAGGGCAAAGGAAAAGCCTGAGAAACAACAGGGGGAAAAAAGACAGCAAATAAATGATTTGTGCATATTCATATGTGAAATATACTTGGGAAGAAAGCTTTATTAAAATTTGGAAGAATTTGAGTTTCCTCCTTGAATTTCAAATTTAAAGACTGCCTCAAGTTCTCTATTTATTATTTATGTTGGCACTTTTTTTATGGACGGTGTGAATGCCAAACTGAAAAGTGTGTGCTTCAGAAAAGCAAACACTTAAACATAGAACATTTCAAGTCAAATAGTTTAATCATCTGGATCTAGATGGAGCTCGGAAAGAGTGGAGGCACGCAGCTCGGTGTAAACTGACAATGTATTCGGTTTGTAGCTCTTAGTCCTTTCAAGTCGAATTTTCCACTCAAAAGAAAAGCCCGTCCCTCGGGGAAGGTTTGTTTTCCCAGCGCTCATTTAGAACAATGTTCTTTATGATGAAGATAGAGGCGTTGATAGTAGATGAAGGAGAGTTTAAACCTGGCTCGTCATTTAATCAATGCCTTGCCTCGCTCTCTCTACTTGTTCCTACTCTGGCTTTTCCAGGGTCCAAGGCAGTCAATGGCTCTGCAGATAAACCCCAACCCTATTATTGTTGGCCAACAGGAGGCGCTGGATCTACCGAGGCGCGGGTCTTCAGGGAGTCCCGAGGACGGAACAACAACGAGCCCCACATTAAAAGGCCAATGAACGCATTCATGGTGTGGGCCAAAGATGAGCGCCGCAAGATCCTCCAGGCTTTCCCTGATATGCACAACTCCAACATAAGCAAGATTTTGGGTAAGTTTCTTTAAATTAGATATAAGAGCTGTGATTTGAATAAAGGATGCAGATTAGCAATTCTTTTTTTTATTCTACTTGAATTTTTACGAACCTTTGAGACATCCTCTGAGTGATGTAAAGTAAATTAGCGGAAATGCTTATCAGGAAAACCTCTTGCATGATGGAGTAAGAAAATTATTTTCCATCGAAAGATTCTGCCAATAAACTGGAAATTGTATACCATCTTTCAGACGGATTTCCAGTTTTCCACCGTGAGCCAGTTTTAAAGCTCTTGTTTAAAAAAGACATCTGGTTTATTTTATTTCATTTTTTTTTTTTTTTAGGGAGGGGACTGTGTGTTACTGCGTAGGCTACTGTGCATCAGTTCACCTCTGCATACAGATGGATTTATGGCCCATCACTACCATAAGTGTTTGTCATGAAAAATGACAGAGACTAAATGGGTCTTGTCCCCTCAGCACTGGAGTCCATACATCAGAGCTGTTAAAAGTGCTGTCATCCATGGCGGCGTAGTGCACTTCCTGGAGCTGGAGTATTTACTGCACAGGCTTGCTTTTCCTTAGTTTTTGACAGTAAGGAGCAAGCATGTCTCTCTTTTAGTATAATATGCCAGCACACCTATCAAAGGGTTGTTTTAAAATGGTAAATACATCTTGGTGCATGATTTTCTCCAGTAAAATAATATAAACCCCCTATTTTACATAAGTGTTATATCATGTCTCTGGTCAAGTATTATTAACTTGCAGCAATGCAGCACCCTTCACTATCACCGGTAAAGATATTTAAAAAGCCCTAAAATAAATGGATGATATGGACATTTCCCTTAGCGTGCTGCTCACTTCTATGTGGCCAAGATACACGGGTCCTCATCCAGCCCTGTTTGTCACTGGTCCAGTGGTTTAAGACTTTTGAAGTCTATTCCGACTGTAGGCATGGCCAAATTCAAGTAAGCATCTGATTTGTCATGGCCGTTTCTTGACTAAGGAAGATAAAGACACTTCCGTCATACTTGAGCTTCATGTTCTCTTGTGTTCCCTATATGGAGGACTGGCTGAGGGAAAATAACCTGTGTGGTGCTCCATCTTTATATTTGAAGGGTTTAATAAATGATGATGTTGATATATGATTTAATAGGTACTAGAAATCAATCTTTTTGGAAATGTTTGGAAATATTCAACTATGACAAAATGTTAGTGCTATAATCAAAGATGCATTTGTTATAAGAACAGAGATATTTACCAGGAATACCAATAACTGCAGGGATCACAGCATGTGATGAAAATTAAAACTTTAAATGTAATTGTAATTATTATGAAGCCTTTTTTTAACATTAATTGAAACTGTGTTGCTAAACCAAAATATTTCAATCCTTCCGGCATTGACGAAACCGTGAGCAGAAATGTCTGAATGACATATACTTGACATATATTTTCCATATACTTGATTATAGTGTGCTTTGTGTAAGAAAGGGCTCGGACTCCTTCTTGTATTCTCAACCCACTCAGTTAAATTTTAATAATCGTTTCAACTTTACTGTAATGCTGAAAAGTTCATCTTCTCGCACTGCAGGTTCTCGGTGGAAGGCTATGTCTAACCAGGACAAACAGCCGTACTACGAAGAGCAGGCCCGTCTGAGTAAGCTCCATCTAGAGAAGTACCCAAACTACAAGTACAAGCCACGGCCTAAGAGGACCTGCATTATCGACGGCAAAAAGCTTCGCATTGGAGAGTACAAGCAGATGATGCGCTCACGGCGACAAGAGATGAGACAGTTCTTCACTGTGGGGTACGTGCACGCAAGCATAGAAAAATAAAAGATACTCATTAACCACACCGAGGCTCTATTGAACGCCTGCAAACTCTTCTTAAACACTGCGGGCTCTTTCCCAAATTGAGTGTTGAGTTAATCTCTGCCGTCTTGGTTTTAAGAGCCGCCATACACTTTAAAAATCAAGCGTTTTTCAATAGCTGAGATTTAATAATTTTACACAATATCAGTGTTCAAATGAAGCATGGAGTGCAGAGATTATCGTGGGATGTAAGCTTTAAGTATACACTTAGAGAGGCCTGGAGGGCAGCCGAGGCTTAACACTTTAATTTACTGTGTGCGGTTAGCAGGAGAACCCTTCTCCAGGTGTTCCCATGTCAGTCATAACCTTCAGCAGTTTGGAGAATCAATCATGCAGCGCAACAGCAGACAAGAGCAGCACTGAGAGGGTATTGGTTTTATGTCGCCAATAAACTGGGTTCTCTGTCTGAACAGCGCAGAACAGGAGCTGTCAGGAGAACCTCTCTTCCCCCAAATCATTTTAACAGAAGCGACTGGCTTGACGCAGACTGCTTGGGGAAACCCCAAGTCCAGCCATCATATCTTAGTGTGAAAAACATTCTTCATTCAACGGACTGGGAATAGGGAATAGTAAATTTTGCCCTGTTTCTCGTTTGTCCAGCCAACCACCTCAGATCCCCATCACCACCAGCGCCAGTATGGCCTATCCGGGGGGCCTCGCCATGGCGAACACCACACCTTCACCTCAGATGACGTCAGAGTGCTCCAGCGCCTCAGTGAGCCCTGAGCCGTCCATTCCCGTCATCCAGAGTACTTACAACATGAAGCTGGAGCCCAGCGCCATGGCGAACAACAGCGAGCCGGTCAACGGTGAGGACGAGATGGACATGTACGAAGACTTCGAGGACGAGCCCAAATCAGACTATAGCAGTGAGAATGACACACAGGAGCCAGTCAGTGCCAACTGAGACCTGTTTTACTGATGCAGAGACAGCATTCGCGCAGGAGGAGGCCCAAAGGGCTCGTTCTGATCGGAAGGGAGGGAAGGAGCAAGGAAGACGAGAAAAAACTTCACCGCATGGGTTGGAGAAACCTTCTGAAAGAAAAATAATAATGTACCATGTGGAAGCCTGCATGCAGCTGCGGCTTCATCAGTCGAAAGCTATTTGGTCTTAATTATTTCTTCAAGTTTGTGAAATTGTTTGTTTTGTGGTAATTTATAATTTTATTATTTTTTATTTCATTGTCTGTCTGTTTTTTTTTTGTTTGTTTACTTTTCATTAATGATCCTAGACAGTTACACAGCTAGTTTGTTGCCTAAAGCAAAAGACAGAACTTGAAGCTAAACATTTGGTATGAAACTATAATACTTAAAGTCACGTTGTTTTCAGCTATTGTTATATGATTTTTACGTCACCTAACTGTTCAAGATGGGGAAAAAAATGAACTCACTCAGGTATAGTGTGCCAGCCAACAGCTTGTGAATGTTTTAACCAAGAGAAAAAAATAATATCAAAACACAAATATGGAGGGATTCCAGTTTAGTCACATTATTATTGTTGTTATTATTAATAATAATGGCAATAGTAATAATAATCAAAATATTATCCATTTGTCTTTGCTGCATAATTCAGTGTGGTAGTGCCAAACATTTCATGTTTTTTTTTCCATGAGAGGCTTTGAAGACAATCTCTTCATCTCTTAATGCAGCTTCGTGATACAGACTTTCTTCACTCTACTGGAAGAGAAGAAACGAAACTCAGGAACTTGGAGGCATCAAGTTCTGCAGGAAGCAACAGGCTACACCTGTGCGTGGACATTATGGTAGCTGTACTCCACAGAGATCAATGCAGTGGCCATCAGTGGCCCTTTTATACTCGCCCCAGTCCAAACAGAACATTGGAGAATCCTTCAGTTTTTCCAGCTCCGCAAACTCTTTCTGAATCACCAGGATCTTAATCAGCGATTGTAATCAGGCCAGAATGCTAAAGGGCCAAAGGCCCCCAATCTGCAGGATTGGAACAGAAGTGAAAGGCAGCTTTGGTGGCATTACAATCTTAAGTTGATGTTGTACAATGTGTGGTTGCAAAGCTACAGTACGTTCTGTTAAACACTTTAGCCCCATTTGGATGGCATGTTCAAAGTCTTAGGTCTTAAAATGTAATTTTTTCAGACATTGTAAATCTTAAACGGACACTAAGAAGTCTTAAAGCAGGGCGGTTATCTTGCTGATGCGGTGGAATGATTGCTAAAATCGTACTGAGAGGAGTGACAGATTGCCAGGAAGCTCCTCAACAAAGAGAAGAGCCTGCTGGCTCGTTTGGCTTCCCGCTTCCTGCATCTCACAAAGGTGACTTCATTTCTTGTTTTTTATGCACTTAAATACAACCTCTGCCATCTTTGAACCTTGTTATAAAAATCATAAAATCTTAGGCATAACAAAGAACTCAGACATATGCATTGCCATCAACAACATCTCTTTGAAGAAGCTTCGATAATATGAGGTGAATTGAATTGAAACTAAATTCAGCAAACCCTCCGGCTGCCCTACGTAGAAGACATTTAGGGTTCTGCTGCTTGATGCTACGGCTCAGCCTGCAGAGCAGAAGGTCTAAGTGGCTCTCCTCTCGGCGACGCGCGTTTCTGACCCCAGTCCTTAGCAATCTCAACACTCAGGGGGCGCCATCTGGCTCGGAGAAGGCGAAAGCAGCAGGAAGGAGTGGGGAAAAAATAAAAACTGGGTGTGTGTCCCTCATTGTGCTCTCCATCAAAGTGCTGTAAGTAAGGCCTCAACAGGGCTTCCACCGCGGCCCAATCACCAGGCGCTGGCGAGCAGATGGAACAAGTACATCAAGCTGTGGGGGATTATTAAAATGACTGACGAGTGGGTATCGTCTGAAATGCAGCATTATTAATGCATGAGTCCAGTTATTCCCCTCCCTTGCCCTTGAACCTGTCCATTTCAGAGAGCGCGCGGAGCTTTGTGAAGGAGCTGAATAGCCGGTCACTGACTTTAAGTGGTCAAGATCCCCACTGCTGGTCACTGCATTTTTCTCCTGCCTCTAATTGGTACAGAAGGCTCTGCCTTGCTCTTTAGCACTTCTTATTTGCATTACCTAAACTTTTGCAAACATTCGTACATAATTTATGTGTGTTTCATGAATCAATTTTCTTTGTTCCTATTTTATCATTTTTATTGCATCACATTTATTCAGTACTTTTTTTCATTTTTAAACGTCGAAGCAATCAACAGTTGCTCCCCTACAAGTCAAACCTTCTCCCTCCAAGTCAACCAGTTTGGTATTTTTAAGGTGTTTCCTCCCGTTTGCTGGTGGTTAGACTGATTTGTATGTGACTGTAAATAATTTTATGACCCTGCCAAGCTGCTTCAGTTGGCTGGCGTTCGGACTCTTTGAGAATTGACACTTGACTGTGCTTATACAGCAAAAACACACACAAAAAAAGGCAAAAAGGAAGAAAAAAAAGGACAACACAGGCTCACAAAGAGACAATGTGTTATAAGCACTGGATATAAATCGTGTTTTTTAGCAGTTCTGATTAATGTGAAGCTGTTTGACGAAGAACACCATGGATGAACAGGATTCCCCCGGCCTGACTCAAGCGGGTTTGTTGTCACACTTGCCAGATTTGGGTCCTTTCTATGTTATGTTTGTGTTTGTTTTTTTTGTCTCCTTATTTTGTGTATTTATGCAAAGACACGTGCGATGAATGAACAATTTGTTTAGGCTTCACGGCTCGTTTTGGGAAAAGAATCAGCACAAGAAATGTGAGCAGAGCATTGGACAGCAGGCTCGGAGAGCTGTGAAACAACAGACGTCAGCGCCTTGCATATGATGTCTGATACCGCAGTGTATCAGCATACTGTATTTATTACTAGCCTCAGCTGGCTCTAAAATTGACAGTAATACAACAAAACCGAGGACAATCACAAAAAGAAGTTATAATTGGAGATGAAAAATATTTCAAGTGAATTCCCCATCTCATCAAGATTTTATTGTAAATATGAGCAATCAATATATTTTTGTTCATTAGTATAAGTTATGTATTTGGCTGTTTTATTTCCTACTTTTTGCTATTCGTTCTAACAGCTGACAAGAGGCTGTACTTCATGTGGATGCTGAACTCTTCTTCTAATTGGAAATTTGGTCCCAACAGATTAAGAATGACAGGATTTTCTGAGCTATTCAAAGCACCTATACGAGTTTACCATATCAGACTTATAAGGAAAAATGGTACCAAGTCAAAGAAGCACTTAATGTATAGTAATTATTCATCCATTTGTTTCCAATCATGAAAAAGTGTCTGATACAATCTCATCTTGATGCTGTATATCCTCACTGTTTTTTTTTTTTTTTTTTTTTGCTCATTGTATCAATTAGCCATTCGTTTCAGTGGGAAATATCCGAAAATATCTGCACGCATCGGGCTTGCATTGACATCACTATAAAACATTATGTACCTTTGTTATTGTTTCAAAAAGCAGTTATAAGAGATATTCTTTTTGTTAGTTTGGGAGTGCGCAAGTACTTATTTCTTCCAATGCAGAGACAACGTGCATCAGCATCTTTGCGTACGCTACCGGTTTTTAATCAAACGTGTCGCCGACGATCCATGATGTGGAAACGTAGCCCTCACAAATTGGTCTCCATTTTTCTTCCTGTAAGACATGCAAAATGGTTTTGGATTAACTGAAGACAAAGGATTCTATGCTGGTTGAATATTACTGTAATTTGATTTCTTGTTTTTTTGTTTTGTTTTGTTTTTCTTTCTCATTTGTCTGAACTTTGTGATATAAATGGTGGGAATGTTCTCTGTGTTAATTTAATCAGCACAATTCACTGACATGCTGGACTGACATGCTAGCTGCTGTTCAGAAAGTGTATAAAAAAAAAAAAAAAGTACCATCTGGGGCAACATTTTAAGCTGCCCTTGGTACTCTGCTTTTAAGAGTTGTTTTTTCAAGCAACACTGTGTGGGGCTCTTCTATGACTGGAGCCGCTGTTTCGAAAAATTGCAGGCAGCCTGAAATGATTTTCTGCGTAGAGTCCTTTTGATGATTTCCTCTCCCTGCAGGTACCTATAAGCCCATGGCAAGTATTGTTTGGGTGTCATTAGAGAACAGGAAATACATAGTGTCTGTTGCTGCTTTAAAAAAAAAAGTTTATGTCTGAATATGTAAATAGTTTATCATAATATCTTGTACAGTCCAATGTAAAGTTTTTAATTCAACTTAAAAACAATGTTACCATCACATTTGTGTTCACATTCTTCTTTATACAGAACAAAAAAGGTCAATTACTCTCAAGGGTGTATTATTGCTTGAACAAAAAAAAAATAAGAAAAAGAAGAAAATGTTAGTTTTTATGTTTGTTCTGTTTTGCTTGGCTTCAGTGTGTACACCAGCATTCTTTGGTTTTCATGTGCAGTATTGACGTGAGGTAAACTTAAGGTGAATAATTTTACATCGGTGTGTGTGAGTGGAGAGCTGCGTCCTCAGCTTCGGTAGTATTAATACACTATAAAGAGTGAAAACAAACCAATAATTGGCACAACGTGGTGCATCTTGGCACCATGCGAGTGTGTTTACTGTAAATTATTAAATTATGCCCACAGGATCACTTTCAGACGTATTATAAAAACAGCATTTTCCGTATGTGTCGGTCCATTGTATGAATGCAGCAGCGGGCTGAAGAAACTGCCGGCTTTAGCTTATTTACCTCAAGAATTTCATTGTTTTCTGTAAAAGACACAGACATTGTGTTGCAGAGAGGTTCACACATCACTCCATCTTTTGTACTGCTGTTGACACTTACCGATTAAAGAGACATTTTGTTTTAAAGACTTGAGTTATTATTTTGACTGCACTCTTTGCTGTCTGCAGAAGAGTAAACCACATGCAGGTCTTTGGGGAAAATGTAACACTGTTGGCTTGGCTCATAACATAAATCTCACTTAAAACCCCTTAACAGTCGGCCTCGGCTAAAACATATTGGCTCCTATTGGCTCAAGGGCCCACTGGTGGGGCAAAAACAGCAACAACACATTTCTTGTTATTTCTTAATTATAGAATAATCTTTAGATTAGTTAACTTATTTCACAAATTAATTGAGGCTTCGTATGTTCAAATGTCAAAAGTAACTTTAAAGACAGGACGTAAAGAAGATGTAAAATATAATTCAGAGCCACCTTAAATCCCTTTAATGTGGCACCCTCTTGCCCACCTTTGCAAAAATGTGCAAAGCATTTTAAATAACATTTATAAAAGCTCTTTTTAACCTCTTTACAATTTCATGCTTCATGTGAAACCATATATAATTATATGGAAAAGGACTCGGTGGAGAAGTGACACTTTTTACAGCACATATTCATTTACTTTTAGTCATTGTGTTTTGAATAAAGTTCATATAGTTTGTCACAATTTAAGTATGTGTTGACATTTTAATTTTAGTCTAAGTTAAATTGACTAAATCTGGCCGCATTTTAGTCAAGCAAATTTATTGCAAATGTAATCAACTAAAATATAAAGTTAGGGAGGAATGTGTTGTTAGTGCCTCTTACATCTTGGAGAAAAATTATTTCTTTATACCTAGGTGAAATAATTATCTTGGCAACTAGTCCTTTTCATATTTAAAAAAGCAGAAATTCTAACAGGATGTGCATTATAACCAAAAAGGTAAATGTAAACAACACACAAATCAAAAATAAAATGAAAACTGTATGAGTAATGAAGCAATTTGAAGCTTCAATTTGCATCTATCAATTACATTTTTTTTAAATGTAAATGCAACATTGTCATTTGGCCTGTTCTACTGGAACAAAAACTGCATGTATGAAGTATTAATTTTTCTGCATTTACCATGTTGTCCCTCAATATTTCAGTTCAGTTTCCTATCACTCAGGAAGATAAGCATTTTTTTCTTTTTAATTTGTCACTGAGATTAGATCTCCTTAGCTATTTTTTAAACTCATCTCACCTATCCACATGACTTATGTTAGATCTGTTTGGATTTCATCTCCCAGCATTATTGTCTCATTGCTATCAGTTGATGTTCATTATTTTGCTCATAGTTGTATTGTTTTAGGACATGGTTTCATTGTCCTAACACAATCCAACTATGAGGAAAATTATATCTTTTTGTCAAGAATATAAGGCTTTTGACATAAAGAAGTGCAGGCAAGAGCAGGGAAGCTGCATGATGAATGAAGGGTAATTTATTAAATAAAGAATGATAACAAAATAACAAAGATGATAGAAACCAGCAAGACAGCACAGACAAAACTAGAGCAGGGTAGTTACATGGAAGAAGACGGGAAAACCTGACCATGTGACTACAATTTGGACTAAACTTAAAGGGGAAGAGACGGAGGGAAGCAATAGGGTGGTAATTAGGCACAGGTGAACCGAGGGATACAATCAGGCAGAAGTAAAGGAGGGGTAATGAGCAGATGCAGGGAATTAACAGAACCTCACAGGGTTATATAGAAATGACCTGACATGGGGAAGACTAAACTAATAAAGAACAGATCTAGCAGATAAAAGACTACTAACAGAACAAAAATAATAAGAAAAGAAATTAACATAATCCAGATTTAACAAATAGAATCTAATAAATCTGAACCCTGAACAGGAAACTAAACAGGTAACAAACAGGAGGATCTAGAGGTGAACAATAAACAGAGTAAAAAAACAAATTGCAGGATCCCCAGGGAGCTTTAAAAAAATCACACCCCTGGGGATCTTGACAGTCATGTTGTCTCGTGGAAAAAAAGCTGCACCAAAAAAATGTTTGTAATGGGATAGGCCTGCAAAAATAGTAGATGATTGTGAACAGGAAATAATATCATACATGGCTTCAAAATTATTTTGACATAACAATCTGAAAAGTGTGGTAAGCACATGAGTCCCTTTAACTCTTTTGCCAGCATTGCATTGTAATCAGTTGCGTTATTAGCAAATCAAGTCCACTTGTTTTTAAGGTACAATTTCAATTATATTCTAATTTTCAGCCTTTCATTTATTCATCCCACTGATTTAATAGTTGTCAAATCATCATTGGCTGGAATTACAGCTGCAAGCCTTGGGGTGATTTCTTCTACCAGTTTTGCCCGTTCTGCATTTCAGAATAGCTCAAGCTGTATTCAACTGGACCAAGAGTGTTTGTGTGAGATTGAGAGATTGAAATACATTTAAATGAACAATCCAATGTGTTTCTTTATTAAAATATAAAATGTATTAATTTATACATGTATTGATTTGTAATACCACATGTCTCTTTGTTTAAGAGTATAAAACAAAGTATTTCCATTTGAAAGCACGTATTTATTTACATATTTAATAATATGCCATACAACATGTCTGTCTTCGTTAAATAACATAAAACAAAGTATTTCAGTAAGACAGCACATATTTATATATTAATATGCCATATGACTGTCTGCTAAAGCGCATACATGTATGAAATACGTTTTTCAGCATTAAAACATGTGTTTTAATGTTTAACAGCACATTAAAATAATAATAAATGGGCATCTTTTAATTACATCAGGTTGATTGTTTTTTAAACAATTTAATCTAGTTTTGTTTTAATAGTTCAGCCTCCATCTGCATTTTAGGAGGTAATTTAATGGGTTTGAATGAGAAGGTCTATTTGAGTAGCATACTGGTTATGGTATAATGGTAAGGGAGTAGAAAGACTGTTTTAGTGATCCCTTTGGGTCACTATCTTAAGGAGGGAGGTGTTACGGCCAGTGGCCTTCGTTTGGGTTTTCTCTTTTCTCATGTTATTTAACATCAGATGTAGTTGCTGCTTCCTGCCAGCTGGCTCCACTATGGGATCTTAATGCAGACCTTCTCCTGGGTCATTTCCTGTAGTTCCTCCTGCATCACTTCCTGTTAAAGTTCTCCTCTTCTGATTGGAAGACTCACCTTGATCGCGCCACCAATCTTGAAAGAGACCTCCTTATTTAAACTGGCACTTGTTTACAGACGGGGCAGCTGTGTTTTGTTGAGCAGCTTGCTTCGTATACAGGGTCTGTCTCCCTTTGTTGTTATGGCCTTTGAGCCAGGTTGTAGCAATGAGGTTGAGAATGATAAAATGTTAGATGACGCGGACGAACTGTCTCCGATATCTTACGATGATATAGTTATTTACTTAGTATCGACCTGGTTTCTTTATTCGAGAGGGAACAGTTCTCTGAATAATGCAAGAGGAGAAAAAGGTTAAGATTAGCAGTATTTATTCCATAATAGGTGGAAAAAAAGCAATGTGAATAATACAGAGAATCGGTTTACCTCCTGTGCTGGACCACAGCTCGGCCGTCTTTAGAACTAGCAAAGTGTGGCAAAAAAACAACAGTTTTATACCTGTGATGATGTTTCCCTGTGTATGTGTGTCAGCCTCGTCTGTTTGTAGCCGGACACAGATATCAGTATCTGGTTTTAACTGGCCTTCACAAAGAATAGAGTGTTGCTGCAGCTGTGTGCATGGAAAGCAAAAAGCGGAAGCTTATCCCAAATAAGGCAAACATCCTACTTCTAAAGAATAAAGACTGTACATTCATGTCTCTTCACATAAGTACATGGTAGAGGCTAACATTAACGATATCCATCTCTAACATTAGCAAACACGACGTGTGCAGGGTCCGAAATTAACACTCGCCAGTCGCCAAATGCAAGTAAATTTCCCGTTTGGCGAGTGAATTTCAGAGGGCTAGCTGCCACATGGCGAGTAAGTGTTTGTACCAAAAAAAAAAATAACGTAAAAATAACAAAACTCATCTGGGCTGCGTATGATCTGTTCACAGCTTCTGTTCATCCAGAACTCAGTCTAGACCCGCCTTCTACGGAGCTGGTTCAGCTTCTTTCACATTCAGAACCAGTCATGGCTGCACGCTGGATCAGAAAGCAGATCTGCTAACCAGATGCAGTCTAAAACACCAATTAGCCTAGTCTGTTTATAAGTTTCGTTCTTATTTATTCTGCATTTTTTTTAACTACGTGCGCTGTGTTTCTGTGCTTCAACGCTCTTACTGCGCCTCTCCCCCCTCTCGGAGCCAGGGGCTTTTATCAGCGGCCAGCCTTCAAAGCGTGAATCACTACGTTTAATGTCCTTCCACTTGTACCAAAATGTCCCAATTAAAATCAATAGGAGAGTCAGTAACTGTTTTTCATGCTCTTTTGTTTTTAACGACACAGAACCAGCGGTGCTTCGGTGGGCGTGGTGCCTTTCACTTGAGTTCAGGTGCGCAAAATTACGTTACATGTGATATAGGTGCACACTTTTAAGGGTCATTTTAAGGAACTTGTAACATCGGGGGCTTTAGCTCAGACCCATTATTCAATTCAATTAAATTTTATTTATATAGCGCCAATTCATGAAACATGTCATCTCAAGGCACTTTACAAAGTCAAATTCAATCATATACAGATTGGGTCAGATTATACAGATTGGTCAAAAACTTCCCATATATAAGGGAACCAGTTGATTGCATGCCTTCTCTCCTCCCTAAAGGATCCCTTTGCAGTCTTTATTTATGCATTTTCCCCACTGTTTATCCCTCACGCGCAGCGCACGAGGGTAAAATCTCGCAGCTGGATAATATGTAAAGACGCAGCGTGAACCCCTGCGTGCTTTAAGTATTGCAGCTGAGGGGAAAATGTTGGACTGTATAGGCTTTATGAAACTCCGTCTCATTCACAAATAAGACCAACATGGATAGAATAATGATAATCTGTAGTGTTTTTTATTGCCTGGATGTGAATCTGATAATTCATATTGTGTCTTTTATAATCAACTACAATATTTTCTTATTAAAGTCAGGAAACAAAGATTTCTCTTCCAGGGTCCAGTCAGCCACGCCCCCAACCACACCCCCGAAAATTGACATAATCTCACTCTTAATTTTTACAAAAGTTTAGGTCTGGTCAGTATTTATATTTTGGCCGGTAAAAAATATGCCTGGCCGGATGATTTTTACATCTACCGACCAACTTGGCCGGTTAATCAGGAAGTTAATTTCGGACACTGGACGTGTGCCTACACGATGGAGGAGCTTCGCGACCTGAAATAATTGACACGTACAATCAGTGTTTTAATGGCTTTAATGTCTGAACTCTTCATGAGAATCACATGTTCTGGTGACGGGCAGAGTAAAAATTATACAATAACAGACATGTAAGTCAATCCTAACTTGCAGATACAGGCTACATTAGCTAAGCTATTTGTGTAGTGCTACAGTAAATATCACTGACATTTCTCTTAGTATAGTATACTGGTTGTGTATGTATATATAAACTCGGAGCTAGAACCCAGGACATTGTTGCGAGGCGACAATGTAAATCACTAAGCTATCTCGATGCCACTAACACATTATCAACACTGAAGACTAGGACATTTTTTGATGACATTCTGAAGCGTGCCAATGCAACTAATGCTCAAAATTACAACATACGTCGGCAGAGTGTGTGTTTACCTTTTTATCATCTTAATAATGATGAGGTCTACTGTACATTCTGCATCCTTCTTAATGGAAGGTGTGGACAGGGTATGTTGCGTGGGACACTTTACAAGGTGGCACAAGGAGAACAGAACATGGAGCAAGTAATGGAAAATGAGCTGGCAACACAGAGAAGAAACAAGCAAAATAGCAGACATGGTGACAGAAGAATCCTGCAAGTAACAATGACCGACAGAGAGCTTTTATGCTGAGGAAGGTGTGGAGAATGACATAGGAAGCAGGTGTATTAACAATATGGTGCAGCTGAGGCAGATGATAAGAGGGGGGTGGGGTTGGAACTAATTAACACAGATGAGCTTAACTCACAGAGAACATGGAAATAAACTAAAAAACTAAGCACAGAATAAACCATATGGAAATGACGAGAAAACGAACTCAAGTGGCATCCAAAACCTAACACCCAAGGCTCTTGACAGGTGCTAAACATTTCAAACAACTTTTAGATCAAATCAGCATACATTTTTTTTTCCAGTTTATTGATTTTGGATTATTTTTCTAAAAAAAGAAAAAATCCAAACAAAAAACGTTTTTACATGTTTGATGTGTTTGATCATGTTTGATCTCCGAAAGCTCTTCTCACAATTTCGTTTTTTTTTGGTTTTTTTTGGTGGAGTTTCTATAATATTGTTCTTTACTTCTTTCTGCCTTTCAGAAATGAAAGTTTCTGTAACAGTTGGTTTTAATACAATTCTAAAGGAAGAAATACAGTTCTTTGCACAAGAAATAGCTTTGTCATTTTTCAGGCCTGCATGCTATCTAAAGGCATGGAGAACACCTCTTTGCTTAGCCTATTATTATGCAAGACTGTGTGCAACATTTATTGTTGTCTATTCTTCCATTTACAGTGTTTTTGCACTGCATTTGCTTTTCAACGTACATGTGAATTTTAAATGAGCAGTTTTGAGGAATAATCAGAGGCCTGGTGATCTTGCTGTTTGTAAGTGGCTTCTTTGGATGAACTGTCACTGCTGAACAAAGATGTGCATGTGTGAACTGCACGAAATAATTAATACAGCCACGCTGTTGTATAGCGGCAGGACTGCTATTTCACAACCCTGATGACTAAACACCAGAGAGATAGGGGAGCCGAGAGGAGAGCTTGGAACAATATTTTACTCATTTGGATCTGCTCGACGCTACAGTCGTTGCACCCAGTGAATCTGTCAGGCACCACCATTTCCCCGAGAACAGCTGCTATTTATCTGATTTTCCCATTAAAGTTGACTCATGACTTTATTGTACAGGCTTTGGCAGAGGTGCTGCATGCCTCGGTATGTCTCTGTAAAACAGCTGAGGGTTGGCTGCTCTGATGTTACTAGATATCCAAACATGGAACAACTCCTCTCTATTTTCCTAACGTTCAGTTTTTACGGTGAAAAAAAGATGGTGCAACAACAATGTTTTACCTAATTTGTTTCCCTGTACTTGTTCAGCAATCTCATCTACATGGTTAATGATTTTGCGACTTTCTCTTAGTTTCAAGCACAGCTAAGAAAATTTAAAGTCTCATCAAACGTGTGTAGGGGAACAGTATGTAAGAGCACCCTTAGCAATGTTTTAATCCTTAGAGGTGAAGGACTTAGGAAATCTTGCTAATTTCACAGATGGTTTAAAATAGATTAGTGTGGAGTAGCAGCTCGCAGAGAAAGGCTGACCCACCAGGCTCCCTGTGCAGCTGCCAAAACGCTGTGCCTGATGCTCAGAAGTGCCTTCCAAAAGTCCTGCAAGGTTAAAGTCAAACTTAGGTATCTTGAAGTACCGTCCTTTTTTATATTAACCTTTATTGTATCTTTAAAGAACATTTCAATGAATCTGTCTGCTGTGTACCACCTGGAAATTTCTATCTATGCTCTTATTCTGTTTTTAAATGTCTGTGGGTTGAGGTGGGGGGGGGGGGGGGGGTACTGCAACAGTTTGAATTTACCATTTCACTGTTACTGTTTATATACCTTATTTTGAACCATGGGAAATATTCCTTCTCTACTTTCAGATCCTGATAGAAACAATTTCCTAGAAGACAAAGATTTTAACTTGGAACTAAATGCACCATTTTGGCAAAAGACACCCATTCTTGCTTGATTCTTTTGAGTCTGCTCTTTTTAGATATTTAGTACAATGCAGCCGAAAGCCATTTTCGTACAGGAATAAAGGAGTGAATCAAACTCTGCGTGGTGTGTTGAACAGGCCAAGCCTGCTGTTAGACTTGGTCTATGTCCGAGTAAGCATGACACAACTCTGGCCTTACTGAAAGGACCCAGCTTGGAGTTAATACGAAAAGACAATAGCATAGGGTGAAAAACTCAACATGGTTTTGTTCTACTTGTCATTCTTTGGTGCATAGTTGGGAGCAAAGCCTAGGAACCATCTGAATGTTATTTGTGCTTTTTGACCCATATTCAGCACTGCTTTCACAAAGCCCTTGTGAGAGGGTTGAAACAATGGGGAGGCCCTCTTAAAAGAGGGACAGGCCTCAACATCGGCCAAGCCATCTTGGACCTGCTTCACTGAAATCGTTTGTCCCCCAAAAGGCTGACATCATTGAAAAGCTATTGGTGAACTTAAACAGGGCAAGAGAAAAAAAATAAGGATAAATTATTTTAGGAGGTATAGCATCAGCAAAAGAAATAACAGATCCTACTCACTGAGGTAAAATGTATAACTTCTTCAAGTGTAAACTGCTAAAATGTATTTAATACTTACAAAATAACATTGCGTAATATTTTGTTTGTTAAAAATATATTTATTTTTGTATAAATCAAATATTTTGGAAATTCATACATTACAGAAAATCTATTTTTGCAAACTGTTTCACCTCATTGGTTCTCTTCAGTGCATTTGTCTCGTAAAGCATTTGACTGTGTGGAAGAATAATGTGTAATGGCTTTTCTTGCATCTCTGCTCTCTGCTTCTTCTTTTTTGAAGAATTTATCCAAATAAAGGTTTCTTTTTGAAATATGTGTTACTCTCTCAAAGCTATCACAGAGTGCTCTCATGCATATGTGAATTACACACCTTTATGAATATGTAAATGTTGCGAGAATGCCTCATTAATTAGTAATTCATGCATTTTTCACAAGCCCGATACTTGCCTGTGCAGTAGATGATTTATCAACTAGAAGTTAAAAAAAGGGGATTCATCATCACGTTTTCAGATTTTCTGGGCTACATCTGTAATTTTTGTAATTCATTGAAAATGATTTGTGTCTTCGTGGTTGTATCTTCGCAGCTGTCTCATATTATCACATTTATAATGTCAGATATGCTATTTGAAATGTTTGAGTACACTTATAATTTTAATAGGCATATTTCTCCATGTAGATGTTTGCTTACAGTTTTATATTCTGGGTGAAATTTTTGAATGTAAATAAATGTGCTTTTTTAAAAAAAACAAATATTCAGAATTGCTTAGTATTTTTAGTTAAAGATATGATGCATTGCTGTTAATGAAGTTAATCTGGACAGGGCCTACTAATTCAAGAAACTTTCCTGAAAAAAAAATCTATCTGACTGCTTTCTTCTGTTAGTTCAAAAAATGTTCAGCTTTACAGCAGATCTGATGAAGCACATTTAGAATTAGGCAGGGAGTTTAATGCACTGACTTTGATTAATTAATCACAAAAATAAAATAAAATAAAAATCTTTAAAAAAACAAAAGTGCCTTGAGATGACATAAAATAAGATGAAATAAGATAAGATAGACTTTATTGATCTCACAGTGGAGAAATTCACTTGTCACATCGGCTCAATAATCAAAAGAAGGTGCCAAAAGGAGGAAAAGGTGCCTAAATTTGTGTTGTGAATTGGTGCTATATAAATAAAACTGAATTGAACTCTAAAAAAACTGGTTTAATTGCTTAATTTCGGGCCTAACTGATACACTTCCACTTTATAGGTGGGAGTAAGGCATCTAAAGTTTTTTTTTTTTGGCCAGCCATGAAGAAGGATCATAGCACTATGGTAACACCCCAATGCAAAACATGTCAACCAAAATTTATTTAAATCCAAAACCCTAAAAAATCTTTGTTAAAAGGCAAATAATAAAAAAAATATTCCTTTTTTATTTGAAATTCCTAACTAGATTATTCAATATGGCTGCCACAGAATGTCAACTAATGTTTTGAAATTGATCCAAAATTAAATTAAAAAATTTGATCCAAAATTAAATTAAATTAAATTAAATTGGTGTCTATTGGCATCTATTTCTATTTTCCAATAGACACCAATTGGTGTCTATTTCAACCAAGTCTATGTTCTTAAGAAGTCTATGTTCTTAAGAAGTTGGAACACAGTGAGTTATTTTTTTCCTGATGGGATTTTCTCTACTGATGACATCCACTATAACTCATGGTTTGACCCCAGAGTTAATATATATAGGGGTTACAAAAAAGGTTTTCAACAGCTTTTATGTAAACATATAAACATTTTCATATATCAGAAAAAATAATATCTTACTTTTGTTTAATGCAGACTAAATACACTATGTTAGCAAAAGCATCCACTTAGCAATGTATTTGAGAGTGAGTAGTATCCATCTAGTCTCTAGTTTACCGAAATATTGTAATATCACTTTTTTCACTATAGAACTAACACAACAGACACAAAGGTTTTTTGAAAATAACTTCTTTGTTCTAGAAGGTACTTGTCTCTATGACTTGCAGTGCTTCATTTAGTTTCTTGGTTGTAGTTTATTTTTAAAGTTTGTAAAGAAGATTGCAATGAACTTTAGCTGGATCTCTTTGCACAGAAGTTTTTTTTCTAGTCCCTGAAATCATATAGTCCATGATTACTGCTGTGGGTGTTTCTGCTATTCAGTGTGACACCTGAATTACAATGGCAGACACAAGCAATGACACCCTGTGTATGATCTTTCTTAGAATTAAAAAAACATCTACCTGATGAATGTTACAATCACAATCACACATCACAAGGTTTAATTATTTGTGATGTTGGATTATATAATTCAGATTATAATTTCTCACTCTCTCAAAGATAATCTTATAAAAGGCTGGAAGCAGTAACAGACTTCAGTTTTTGTTTTTAATCCTTGTTTTGAACTGGACTGCCATGGCATAATGGAGACAACATTAATTAATATATTTATCTCTATAATTTGGATTCTGAAAATGACAGATTGAAGATGTGAGTAAAGTCAGGAAATGCTACAGTAAAAACTTTGTTCTGCAGGATTAAGTGGGGCTGGTGTTGGTGCAGGTTGGTGCAGCACTAGGAGAATATCACAAACAGCCCAGTAATAGGCACAGACATTTGCCAGGTATACACTGAAAGTTCGATGAAGCTGGGTTTGGCTGTTTTCGACAAACTTCTTGGTCAAATAGGGGGTCACATCCAGGCAAAGTGGCCATGATACTCACTACATTTGAAACCTGTTCCCATGTTTGTGCTTCAGACACTATTCGACTTTCTGTGGATTTTATACACATTTGGTCCGCTACTACATTTGTGAAGACCACCATGTCGTTGGTCCACACAAACGCCTTTTTTTTCTCTCCTGCGTTCCTTGTTTTCTCCCTGTTCTTCCAACTTTTTCTTCCTCCATTACTGCTAAGGCATCATTGCAGTGCCACTAACTGGTGTGGCGCAGTCAAGTCAAGTTTATTTGTATAGCACATTTCAGCAACAAGGTGGTTCAAAGTGCTTTATATCATGAAAACATAAAAACATCAAACACATCAAAACAGTCACTGATTGTGAGACCAGTAACAGACATTGAATTGCATCATGTGATAACGTCAATACACATCATATGTGTTAGTCAACTCTAAACAGGTGGGGTTTCAGTCTTGATTTAAAAGGACTCAGCGTTTCGGTTGATTTTCAGGTTTCTGGAAGTGTTTGTCAGATTTGTGGCAGTTGTCGATTTGACTAAAGATAAACACATGGATGAGTTTCTCTAGATCTCGTTGGAACATCAGTCCTTTAATCCTGGAAATTTTCTTCAGGTGGTAGAAAGCTAACTTTGTAACTGTCTTTATGTGTCCTTGAAAGTTCATGTCTGAGTCCATCACTACACCCAGATTTTGGGCCTGATCACTAGTTTGTAGTTGTAATGACTGAAGCTGCATGCTGACTCTAGTTTGTTCCTCTTTAGGTCCAAAAATAATAACTTCAGTTTTGTTTGTTCAGCTGAAGAAGGTTTTGGCACATCCATGTATTGATTTGTTCTAAGCATCCAGTCTGTGCACGGATGGGTTCAGAGTCACTTGGCGACATTGTAATGTAGAGCTGTGTATCATCTGCATAGTTATAGTAACTAATTTTGTTTCTTGTTATAACCTCAGTTAGAGGGAGGATATAGATATTGAATAGAAGGGGTCCTAGGATTAAACCGTGGGGTACCACACATGTCACTTCTGTCTGTTCTGAGAAGAAGTTACCTATTCACACAAAGAACCCAACCAATAACTACAAAAAGAAATTAACTGACTCTCTACAAAAAACTGGAAAAACAGAAAGCAATCAATCGCTCCCGCTACTATAAGCTGTACCCGGGTGAGGCCATTCCATGCATATATGTACTTCCAAAAATACACATAGAAAGGGTGCCTCTCAGACCCATTGTCAGCAGCATTAACTCGGTCACATTTAACATTGCAAAATATCTTGCAACATTTTTGGCTCTGCTGGTTGGAAACACTCCACACCACATAGAAAACTCTGTGGGCTTAATTTCCAAAGTCCGACACCTGAGACTGGCACCAGGGGAAACCATTGTTTCCTTTGATGTCACCTCTCTTTTCACTTGTATTCAGACATCAGAGACGTGAACACTGTCAGGACTCAGTTGGAACACGATGAATCACTAAAAGACGGAACCAATTTAACACCAAACCAGATTTGTGACTTGTTGGACAGATGTCTCTCAACCACATTTTTTTTTTTTGGGGGGGGGGGGGGGGGCAGGAGTGGTGGCCTAGGGGTTAGTACATTGTGCTTACTATATATATGCTTCCGATTGGCAAAAATATCAGACAGCATGGGATTAATTTCCACTGTTATGCTGATGACACTCAATTATATTTGTCCATAAATCCTGATGAATCCAATCAATTACTTCAACTACAGTCATGTCTTGATGACATCAAAAGCTGGATGACTTTAAATTTTCTGCATTTAAATTCTGACAAGACAGAAGTTGTAATCTTTGGACCAGAGTCCTCAAAAAATAAACTTCTTAATCAATCACTTAATCTGGATGGCATTAAAGGTATACTATGCAACCGGGGTTGATTTTCCAGCGAGGCTCCCCCCAGAGGGTGAAAGTAAAAGTGCACTGTCGTAAATATGCTCAGCTGTTCTCCTCGTTTCTCCGTCAAGCCAGGCGCGGTTGTTTTGATCTTAGCAGACAGGCGAACGCAACGAATACAAAAGTAAAAAAAAACGGAGCGGGGGGGGGGGGGGGGGGGGGAGACAAGCTTTGCGCGCATATCGAGTTAGTTTTTTTTTTTGGAATGTTGGGAGGCGGTAGCGTGAGGGAAACCCTACAATGTTACTTACAATCGCATCAGCAGAAACGCGAGGTCTGCGTCAGCCTTGCAGCCTTCTCTTTCTTTTAGCTCTCGCCATTTGGGAAAAAGCTTGCCCGATGTTCACCCGTGTACGACTCCTCTTTCTGTCCACAGCCCTTTTCCTCTTTCTTGCCTGCTCCGACATGGGCTTTCGCTGTTTTATCGCCGGTTCCGCCATGATAACTGCACAGATATCGCCACTGCGCTAGCAACGAGCATGCGTTTCACTGGGGGCGTGTAGCAGTTCTCGCCGTAAAGCAAGACCGACTCTCACGATCTTGCACGACATTCTGAGCCTGTGGGCGCGGGCCGAGGGCTCCTGCAATTGCAAGTGCGGTATTTCCCCCACAGACCACCAGGGCGGCCGAGAAAACCTTTGTTCAACCTGAAATGACTCATTTAATCATCCAAAACGGTATGGAACACATTAATTAACTGAAAAATGTTGCATAGTATGCCTTTAACTCGGCCTCTGGTAATAAAGTAAAAAATCTTGGTGTTATTTTTGACCAATGTCATTTAAATCCCATATTAAACAGGTTTCTAGAGTTTCATTTTTTCACCTCCGGAATATCGCCAAAATTAGAAACATTCTGTCCTGGAGCGATGCTGATTAACTAGTCCATGCATTTGTTACTTCAAGACTGGACTATTGTAATTCTTTGCTATCAGGAAGTCCACAAAATACAGTTCGAAGTCTTCAGCTGATCCAAAATGCTGCAGCAAGAGTTCTGATGAAAATCAACAAGAGGGATCATATTTCTCCAATTTTAGCTTCCCTTTACTGGCTTCCTGTTAATTCAAGAATAGAATTTAAAATTCTTCTAACTTATAAAGCCCTTAATAATCAAGCTCCATCATATATCAGAGCTCTGATTACCCCGTATGTTCCTAACAGAGCACTTCGCTCTCAGACTGCAGGTCTGCTGGTGGTTCCTAGAGTCTCTAAAAGTAGAATGGGAGGCAGATCCTTTAGCTATCAGGCTCCTCTCCTGTGGAACCAACTCCCAGTTTTGGTCCATGAGGCAGACACCCTGTCTACTTTTAAGACTAATCTTAAAACTTTCCTTTTTGACAAAGCTTATAAATAGAGTTGCTTATGTTACCCTGAGCTACTTCTATAGTTATGCTTCTATAGGCTTAGGCTACTGGAGGACATCAGGATCTATTTTTCTCACTCTATCGAGTTCTACTGTTCTTCAATTAAGCATTGCTTGTCATCATTTCTGCTTATAACTTTTTGTTCTCTCACTTTTTTCTTCATAGTAGGTACACCTGGTCTGACGTTCTGTTAACTGTGACATCATCCAGAGAAGACAGATCACCGGCTATTACCATCTAATGTAGAACAGATTACTAGATCAATGTGTGCTTCTGTGCTTGTTTGTCTCTCTTGTTGTGTCTCTGCTCTGTCTTCTCTAACCCCCAGTCGGTCGAGGCAGATGACCGTTCATACTGAGCCTGGTTCTGCTGGAGGTTTTTCCTTCCCATTAATGGGTGGTTTTTCTTTCCACTGTTGCTTCATGCTTGCTCAGTATGAGGGATTGCTGCAAAGCCATGGACAATGCAGACGACTCTCCCTGTGGCTCTACGCTTCTCCAGGAGTGAATGCTGCTTGTCGGGACTTTGGCGCAATCAACTGGTTCCCTTATATAGGAAATTATTTGACCAATCTGTATAATCTAACCCAATCTGTATAATATGATTGAACTTGACTTTGTAAACTGCCTTTAGATGACATGTTTCATGAATTGGGGCTATATAAATAAAATTGAATTGAATTGAATTGAATTGAATTGCTTGTGTCCTGGAGGATCTGGGTTCAACTCCCACAGACTGCTACTCTGGGTCCCTTGGCAAGACTCTTAACCCCAGATTGCTCCACGGGTGCCACACAGTGGCTGCTCCCCAAGGGGATGGGTTAAAGAACAAATTTCATTGGGATGTACATTGCAATGATAATAAAGATTATTATTATTTATTATCAGGAAGTACAGAGACAGGTTTTACCGACAGAAACATGGGTGTGCCATGGGCTCCCCAGTGTCACCCATTGTGGCCAATTTGTACATGGAGGAGGTGGAGAACAGGGCACTCAGTGCTTAGAAGAGAACACTATCAACTCACTGATTTAGATATGTGAATGACACTTGGGTCAGAATCCAAACCAAAGAAGTTGAGGCATTCACCAACCACATCAACTCAGTGGACAGCAACATATGGTTTACCAGAGAGGATGCCAAGAACAACATGTTGCCTTTTCTGGAGTGTTCGGTACACATTGAGGAAGTTGGGAGTCTCAAAACTGAGTTTTACCAGAAGCCCCCACACACAGACCAATATCTGCATTTTGAGTCACATCACCCACTGGATCACAAACTCTCTGTTATCAGAACTCTGAGTTACCGGGCTGACAACAATCTCTCTGGCACAGAGGAGCACCAACTGCAGGTTGCTCAAGTGAGAGCCACCAGAATTGATACGAAAGTCCGGTTGCCTCCGATTTATGAAACAACTCTCCATAGAAAAGTAGTGAGTAATATAATTATATAGCAAGATAACATCTTTATTCAGAAATAACCTCAATCAGGTCACAAGCAGTAAATAAGTTGTAGTGTCTGTATCCTTTACATGACTGCACCTGTGAAGTCAGTCAGTAGAAAAGTGTCGCTTGTTAAAAGAACCCGGAGAACGACCAGAGAAATAGGATTAGAGAAACGTACCTTTCTATTTGATTTGATTAAATCAGATCGGCATGAAAATGGGCTTGATTCAAAATTCTATAAAAGGAAAGAACAATCTCTATTGACCAAAAATGAACTAAGTAACTCATACTTTGGAGGCAAGAACCTTAGCCACACACAAACGTCTGATTATCTACATTATTTTCAATTGTATTTCATTTCAGTTTGTTTATATTAAATATGCAGTTATACGGATACAACTATCTCCACCATTTAGGGGAAAGTTCTATGTTCTATGTTATTCTTTGTTTAAACATATTTGTTCTTTAAGGAGACGGTGGAAGATGGTACACTACACAAATAAGAGTTCAACATGTTAACCAGTCACTGCCTTAATAAAGTACTATGAAAAAAAGTGGAATTAAAAAGTAACTAAACATCATTATGAAGTAGACATTTTTTGTACAGCAAAATTGTTAAACTTTGAACTAAAATTGACTGTCATCTAATAAATGTAATTGATATAAAATATTTAGGAACTCATTTCTAATAATGCAGAATTACACCGAACAATGATGACACAACTCTGCGGTAGGGATTTATATTGGATTTTTCTCCACAAACACAGACACAAGAACTAGGATTATTTCTCGGTGGTGGTTTGCTTATTACTGCATTTTATTCTAACAACTTAAGTGTTATTCCATATATTTATGCAAAGCAGTTCTACAGTCCTGAACCCTCCCCTCATTCACACATAAACTGAAGAGATTGACATAGTAATAAACTGATGTTAATTAGATGCACTTTGAAATTCTCCATTCTGCTCCTCTTCATGCCCTGGTGGAGCTGGTGGCTTATTAAATCATTTGCTGCTCTTGGGTGATCTTCTTTTGAATCTTGGACTCACCCTCCGGGCACAATTTATTTTTATTTCACCAAAATTTTACCAGCAAATTTTACATTAGTTCAAGAGAATTATAAATCATTATTACACAGGCAGACACTTCAAACATTTTAAGAGCTTTCTGCTCGATGAGGCATCAAAGGGGATGTTCACGCTGATGACTGTTACACTGGCAAATGTCTGTTCATTAGCACACTGAGGCTAGACTGATTATGCTCTGTACGTGGTCCACCAAACTCTATCTGTGGAACATATGTTTACCAGTTTTTGTTTGCCAAGGGTTAAGTCTTTTTGACGAAATGAGAGAGGTCCTAACAGTTAAATCCATGTTTTGTTAAAAGTAGGACAAATCTATCCAGACACAGGAAAATCTATGTGTCCGCTCCACTAAACACATTTCAAGCAAAGGCCAGACAATGATTTCAATGGTTTGAAGAAAAACTGACAGACCTACATTAAAGAGAGGGTGGTATTAGTTTGTTACTAGAATGTTAGAATTTCTGAAATGCATTAGGAGAATGATATGCAATAACGAAACTTGAAAAATACACTTTTGAATGCAATGCTGATTGGCTTGAGTAATAAATGATATGCCATTTGTATAATTTTCAAAAGATTGCAAATTGGGAACCCCAGGATTTTTTTCATGTGAAGCAAGTCACTATCCTGGACTGCATATGCATAAAAAAACCTGTAAACTGGCACCCAAAACTGTCAGGGTGTTGTCTGTTTGCTCTGGCTCTGGGTTTTTTCCCACAGGTGGTGGTGGTTTCTGTGGGGGCGTGCCCCACACCTGCGGCTCATCAGAAGCAGATTCCGTTGGCTTCTTAAGCAGTGCAGAGACTGACGGAAGATGCCAGAGCCTTAAACCAGTCGTGGTATGACGTGGTCTCTGACCAACCTTGGATTTTTGCTTGCCGTGGGTTTTTGTTCTTCCTGACTCTGGACTAATTTTGATCTCCTGTTCTTGTCACAGTTTGGTGTGCATGGATGCACTCACCTGTCCTGGAGTTCTGAAGAGGATTGGTTCCAGTGGAATTTCCAAGCCCAGATGTTGCTCTGGCGTTCCCCCTCAAACTTCCTTGAATGTACCAAGTCGGGTTGAGGTTCCCCCTCCCGGATTCCACTGACATCCTCTACTCTGGTCAATCCGTCTGTCACTCCTGCCTGTGGGGGTTGCCTCGGATCTCTCGCCAGCTCCATCAGCCGCCCTCCAGTCACCACCCACGTATTAGAGCAGACACTAGTCCCCTCGGTGCTACTCTCCCCAGCTTGGTTTCTCCGACTAAGGGTAAGCTGTGCACGATCAGGCACCTTCCTGGTTCCGACCTCTTGACTCATTATCTCTTTCCCCTTACAGTCAACCCCACTTCGACGTTCAGGCCTCGTTCCAGGCTTCTAGTAGCTCTACCTCCGTTCTGCATTATTTTTACTTTACATAAACATCTTAAAATTGTGTGCTGGTCTCCCGTACGTTTCTGCATGTGGGCAAAACACTTGAAAAACATGACGAAAAAATAAAAATTAAATCAGCTAATTTAGGGAAAACACATTTGTGTTGGTGTCAAAGCTTGTAACTAGGACTGTATTGTCACAAATTTACAAATGATCTTTATTCATCCAGTGAGAACTGTATTGTGGGACATTGGTTAGCTGGAAAATTACAAACTTTATTCAATTGTTTGAGTTGATGGACTCAAAGTTTTGAAATTCCCACATAGCCTCGAAAGATTGTTGGGAAACAAGTGTTTCTTTAGTAATTCTGAAGATTCCTTTCCTCTCTGAGATCATGTCAAGAAACACCTGAAGGACTTTGAGGTTGTGGATGTGCATAAACCTGCTGATATTTAGGCCTAGTCCACATGAAGACGAACGTGGTAAAATCTCATAAGCGATCAACTTACTAAAACCCTTTGGGATTAACAAGCTGCTGTACCGCTGCGACTGCTTGGTGGCACAGCTGCTTGTAATGTTACTTTGCAGCAAGAAGGCTCTGGGTTCGAGTGGAGTTTGCACGTTCTCCGCCTGCATGCGTGAGTTCTCTCCATGTACTCCGGCTTCCTCCCACAGTCGCAAAACCCAACTGTTAGGTTATTTAGTCTTTTTAAATTGCCTTTATGTGTGAGTGTGTGCATACGTGGTTGTTTGTCCAGTGTATCTCTGTGTTTGCCTGTGATGGACTGTTCCGAGTGTACCCCGCTTCTCACCCAATAACGGCTGGAGATAGCCTCTGCCCTGTAAGGTCCAGCAGGAATAAATGATGAATGGATGGTATTAATACTGGGCTGTTAAAAAAAACAGAAAGCAGAATATATATTAGAAAAATGATTCCCCCATTAAAATAAATATGAATCCCTCTGCTGAACATTCACTGGTAAAGTTAGGTCATTGAGTGATTGCAAACTGGGTTTATTAAATTCATCTTAGCAAAGAAAAGAAGTTCACTTACATTTCAATTAATTACTGTACAATTAGTTTCTCAAACAACTGATTTGCGTTTCACTCCCAGAACCAAGTTCATGCTCTTTATTATTCTCCTCTAATTGGAAGGCATTTTCAACATTCGTTAAACCAGTGTGTAAGATTCGAGAGAAGCAATGCATAATGCCATTGTTAAGGGATCCTGCGCTGCCCGTGGCATGACAGACAAAGCCAAAAGTAGTCCTAGTATCAATTACTGCAGCATGATTAGCGTGGCTTTGTCTCCTAGTCCCCACAGAGCTACTGAATAAAGCCAGCTAGCTCAATTACCCTCCACCCAGAGGTGGCAAAGGCTTTTGATTTGCCCTGCCTTTTAAATATCCACTGTAATTCTAATATATCTCATTATGTGCCGCTAACGCGGTACTGGTGTGCAGATCTTAAACGCTTCGAAAGATCACAGGAATAGCAGAACAGAATACGTGAACTTAATGCCCTGGGTGCAATCAAAATTAATTCAACTGCATCTGCACAGAAACGTATATTAGTCTCAAAACCAAGCCAGTGATTACCTTTAGATTAAAAAACATGTCTTACTAATTTAGCCAGTACATGCAGATGTTTAACAGCAGAGAAAATAACTAAGATACTATATACATTTTACTGTTTACTGTCACCTTGATACAAAACTAATGTGTGTATATGGAAAATACAAATCATGAAAAAGGGTACTTCTTTGTGGGGTTTAAATGTGTAGACATCAAAAAAGATGAAGTAGGGGAAAAAAAACTTAGTCAAAAACAAAAAAATAACGGCATATTTATTGTGAACTTTGAAATGAAACAAAATTTATTGGAGATGTAGCAGTCAGTATAATATGGGAAAGAAAACGGACTACTGGAATATAACTCAAACCAATTATAGTTTATCAGTTCATTGGTTTAGAGTTGAGTGCAGATCATTTGGTCTGATGATTTGGTCGAAGCGCAATACTGTGGCTTGTGCTGAGAGGAACATAAATGCACTTTTCTGAAAATTAAAGCGTCTCACTCACTTTTTAAAGTTACTATGGACTTAAACAGGCTGTTGTATTTAAGTTTGAATATTTTAGCGTTTCCTTGACATACTTAGTGACTTGATGATTTTTATAATCACTACAGCAGATCGGACCATCTGTCTTTAGTAAAAAACACAACTCTGGTCTCTGTTGCCACCCTGCGATGGTCGTCGTCTGGTTTCTGTCTCTCATTTTGGGCATTAAAACATACCTCATAGTTTTGGAAGAAAATTCTAAATTAAAAATTCTGTAATTCAAGCAAGCATTTCTAAACTACCTGGAAACAAATTTCAGGACGTATGCTTAACATGATGTAGAATGTACAGTATGAAGGGAAGAAGCAATTGTAGTTTTCAATAAATACAATTAGAAAATGCAGATTGGTGTAAAAATCGCAGGGACGACCTTCTGTTAATGGATTTTCTGAAAAATACCAAAATTCACAGTTTATAATAGTTATTGAGTTGTGTATTTTGTGCATCTCTCTCTCTTGAATTCAAACTGATATTTATATCTCTTTAAAAGGGAACCCGAGACTTATAGTACGTTTTTATCATCGATCCAGCTTTTCACATAAACTCTTCCAAAGGATGTACAGGAGACAGAGCCCCTGTGCTCTGTAATCGGCTTCCTCTTTTGATGCAGGAATTTGATGTTCAGCTAGCTCTTGAAACACAGCTTAAAAAAAACAACCATTTGGAAGTAGCTTTGATATACTATCTGCTTATTTTACTGCATTTTTTGTTGTAATTCCTTTGTTGTATATCTTTTTTTTTTTTAACTTGCTTGTTTTTTTTATGAATGTTTCACCCCTCTGCCTGGTTTCACTTTATATTTAATTGTTTGATGTATTATTTTATCTATTAACTATACTTTTCCAAACCAGTTTATTCCAGTTCATGGAATAGGTTTTAAAGTTTGTTTAGCTGTTTTTGTGTTTAATCAAATGTTTTGCATTTTGGAGACATACAAATACTCCTTCAGTACATTGAATTCAAAAGTACTTTATTATTCCAAAGGGAAACTAAATGTTGGTGTAACTCATGTTGTGTGGTTTCTTCACAGAGTTGTTGTAGATGCTGATGGCTGCAGGCAGGAAGGATCTCCCGGGGCGGTCTGTCTTACAGCTGATCTTAAGAAGCCTCTGACTGAAGACTCTGTTGTTGTTGTACAACAGTCTGACGAAGAGGACACTCAGGGTTGTCCATAATGTTCTTCATTTTATGAAGAATCCTTCTTTGCACTATCATCTCCAGAGGTTCTAGAACAGTCCCCAGAACAGAGTTGGCCTGTTTAATCATGTTGTTGAGTTTCTTTAAGTCAGTTTCTCTGATGCTGCGACCCTTGCAGATGATGGCAGAGGAGCTCACACTCTCAACAACAGACTCATAGATCTGCAGCATCTTGTTGTAAACGCTGAAGGACCTAAGCTTCCTCAGGAAGTACATTCTTCTCTGTCCCAATATGGTAATAGTTTTGGTGCTGGTTCTCTTTAAACCTACAATCATCTCCATTGTTTTATCCACATTCAAAATGAGATGAAATGAGGTGCTGACATAAACCTATTTTGTGAGTCAAGTGAACAGTTTTAATTCCAATGTGTAATGAATCGTTAAGGTTGAACCCAAATGTAAGCCAGTCACGGAGCTGTATGTTGAGAAGGGGTTTATTAACAAAATCCAGGAGGCAAAAAGGGGAACATCAGGAAATCAAACAGAACCAGGCAGAAACTAAACAGACTCAAAAAACAGAAGGGCAAAGAACAGATCAGGCACGGACTGGCAGATGGGCAGGTAAAAATAACAGAGGCTGGAACGTGCTTACCGCAAGCTGACGGGAGGGAATAACACAAGACATTCTGGCAACAGACAAACAACTAAGGTAGGCTTAAATAGGCGACGGAACAGGAGAGCAGGCGGGACTAATTAACCAAAACAGGTGGAGGTGATAAAAGGAGCATACTGACTGATAGGCAATAAACCTAAGGTAGAAAACAAGACTAAACAAACGCGAGCTGAAATAAAAACTAATAACAAAGGCCAGATAACTAAAACAGGCTAAGCATAAAAGTGATGACAATAACAAGGTAAACCAAAACATTACACCAACTAAAGGAGGATCCAGATAAGACAGAACTCAAAACAGCCAGACAATCAAAGACAGGAGAGAGGAGGAAAACTAAAATTAATAACATAAACCAGAACTACACTCGGAATATTACACAATGAGATAGCAGTTTTACTGAAATATACCAGTGGTTTGGTTTAGGTATAGGGAACAGTGATGGGGAGAGCAGATAGCCTTGTCTGGTTGACCAAATTGGATCTTTGGTTTTTACAGAGGCACTGGATGAGCTCTAAAAAAATATTACACCAAAGTATCAAATAATGCACAATTTCACATTTTTTGTTAGTTGGTGAACAATAATTTAAAGTTCAGCCAGTCAGATGCCTGTTCAGCTTCTAATGATGCTATTGTGGCATCTTTCTGTTGAGAAAGAATAATTCTAATAAATGAACTACTCTTTATGTAGTTTTTGCTAGAACAATGACCTTTGATAAAGCCTATCTATTCTTGGCGTGCACAACATGTAAGGTTTAATTTTCAATGCTGCTGGCCAGGATCTTAGCTGTCATTTAAGGATGTATATTTATAATTCATATTTGATAACTTGAGTAGTACTAGTAGTAGTGAGTAGTATTTTGTTCCTTTTTTTTGTTTGTTTTTTTTTGCCTGTTACTTGATGGCATCAACAAAAAAGTAGGTTAAAAAGTAAAAAACAGGTCTTTGCATTGTTCATGCAGACTCAGACATAATCTAAGTTATGCAGCTGAAACCAAAGCTGGTGAAAAGAGATACTCTGAAATGGGGCTTGTACAGGTAGGCGGGTCGAAAGAGCAAGAAGTAGACTGACAAGCTACTTAAAGCTTCACTTTGCATTAAAGTTTACAATATCAGGTGAGGGAGCCAAAGTGAGACCAAATTTCAGCGAGGGCTGGTCAGGCCTGGAGCGATGGATCACTTACCGAAAGGAATCAAAGTCAGTAGCAAAAGATCTGATCTGGAGTGGAGCCCAGAAATAAAAGTGTGAAACCTGGGGAAAGAGGGACTCTCAATGAGGAAATCCATTACCACTGGTGAAGCCAGGAAGCATGAAAGGAGCTGTCTTGTTAAATTGGCTGCCTGATAAAGGAGGTCTTTGGCTGGGGAGCCACTCATCGTCATCACCAGTGACACCAGAGAGAAGAGCGACAGAAATATTTCTTAATACTTTGAAATGTTGAGTCACTGCAGTTTACTGTTTTTTTTTTTTCATTTAACCTTTTAACCTTCTAAGCATAAAAGAAAACTCCCTCAATGTCAGATAAAAGAAAAAAGCAAGTTATCAATCCAGGGTTAATGTGTGCAGAATAAACTCGACACAATGCACTTTTTTCATCTTAAAATGTTTTACAGGTGTATAGAGCATTTCCATGGGCATGTCACCTGTTAATCTGTGACTCTGAATTGTGATTGGGTCTATGTGCATTGCAATTTGCATAATTTGTTTTGGCGATGGCTTCTCACATGAATGTTGCAACAAAGAAATGGGAATTTGCCACATTGAAGAGAATAAATTAGTACAGTCTAGTCTATTTATTTTAACTAAGCTAATGGAAAATGTTTGAAGATTTGAATTTATTTTTTGTCATTTTGAAAATGACTGTCTTATGTTTCCTTTGCTAGAGAAATCGTTTACCAAACCTGGACATCAAAAGCCGCTTTTCTTCTGCATCAAATGTCAAGTCAATGCAGAACCACTCTACACCTTGTTTTTACACTGGGCTCAACTAACTGCTGTGTGTGAAAGACCAAAACATGGGACAACATACTGCTAACACTATTCATTAATAATGTACCAAAGCAAAGTATCTAATTTTTGATGCAGGAAAGAATTGTTTTCACTAAGTTTTTTTTAAATGTATAAAACATTAGGAAGAAATGCAAAAAAGGGAGAAAAAAAAGAAACATTTTATGAGCGGAATTATCAGAATAGTGTCACAACACAGAGGAGGCAAGCTAACATTGATGTTTGTTAAAGCATTACAGCAGATTTCTAAAGAAGACAATCATAATACTCTGTGGGGACAAAACAAATCTGTAAAGAAAAAAAAAAAAAGCAAAACAAAATGAATTATTGCTCATTAAGTTAGAGAGAATACCATGAAAATACTTTTTCAACATATGCAACTCTGATCCTATTTCATGTGAAATGTGTCTTTATTTTTAGATGCAAGCCTTGTAAAAAGCATTACATTAAAGTCAGGTAGTGACCAAGTGACCACAAAAATTGGCCTTAAAAGGAAGATCCACCCACCTAGCCGATCTTGGTGGAAGACAATGGAAGGATGGATCCACCGGCTCAGACGATGTTCCTCTCATGTCACGAGCACTGATAACTTTAAACCATCGGCTTGCCATCTCATCCGGTACCATAAGTGACATTCCTTTGTTCTCTCTGCCATCCAGGTTGTGTCTATAGTTCTTTTGTAATGCAAATCCACACTTAACGCTTCAGGTGTTACTCCATCAAGCTTCTCCTTACCCATCGCCAGTTCTCTACCGCGTTTGGGTCTAGCCTGCATTCTACCAGGAGGCATGCCACCCAATATCTGTGCGTCTCATCTCTCTACTGACAAATACAAATTAATCTCAGTAACTTTCTGTTGTTTTTTATGAAACTGTTAAAGTCTTATAACTTTAACCATATGAATAGCTATTTTTTATTATTATACAATGTGTCTACTTAGTTAAACATTGAATTCACAAAATCTTAAAATGGAAAAAATTTGAACAGAATTCGAAAAAATGCAAACATAAGTAAAACGGATTGCATAAGACCCTAGATTTACGCACCCCCTTAAAGGAATACAGTTGTGCTTTCCACATTAGTTTACTATAAATTAAAACTTTTCAGTTTTTTCGAGGCCACGGTGTTTTGTTTATTTGTCCATTTATTTTTGTGTGTTAGGGAGAATACGCTCATGACTTGTTTTTCCAGACCTTTGAAGTCATCTAGAAACCATATTTGGACCTTTGAAGTGAGAACCCATGGTTTAGATGTTTCCTGCTCCAACAAATTCACTTTAAAGAAGCAGATCACCTCAACAGCCTGCCATCAAGTTCTACCGACGCCTGCTAAGCATCAGTTTAGGCCAGGTGTACTCAAGGAAAGGAGCATCTTTAACATATGGGGAAATAAAAACTAAGGACCTGGTTTGTAAAAAAATATATAATTAATGCACCAATCAATGAAGACTAATCGGAATACTATAAGGGTTGATGACAGGAAGAAAACGGATGGGTGCTCAACTGAACTCAAAACAGCAGTGACACAAATACAGAAAGTATACAGTTAACTGAAGGTCAGTGATCTGTACAAAAGAATAAACACCACCCCAGATATTTCTTCAACATGAAATAATATAAGTAAAGATTTTTAAATAAATATTTGTTTCCTATTCACGATGAGCAGCTTCATTCAGTTTTCTTTATCATTATTACAGGAGATTAACCTTTACAGTTCAAAGTTTGGAAAAACAACTCTGCGGGACAAAAGTAGCTAACAAGCCAAAAAAAAAAAAAAAGGCTGATGAGCATGTTGCCATTACTTACAGTAACTTTGCATTGACCTTCACAGTGTCTCCTGTGTACAGTATGCATTTGATTTTGAAAGATTGGTTTTGGCAATGCGTCTTGTGGACCAAGGTGAGTGGCATCAGGTACGTTGAACCTGCAGTCTATGACCACTGACCCTTTAATCGTCTTGGCTCACTTAAGCCGCTGGTGGATCCCCCAGTAGATTTGTTTTTAATGCGCTGTGATTTTTTCCCCCTCCTCCCCCTCCTTCCAAGCCACCCTTTTTATCTTCTTCCTGCTGTGTGGCTGAAACCCCAATGAAGCTGGGGCAAGCCTCAAATCCCCTACATCAGGTCAATCAAGAAAATACAGCTTTAATAAATCCTGAAACACACTGTATCTACTGTAATGATGAAATATATCAGGGTTTGACTTTTACTGGGTGCTACTGTAAATTCTTGAAAAAAAGGCTATCTTAAAGGTAGTTATCCCTCTTCTCCATATTTCTGCATACATATATTTTACTTTACAGTTTTCCATAGATTGGTCTTACCTAGAAGATTTGTATTACTTTATTTAAGAATGTGGTATGTAAAGATACAATTTCTGTTCATCATTATAGACCCTGACATGCCTCTAATCATGTGCTCTGTATTGATTGATTTCAGTAGTAAACAAAAAAAATAATTAATCTGTTTCAGTTTTTGAGAACAAGCAAATCTGAGTAAAAGCAAAGCAAAATTTATAACTGCACCCTTTCAGTTCCTCGAAACTTTTCATATATTTTCACGTTGCCACCACAAACGTCAATGTTGTATTGGATTTATCTAGGCAAAATGATACAAAACTGTGTGGTGGAAGGAAAAAGGTGTGGCTTGTATTAGCATAATAAAGCATCATTATGTCTGGACTTTCCATTCAAGTCACTTTCCATCGAAGGATCTAAACCTACAGATGGTGGCCACTAAATTTCACTAAGTAAGTGAGTAAATGAAAATAAACTTTATTCATCCCTTACTCATGTCAAAAACGACAAAGTGCTTTAAAATATACAAGCATAAAAACAGAAGATAATAAAAAGAAAAGTTAAAAACATACATTAACCGGAGACATGATGCTTTTAGGATTCCCTTTTCTGCTTTCCATTAACCCTTTTATTATCATCATCCCATTGGCACAGACGGGATTTCACATGGGTGCTTTTGTTTTACCTTTTAAGAAAAACAGTGATACTGAATGGCTCAAAATGAATGTTAAAGTTTTCTTTAAAAAGTCTGATGGAGCAATCATTGAACATTGTTTTTTCACAGCCATAGAAATGTGAAGGTTTCTGAGGTGGCCTATATATATAATAGTTTAGAGGAGGGATCTTCAACCCTTGTCCTTAGGACCCACTGTCCTGCATGTTTTAGATGTCTCTGCTCCAGCACACCTTCTTCAAACGATTGCATGACCTCCTCAGCGGCCGTCAAGCACTGCAGAGGCCTATTAATCACCCAGTTATTAAGGTCATGTGTGTGGAGGCAAGGAAACACCTAAAACATGCAGGGCGCTGGGTCCTGAGGACCAGGGTTGAAGACCTATGCTTTAGAGTAACTCAAGTCAAGTACCGGCCTGGAATAAACTTCTTTCTCCAGATCTTCATCATTTCCTATGACTCCATCAGACCCCATAAATTATTTTACCATTTAAAAAATAATACATTTCTCCAGCAGCTGAGCAAGAAAGCTGTTCTACAGTACTAAATTGCTCATCAACTTCCAAGCTAACATAATTTTTTCCAGCTTTTCCTTTTATGGATTCAGCAGTCAAATTATAATTTTTACTTAACTTTATTTGAAAGTTGGCATGTTGTTTCTCACAGTCGCTTGTATAGAGTATAGGGTTACTTTCCCCCAAATGCTCAGTTTTGTGGATGGGAAAACGTTTTAATTAGGACTGTTGAAAAATGTTTATCGTAAAGCACCACACCTGCATTTACAGAGGGAAAACTGAGACTTTTTTAAGGGAAAGGCGAGACAAAAAGAGCAATTGTTGTTGGGTGTAGGTCTGCATTTATACGCTGCTGCTCCCAAGAACGTTCCATGTTGTCACATAATACTGTTAGTCAGTTTCCTGTTGGGAGTGCCTGCCTAAAATGATGGAGTATGTTTGCAAAGTTACAGTTGTGTATCTGTATTTGTCTTCTTTTTGGATTCTGTGCATCAGCTCATCTAAGACTCCCATTCTGAGCCCTTCTTGTGTCTTTATAGCTTTGAATATAGCAAGAATTGAAACAAAAGCGAAGAGAAGTATATCCCTTAAGAATAACCAAAGAAATGCGTGTTTATGTGTCAGGACACTTGGAACAAAGTCTGACATGTCTCTTGTGCTGGGAAGTGGGCCTGCAATTAAATTATTTTATAGGTTTCTATATAATATGCAGGAACAGCGTAATGTGCACAAATACTGCCAAAGAAATAACTCACCTATGTTCTGCTTAGAATTGTAAAAGAGAACGACTCCCGCTGGATACCTCATACAAAAGGCCTTGGACACTATACTGTTTGTTTAAATTTATGCTTAGGTCGATACAAAACTGTATGTTGGATCAAAAAAAGAGAGGAAAATAACATTTTTGTCGATCTACTAAGCCTGCATAAAGGTTATTAATACTTAACAAAAAAGGGACACAAACAGAACCTTTGTAGCATTTTCTAAAATCAAATACATTCCTGTTTATTTCTGACTAAATAATATTGCAACAGTTTTGTGTGTGTTTTTCAAATTCAACCTTGATGCCCCTGTAGCATATGCCTTAATGTTCAGGGTTTACAAAAGAGAGCGTGTTTGTGTCCTCCACAAACACACTCCCCTCTGCTTGTTACCAAAGCTAAAGGTTTTCTGTTAGTATTTAGAGTTGCAGACATTCCTCACTATCCTAATACAACACACTTTTGTAACTTGACAAATATGTTGCCTTCTTTAAAGAAAAATACCAAAAATCAGTCACCCACTATTTTCTTTTGCAAAATTACATAAAAAAAAAAAACTCATCAGGGAACTCTACAAGGACGTATATGTGTTTTAGGCGTGTGTGGCATATACATCCAATCTGCAAACATATAATATGCAATAGTAAAGGGAAAACCTTCATAAACATTAGGTGGTTACAAAAAAGTGTAACTTGGCCCTGTTCAGCATTAGGGGTCAGTCAACAGGCTGAAGAGACACTAATTAGCAATAGGAAACTCAGTGACTTAAAGTAAAAGAGCAACCAATTCCAATCCCAAGGAAGGAAAGTACTACAATGTAAATGATAAAAACAAGCTGTCAATTATTGTTTAGGTCACAATGAAGCAGTTAAGTTGTGACAATGTGGAGTCTTACGATTATTTAAAAGGAGAAATGACACCCACTGCCCAGTATGAGTCTTAGCCAGGCTAACTGGAAGTTATGGATGCTGCGTGACAATAAGGCTACGTTCACACTGCAGGTCTTAATGCTCAATTCCGATTTTTTTGTGAAATCGGATTTTTTTGCATGTCCGTTCACATTTCCAAATATATGCGACTTTTATGTGATCTCCTGTGTGAACTGCATTCATACACCTAAGTGTCCCGCATGCGCAGTAGAGGACGCGATGACGTCATACATAGCAATCGTGCTCATTGTTTGCGGAAGTAAACATGGATCGTAATGCTGCAGCGTATCTTGCGTTATTCTCCAACCGGAGCCAGCACATTACCAACGCAATCTTTTTAAGAAGATCGAAAAGGAAGAGAGCCAAATTTTAGTGATGTGAGCGGCTTTGCTGATATGGACTCCATTCATAATTTTTGAATGACAAAGACAACCTTTATGTGCGTCTGAACGGATCTCTTTAGCGCTCTCACGTAAAAACACACATCTTCGGCGGCCATAGCAGCGAGTAAACGCGTTGCCGTGGGGCTGTATGGACTAGAAACAGGTGCTTGTTACCGCACAACAGTCAACCTCTTTGGCATAGCCAGGTCCACCGTTAGTGACGTTTGTCAAGTATCAATGACGTGTAGGTCGGATGAATGCGACCTGGCCGTACAGACACAGGTCGCATTTGAAAAGATCAGATACGTATCAGATTCAGAACCACATATCCAAGCGACCGGGGTCGCATTTGAAAAAATCTGATCTGTGTTGTTCAGACCGTCATGAAAAGATCAGATACAGGTCGCATATGGGCAAAAAAAATAAAATAAAATAAAAATCGGAATTTGGTCACTTCAGGCCGCAGTGTGAACGTAGCCTAAGTTAGCAGTTACTAAATAAGTGGTCTACCTAAAATCAGCCACTTGCTGAACAAAAAATCTTTGTTCAGTTCTTTTATTTATGCAGATGACATTTTGATGATTCACAGGGTATATGTCTTGAGCAAAGGCTATACTCTATGCAGGAGGAGTTCTACAATGGATATCAACACTTTTATTTTAACAGATTCCATTTTATTTGACAGTTTTGGTACATTTGGTGCCAAAACTGGCGATCTTCTGATCTGATTAAAACCAACATGTGTGTGCATGGAAAACACACTTTTTAGAATTTTATTTGCAAAGTATAATAAAAAACTCCGGGTTCACAATTAAACATTTCTTTGTGTTTGTCTTTTACATAAAATCTCAATAAAACACAACAAACTTTGCTGATGCAAATGCGAAGGCAAACAATATTTAGTGGTTTTTAATATTTCAGTTAGTGCATTTATTTATGAGTTAAACATGAGATGATGCTGTCCCATTGGTATGCAGAACTGCAATAATTTGGGGCAAAACATGCAACACTGATAAACACTCGGTTAAACTCACCTGCTTTTACTTTGGGGAAACATTTTGGGGAATTTGTGAAGCGTTTCACACGGGACATTATGTAGCCCCGTCTGATACGCACTGATTCATAAATTACAAAAGAGCAGGCTACTTACGTTTCCCTGTGTTGCCTGATTAACCGCAAATCATAACATTTTCCCCTGGCGTGCCGCAGTAAACAGGGGAGCGACATACAAAAAAAAACATTTTTCTTCTTCTGCGTCTGCTTCAGGATTTAATTAGCCTTTTTTCTTAACCCGTGAACCCAAAGCCTCACCCCTGCTGTAAGACGCAGAATTCATTAAGCTGTTTTTTGCCCTCAGATTTTCACACCGCAGCTTTGAACATCTGCACCCTGTCATGTATCATCCCATTCATTTCTACTTAATTTGATCCTAATAAGTGCCTACATGAGGAGCCAGATGTTGCTGCTTTGACTGTGGCACTGAAAGTTTTGTTTGAGGGGAGTTGTGCTCTGTGCTTGGTGGACATGGAGGTGAATCCGGCGAAGGCGTAGACTGTTTGGAATCACTCATTAATATGTAGAATAGTTTTGTGATTTCGTGTTTTCGTGATATTAGTTTTTTACTTGTCACTGCACACAGAAATACATCAACATTTGACAGGATCCCTCAGGATAAGCCTAAAAACTTGGTTATTTTATTTTCATTAATTCCAGACGAGTTCTTTACAAGGAAATCATCAAATGCACGCAAGTCTCTATGACACCATGTTTGAAGACACAGTTTAAATTGTGGGGCAAAGTTTAAAATAAATGGACGTAATATCTTTTTCTTGGGGGACAGTGTGTTTTCTTAGGGGGATAGACATATGTGACATGATGTTCAGTGGGCAGGAGGTAGATTTGATTATGTTCTGTGGTTGGAGAACCCCTGTGAACTCAGCTGCTAATCAGCACCATATGCCAGCCCCTGGCCCCTCATTCTCATCTTCTCAGTTCAAGTGGCTCCTAGACGTGGCTCCTGACATGCCCTGGATTCAGCCACAGCAACTAGCAGCCTGGCATGTGCTAATGAGAGAAGTGGTGTGTGCCGAGGAGTCTCATGAACCCCAGAGATGCTGAGGAGGACGGAGCGCAGAAGCCAAAGGCTGAGCCACATGACCCTTCTAAGTCGACCTCTTTACCTGCAGAGGGAGCGCTGATGATGCTGCATCCAAACTCCAGGTATATGCTGTGTGTGTGCATGTGTGCGTGTGTGTGTGTGTTTGTGTGTGTGTGGGGGGGGGATACTTGTATTTGCAGCTGAGTGGGAACATTTTTTACTAATTTTACTAGTAAACTGAGGACCTTTTTTTTTGTTTTGTTTAGGACTAAGATATCAATTAGGTTTAGGTTAGGGTTAGGTATACACTGGTAAAGGTTAAGTTTAGGGTGGGTTTAGGATTAGGCCATAGAAAGGGTTGAAAAAGGTGTTTAAAACATATAAAGACAAATAAAGACTGATCAGACACAACATTATGACCAGCTGCCTAAAGTATGTTTGTCAGGAATCAGAAACAGAGGACCCTGAATTCAGCCAGACAAGCAAAGGTTGAAATAAAAAGGAAATTTAGTAACAAAGCAAAAACCAAAAGAGGGCACCAAGCCAAAAAGCAAGGAGGCAGTGTCCAAAAAACTTAAACAGTCCACAGCCAACACCCTAAATAAACTGGTCAAGAGTCAGGCTGGTCTATTAACAAAAAGAGCAGAACAGGTCAAATAATCCAGGTGAAAACTAACAGAATCAGGTTGGGTACAGGCAGACAGGCAAAACAGGATCAGACTTACCACAGGCAGGAAAAACCACAAACACAATGATCGGGCAGAGTGCAAGGAACAGAGGCAGGAATAAGTAGGGGAGTGAACAGGTGAATGGAATGAAACTAATTAGACTAGGAGGAGCTGATCAGGGAAGTGGAACTGAACTACTGACATGTGAAAACAGGTTAAACTAAAAAAACAGTTCAAGAACCAATCTAGAACACACAATAAATGATAAGGCCCAACCTAAGATGGAACCAAGACTGAAACAGGACACAAGCTAAAATAGAAAAGAACCCAAAAACAGAAACTAAACTAAGGCAGGAACTCAAACTATGACAATGTTGGTCTCAGATTTTGCTCCCACAGTAGATCTCACAGTATCCTGTTGTGTCTGCTGCCTTGCCTTTTTCCCATAGTGCATTTTGGTGCCATGTGCTCCGTTGGTAATCAACTCTCAAATACTCTAACTGCAGTGGTAAAAGGCCAGCATGGGCACCCTGGCTGGTCTGCAGATACGCAGCTCCATACACGACAAACTGCAATGCTTGTGTCAGAAACATTAGATTCTTCAGGCACTTGAGCTACCATAGCCCATCTGTCGAATCAGACCGTTGAAACGGCCAGTGCGCCAACAAGCTGTGTTTGCTGCTACTCCTTTCTTGATAATAGACGTTTGCCTCTGCTGATCGGGAATATTCCATAAGAGCTTTGGTTTTGGTGAAGTCAGGGCGGGCTGTCAAGTCTGGCACGGTTTGGCCCCTGGTCAAATCACTGTGCTTGCCCCGTTTAATCGTGTGAAACACATCATATTTGAAGACAAAATGTTCACATGATGTCAACAAATCTTCCAACCACTAAAAGGTCCCATAATAAGAGATGATCTGTTGTTTCCACTTGGCCCGTCAGTAGCCAGACTGTCATGTATGACTGATCCATGTTCTGCATTGTTTAAAAGCTGTCAGAGCTCCACTTTCTCAGTTGTTAAAAATTACATTCACCAGAATGTAATTTTTAACCACACTGGTTTTTGCAATGCCATCTTTTTTTCTTCAGTAATATGATTCCATAGTCGGTGGTCGACAGGAAAGGGTCTGTCTAACACTGACATAAAGCATCCATCAGGTCAATTTGAATAACTTCCTTGATTCTAATTTGTATAACCTCTAAGGTTGTGGGGGGTCACGCATGCCACCTCGTCGTGGATCATTGTTACATGGGAGGAAAACTAAACAAGGGCCCGGGACTTGGGAGAGGCACCGACCGTTCTGTCCAGGAAGGCATCTGTTCCTGCTTAACACCAGGCCACGGCAGCACTATGTCCTATCAACATCCCCACTGTGCTCCTTTTTATTAAGGTTAAAATGTAGAAAACTTCATGTTCACAAATACAGGCAGTTATTCCCCCTACAGGCTTTTCTTGTTTAGGGCACAATGCTGACAAAACAGCCACTTTGTGATGACGCTGCAGTACTCCAACAATGCAATAAACTACAGCGGGATCCAAGAGGCCGTGATTGATAGCTTAGATAGAGCTTTCTCTCCGCTCGCAAAACCTGTTTGTACTAAGTCCCAGTCTGGGGCCGCCGCGGCATCTTTCGAGCAGTGTTGTCATTCAAAGTGACTGCAGCTTAGTGTATCTGTCAGCTGACTGGTTTCTCATTGTTTTACATGCTCGCAGACTATGCCTATGAGAGAGAGAGAAAGCGAGAGAGGGAGAGTGCAGGCCCCTCAGGCAAACATCATGTCAGCCAGCTTTGTTCTACAGGATGCTGGGACTCCCTCCGCTGCTGCTGCTTGGCTCCGCTGCGAGCTAGGGGGAAGTCGAGGAGATTAGATGTAACATCCTGAATCTCATACTTCTTAATGCTTTGTGACATCCACACTCTGCCGAGACTGGAGCCAAAAGTGGCGACACAAAAGGAACAGCGCTGAAACAAATGGAGCTTCTTTAGAAGAGATTCTGAGCCATATGAGACATGTATACATCATTTAAGCCAATTCTGTATGACAGAGGTGGGAATTTTTACAATGCTACTTGTCATAAATCATGCAGAACGTTTGAAGGAACAATGAATGTCTGTTGTGATGTTTGCTTTAGACGGAATGCATCTCATGCAGCGGGATTTTGAATAAACAATCTGCTGGAAAACATTGTTTACTGGATGCATGCTTCCGTTTCGACTTGCCTTTTAATACTATATTAATGAAGGACTTGATACTGATTAATTATTGAAGAAAGACCAAAGTCCCATGTCAGTCCAGTCAAGCCTAGGTCTTGGAAGCAGGGGGTTTGAGAGGAGGTCCCCTGAGAGGAGGTCAAAAACCAATTCTTGTTGGAGTCTGCAGTTGTTGAGTTTCGTAAACAACTCATCATGTATTTTTACAATTCAGAGGAAAAAAGCTTTTCATGGCAAAGCCTTGACAAAATTCTAACCCATCTGTACTAAAAAAAAAAAAAACACCCCCAACAAAACACCAATCCGAACTATATAATAGCACAAAAATACACAAGGCCGTGACACAGACTTGCGTGGGAGGTCGGGTATATTGTGGTGGAAACAGAGGAAAGATGACAGTCAAATGCAAAAAATATAACTGTCTGAAATGGTCATTATTATTTCATACACATGCCTTTTCTTTGCCTAAAAGATTTAAGCTGCAGTGGCAGCATCAACACTGCACACGTCAAAGGAAGGCCAGGGGACCACAGATGATTTAAGTGGGAGAGCAGAGCATATGCAAAAACCACATGTGCAACAGCCATCAGTAAACAGCAAATATGCGGTAAACTTGGCAGAACAGTGGTGCTTAGTTTTTTTTTTGTTTTGTTTTTTTGTTCTTCTTTTTATTCTTCTAGAGCATGGCCAGTTTGTTAAGCACTAAACAGTTGGCCAAGTTTATGCTCTTTCTTTCTCTCGACTACTGAACAACTTGTGTGCAAATGAAAATACTTACTACTAATAACCCATGTGATGTGTCACCACATCTTTCCACTGGTTCATCCAACAATTTATACATTTACACATTAGCACCAATCTTGATAAGACAAGGCTTTATTTAAGTAAAACCCGGTCCATCTCTATACTGCAGAAGTTGCTTGAAAGGCTGTACTTTTCCTTTTCCTGCTGTCTTTCCCCTCATCTATAGACCAAGCGGTCAGTTACTTACTACTACAGAGTACAAGACAGAAATATGAAATCGGACAAACCAGGTGAGTAAAAAAAGTTTTCTTGTGAAAACACTAAACGATTTTATTAACAGTGTCTAATTTACAAATGCTTAAGCAGGCACTCTAAAATCATACATTATGCAAATGACAAAACCGTGTTTTTCCAAAGGAAGAGTTTCAACAAGCCTCAAAAATGTCTTTCTTGACTTTTGATACCCCAGTGCCCAATTATACATGCTTATTGGTGGAACAGCAATGCCACGTTTTTTCGGTCAACAACCAATAAATAAATTTGTGTATATTGCTTTATTCTTCAGTCATTAGTTTACAGGCCATCTGTACATGGAAATAAACAAGAAACCTTCTTCCTGCCTGTGTAGGATTCTAACAGTGGTGGAGCCTTTGATCTGTGGTCCTTGATCTATTGGGCTCATGGTGTCATATTGCCCTGTGATGTGCCGGATTAATTAGGTGGAACGGGTATTTATCCCTTAAAATCATAATACTAATTTTCCCAATGCAATGTGGAGACTCCGTGGGTGGCAGCTGTGGGTCCAGCTTCTATTAAAAACGCTTAGCCTCCACACCGTCTGATGAGCCCCAGCTCTGAATGGGTCACAAATCAGTGGATGCATTCAGCACGCAGAGATGCCAATTATTAAAGGGAATAAATTATGTCAATATTGACATCAGCTCATTTCAGAGTTGTATTTTTGTTTATTTGAGGTGTGCCTTATTTTAACAAATTGCTGTTTGTTTAACATAAATAAAAATAATGAATTAGCTTATTTCATTTTGACAAAAAAAAGAAAAGTAAATGAAACCTTAACTTAAATTCCCATAAAGTTATTATGCAAATAGAGTGTAGCTGATACAGAGAGATCATGGCCAGGAATGGGAGTGAAGAACCGAATATCGACCATTAAAATACCCAAATGGTAAACAATAAAAAACAATGAAACACCTGGAATAAGAAAGCAGATGGTAAATTCAGGGACAAAGTGAGCAAGGGGAGGAAAAGGAGAATGAGCGACTCTGCAAACAAGACTGGCCAAACCTTACAATAAAATCTTTCACTGGCTTTTTATGTCCACACCAAAGATAGTGTACATTGTCCATCCCCGTGCACAATTCTGCAGCGCAGGGCCCCAGGTTCCTTGGGCTGAATGCAGCCTGCTCTGGCCTGTGAATGCTATCTCAGAGCAGCAGTGCCCAGAATGCTGCCTATTCCCACACCCAGCAAACGCTGCCGTGGGGATAAGGACCACACAATTGATAGAAAGTGTATTCTTTTCCATAGGATCCCACCATCATGTTAACTCTGTCCGGTACCTTATCAAAGAACAAATGTCTTTGAAAAACAGGGAAACAAAGCACCAGGCTCCATTGTTGCAATGCTTTTTTTTTCTTTTGACAGGAATAATCTGGCTTTTTCATCACTGAACAAACTAACCTCGGCTTGACGTTTATAGTGACAGGGCTGCACAGGGTGCCGGCCACAAGCCATCTGCTGCTGTGTGTTGAACGTAGCAGTGGACATTCATGGCCCAGAGCGCACTGGATTATTTCTGTGTAATCTTCTGCTGCATTTATAATTTGTTTTAATTTCAGGTTTTCAAAAAAAAATATTTAACATTTATAAAAGTCAAAGACAAAACATCTTTTAACTTAAAATTCATTTAAAGGCTGGTTTTAAACATTTTTGTCAAATTTGATTGAGGAGCTCTCTCACCATTAAATCTGTAGACTCACGCCTGCTTCCTTAGCCCCACAGTAGAGTACCATCTACTGGTTTTGATTGGTAGTGCAGAAACAACAAGTACTCCCAGACCTCTCAACAACTCTGCCTGTTCCTACATACTGTTTCTGCGCACCTATTTTCTGCACAAACGGCTTTTAAGACTATGTTTTGATTAAGGTAAAGAAGACTGTTATGATGAAGAAAGTACGTTTTGTTTTGTGAGTGGGCATCTCACCCGTGTAAAAAAGTTCCAATGAAAGACATAAAAGGTGAATTCATATGTGAGATACAGAACCTTACTTATTCAGGTAAGGTGTGGTAAGGTTTGAGCTGATCTTAAAAAATGTTAACAACACTTTTGAAAATCTACTTAGCTTGAAGAGACATAAGCTGCCATACTGAAACATAAACCTAGTTAATATTTTTTATATGGGATCATACTCATTTTTCTTCAAAGGCCAAGAAATAGGAAAGGGAATAATTTGCTGTTGTCCTTGGAATCTAGTTAAAAAGATGTTATTAACCACAAACACACGTCTTTAATAATTATTGGCATGAAAGAGGGGTTTTGCTGTGTAAACACTTAGAACCTGTTTTCACTTTCAGACATTTCGCTGAATATGGGACACTTCCTAATAACACCTATGTTGTCTGCAGGTGGGACTGAGAAAGCGACAACCTGTTTCCAAACTCAGGAGGAAGATGTCATCTGCACCAAAAGATGAATAGATCAGTAGAAGTGTCACTATCCATTTTTGCTCACGACACACGGAGACGATGATAATTACTCACTACATGACAACATCTGCAAAAAAAAAAAAAAAAGAAAGGGAAAAAAGTAGTCTTGATTTCAAAAGCAAATTGATTGGTAATAAGATGAAAAATTACACTTTAATAAGGATGATAAATTATATCACCAGCCATATTTTTTCTACATGAGTTAAAAAAGCATGCAACCTGATTTTGCTAAGTTTTGAACTCAATAAGCCACACTTAAAAAACCTGGCACAAGCGTTTATTTTTCCCCCAATATTGCTCACAACATGAAACTGATGTGATGCGGATTTCAAGTTTTTTTGGGAAACTTTTAAAAAAATGTGGACAATTAGGGAACAAACCAAAGAAGAATAATTACCAATAATTACCTTGTACTAAAGACACTAATTGTAGCAAAAATGGAAATTAAAAATGCGTTATCAAATACGATAATTCACAATTTATTTAAGTTATATGTTTGCAAAAATGTTTAAATATTCATATCTTTGCAGTTGTGAAGTCATTGGACATAACTGTCTTCTTCTGGTTCAGGTTCACAAACAGTCTGTCTTTTTTCCCAACCATTTCTTCAGTCTGTTCAGATGTCTTGGAAAAATAAGGAATTACACTAAACACACTGACATTCTTCCATTCTTTTTGGCATCCACTGAGCCTCGGTGTGGGCTGCTCTGCATCCTCACTGCCCGAAGGCTGTTTTCCTAATCATATTAATGAGGGAGCGATTCTCCAACCTGGGCTGCAGAGCCGCCATCTATGCTCTAGCAGTAGTCCTATTTACACTGTACCTATACTAATCTGACAGCCTTGATCAAGGAACAGAAAATAAAACCCCTAAGGCCTCTATTGATCAGCCTTGAGTCTTACTCTAACACCGTTGTGAGGGTCTGGTTAGCTATTACAAATGTTAGTGTGTTCAATGAATTATTTCATCAGAAAAAGCAAGCTCCATTAAGAATTTATTTTGAAGTAAACTATTTCAAAGGGGTGTCCATACTATATCTTCCCTGTTGAAAGCAGAGTCTAACAGTGCAGCCAGTTCTTTGTTTACGTCTGCAGTTTAGGCCCAAAGAGTGGACGGCAGGAAGTATCTAGCAGTCTTTTATGCACTGATTTGGGCTCCTGGAGGAGCACTTTAAGTTTCAGCTGCATAGTTGTGCAATTTCAATGTCTGTTACGTTGATAAAAATAGAGGTCAGAATATTCTGTGTTGGGTGAAATGGCTACCAGGCACAGTGGCACCAGTGTGGCCAGAGTAACTTACACTTGTAACCTCACAGTTCATCAATGTGGAGCAGCAAACGGCAGAGGAACAAAGCTGGAAACATCACAAGAGAGATAAAGCAACAAAACACAATAAAGCCTAGAGAGTATTTCTTGTAAATAATCAGTAATATAATTAGCCGCGGAGACCTGCCTTCTCACTGATTTCCTAAATGTTTACTAATGGAGTCTCCCTCTTAGCCATTCTATTACAGAGAATTGTTGAGTGTTGCCCTGGAGGCTTAAATCTCTCCCAGGGCCGTGGGCCTGGTTAATGGATGACCCACTTGTTAGCTAATTGCTGCGGTGTCCCTGAACACAAAGGAAATGTTAAATTATGTTATACTGCTGTTAGATAATTAGCAGGAGCAGGAACAGCACTTTCCAATGTGCACTGAGCACGGTCCCCACATACAGTATTACACTTTACACTTAGCAGCTCTTGAGGCTTTCCCTTGTCTCATTTTCCATTTATCTACTTTTTGAACACACATACAAACCAAATGTTCAAATACACTATAAAAAGCAAACCTTTTGTTCCACACCGTCTAACAATAAATCAGTCTGGGTCAGGAAAATTGACAGTATTTATTTATTTCCTAAACATTTTCCTACATGCCAAAAAATGAGAGATTTTTGATAATACTTTTATGCATTAAAACAATTTGGAATGATGAGGACGCGATGTCTTTGGGTCCCTCTCATAAAATAATCCATAGCATTTATGTTAAATGGGGGCAAACCTGTCAACACATTTCTAAGGTAACTTAAAAATGAGTTGACACTGCTTCTTTATGAAACATCAAGAAAAAGTGTAAACAATATCAGGAAGACAATTGTCAAGCTCTACAAGTCTTGTACATCCGTGGGTACAATTTCCAGATGCCTGAAGGTGCCATTTACATTTGTTCAACAGTTATATGCAAGAGGAAAGTGAAGCAGCTGGCTGAAGCTGGAAAGAAAGTGTCATTATCTTCAGAGAAGGAAGACCTGTACCCATATGCTCTCAAAGGCCAATCAGCAAGGAAGACATCTTTACTCCAGAATCAACATAAAGACATAATGCATTTGACAACATATTACAGGACCCTAATTTTTGGAGAGATGGCCAGCGGTCTGATGAAACTGAAGTTGAACGTTTGGCCTTAATCACCATTGAAGTGGGAGGAAAACGAGGGAAGCTTGCAAGGCTGAGAACAAGAACATCAAGGACGTCTGGTTTACGTGCAAAGTCTATGGTGGACGGGCATTTAGGAGCGTCGAGAGGTCCTTTGCCATGTTTTGCCCATCGGGTGTGGTGCGGTTTGAAATTTCAAGTGTCTTAGCGTCCAGAGTGGCAGACGCTAGAGTTAAACAATCTGAACTTTTGCAGCTGGACGCGGAGCGTCAACCTGTCAGGGAGACCTGCTATGTGATGTAGTGGCAGATTTTCCGACAGGACGGAAGAACCATGGAAAGCAACGATGGAGGACAAACTCCTCGTCGCTGTTTGTCTCCATTCAATTGTCTATGATCAGTCGCACTATCACTACAGAGACAGTAACAGAAAGGACATTGCCTGTAGGAGGGTTAGTGGGGAAGTGGGGATCTCAGGTAAGTTATCAAAACGTTTACCACAGTAAATAATACCCAGCATTTGAGGAAAGAAATGGGATAGCTCCTCCCAACACGCGTCAGACGAGTATATCCACACTTTGCTCAGACCGTCAAAAACGCTCTGCACAAACGCCCCAAGTTGAGGCGTTGGACACCTTTTTGACGCTCAAATCACATTTGATCTGAACACAGCAAAAAAAAAAAGGAGCTTTCAAATGCAAAGATGGGCTTTGGTCAAACGAGTCTGAAATTGGAAAGCTACCAAAATTGGACTAAAAGTGGCTTAATGAAAACAATGTGTTGTTTTGAGAAGCCATAAAAATGTCCTGAGATCAATCTTATAGAAAATTTGTGAGCAGAACTGAAAAGCTATACGTGCACAATGGGGTCTACAAACCGGATTCAGTTTTACTTGTTCTATCATTAGGAATGGGCCAAAATGGTAAATCCCGACTGACCTTGTTTGAGTAAACAATGTTTACTCAAACAGTGAGAAAGAAGTACTTTAACGTGTATTTAAATATCTGGGTTTAAAAAAAAAATTACAATTTATAAAATTCTCAACAGTCATCTTAGTAATGAACAAACACAGAGCTTTTCATCCTGAAGAATCTAGGCCAAAAACAAATATCATGTGTAATAACTGTGCTTTAGATCTCTTTTTTCTAGCACAATTAACTGATAAATGCATTACAGATCCAGACACCTATAGGTGCCACAGAAGCAGACCAAACTGAGCCTGTCTGCAAAAAAAAGAAGAAAAAAGACTTTCAGGAATGTCCAAAAAAGAATCAACAAGAATGTTAATTATTTTAAAGAAAATCTAACCAAAATAATTCTGTGTCTGCCACACATGCATATTTGAGTGGATGTGATTCATTTAGGGAGCCATGTTGGGCTACGTTTCAGGATCCCTGAAGTACAGAGATCCTCCTCACCTCTTGGACCTGAAGCCAAGAGTGGAACGGCCTTGCTGGCCAAAGAGTCTCTTTCAGCCGCCTCTGAGGATTTGTTTTCACTGGAGGACATGTTGGAACACAGTGCCATGTTTGAATTCGACTGGCACTTTTTTTCCTTCTTTTTTCAAATGAGAGTCTTGGCCAATTGGAGAGGCCTGGCTGGCGATTTTCTTCAATATTTAAAGTCCTAGGGCAGAATCTTTGGCAGCAAGGGATAATCAGAGAGCTCTGCTTGGTATGAAATCAAATAAATAACTAAACCAAGTTTCCCTTAGATATCTTACAATTGAGACCACACCAAATCCCAGACATTTCATCTTTCAAGCCTCTTTCATGCCTATGGTTTTGTTACGGCTTTATCATCAGTATCAGCAACCTGTGTTTATTCAACCCTCAATTACCAAAGGCTCAGCCGGCAGGCCTTTAATTGATTACTTTAATTGATTGGTTGGGGGTAACCATGGCTGAAAAGCAGTTTATCTTAATCAGTTGAGAGGAATTTTGAAAGAAGGGCTTGATTTCCTCCAGCTGATCACCACTATGTGGTATCAAAGCACAGAGAGGAAGGAGGTGTGCGAAGATTTGTGGTTATGCATCTTACACAAAAGAAAAAAATGAAGATCCACCAGATAGGACAATACCTTTCTAGCATTGATATTCCTTCCCTGCAATCCATTGGATTTTTTTCCTTCCTTTTTTTTATTGACTAGAAAATTATCTTCTGATGATTTTTTTTGAAAAGAGAACCATATATAACAAAATTGGTTGTGAACTTTTCAAATAATATGTAATATTGTGAAGTTAAAATAGGTTTTATATACGATAAATAGAATATTAAGGTATTATTTGAAAAATTACTTTAAAAATGACAAAAAATCTCATTTTGTCATATTTTGTATCCACATATTGTATTTTAAAATCCACATTTTAGACAAATATTTATTTAAAAAGCTGGAATAAAAAAATGTCAGAACATTTTTTTAGTCTGCTTTCCATCCCCAGTACACCTCAGAAAGTGCCCTAATCAAAGTCTGTATTTCTGTATTTGAAACTGTTGATCTAAGTGTTCTTATTAACAGGCTACACAACATGGCCTGTACACCTAGGAAGGATTTTGGGTGATTTTACTTATGCAGAAGTTAGTGTTTTTGCCAAGATGTTTCAATCTTGATAACGCAGTTGGGTTTCCACAGGGTTTAGTCTAATATGTTTTTCAATCATCCTATACAGTCTCCCTCTAGGACTTGTAATTTTAAAAAATCCCAACATTTCTTATAATTTTATGTTGATAATGTGTTTCTTTATTGCTAATTTCAAACGACTAAATATTGCGACACTATGTTGATTATGTAACCATTGTTATTGCCAATGAACACTGTGAAATTACAACCACGCACCCCCTTGGTGCATCAGCTGATCAGCTAAACCAAACAAACAAAAGAATTAACCTCTCTGGGACAATATGCAAACTCCACACAGAAAGATCCTAGGCTGGCTTGCCCAAGGACACAACGACTTACGCTGTCACTGTGGGGGATCAAACAGGCAACCCACCAATAGGGGGTTTTCAGGTGACGTCACGCTCACGTGACTACTCTGCGCGTCCGCCATATTGGGTGTCAGTCGTTTCGCACCGTTGACCCGCATTGTATGACGCCTTAGGCAGTATTGGAAGTGAACAATGGGGAAAACGTGTTTAATGGTTGGTTGCACGGCCCGTGGAGGTGGAGAACAACGCTCTTTCTATCGCCTACCAGCCGTGATAGTGAATCAGTGTGAAAAAACAAAACAGCTCTCTGAACAACAACGTCACCTATGGCTGACACGGATATCCAGGTCCGATTTGGACGGTGTTAAGATGGAATACGCCAGAGTCTGCGGTGCTCACTTTGTCACAGGTAATTAACTGTTAAGTATGTAAAACATGTAAGAATATATTAATAATAGGGCTTGGGCGTCATGACGTATTACTTTCCGCGGCTGCCTCCGCCGCCTCTACTGCCTATGACTACCGCGTACTGTACTCCCTCTCTCAGCCGTGTTTTAATTTGATTAATTTCACCTTAACTTGATTTCAACCATGGTAAACCGTTGCTGTATTGTGGGCTGTAACAGCGCAACACATGATCGCCATGGGAAAAACATAGAAACGGGTTAATTTTCCACCGCTTTCCTGCCTGGAGGCGCAACCACGGAGAACAACTGTTAGAGATAACGAAGAGTCGTCGGCTTGCTTGGATTGCGGCTGTAAGACGACCGAACATAACTTTCCACAGTATCCCGATGTCAATGAGAGTGTGTTCTAAACCTTTGAAACACATAGCAGCTAGTTAAAAGTACATTACATGCGTGAGTGGTTGTTAGCACTAACGGTTAGCATGTGCCAGAGCCCGTCTGAGCGCAGCTTACCTTTGAACGAGTTACTGTGTTCCCAATGTTTGCTGGCTTTATGATCTGCAGCGCCTACCGGCGCCTACCGGCGTAAATACGGTAAATACAACTTAAATTTGCACTGGTCATTGTTCTGCTTAAATAATTAAAGCCGCGAGCGGCGTCGATCAGCCCTGCAGCCAAGCGCCTTCGCGCACCGCTGGCCGTCAGCCACCGCAGAAGCATGCGTCGCATTTGCGTCGGATTGTTTACATTTTTACCATCTTATTAAAACTCACCCGTCCACGTATGATGGCGATTTCCTTGATGTACATAACTTCGACATCTCGTACCCAACCAGATGTGAACTGGTTGTGAGCCTCTAGACCCTTGTAAGCTCTCATTTCCTCAAGAGTGTGCAGAGGGTTTTCACTGAACACCAGGTAATGCACTATGTCGCCGTGCTCTACATTTGGCCAATCATCTGGATTACAGCTAAACAAGGCACCGTGGAGGGCATAGGGGTCCATATGGTCGATCACGGAACATTTCCTCATATATACGTCGTTATCTGGTCGCTCTAGCGTGCTGGCGTACTTATCCATTCGCGATACGATAATACGTGTACGACAACTAGAGATAAGGAAGTGTGCCACCCAATATGGCGGACCGGAAGTTGGCCAGTGACGTCAGTGAAAACCCCCTATTGCAGGACAAACTCCCTAACCTCTGCGCCACTGTCGCCCATAAGTGAAGCACTTCAGATGCAAAAGAATAGTATGCTGAAACTTGATTTACAACAGGATATTGGGTAAGCCAGTTAAATGCTGGGAGAAATACTGGGATAATTTTTTGGATGTAATAGCACACACCATGTTTGTAGGAAAAATGGTTTTGCATGCACCCCCAAAAACGACATCTCAAAAGTAAAGTTTGCAAGTGCTGTGGGCTGCCTTAAAGGATATGGTACTGAAACAAAAACATTTCATTAAATGAAAGATGAATGGAAAAATGTGCTTGGACATTCTTGATAAGAATCTGAAGTTGAAAGCAAGACAAAAGCACACAGCCAAAAAAACTCCTCTCAGAAGCCTCCAGAAGATTTAAAGGAAGTTGTTAAATATTTTTTACAATGAACGTTCATTTAAAAATATATGTGCAAATAGACTGTGGTGTCCTGATGCATATCAATAATCTAGGTAGAAAAAAATTATAGAAAAAAAATAGGTCCTTTGGAGAGCTTCGTCTTTATTAAAACGTTTTTGTCTCTTTTCTGAGAGGCTCTGTCAGTCTGATATTTTTTGTCTATATACTATTGCATTTTCAATAAGATGAATCTTGATCTTATACCTTATTTTTGGGGGGTCTTTCATGTTCTAGAAGCTTTTTTCCTGCTCTCCTTTATACTTTTTTAATTTATTGTGCCTTTTCATTTTAGACTGATGATGTTATGATGTATAGCCATTTTTAAGCATTTTGTTGTTTTTTGTGTGAAAATGCTATTTAAATAAACTACACTTAAGTTAAATTAGAATGCATCGGGGGTATCTTTATTGCGACTGAGAGTGTGCACATGTTTATTTGAATGCACTGTTATGGAGTTTAGTATTTTAAATGTAGAAGGACAAGAGATGTGATACACAACAGATTGCTGATCGTAATTACACCTGTTTTTTTCTGTGTGGACTCTCATGCAAACCCAACAACCTGTTATTGACATCATATTGCTGTTGACGAGATCATAGTTGTGAAATAGCAGGTGGCTGACTGAATTCTTTCTGAAGATGTGAATGGGTTAGAGATTTTATATCACTTCATAGTTAGGAGGAGACGCAGTAAATAGGATTGCCATTTCTCTGTGGCTTTTCATATCCGAAACTAAGTATAAAAAAGTTTGTAATCGTTTTTATTTGCTACCTCGTTAACCCTACATCTTGCATGTCAAAAAGTATGTGTATTTATGTAACTTTATATTGGAAGTTGTAAGCAGACTACAAACACCATTTTTTTCAGACACAGGAAACTTTTTTAAAGAGCTGTGACTGCAACATCAAGAACATACTGTGCAGACGGTTCACATAACTTCCTGTGTCTGAGAGTACTGGGTGGGTGGGGTGGGGTGGAGGGCAGAGCAGAGCAGTGAATTCAAGGAATATCATCTAAATAATAACAGCACCTGTGGATCTAAAGTACACTAGTCAAGGTATTTTATCCGTCCAGAAAATGGAAATAATAACTTACAAGCACCAATTACCACAAGGTGTTGCACTTGGTAAATGTGTACCTAAGAATCTTTTTGCTGATGTTTTATCTTGTTCACAATTTACCACTTTACTCATTCTAAATATAACAAAACAGACTTTTGCCACTCTGCTCAGAAGAAATGGCTCAGGGATACAAAGCTTTTCCTTCTTTGTCCAGAACTTCATGACAAGAACCAGCATGACTTTGTCTGGCTTTTCTCTTTTGGAGAGAGGTCACTGTACCGGGGTCCCACAAGGCTCTGATGCATATCGGCTTAAGAAGGTCCAGCGCTGAAGCACCACCGAAGCCAGCCAAGCACAACCCCAATAGAGAAGCTTTCCCATGGTCTTGTGCCCATGGACAGCTATTTCCAGGAACCTTCATTAAATAAGCACTTACAAAAGTCAACCTAAAATAAAACAACACCACTTCCACACAGTGAAAAAGGTTGCCGGGTCAAATCTGAGCAGAGCTTTCTCTGTGCTGTTTGCATACTCACAGTAAACACAGGCCTTCAGAGGAAGATATCTTGTGAAATATTAAGTTATTTCGTACTTTGTCTCAGTTACTGTACAATGACATCAACTGCTTTATCATTTTCTTCACCTACTAAACTTTGTCGCTAACTGATGAATAAAATTAACCCAATCTAAAGTTTTCTGTGCGAATAATATACTGTGTGTGTCAAACATACAGTATGTGATATTCTGAACTAGATGGTGAAAATGTACATCTCTACAAAAAAGTAAATCTGAGAAACAAAATCTACTCTGGTACAGTAAGGTGATGCGTGGAGGTTGTTGGGAGTCCACCAAAACCATATTTTGTGTTTGATTGCTTGTTGTTTAGCAATTTGCCAAAGGTTGTGATTCCTAGTTGAAGCAGGCTAAAGTCCAAAGGATGGTGTAAGTATACTTAAACCAATCAATGTCAAATTTAAAGCCGAAGCAGCATTAATGCCACATTGAATGTCTATTCTTGTTTTAGCTCAGAGATCCACCATAAATCCATGTTGTACAGATATACATGCTGTGAGCTTACTTGCAAGTGTAAGCATTTTGTCTGGTTACCCTCACAGATATGGAATGAGTTGGCAAGGAGTTGCATTAGTAGGAATAAAAGCAGTAGTTGTTCTGTGTTGTAAGCTGCATGGAAAAATATCTCCATGTCAGTGAGAAAAGGCCTCTAATCATTTACTATTAAAAGTTCAATCTTTCAAACACAATGTAATAGTGCCCCTAGGTGGTCAAATAATTATTAGTTTAATTAATCAAAAAGATAGGTCAGACACCTCTGCAGTTTGAGTCATTTTAAGCATTTACCATGCCGAGGTAAGTTCATTTCCTGTATACAGACGTTATGTATGTAGGAGTAATGTCTGCGCACCATGAAGTTAAGTACCGGTAATGTTTTTTGTTTATTGCTTTGACATTTGAGTATCACCTGCATAGATTTGGGGGTAGTGGTACATGTATGTGGTATATAAGGTATCTCTATGTCACGACACTTACCATGGAAGCTTTCAACATCTCCGAAAAGATCTGTGGCACTATTTTAATAGCTCAAGATTTAATTTTATTTTCTACAGTCTCAAATGTAAATATAAACCTGTGGTTTAAAGACGCACAGGCAAATATATAATATAGTACATACAATAGCATAACAGTACTAAGCGATGATGAAGTCACAGTAGAAAAGTTGGAGGACAGCAAGTTAACGCTTGGCTACATTTTAATTTTTGCACAAGGAAATAAACATTTATTGGGCAATTACAAAGAAGCATGAAACAGAAATCACGACAATTCATCTGTTAAATACCAGCTATGGCTATCAAATTAAGACATTTCAGAAGATGGTTTATTTAGAGCCTATGCACTGCTCCAAATGAGTTCTCATTGTAAAGGTTTATAGTCTTTGACTGTTGGAAAACACAATTACAGGAATAAAACAGCTTTGGTTATCAGTTGACAAAAATGCCATTAAGATTACGGTTCACTCCTGTGGAACTACATAGTTAATTATTTCCATCCATGATAAAAATAAAAAATAAAAATAATATAGCAGTACAGCAATGAATGGTGAAGTTTGTTACAGCCTATGAAAGATAGTCGAAAATATCAGCCGTACAGATTCTACCGTTTTAGATGAGCACAGATTCCATCCGTGGTCTGCAGGAGGCAAATCTCTGTTTAAAGTTTGATTGGATGGATAGTAGTGCAAATAATTTAATAGTCTCTTAGTTAAAATAAGAAACCCTGCTGTATTGTATTACACTCCACCAGGGCCTGTAATGAATTTGCTAACTTCTTTACTGAGAAAATCCTAAAAATTAGAGGATCAGTCTGGAAAACTGGGTCGGCCTCTCTGGTACAGCTCTCAACTGGTTTAAATCCTACTTAAAGGACAGGGAATCTTTTGTATCAGTAGGTAACTTTACATCAAAGATGACAAAAATCACATGTGGGGTTCCCCAAGGGTCCATCCTGGGTCCCCTCCTATTCAATATCTACATGCTCCCTCTAGCTCAGATCATAAAAAACAACATCAGCTACCATAACTATGCAGACGACACACAGCTTTACATCACCATGTCACCAGGTGCCAAAATGTTCTTCAATTGAATAAAAACAAAACTGAAGTAATAATCTTCGGACCAATAGAGGAGAGATCAAGAGTAAGCACACAGCTTCAGCTGCTTCAGCTAGAAACTACTGATCAGGCCCAAAATCTGGGTGTAGTGATGGACTCAGACCTGAACCTCCAAAAGCATCTAAAGACAGTTACAAGGTCACCTGAAGAACATTTCCAGGATTAAAGGACTAATGTCTCAGCATGATCTGGAAAAACTAATCCATGTGTTTATCTTTAGTAGAATTGATTACTGAAACGGTGTTTTCACAGGTCTGCCTAAAAAGTCGATCAGACAGCTGCAGCTGATCCAGAACGCTGCTGCCTGCGTCCTCACTAAGACTAAGAAAGTAGAGAACATCACCCCAGTTCTAAAGTCCTTACACTGGCTCCCTGTATCTCAGAGAATAGACTTTAAAATACTTCTGTTAGTCTATAAATCCTTGAATGGTTTAGCACCTAAATACATCACAGACTTGTTATCAGTGTATCAACCCACAGAGCACTAAGGTCTTCTGGCTCCAGCCTTCTCTGCATACCTAGAACCAGAACTAAACAAGGAGAAGCAGCATTTAGTTCCTATGCTCCACTGATCTGGAACAAACTTCCAGAAAACTGTAAAAGTGCGGAAAGCCTGAGTTCCTTTAAATCAAGATTAAAAACACATTTGTTTAGGACTGCCTTCGACTGTTCTAGTTAAACTGTTCTACTGAAACATCACTAGTTCGACTTTTTAGTCCAACTGTTTTTAATGTTCTATTTTGTTTCTACATTTTATTCCTACTTGCTTTTATTCTGTTTTATTTTCCTATATTTTAATCATTTAAAGCACTTTGCATTGTCTCTGTACTGAATTGTGCTATACAAATAAATTTACCTTTGCCTTTGCCTAATGCTCGTGTAAATGTATGATCTGTGAAAAATTAATGGTAAAAAATAGGTAAGGGATTTTTGGGTATCATATATAGCCAGAGCTGTGTTTGTTGCTCAATGATGGAGTGAAGTTTCACCACTGGAACTCAGGGTTGGATTATAAGCTTTGTGTCAGAGCTCCGCCTGAGGGTTTTTGTTAGTTAGTAAATCTCCCTGAGCTCATTTAACATATTTGAAACTCTGCAAGTAGGTGTGTGATGAATTTGTATGTCTCTGTAACCTTTGTCAGGATATGTGTGTTGGATTGTTCTTTTTCCATATAAATAGGGTCTTTAGAAAAAAAGGATGACTGAAAGACATAAACACGGTCATATGCTCATACAAACATTTTACTTATTTTCCCTTGTCTACCTCATTCCTTGCTGTCAGTCCGTCTCTCTGCCATCTCCGTGCTACTCTTCCCAGATAAATGTTTCATGAGGTGGCCACCATATCCTCTCTGGGAATAGATATGTCCAGGAGATTATATGACACATCACTCAGTCAAATGTACCTCAGACAGCCCATCTCATGGCCCAAACACAAGCACATCTTCAACAGAACTAAATAGGAGGGGGGGAACCAGAGAGGAGGCATATTTTACTACCCCAAACTGACTGTCAAATAGCGTCTGCAGTCAAAGAATTATCAAAGGGTTTATCCTTTTCAGATGTGAAAGTCTAAAGTGGGTCACACTCCATATTCACGGTAATATCACAGTAAATATTCACAAGCTTATCATTATTTAATCAGCCCCTAATGGAAAAGATCCCCACCCCAAATATAGACCCACCTCAAAACTTAATCATTTGCAAATATGTAAACAGTTGTATCTGTAAACTTCGCACTGTTTATTTGCATGTTCTGCCTGTCACACCAGCAGGTACGCACAGGACAGTCTTCTAAATGTCCCAATATGGCACATATTCTACGTCAGAATTAGGGGTATCGTCACAGTGTTTTTCAGGTGGAAAAAATATGGAGAAAAATCTTTATAAAATCTCATGCACTGTGGAATCTCATCTCCAGTTCAAACCCGATAATAGCATACAAAGTATTTTTACGGTTTCAGGTTAGTTTGGACAAATAAAATGATTTATCCTTGCAAAAAGCAAGAATAATAAACCTATGTGTCATATCCTTGGGTGTTTGTGTTTTGATTGTGTTGTTTCTTTAGTTATCTTTCCTTCATTGTTTGTTTATATCAGTACTTACTTTTGTGGGGCGGTTAGTATAGTAGTTGTTAAAAGGAAAAGTCCGGTCAAAATCAGAATTCAAACTGCTGAATGTACTTTAAATATAAAACTATTACATACTGTTCAATAAATTATAAGTTTTTTTAATTAAGAGTAATTTTCATTTAATCATGTTTATATGGAGGCGTCCATCTTGGTCAAGAATAGTACTGTCACCTCCCAGTGACGTCACATCGCGGAACGGGCTGTTGAGCAAGTCCCAAGGCTCTATTTGTTGTGTGTCACTACGCGCTATTATCCAAGATGGCGACGACCAGTGCTCTATACGAAGCGCAGAGAGTGATGGATTAATTAGCGATGGGAGTCATCATCATCTGATAGCGATATGGATTTTTGCTGTCAAGAGTTTCTTGACAGCAACCGGACTTTTGACGGAATCCAGCCGTACCGGTTTGAGCCAAGGAGACCAAAAAGGGATGATGTGAGTTGAATCTGTCTGCTGCGGCACCACAGCCGTCTCCTTATTTTTGTGTTATTCTTCTCAGTTTGTTCTTCTCGCCGATGAAATATCTCAGTGTCAATATCATTTAAAATTAGTGCTGTCAGTTTTAACGCGTTAACTTTGTTTGACCATAACGGCGCCTTTTTTAACGCGCGTTAACAGCATTATTGTTTTTTCCCCCACCACGCCCTCCGGACTGTGTTTTTTTTTTTTTTTTCCTCGGCTTACGTTGTTCCTAAATTGCTAGAGACTTGCATAACAGACCCGTGCTCACTGTTGCGAAGCCCACTTATTTTATGTGACTTTGGTCTTATTTTTTCTAAAGTCGCTTGTTAATTTCACGAGTTGAGGGTTGCAGTTTTGGGCTTGTTTGAGAAAGTGAAGTGGATTGTTTCGGCTCTAAACTAAGTGACACTGCCGCCCTACAGACACCAGCGGTAATATCCCTCCGCCTCATAACGCACTGAAGCTCCTCCTGCCATAGGACCAGAGTTGAAATAAGTAATGTTTTTTCCACTTTTACCTGATGTATTGGAACATCCATGCACGTGGGCATTGTTGCTTCAACAATAGCTCTCCTGAATTTCAATGGTGAAGTCCTCTCGAAATCCGAAATAATTGTTGTTGGTTGCAGCTGTGTAGAACGGTTCCTATTGAGTTTGCTTGTAAAGCGCGGCGAACTGCCCTCGGCTCACCGTGATGTTACGTCACAGGATGTGATGTCAGGCGGCCGTTTTTGCCCATATTTGGGCAATAATGGCCGCCCCCGTATTTATGTTTTTTTTTCTTTACTGATTAACGCTAAATTCATTAAATCACCACAAATGTATTAGTTTTAGTTATAGCTAATGATCCACTGATTTTTCCTTGTTGACCGGACTTCCCCTTTAATAGGTTCTTGATTCTGTCTTGTTGGTGAAGATTCTCAGTCATTCAGGTCATGATCAATCCAAAAAAGGTTAAAAAATAAAACAACCGGACTTCTATTCTGAAGTCAAAGACGTTTCACTTCCCATCCAGGAAGCTTTATCAATGCGGTACCGCGCACGTGACGTCACGGCCTTAAGAGTAACGCCCCTTTTGCCGCACCGGTAGGGCAAACAGTCGTAGAACGCACATACAAACCAGCCATTACAAGCGCAACAGAACCAGCGATATGACCGACTTTGCAGCCATTAAACTTACCCAAGACGATGTCCCAGGCGCACGGTTTACTGGTCGCACTGTGGAAGAGCACACCAACCTTCAGCTGAAACGGTGGCTTGAGTGTCGAGGGCTCAAAAAAACCGGAAGACGGGCCGAGTTGATTCAACGGTAAGCTTTGTTTTTTCCCCTGCTCGGCGTTCATGCCTTTGTTATGATTTCCACCGTGCTCCGTTCACGTCGGCCTTTTTTGTTTGTTTGCAATCAACGTCCAGGAATCTGTATATCTTGCCAATAGGTAGCTACAAAACGATTGTTCACATCTCAGAATCTTTCGCTTAAGAGATTCAGGGCGTTTGTTTTTGAGTAAGCTATCCCGGTAGCAGGGTATCATGTTAGCGCCTGCTAACATGCTAGCCTATATGCTATCATCACCCTTTCCACCGACAAAATGCTTGCTACATATGTAGGTGAATTTGGTAACTTTTTCCGGGTTGAAATGTTGTGTAGGCCGCCCGCACAAGTGTACCCAACGCACACACCTCTCCTTGGCACTCTTGAGTTTCGGGAAATTAATGAAGAAAACATCCTTCATATGCGGCCGATCAGCGTACCTCGAGTCGCTGTTGCACGTCCCATAGCAACAATGTTTATAAACCATGGTCTTAGATGTTGGAAAAAGCAGTCGTTTACCGAGTAAAACCTAGGCTAACGCACGTCTCTTCCACAGCAAAACAGCGGCGGTTTGGGAGTTTGCCCTACTGCGTACCACGTGATGTGACGTCATCGTGACGTTGTGTTTCTAAAAATAGCTCGCGCGCGGTACCGTATTCAAAACGTCTGGTGTAGTGTGGAGTTCCAAGCTTTATAGACATGCAGGCGAGGCCTCATTAGAGCTTAGATTCACATGCAAATTCACTGATCGCCCCAACAATGGAGAGTCGTTAGGCTCATCGTTTGCCTGGCTCACAGGAGGAATGTTGTGATCACATGTGGAGGTGGGAATTTGGGTGAGACTTGACTTGGCAGGAATCGCTGTGTTGTAAGTTTTTGAAAGTTGAAACCTGAGCCCCCCTCCTCTGTTTAAAGTGTTTTTTTCTCGCTTTACTTTTCTTGTAAGTTTATTAGTTTCATTTGATTAGCTCTCATCACTTACCATGTGGCTCTTGAGTTTCTTGTCTATGATTTGGTCCAGCAAAAAACGCTTCGCACACCATGATACTGTTATGATTTGGGTTTTGTTTGTTTTGCTTTTGGACTTTTCTTCAGCCTGTCATCTCTCAGCCTCTCTCCTGTCAGCTCTGCCCCGGTCAATTAGCCCAAATCAACTCCACCTGCTGCCAGTAATTAGATTCTACTCTTGTCACCTGTTTACCATCCCACATATACCTGCCTCAGCCAACTCATCCCCGCTTGAACCTCACCTCACCTCTCTTCACTTCTCATGTGCGACGTTCCCTACTCTACCAGATCCTGTGTGCTCAGTCAGCGGGACTCTTCAGTTAAGGTCCCTGTGTTCTGCCGGTTTCTCTGTGAGTCCCTGCCGTTTACTCTGCCCGTTCTGGTGGTTCCCTGATCTACACCGCCTGCTCTGATCTCCTGTTCATCCCTGCTTGCCTGCTACTTCAGCCAAGATTCATCTGCCAAGTCTGGTTCTGTTTGTCTGCCTCACCCATCACTACTCATCTTCAGTGGTGGGAAGTAACGAAGTACAAGTACTTCGTTACTGTACTTAAGTACAATTTCCGTGTATCTGTACTTTACTTAAGATTTAATAATGGATACTTTCTACTTTTACTCCACTACATTTAACAGTAAGTATCTGTACTTTCTACTTCACTACATTTCTATACAGCGTTTCGTTACTCGTTACATCCAAGACGCATTTCGTTTTTTTGATTTGTTCGTTAGTTTGAAAGTATCCAATGGCGAGAGCAGAATCAGTCCGCTGAACCAATCCAAAGCGGGAAATAACCATTAGGCCCTCCCTCAAGAAGAGCAGCACAGTACGCAGGACCTGCAGAATCATTAACTCCCAGAATGGAGTCCAAGGATAGTCATCCTCCAGAAGACCTGCCCCACCCATGGCCTTATTTAAAAGATTTCTTTGAAATAACTGGGTCAAAAAACGCTTCCTGGAGATTCCAATGCCGCCTTTGCCTTCCCCGAAAGCATGAAATTCTATCTTTCAAAAATTCACCATCAAATTTGAAAAAACATATTGAGGTAAGTTAAGTTGCTAAACGGTATTGATGTTAAATTAATTTGTGTTAGTGAAGTTTTATGTAATCTTAGCAAGCTTTTTGTTGAACTCGACTGCAGTAAATAAATACGATTACTGTATATTGTTATAAGCTAGCATGAACTTGCAAGTAACAGTGATTACTGCGGTCGTGATCACGTCTCCCGCCATGAATGTTACATATAAGTTGACGCTAAACTCCTTCACGTCCTGGTTATTAAATAAATGTTAGCGCCATTAAAATAATCTCCATGTAACAGTTACAGTCATATTCAATAAATTAGAATATGGCAGTGTTTCCCGCAGGAATTTGCTTAGGCGAAGCGGCGAGGAGTTGTCGCCAGTATGGCAAGCCGATTAGGCATATTATCGTCCGTACAATAACGCGCAGTTCCAACCTGTATTTTACGCGAGCGCGCGTTTTTTACGTCATCGCGCTGGTGGAAAAAAGTCCCTTTTTTCAGGGAAACAATTTTCTTTTGAATGTGTTTATTTTGAATTAAATAAAACATTTCAAAGGTATAATAATTTCTCTCATTTTGCCTAATTACATGTAACCCTGCAGGTCATCCCTGGAATTCTGATGCATAGAATAAAATATCTAAATCTAAACTGTCACAGGGGGTAAACACAAAAAAAACATGCTTTATCTGCAGCATCGCTCATTAAAATGGTACATTACTGATTTATTAAAACTAAATACGATAGGTACACTTAATGACATTATATAAGCCGTTAGGTATTATGGTTGGCAAGTACTTTTACTTTTAATACTTAAACTTTAAAAGCTTGTACTTTCTTACTTTTACTTAAGTAAAATAATAATGTGGTACTTTGACTTTTACTTGAGTAAATTTTTGTCTGTGTATTTGTACTTTTACTTAAGTACATTGTATGAGTACTTTCTCCACCACTGCTCATCTTCACAATAAACCCCTTTAACGTATCTCTGTGTTCGGCTGAATATCGGATTCACCAGCTGAAAACATTACAGATACAATGTTAATTCAATTAATTTTGGCCATAAGATACCTGGTGGCATTCATAGGGAAAAAAGAGGAAGCTTGCAAGCCTGACTGGGATGTAAAGGGAGGACAACATGATGTCAGATGGGATTGATATACTTGAAAAAGGTATGTGTATGTTAAACCTTGTGCACAAATGGGTCGTCTAAATTTACTATGAGCCTAAGCATACAAACAAATTAATTACAAAGCAGCTTAAGGAAAACAAAGGGAATGTTTTGGAAAGCCCATCACAAAGTCCTGATCTCAGTCCTACAACAAAATTAGTAGGTGTACCTAACTGAGTGTGTGTGAACAAGGTCACCTAAAGCCGGGCGTACACTGTACGAGTTTTTGCCCTATTCGGGCCGATTCTTCAGTCGTGCGGGCATTTTTTGAATCGGGCCGAATTTCAGCTTGATCGTAGAGGGGGGGAGGAGGGGGGACTGGCTTCTCACGACTACCTCCCGATCCCGAATCGGACGGTCGGTGAAAATCAAACATGTTTGAAATTCAGTCGGCTGTCGTGAGGTTTTTGTGAGCGCATCCTGCTGTTCAAGCAGAGCTACGAGGGGGCGCCCTCCCCTCCTCTCCGTCCCCGCCAGCGGAGGGAGGGGAGCGGGCGTCCCTGAAGCGACCTCCGCCCGGCCCGCTTGCGGGGGCGTTGGGGAGGGCGACCTGCCGTGCCGCGCGGCCGCCGGTGCGTCTCGTCCCTCCTCTCTCCCCTCCGTTCCCCCGACGCCCGGTGCCTCCTGCAGGCCTCGCCAGAGCTGGGCTCGAACCCCTGCTCTGGGTCCCTGTCACCTACCGTCGCTCGCCTGCCTCTGCCACCACAGCGAGCGGTCCCAGAGGGGGCACGACGTACAGTGTGAGCAGTCCGGTCGCGTCCAAGCGCCGCGCCGCACAGATCGTGAGCGGTCAACTTTTTAAACCCCGCGGTTCCGTCGCACAGTTTGAGATGTATATACGTACCACGACTGAAAAACTCGTACAGTGTACGCCCGGCTTTAAAATCCTGACTCAGTTACACCAGATTTGTCAGGAAGAATGGGTCAAAATACCAACACATTATTGGAAGAATCTTGTGGAAGAATATCTACAATGCTTGACTCAAGTCATATGATTTAAATTGTAAATCTACAAAATCTTAAATACATTAAATGTTTTACATTGAATAAAGTAATAAAAAAATACCAAACATATTGTTGTGCTCATTATTCTGGCATTTAGGTAATACTCCTGGTTATCCTAACTGACTAAAAATACGAACGGTTTAGTCTTGTTTAATGTCAGTGAATAAAATGTTTTTTTTATATGGCGTATGTAACTATTCAGTTCTAGCTGTAGGTAAATAGAACTCAATTTCAAAATTACTACAGTCGAAAGCATGTGTTAGAACTGTTCCGCTTCTACATTTACAGTTTTGATATCCTGTTAGCTTGAGGAATTACCTTAAAATACAACCACCAACATCCTGATTTTTTTCTGTAGTGAGACACAATACACAAAGTAACTGCACTGTTTTACATGGTCAGACATTCTTAGGTTAGTGCTAATTAATGTTGGTCGCAATATCTTCTTCACCTCATTGCCAGAGAAAGGAGCCATATTTTCTTGTGAGTGCAGCAGGAGCATGTCACCCATGTCACGTAATAATAAATGCTTGCATCAAGATGAAATGTGTTAACCATATGAACCTTGGCTTTGTGTTAAGAGCCCTGCTGTTTAATCTGTGGTAAATTATACTGTCTTGCCTGCCAGGGTCATTTGTCAGCACGTAGTGATGCCTGTTGGCAACAGCAGAGGAAGGAACATTGTTGATTTTATGCCGTCTAATGGTAAGCCTTTTCTATTTTTTGTTCGCTTCTGGGCATTACTTTGGGCCAACTGAAAAAAGGCCCACACCAAGTTGTCCACCAGTCAAAAATCATGATGCATTACATAATTATTAAAGTGGTTATCAGTCAGTCGAACAATGTGTTGAATTATACTGGACTCACCTCTCTCAAACGTGGCAGAGAATATGTCTTTTGTAGATCATCTGGAGATACAAACGTTTTATTGAAGGTTGCCTTCTGAGAAACACATTTTACAATATTCTTTTCAATACACTGGTCTTTTTTTTTACTATACCGATTTCTCTATGGTATTCTATTTTCAAGTCCAGTTTTTAAACTTTAATGCAACGTAACTTCATTGCATTCAGAGTGAGATCAAAGCCTTCTGGCTCTCTGTTTGATGTATTCTCCATTTGAAGTTTTTCTTCCAAAGACAGAGAGTGTAAAACAAAAGTTTACATATTCTTGCTTTTGTGGGAGCACTTCTTCTGTGCAATGTATTGATCCTCTAATAAAAAAAAGTAGAAAGACCTGGGTTTTTGAATCATGCCGTTGCATTGTCAATACAAGGCCAGCAGCTTATCCCTCACTTGTGTGAAGGACCAAAACTAAAGGCAGGAATAAAGATAAATCCAGAAGCCAAGCCTTGTTCATATGGTGTCAGTCTGAATGCTGATGACAGGTCATATGTGAATTTGTTGACAACCACACTCCAGAAAAGAGTCGATCTCAGATGGAGATGAAGCAACAGTGTTGCTGCAGAGCTGAACGGGCCAGCCACAAAACACGGGAGGTGGGATCAGGAGCGTAAAACAAACAGAAGGTAGCTCACAATGACATCCCTCACAGCCAAATGGAGCAAGCAACTTTTGAAGTGTATTCATTGAGAAAATAGAAGCACTCAGCATCTGTTACAAATCACTATGCCAGCCTATGTGGATAATGGTCTGTGGAAGGTGGCTGAAGGCTTCCTGTGATTACTTTGAGTGGGTGTTTCTCAGTCTGCGCAGGAAGCTCAGGCTCTTTCTTTCATGGAATTACTAAACTTCTGTTTTTTTTTTTTTAACTTGTGTTGTCAGGGGATTTATACGGGTAATTTCAGATCTTTTTAACAGCCTGTTTACACATTGTAGCGGATATTGAATGTCATTATGATTTTACATTTCATGTAGAAAATACAATTGTTATATTACAACAAGACAGCCCTGGGTTTTACTTGTCAATAATATTGATAGTAACATACATAAAAAAAAAAAAAAAAAATAAGACCATAAGATATCTATTATCTATCTATTCTGTCCACAAATATGAAATCTAATCTGCCCAAATCAGCTGAAAAACAAACAGTCCACAAGTGGTGTAAATATAAAAAAAAAATGGTAAAACAGCCTGGTTGCATAAGTGTGCACCCCCTTAAACTACTGTTGAAGCACCCAGTTATTTTTCCGGATTTCTCCTCTGTTATCAGTTAAAGGGAACTCTATTAACCACATTATTTAACTTAAGCCGTTGTTTGTAGAAAAATTACAAAGGATCAGAAGGATCTCACTGTACAGGGCTGTCAGAAAAACAGTAAGAATAGATTCACCATATGATTTATTTACCAATGTACAGTGGCAACAGTCGTCAATAACTCGAAGAAATGTCAAACAACGCTCGCACTACAAAAGCTGGACATTTCTTCAGAACTGAAAAAGGTCAGACTGAAACTGGTCAGCCAAGGATTTCCACCAAGGACTTGTCTTCAACATGTCACAACAGGCTCCTGTATTCTCTACATGTGTGGCTAAGGGGTAGTGTTGCAAGGCTGAAGTCTTTTTGTCTCAAAGAAAACATCCAAACTTGGTAAAAACCTCCTAAAACATTTTTGGAGAAATATGTTATGGTTTGATGAAACCAAACGGGAAGTCTTGGGGATTAATTCCAAAAGGCAAAGCAAGGCAAGTTTTTTTTCTGTAGCACATTTAGTAACAAGACCATTCAAAGTGCTGTACATGAACAGAACAGAAGAAAAGAAAACGTTACAGAGGGAAGTGCATTGCAGTGGAATAGTAACAGCAGGTCAAGGTACAGTATAAGATATGTTAACATAACATCCAAAGACAACGCTGAACAAATAGGTTTTTAACCTTGATTTAAAAGTACTCAGAGTTTTAGCAAAACGTATGCTTGGTGCAGAAACAACGTGGCACGCTTCCAAAACAAAAACAAATCAATGGTGAGACATTCTAGGGTGGCAGAGCTATTCTGTAAGAGAGCCAAACGTGACTGAAGACCTGTGGGGTCACCTGAAGGGAGCTGAACAAGAGAGGACCTTACAGTCTGATGGATCTGGAGAATGTTTTGCAAGGCAGAGCAGGTAAATATTACCAAGTCAAAATGTAGGTTGTTGATAGACTCCTAACTTCAATAAACTTATTTTAGGGGGATGTATGCCCCAGTCGTTTGCTGCTGATCGTATCTGAGGACATAACTGTGTTTGTTGTGATGTTTACCCGCCTGCAATCACAATCATCAAATAAACAGTATAAGACAAGAGGGACTCCAATCTTTTCTGTCTGTCCTGGTTGAGGTAATTCAGACTTCTTCTGTGTTATCAAGAATCAACAAGCTTTATTGTCATTATGTGTTACCATAATAACATTTTTGATGAGACAGACACAGACTTAGAATGCACATGAATATACATAACTATGTTATGGTATCATGCAACAGAGCTGAATGATTTTCAACCTTTTTTTGCTGACCAGTATCCTTAGCAAGGATGGAGACGGTCACTGGAAATCATCTGTTTTATATTTGCACATAAAATAGGTAAAGGTACACAGGATGCTACACCATCCTTGATACATACAGTCAGCAAACATCTGCAGCAGTCTGGGAGTTATGCCATTCATAACTCCCATTCATAAAAGATTTGGTCTTAACTCTCAGGTGTCAATCTCCAGTCCTTGAAGGACAGTGTGTCCCATATCCAGCAGTCAACTTGTTGACTTGCCTCCTCACCATATCACCAAGTTCTACAGCGTCCTGCTAATGACATCATTATTTGATCCAGGTGTGTTAAAGCATAGACACATCTAAAAGTTGCAGAACACTGACCCTCCACCGACCTGGAGTTTGACACCCCTGGTTTAGACATACCAGAAAATCATAGAGAAATGTATGAAATGGTTACCATACAGTACATAGGGTTTTTGATAAATAGCCACATAAAATTGCTTTAATTTAATTAAAAATAATTAACTAAAAACTTTTATATGGTTTAGGCTGAAAACCTCCTTGTGTAAAAATGTAGCTTCCAAAGAAGTTCACCCTTTGATTTTGTAGTCAAACTGAGCATAGACGACCACCCCTGAACAGAGCACAGTCTGACCTGAAACAAACACATACAGTCCTGTTCAAAACCTGGCAAATTTCAGTCTAAGAGTGTTATTTTTTTCTTTCACATTGGTTAGGGTGACTTATACCCCATAACAACATCACATTTGTGAGCTAAATTGTCTCAAAACATAAGTTACAAAATAAAGTGTTTATTAATTTATCTAGAGGCAAATGAAAAAAAAAATCCACCCCTGACAGTTGATGAGTGACATGCAAATAAATGGTATAATGATATATTTGAATATTTACTTGACAGACTGCTGCACCGAACAGCAGTGATTGTTAGCAGTAGTTAAAATAAATTTTTTTCATTATCATTTCTTTTAGAAAAGCAACAGTTATTTTCTTAAAGCAGCAATAAGCGATTTTTCACCACTAGGTGAAGCTTGAGCACCGTCTGTAGACCAAAACAAGATGTGTATCAAGCCACGCCTCTCCCTTGTCACCCTATTTGCAAAGGATAAATACACAGCAAAACATCAACACTTTTCAGAGGAACATGTCAAGTGAAGAAGTAACTCATAACGTTCTGATACTGTTAGTAAGAGAACATTTTAATTCAATGGGCATGCTGGCATTTTATGGGCAGGGAGGGGCTAAGCCCTGAGTGCCAGCTGATCGCGTGCATTTACTTGCATGCGCATATTGCATCTATTTAGGAGCAGCTCTTTCAAAAAACATCAAATATAAAATGTGAAAATATAGCATCTTAAAGTAAGTGAGGAAATGAAGGAGGTTGTATGGGAAATCAAGTCCTGTCATGTCTTGAAAATATGTGTCTCTTTTGATTTGCTCTTGTTCTGAATAGTTAAGGTGTATTAAAAGTGTGGAATTGACGATGTATTGCTGTGTCTGAATTGCATACATTCCCTTTGCTGTAATTTCACTATCTTTATTTAGAGGTCAAAATAATAAAATTTCAATACTTAATGAGTGCCCCCGAGTTGTTACATACTATTAGTTGTTTTGATCAGAAAGGAAGTCAGGTCGTCAGTTTTGTAAAAGTTACCACTCCCTGTCGGCGGTTGGATGTCTCTGCGGCCCGTCCGGTCCTTTTACACATTGAATAACTTCTTTAGTAGGACATGACTCTCGAAAGAGAAACTATACTTTAAGACTTTTATCTAAATAAGCTCGAGTAATGGTACAGATCAGTACTGAGGCTCTGTTAACAGGTATCGACACAGGAAAAAGGAATGAGGAAGAGTGAGCCCAGAATGCTGGTCACATGAGTCTTTATAGAAGCCAGTCTCCTCCTCCATACTCCTCCCATTGTTGTCAGTAGAAAATGTGTCTCCACTCAGGTATTATTGGCCATACTGTGGAATAACATGAAGTCCAAGGTTATCCAAGTGTGCATGCTGCCCTGAGATAACTGACTGTTTCCTTTATCAGTCCCATTTTCCATATCTATGTATGCTACATCTGTGATGTACGCAATGCTTGTGAATTATCTGTTATATTTCCAATAACTGCTTTCAACAGATCCAACAACCTGTAGCTTCATGTATTATGTAACAGTTTCATATCCACTTTTAAGCATTCAATATTCCGAAGTGAGGGAAGCATCTGTATTGCCTTGCGTGAGATTAGGTTGCGTTATTATTGGGTCATTGTAAAGATATCTGAGGTGCAGCTGGATCGATCTTGTAGAAGATGTATATTCGTGCCATATAAAGGATGTGTAAGAGCTGCAATTTTGCAACATATCTAAAAATACTCTGCAAGGCAGCTTATGTGGTGATTGAACTGAATATCCTGCCTTATCAAATGTGTCGCAAAGCAGCTTTATAGAAATGTTTGATTCCAAATTACAGAACAGTAAAATTAGAGAAATAAGTCATCTGGCGTAATTAAATGCAATTTTTCCAACTAGATTTTGCGATAACATATCCTTATTACATACATTGCCTACCTCATACTTTTCCTTCCTATGGAAAACATGGAATGATGATTTGAGCATAAAATCATATGCTCGTAATGCCTTAATTGACATATTCATATTATTCACATCTAGTATTAATTTAATACAAATTCATGGAAAGTTTTTATACACTTTCCATATACCCATAAATCTGTTTTCCATAAATTGCTTCTTACTATTTTTCTTGTATAGCAGATGAAAGTGGGAATGAAAAAATACTTAAGCATAAGGCAGCATTTTTTTCTCAATGAACATTGTGTGTGAGCCATATCCAAACCGATATTATTATGAGCCATTCTTTTCATTCTTGCAATTTTGTATGGAAAGGTTCAGGATGGTAACTACTCAGTAATAATTAAACTGATGGCTTATTATGTTGTATTGCAAATCAAATACGCTTAGCATTTGGCAGTAGCTGAAGTGTGGAGCCTTGGCACTAGGCCAACCATGTATTACAGATGAACACACGCAGGTGCATTGCAACTTTTCTTCCCCTGGCAGGACAAAGAAACAAAAACAATCTGTAACAATGACAGGATATAGTTCAGAACATTTGCACAAAATGACTCAATCTTAACCTCTTTGTTAAGCAGGTGTGTTGGTTCTTACAGTATGTGCAGAAGCCTATGCACACAAAATCCATCAGTTGTGGCTAGATTTGGATAATGATGGAGCAAAGCCTTTCCTTGTAGAGCACTTCTCAAAACTAAAAAAAAAACACACAACTTTTTCATGTTTTGCGAGTTATATGTTGTTTTCTTTTACATACTGATTAGCTGTATTCAAACTTGTTTATAACTAAGATAAAATAGTCCTACTGCTTTAATCTTGCTGTGATATTGTCAACTTCTGCAGTGTTTACCATTACTGAAGTTGTTTGTTTGCCGCAGTTTTGTTTATCCCTTGGTTTGCAGTATATTTCTAAGCTATTGGATGCTGTTTAGTTGTCATCAAAAGGAGCTTCTCTATGAAAGTTCTTCTGTTTTGAAGGAGAACTGAATTTCAACATTAAAAATTAAATGGTATATTGCAAAACCTCACTTCTTAGATTTGGGGCAAGTGTTGGAGCAGATGTTCCACCAGTGATCTGTAAATAAGTGGAATTGTAGATAAAGACACAGAGGAGGCTGTAAGATATTCAGGAAGCAACCCAACCCTGCTTCAAATCCACTCTAAGAAAATAGAGCAAAAGCAGTCAGAAACTGTTAAAGGGTATTTGATTCTTGCGTCTTGTTTTAGTTCCACTTCCTCTCCCTTTCTCCTTAGACCCTCTCGGATTTCTGCTTGAACTGGGAGTGGGGGGTGATGTAAAAAGACCTTGAAGAAGGCTGAGATATTAAATTAAATGTTGGTAGGGGGAAATATATAACTTAAGTATGCATAAGAGTGAAATAAATGAAAACAAACAAACATTTCTAAAAAAAATAAATAACTTGAATAGCTGATGGATTGCATTAAAACTTGGATTCGTTGTGATTAGTGTTTCTTCTGGCCGTTTGGAAAGGCTGTGCTGCCCTCTGCATGCACATTTAATGAAATATATAACAATTGTTCCTCAATCAGAACAAGTGCTTGTTTAAAATGCATATCCGCTCTTGTCTGTGGCATGCTGTAATTAGACAGAACAATTATGCATTATTTCTGTGATCTTTGTCAGCACTCATCAAGGGGCTTTAAGAATGGGACAATGATTGACCACCTGGTCCTGCTCCTGTCGCTAAATTTATTAAACACATTTTCTTTAGAAAATCAATGCACAATTGTCACAAGGGTCAGACTTATTTTTATGAGAAAGCATAATTAGCCTGACCTGTGACTTGTGAAAGCTTCTGCAGCATTACTTCATCCCATTTCTTAAACTGTGTGGTGATTTAGACAAACCTAAGAAAGTCTGCAGTTTTGTTTGAGTACATTGTTGTATATGGTGATTGTATATTATAGTTTGCAAGCCTTTCCCTTTTCATAAAAAAAGGGAAACTTTTAATGGGGCCATGATCACAAACGTATATTTTCTGAGGTTTTGAGGATATAATATGATCTGTTTTGCTCGGGCAGTGTGAATGTCAAAAGTGAATACCAAAGGACCTGCATGGGTGGTTAGCTTTGTTGCTTTGCTCAAAAACAGTCAGATCTGAAAATGGGTTGTCTTTTTATGTAGGCTTTCTTTCTACGAAATTCATATTCTCCAATCAGATCACACCATAGAGCAAACAACCTTCCCCCTTTAAATAAAACAAAAAACTTCTGTACCAACATGGAAAGTGGCGACCACAATGCTGTCATTACCTGTAAGTACATTTCATTTCTAAATGGTGTGAAATTTAAGGAAGGTGTGTTAGTAACTGAAAAATCCAGCTGACTGACGAGGTAACCTGCTGCAGGCTACATGATTTTCCTGTTGCCACGGGGGGAGCCATCGGCATAATGTTTCTGTGTCGCGGCCATACTGGCAGTGAGTTCTCCGCAGCTGTATCACAGTGAAGAGCGGGCCGACAGCTGCATATTCCTGTGTCATGGCTGTGCTGTCAACAAGCTGCGGTACCGTGGTGGAGCTGGCTCCCAGCTCCGTATTCCTGTGTTGCAGCAGTGCTGCCAGCGGGCTCCCCACCGTCCTGTGTTCTCTGTGGCTGTTTATTTCGGTCCAACTGTGTCGAATCGCACCATCAGTTTAAAGCCTTTGGTCAGCTTGGCCTCCCATGTTCGACATCCTGACACTTCAAGCAGCCATAAAACCATAATAATGAATTTGTTACAGAGTGTTGAGGTGGGTACGGAGGTGTAGGGAGGGGAAAGTGGTGTGTGTGTGTGGGGGGGGGGGAGGGGGGGGGGGGATTGTAGCCAATCAGAGTGAAGTCAACTCGATAAAGCTCCATATTATTACCACGACCAACCCTTTAACTGAGGAGGGACATTTGGCCTGACAAAACAACAAGATAATATTTTTTTTCTGAAATTCTTTGAAGAATTTACAAATGCAGCAATATCAACTACACAAAATGGTTTATACAGTGATGTCATGGCACCTTTAAGTCTACATCCCCTCATATTAAAAGCATGCTGGTATAGCAACACTCAGCTGTTTGTTTGTTTTTTTTCTTTTCTTTCAGGCAGCTCTTCAAGACGTCTCTTGTTTAACCACAGATATTTTCTGGCTTTGTATTTTAAATATTGGACCTCTGTGTTTAACATATTTATACTCTTGTTATCCAGCATTGTTAAACCATATAAACCAGTCATTAAATAATAGACTTCTACCCTTGGCTCTATTTGCTTGCTCCCTGCCACCTGTAAAACACACGCTGGAGTGGGAGGGCAGATCATTATGCCCTGCATTCACTAGCACTGAAACATCTGATATATTCAATTAAAAGATCAAGTTTACATTCCAGAGTAAGGTGCTGTTTTTTCTATAAATAATCAATTGAAATGTATGTGTTAAAGTCCCAGCCCTAATATTTGCATAAATTGTATTATTACAATGAATTTATTTTATAAATATAGCTTGTATCCCTCAGACAAGGCTAATTTCTTAGTTTAAAGCTACAGAACCAAATAAAGATTAAGATGTCTTCATTAGCCTCCCTAGGGTGAGAGCAACACTCCGTTACAAATCAATATTATGGATTTGTGGCTGGTGAAGTGTTTGTGTTGCAAGATCTCGGACAGGCCAGGCCAAGTTGACCAAAGGCTTTAACCTTGCAGTACGACCAACACAGTGGGACCTAAATAAATAGGCACATAGGCTGTCCGCTGTCCCAGATGCATATTCCTGTGTTGCGGGAATATGCGGCTGGGACCGCGGCGTGCGGCTCGCGGATCCAGTTCTTTACCGCGGTGATTGTTTGCTCTCTTCTGCAGTCTGTGCGGAGGACTGCAAGCAGTGACTGCTGAGGACTGCAGTGGAGAGCGAACTCTCCTGGGCAGCGACAGGAAAATCATGCCGCTGACAGCGGTTTGACTGGTCATCAATCAACTGGATTTTTGAGTTACAAACACACCTTTCTTTCATTTGACAGCATTTATAAATGAAATAAATTTACGACTAATGACAGTGTTGTGGTCGCCAAGGAGCTCAGCTTTGAAAACCATGACTAAAATTCCCCCACAGGAATAAACTCATAAACTCTTCTGTGATTCTTTTGTCCTTCGGGAGTGAGTGGAAACTTCATGCATTTTTGACCACCCTCAGACATATCAGCTCTCCTTTTTAGTAACCGCTGTGAAGTTAGTTTGAGGTTGAATATGGGACATTTCCGCTCAGCGGCCCCTGCGGTGACTGCCTCCTGTCTGAACCAATAGAGGGAGGCTGATCTGGGGCTGCCCTCTGCTCGCTGCTCCGCCTTTCTCCTCTCAACTCGACTCATTTGGGATAGATGGGGTGCATCAGCTGGGGGGAGAAGGGAAGGGGAAGGGGGTGGGAAGGCTGTTTACTTGATAGTATGCTCTGATTCGAGAATATGGATTATGTACAAAGACAACCCGTTTTCTGATCTGACCGTTTTTGAGCAAATTAACAAAGGTGACCGCCCCTGAGCAGGTCCTTTGGCATTCAACTTAGACATTAACAGGGCATCGTCAGTGCACAACAGACCATATTATACCCCCAAAACCTCAGTAAAAGGAAATTTGTTGTCATTGCCGGTTTCAAAAAATTATATTTCCACTAAAATGCAGTGACTTTAAAGAGTGAGAAGACAGGTTGAACACTTCTGAATATAGAACCAAATAACAGATGCCCTGAACTATATTCAAGGGAACATATGCTTTTTCATGCCTTTCTTTTCACATTTAAATAATTCAGTTGTGGTCTATGTGAAGTGCAATGCTTTAGTCTGAATTCCTCTTTATTGTCGCTCCACAGCCCTTCGTTTGCTCCTGTTCTGAGGTGTGTCTGAGAGCAACTCATTTTGGTGTGGTCTCTATAAATTCAAATCCGGCACTTCACACCACGCCCCCCTCCAGGTTGCTGAGAGTTCTACTCCACCCTGTTTGGCCATTTTTGTAGTATTCTGGGGGACAGTGTAATTACTTGTGTGGGTTAATACACCCAACAACTGAACACTTTGACCGATCCACTTCTAGCATTGGCATCTTTGAGCTTGGACTACAAAATTGCGGAAAAAAATAAAAAATGGCGAATTTGTTTAATTGATTAGCCGGACTTCCATGACCTTGTTTAGCATAATAGAAAACTGCACACATGGAAAAACGACACCCAGACAGAATTTAAAGATATCTACGCAGCACCTGGACAGAATAAATTCAACGTTTCTGCACTCTTAGTGCACAACAAAATGTATTTAGGGGCTTAAAAAGTGGAATTTGCATGTCCCCTTTCATGTATTGACTCTTTCAATTACACAAATATATTGGAATTTAAATTCTTTGTTTACTGTGTGAAACTTGGTATTAGATGGTATGCAACTGATTTTGATTGATCACTGAACCTCTCAATAATTATTTTTATGTAAAAGCTTGCACATTATTTTTTGCAAGTAAGCAAAGGTAAAAAACCTGATGGAAAATCATTAACTGCAAGTTAATGATGAGAAAACAATGTCAGTAACAGAATGAATGAAATATTTTAATTTTTTTATACTGTGAAAATATAATCATACTGACCCTCATTGTATACAAATATACAATCTTAAAATTCCTCAGATCCGTTTAAGTGGAAAATCTTGATTGAGACTGAAACATCTGTTTTGTTAACAATTATATAGGACTGGCCTCTGAAGCAGGAGTTTTAATATGTATTCAAATATTTATTTGTACTAACTACAATAAGACAAGGAAATGTAAAATTTGTTGAATTCAAAATGAAATTTAAATTGTAGTATTCACAGACACTCAACCAAACACTTGATAGGCTAAACATAGAGGAAAGGCCCCACAGCTGTTTTATCAGCTTTTTACATTTACTGAATTTCCTCCTGTGAAGAAGCATTCACATTGACATTTTTACTATAAACACCCTATGGCACAAAGAAATACTGTATTATGATTCTATCTTGATCCCATACCACAAACAACAAAAAATGATGATGATGACGATAGTATGTTTTTTCCCCCTTAAAGTGTGAGTATTTGAGAGAGAAGATTGTGTGTTGGGGGCTGCTTGTGACTGGAATGAGGGTGTCAGGAGCCGATGCAAATTGGAGTGTATCAGTGTAAAACCAAATCAGAGAAAAAATAGAAAGAAAAGTAAATGAGTTGGAGAGGAAGTGAGTGAGGATGCTGTAGTGTGTGGAGTTCACAGCTTGGGCTACTTTCACACCTGCAGCCACTGAACTTGTTATGCACTCGCACGCGTGCGCACCCACACACACACACACACACACACACACACACAATACACATTCTCTGTCACTCACACAAGCCGGATGACAACCTCATGACACGTTAACAACACACCACAGCATGCCACTTCTCTATCCACTCAATCACAGTCTTGCTAATGACATGCAAATTAATATCCCGTTGTACTCGGGTCACATCCATCATGGTATCAACTAAGCCCATTCTTTTGCTTAACTTTGCAAAGTAGAACTATTGTGACCAATTGTTTGATGTTATGTTAAATTTGTAAATGAGTTGCCTACCTCTTTCCAGCCAAAAAGGTTTTATTTTAAATTATTGGTCAGAGCAAACCTGTCACGCATATTTATAACTTTTATTTTTACATGCAATTATGTGCTGTTATCTATAAACTCTGCCGGGAAAAAAGAAGTGCCACCTGTCTTTCTATTTAACTAAAGAGTCTGGGAATATCTGTCCTCAAGTTTACAGATTGGATTGCTCAAAAGCTTATGAAATTGATTGAAATTGTAAGTAGTATACCTTTGAATTAACGCAATTATTACCCCTTTGTGTGTCACATCAAAAGTAACTGTTCCACTTAGATTGAGGAAATGATTGATGTGCTAGAGTCAGTCACAGAGACTTGCATCAGTCTTTAAATTTTAATTTAATTTGAATACATCCATAATCATTATCAGAAATTGAAAGGAGGCTATTACAACCATTTGCAAGGACTTCAAAATGTTTTACAACAGGCTTGGAACATCAAATGTGAGCATAGCTGAATAGTTTTTAAATGCACTCATTAAGGCAATTGAATAATGTTGTGGTGTAGTGATCAGAAAGCAGCTTGTGTTCAAAGATAAGTTCAATTATGAGGTGTGCCACATAGAAAACAGATTCCTTTTTACTTTCTCAGTTTATTTGTTAGCAGTTTTGCCACATGTAATTCACACAACTTCATTTTCACTTTAAAAAAGAAACCCAAAATTCTTTCTGTAGGAACTCGATCAATGAAGGGTTATCAGCAGTAAAAAGAGTTAAAATTAATAGATGTATCTAGTGAGATCCAAATAAAAAAACAGCCCTCATAAATTTACAAAGTCTGTTTGATTTCAACCTGAACAAATATTCCAGTAAAAATTGAATGCTTCCTTTACTTCCACCCCTACTTCTTACTGCAACTGACAGACATTTTAAATACATATGATTGAATATTCTGAGTCCGAGGAACAGCATTAAACCATTGGCACATCCCACGTAGTGTATTGATTTAGTTAAAAAAAATTGTATACGCACTAACAGTCTGACTACTAAACTTTTATTTCAGATAATCAATGTACAATGTGTGTGTGTGTGTGTGTGTGTGTGGGGGGGGGGGGGGGGGGTGTAACTGTGAGCTTGCTAAAAGAATTTACATTCCAGAGTGATGGAAACTAATAAGCTAGTAAGATGCCATGTTAGCTGGACTAGCTGTGTTAAAAAAGTCAAAATGAAATGTTTTTTATCAGTAGGTTAGAAAATCTTAATGGACTATAATTTCACAACAGGCCGATAGCCTGTGGCATAATTACTGCAACTAATGCACTGTGTACACACAAAGGCTTGATAAAATGATCTGACATTATACTTTAACCAAAAACAAAAAAACAATAGGATGCGATTCATTTTAACCACTGTCATGAAAATAAACAGTAAAGACAAGATGATTTTTTTAAGGCAAGATGCTCATTTTGCATGTGCACCTGTAAGAGTAGTGCAAAGGCTCCATGTATATCATGGACATTAATTTGGAACAGTTGAATCTAAATACTCACCAAGATGCTGCCCATCCTGCATTGTGCTCAATCAGTTCTAAACCAAGTTGTTCATTAGTTTCAAACAATTATGCCACGTCACCACAGTGTTAATCAAAAGCATTTGGGCATTACAAATAAGTACAGATAAACTGGATGAAAATGATCCCTGCATCACAGCATCTTGCTGCTGAGATGCTGCTTTTATGCAAACAATTTCCAGTTGATAGCTTTGAGAACATTAGGGGAACATGCTTTGGCTGCAAACTGTGCTTAAATGTTGTCTGTAATGTAATGTAATGTAGATCTTGTCCACCAGCATTCATGGGGGAATGTAGTAAACCTGGCTGTCACATGGATGATTGAATTCCACAAAGCAGATAATGCACAGCTCAGAATCGATTGGCAAGGTCACCACGAGTCTGCGAGGTTCTTTTGATATGCGTGTGATATTGAACCCTAGTGGGGTCTATGGCTGAAGAGATAGGGAAAGCCCACTGCTCCATATTGTTTTGCACCATTAGATGGGTCAAAGCTCAGAGCACCTAAAGCGACTGATTGGCCAATCTTCATTTAGGGCCAGAGTATGTCATATGTCATATCAGTCTCGAAATCCATTCTCCCTCCACATTTGGGAGAATGGATTCACAATACCTCTTATAATAATAATAAAAATGATAATAATAATAATACACTTTTGCTTATGCCACAGTTTTGTGCATGCATTCTCTTTTCACATGAGGCCCAAAAATGAAGCAGTTCTTGTAGGTAATTGGTCGTATCGGTGGTGTGCATGTAATACACAAAGGAGTAGTTGGCATGGCCAAAAAGTCTTCTAAGCTATTGCATCTGAAAATTGTACTTGCCACAAGGGCACTCCGAAAATTGGAAAAGGATTTTAAAAATCTTTGTCGTTCTCATCAACTAAAGAAATACAAATTTACGTGGTATCTGTATTAATGTGGACAGGGCATATGTAAAAGAAAGAAGAAAGAACCCATCTATCCCAAATGCTTAATTTTTTTTATTCCTGATGAATCAGTAATAAAATTGAATATTGGTGGTTTGGTAAAATCTATCATTTCAAGCATATAACTACAAATACCTTAAACATTAACTTAAACTATGTTAAGTTTGGGCAGTTTATTGGTGTGGTGGTAAGCCCCATCAAGGCAAAAAGATGTATTGTCAATTTGGTTACTCGTTAACTCAAATGCATACGATATGCAGGATGAAGGATGTAGGATAAAGCTCTTGTAGGAAATAGATGGATGGATGGATGGATGGATGGATGGATGGATGGATGGATGGATGGATGGATGGATGGATGGATGGATGGATGGATGGATGGATGGATTTCTCACTGTATCATGACCTCAAACAGTAAATAAACTTTTTAACAGGAGTATCCTATCTGTGTACTCTGTATAATGATCTAACACAGAATATAAATATATGGTATATATACCAAGAGTATGTTTAGGCAGAAGCATAACTTTTCAAAATACTAACTATATCCCATAGTGTATTGCTGTAAACAAAGAAAATCCTTCCTGATCACTTCCCACTAAAAGATCGTCTTGTAAACTACTAAGATTATTTAAATTGTTCTTGTTGACCAATTATATAGATGAACTGCTTATGAAATCCTACAGTAGTTGCTGGTATATCTCATTATATAGAAGAGAAACATTCTCACTTAACTTTAGTTATGAACTGAAGAGGTTGCTCATTAGAACATAAGAAATATCTTGCCGCTAACCTTTTTTTATATTTGTGTAGCATAGTAATTTTGGCCTTTCAGCCCAGTGAAAAATCGTACAGTTTTAGAGTTGTTCTATAACACTATATTGATATTCAGGCAGGAACAGAATTCAATATGCCATTCCAAAACGTTTCCTACAGAGAATCATTCCTTTCTCTATAATTTCCATAGAAATTTTGTGTGCAAATGCCGTAATAGACACATTTATAACATCAAAAGGATTCAATTTTCTTTTCAATCACGTAACAGTATGAATAGCTTTTTCCATTGAATCTAACAACGAGAAGCCATTACCACATGCTAAAGGATGGGTTGGCGCCACTTGCTTTTATGAAAGTGTGTCAAACAATTTTTCATGTCTCGCATTTGTTCTTACCAAACGGGGTCTGTCAAACAGGTTTATTTCTAATTTGTCAGGCAGAGGTCATTTTTATTTTAAATTGGTCACACAGTCATCAGTGAAGTATATATATATGTACTCAGACTATATGTAACATATACTTTTGTTTTGGTCTCTTCAATTCCTCCTCTCTGAAAGAGTTTCACAAAGCGCTCTAATGAAAACAAGAATCTGTTAATTGCAGCTGGTAAATAATTTGGAAATTACGACATGCAAAGCAAGACCGTGATTGCTCCACACTGAGCATTTTTATTCGCTGTGGATATGGCTGATGTTCAAATGGATGGGTGATAAAAGCAAATATTTTCACCTCAATCACGTAATGGTTCAGTTTGGAGCACTTTGTAGAAAAGGTTTGCAGTAAATGACTGAAAGAGGCTGAGTTCTTCATCTTTCAGGCATATTGTCGCTGGACCATTCATTTCTCTGGGGCTTTTTGTGCCACTGCACTGGAAAAAAATCAGGCAGAGCAATTTAGGTGTATAAAAAATATTAACTGTAAACTAAATTGGTCTTTAAAAAATATTTTTCCCCACCTTAATAATTATCTGTTGAAAAAACAAGATCTACAGTCATGTTATCACTGTTTTTTTTTTTTCAAATTAACAAAAAGGACCAGTATTTATGGGCTCAAATAATATTAAGGGGAAATATATGAAGAGAGTTAAGACTAACATTCAGTAGCTATATTATTCCTTAAAATCTAAAATGAAAAAGAGACTATTAACCTTTAAATCTAATTCATGAAAAAGAGGCATCATTCATCCTCATCTCAGTATGATCTCGGGAAGTAGAAATCTTATAGTTTAACAAGTGAGCAATATTTGAACATTCAGTTCTTCCTTTGGATTTAAAACCAATTAAGCTTGTAATCTCTGATGTAAGTGTGGGAAAGTTGTGTTCAAACTTTTAAACAGAAAATATTTATTTTGGAGCATATCTTGGACATTTAAACACCCTAATTGCATCTGTTTTAGTTGGATTCTATTAGAATTAGTCAACATCAACTTAATAGCCAATACCACCATATTCAAAAGACACATAAAGGAATTGAGATGTTATTTTCACTCCCATTGTGTTTAAAGGCATAGAACCAAAAACAGAGGAAAATCATTGTAAATGCATAGAACTAGAAAGAATAAAAAAAAAAGTGTAACGTGTTGTTGAATGTCTTCACCTATTTTTGATTTTAAATATATTACAATTGCACTAATAATTCCAAAAACATTCACATATTTAGAAACAGACAAACAACTGATATTTAAAGGTGGAAATAAAGTTCTTAGATTTTCAACCATTGCTCCTCCAACTTATCTACTCACTGGTATTGCGCAGTAAAAAAAAGAAAAAAAAGATTGGTTTTGATGTCATTATACTCATGTGTATAGATTCAAAGTTTATTCAGCCTTGATATCTATTTTATGACTAAAACAAGTGCATATCCATGAGCATAGATTTGCTGACTATCAGGGGAAATAGGTTTGCTAAGAAAAATCATTGTATCACAATTATACAGCTGAAGCCAGTTTACTCATTCTTTTTGTTTGTCCCCGGGAGGCTTGAATATAAAATCCACTTCATCTTCTATGGATTTGAATATGTTTTTAAGGATCTTGTTTTTCTTTATGTCTGATTAAACAACTCACGGATTTGATAGAAAGTAATCCTGTAATACCACTTAATATTCTGCAAAAAACAGACCATTTCTGTTATGTTGACCCAAGAACCCAAGTGCATATTTCACTGGCAATTGTGTTCCTTAATAACGAAAACAGAAAAAGTAACTAATGTTGACACACATAAAGAACTGAGACACAACTTAAGAATTGCTGTTTGTGATACGTAAAAACTCATAATTATTTAAAAAATGGAATATCCTTTGTTATATTTTTCACCCATGGAGGTCGTCATTTTTTCACCTGCACAATGCATGCTGGGTTAGGTCCTACTGGAGTGGAACCTACAGAATTATTACAGGAAGGCTGACATTACTCGAGTTGTTTTTTTTATCATATTATGTTTGACTGGTGTAAATTTCAACAATGTCACAATGTATCGCTGTTGGCTGTAATTTCAAAACAAAAAACAACAGAAAAAGTGAGGTGAGTCTTCGTCGCTTCCCACATAAAAAAAAGAAAGGCGCAATGAGGAATAGCCGTTGGAGGAAGACAACTTTCGAAGGACCCACATTTGTGCTCTCAATATTTCTCTCCAGAGGACTTTGAGTCATTTGTACGAACAAAATTGATGAAGGAGCTAACAGGTGGGTGTTACCCTCACAAGCTAAAACAAACTGCCAGGCCGACTATTTTTATCCATAAAGCGCCTAAACCCCACCACCTTGCGAGCAAAAGATGCTGGGAGAAACATCAGAAACAGGCAACACTGGAAGCCCTTTTAAATAACAATGGGACTGCCGCCAGTACTGGATGTGAAATCACGGACCCGACACCGGACCGAAGACCAGACCCTAAACCGGTGTTAATGGACCAAAGATCGGACTAATCAGATCATAAGCAAGTTTTATTGGACCTGACAGCGGACACAGAGTACTACTTGCCAGGATCACACAGTCCTACGAGCAGTATGTGTCATTCATTGTTTTTTTAATAAATAAATAAATAAAATAAAAATTATAAAAAAACAAACATCTTACAGTATTTTTTATGTATTGTTTTTACATCTAAAATAGATATTTCTCAAATAAAGTCTATTGTTACAACTAATTGTGGATCCCTATAACAGAAGAATCAACAATGAGAACCAGTGATTAAATAAACTACCACCCAAAGGCTTGGGGTCACGAAATGTTGTTATATTTTTGATAAAAAGCACATTAAAGTAATCAGAAATACGGTCTTAAACATTGTCAATGCAATATTCTGTGTATAATTTGACTGGCCAGCTTAGTCGCTTGATCTTAACCCGATTGAGAGCAGGTTGACCGTATGGTGCATAAGAAGTGCCCATTTAAGCCAATCCAACTTCTGGGAGGTGCTTCAGGAAGCATGAGGTGACATTTCTTCAGATCACCTCAACAATTTGACAACTAGAATGCCAAAGGTCTGCAAGGCTTTTAATTTATGCAAATGGCAGATTTTTTTATTGTTAAAGCAAAGTTTGAAGGACAAAATAATTATTTCAAGTACAAATCATTATTGTTAGCCCTGCCAATGTCTGAACTATATTTTCTATTCATTTTACAACTCGTTTGATTAAAGAAATTGGGTATTTCTTTGAAAAAGAAGACATGTTTTGGGTGACCCCATACTACTGAGTGGTATGGTATACTGAAGGAAAAATGGAAAATAACATTGAATTAAGGTGAGTGAAATCAAAGGAAGGTGTGCAGGGAGACTGAGGAAGGGTAAACTGAGCAAAGATATAAAGAAAGTATCAGCCGAAGAAGGAAATCTAACAAATCTAACAGTAAATAAAACCCAATGAACAAAGAACAGAACAAAAAAATAAATGAACCAATAAGGCAACACCCTAAAGAATATAAATATTAGGAATTTAAAGAAAGCCTAGACACAAGAGAAACCCCAAAACCTACCACCTCAGGACAGTTTCTAGATTTCTAATTATGTAAAAGCGATAAAACTAATAATCTACTGAGATTTAATTCGGAAAAACAGCCATTATTTTCCAATTTTGCTGTGTACCTTCATCTACACTTGCAATAACAATCAAACTAAACTTGTAGTGAAATGAGAAGCAGTAATAGGGAGATACCAACGCTACCATGTTTCAGTAATCCTATTATATTGCTATGACAGTAGAAACACCTAAATTGCAATGAGAAATATATTAAAATTGTATTTACCCTGATTTCGTGGGAGACCTGTTCTCAGCAGTGAGATTATACATATGGTCTATCTCATTTATTTTCTATAACCAAGAATGGTTTAAATACTTTTCAATTTGAAACATATTTTTCCAGGTTACTTTAGTTTGTTCAGCCCCAGGAGAAGAGCTCATTGGAGCTAAGAGGGAGACATGAGTGCCACAGCACCTGACAGCATGTCGACTTTATTTCTCATTGTGGTGACATAGGAGGTTTTCAGGTGTGGATAATTGTACGTCAGGTCTGCTGAATCCTGCTTATTATTGATTCATAGAGAACAGAATGAACTCCTTGTAAACGTATGAAAATGGAGTTAAATGTTCATTCTCCTTTCCTAAAATCACAGCTGCAGCCATCTGCTTTTGTCACTTCTAGTCCCGTGTTCTGCCAGCTCAGCTTTTAAGGCTCTGGCAGGCAGGATGGAGCTTATATTTAACAAAGATGACAGGCTGGACAGTAATGCAGTTGTCTGGGCTTTTATTTCTTACTTGGGATTAGGTTTTGAAAAGGCACAGTACATTAGAATGAAGTGCTTTCCGACAGGGCCCACATGTTAGTTGAACTGAGGCCACGTGTGCCCACTCCAACAAGACATACAGTAAAAGCCTGTCTTACTGTTTTCCATGAACTAAGGCCTATTTAGTAAGACGGGCGAATCTGGATTTGAACAGAAATTGAAAACAGCATCAGTGTGGTAGTACACAGTTTGGCAGATGAGGTCCAAAGGCTGTGCTGATTTACAAAATCCTCCACTGCTAATTTTAGTAATGACCCAAGCTTACCAGCAACACTGGCACAACTTGTGGCTCGAAGTCACAACCCTGACCACTTTGCGAAGTATAAACCTCTTCACAGGGCTCTGTCATAGCTGAAGTAAAAAAAAAGATATAAACAGGACTTAGGATATGGGCAGGGGCGATTCTAGGATCTGACCTTTAGGGGTGCTCAGCCCCCAGTGTTGACTGTGATTCCTGGCATGAACAACAGGCTTTCAATTTTTAGTCCAGATGTAAGATTCTTAGAGTTGACTCATTTTTGAGCTAAAGCTCGTCAAACAAACTACAATATAGGCCCATCCAAAAGCAGTGACAAACAGATTGAAATGTTTTCACGCGATAAAACCTTGTGCATTTGTAAAACCTGCATGATGGCAATAGTTAGACTAGCTACATTGATAAAAGTGAGGAATAATTTCCCTAAAGACAAAAAACTAACTTAGCTTTCTTGAAATTGAATTTTCTCTGGCTTAACAGAGCAAAAGATGGTAGCCCACAAAAACCTTTTGCTGCACAGTGTTTGTGTATATATATATATATATATATATATATATAGATAGATAGATAGATAGATAGATAGATAGATAGATAGATAGATAGATAGATATTAGGGCTGGGCAACGATTAAAATATTTAATCGCGATTAATCGCATAATTTGCCTGATTAATCATGATTAATCGCATTGTATTTACAAACTCCAAGAATTAATTCAAAAGTAGTGTAAAGAGCACTTTTATTTTAATGTTCTGCTGCCATATGAACAAAAGTGTTGTAACATTTGTAGCACTTATCAGTAACACATATTTAGTGTAAAGCTCAACTTAAACATGTAAAACAAAAAATAGCAATAATAATAAATTAAAGCTTATTGCCACTGACAGGGAATTCTCTTTATGGGGAAAAAATTTACCAAAAACAGGCAATTTCTGAGGTAACCGCAGGGAGCAGCATTACCATTTTATGTTCAATACCAAAGTTTAACTTGGCAGTGGTTACAACTAACTTGTTTCTGTCATATTCGATGCTGGAAGAACTTTAAACTGAAATGCTTGCTAACTCGATATGCTTGCATGGTTATTTGACGTTAACACGCGGTTTTTTGTTGTTGCTTTCTCGCGTGCATATAGTGAATGGCAGGGAAAAACAGGCAAAAACACATGGATACTTTGAAACGAGAAGCGACTACACCGACGGCGTCGATGCAGACCCCGCTCCGCTCCGCACAAAACTTGTTCCGTTCGCCAACTCACCGCCTCGCCTAAGCAAATTCCTGCGGGAAACACCGCCTTCCGCATGTCGGCTTTGTTTTTTTCCGGCCAGCACCTTTCTTCCTCTTTGAATCCGAGGCTGGGCTGACAGCGAGGTTATTGGCGCATTATCGCCACCTACTGTTCTGATTCAAACCCCTACACCGCAGCAACAGACCTTCACAAAATAAAAGCATGTGAGCAACATGCGTTAACCCGCGTTAAAGTAAATATCGCCGTTAATAGTCTAATGAATTAACGCAAAATTAACGCGTTAACTTGCCCAGCTCTAATAGATAGATAGATAGATAGATAGATAGATAGATAGATAGATAGATAGATAGATAGATAGATAGATAGATAGATAGATAGATAGATAGATAGATAGATAGATAGATAGATAGATAGATAGATAGATAGATAGATAGATAGATAGATAGATAGATAGATAGATAGATAGATAGTCTGGTCTGGCGTCATTGGTCCTACGCAATATGCATGCTCCTATTATTTGCGTCAGGGCGCGTTTCGTCTGTCTAAAGAGAAAAGCAGTATTTCTTGCTACATTTATACAAAGTTTATAACCACAACACACACTATATGCTGATTTTTAATGTTTAAAGCATCACAGGACCTGATGACTGTCGAATTGGGACTTTTTTCCATTTGAACTAACAGCAACAGAGACAAACGGTAAATATGTGCCTATTAAACCAGATATAGTCACAATATGTCTGTTGTCTATCATGTATTTTCTTTTGAACATATAGAAATGCGCAGAGATAAACCCCACCCTTATTTTTTATCTAACATACTCTGTCTGCATCATAAAACACAGCAAAATTATACATTCAAGGGACTGCAAATAAATGTCATGTATTTACTCTGCACTGGAAGTAGAACTGTAACTGACATTGACAGCATTTCAAATATTAAATTCAAACAACAAATGTACAACTGGGCTGTAGTTACTCTCTTTAGCCCATTCCATGTAATTTATCTTAACATTCCAAACACATTTCTTATATCATATATCTGAAGTGTGGATAACAGCATCTCCTTACCTAAATCCTCTCAGACAACTAATTATTTCCCTAACAATAGTCAGTTGTCAATGTTTAAATGTGCAGTAAATCTTAATACATAAGGAGCATGGAGGACCCAATACTGTACTTTGAGTAAGGTTGGTGACACCAAGACTGAATTGTTACATGAGTGGTTGTCCATTTCATCATTCAAATGAGAACAAATTAATATACTATTGATATATACTAGTACGACTATTAAAGAACATCAGATTAAACTTGAAAATATGTAAAGGCCTATATTAAATTAATTTTGCGACCACATCAACAGATTAAATAATTTCTTACTTTTTTGTGTACCAAATTACCCTTGTAATGATGTAATATTTTATGGGCTAAGCCCCTGATGATGAAAATGTCTAGCTCCGCCCCTGGTTTGTACTAATTTACTAATGGACAGTGTGGGAATCTATGTACAATAAAACCAATGTAAATAGTGTTCCTCTGTTTTATTTGTCTTTATCCTAATTCTAGAAGTAGTAATAGTCAAATAAATAGCATTATTATTTTGTGGAATCCTAAACATGCTATTATAACTAAGCAAAAGTCTAAACACAAAATAGTTGTTTAGGCAGCATCTAGTGTTCTTATACTGTATATTATGTAAAAGAAATGACACCTGCTATTTATACCTGAACTGCCTCAAATGGTCGACAAAAAATGAAAGCCATAATAGCAACGAAATATTGGTAAAAGGGAAATCCTCACCTTTTCGTTTTCAGACGGCTGTGGCTAAGAATCTGAATTTTTAATAGCCTTCAGTCTTTGTTTTTCCATCTTTCCAGCGGTCTTCAGAACTCCTGCCTGGCACAGAATATGTAGTTTTATAAAAGAGATTAGGTTTTTGTTGATAAAATGTATTATACTTCAGAATTAAATGCTATTTTGAGATGCTAACGTTAGTTACTTACATCTCCAGTTCAACAAATCAAAACTCTCTCTCCTGCTTCTGTTCAGAACTGCACTCGGCAGCTTTCACCTATTTTAGTGCAGATAATATTTAGTTTCTTAACTGGGACTAGTTTCGTAGCCTAGTATTAATTGTGGTAACGGCAGTATCCCAGTATGAATCAAAACTTAAATCTCGCGCTCCAAGCACGCACGAACATGCACGCACACACACGCAATAGAAAACAGCCAATCAGGAAGAGGGAAGGCGGAATTTAAGGCAGCAAAACCAATGAGAGTGGAGTTAAACAGCACACAGCACAGTCACGTGTGCTGCAGATTTAAAGGGACATCAAAGAAAAAACAGACAGTGGAGCTGCGCACAGCAGCGTAATGACACCGTGGGAACACCGAGCGCTTCAAACGGAGGCGCTCCGGGCGAACCTGTGCATGTACGCACGTCTGGCAGAGCCGAACCGACACGCAGGAATACTCTGAATCAGTAATTTTTTAGGGGTGCTGAGCTAAGATTAAGGGGTGCTTGAGCACCCCTAACAATGGCCTAAATATGCCACTGGATATGGGATATACTTTGGGACATTTCATTTTACTGAAACGAATCAAATTTTATAAAAGATGTTAGAACAATTCAAACAATTCTTTGCAAATGCCCCTCACAAAATACCAAAGTTGATCTACAAACTAAATCGAGCTCAGACATCAATACTTTACTTGTATAAGTATGAATTCAGAGTCAAGCCCCTACTTCTGTCTAACAAACTGTCTAAACTAGCGGTGCACAGTATTAGGATGACATGCAACATGATACATTCAACGAGAATGTTGGTTAAATTTGAAATAGTGGTAAGGTTTGCAATAAATACATACTGAACAAAAATGTCTTAATATTGACTCAACTTTGAGTTTAGTGTAACATAGAATGCAGATTGTATGGTTATATTGAAAGATTTGCATCCGCTCGAGCAGTGACACAACTTATGTCACTTAACTGTACCAGAACATCTTAATGCCCTCATAAAACATTTGCTGAATGCCTGGGACTAATATAATAACATTTATTTCAGTCCAAGGAGTTCTTTGCAATATTGATTAATGAGACATTTTCAATATATTGTACAGCCCTACTTTAAACACAGGGTCACCATCTTTGTAAAATCTGTGGTACTCCTAATCATGTGACACATCAACACCCATTCACAGACAAGACCCTCAAAGGTAAAACAATCAGAAGACACTTGTGTATCAAAGGAACTCTATATTTCATGTTATATGACCTCTAAGAGGTTAACTTTGCACGCCATTTAAATTCTGGTGAACCTTTGTTATTTTTATATTAGAATCTAAGAGAGACAAGCAGCAATGATCATCAGCTTCTAGCCGGCTGGCAGCAGCAGGTGAAGCTTTTTAGCATCTTCGCTCACACAAGAACCATCAACATCGGCGCCCCCCAGGGGTATGTTCTCTCTCCACTCCTCTTCTCTCTGTGCACAAAAGACTGCACCCCGTCAGATCACTCTCTGAATCTCCTGAAGTTTGCAGATGACAATTCTGCCATTGCTTTGATCCAGAACAATGATGAATCCATACATGGACATGTGGTGGATTGGCTGGTCCATAGGTTTGGTCAGAACCACCTGAAGCTTTTAAACCCTCCACACTGCCTCCCTTCACCATCCTCAACAACACTGTGTCTACTTTGGGTCACCTTCGGTTCGTAGGAACCAACTTTTCTCAGGACCTGAAATGGTCCTTATATATATATAGACACTGCTCAGAAGATGGCCTGGCAGAGCCTGTACTTCCTGCAGCAATTCAAGGAGTACAGTGTTGCACAAGGACTGCTGATAATCTACACTGCCATTTTTTAGTTTGTCCTGTGGGCATCAATCATTGGTTCCTCCACAAAACTGGGCATGTCCAGACTGCAATGAACAATTTGGTCTACAGAGAGGATAATCAGCGCTGCATCCAGGACTTGTGGGGGTCTAGGGTAAGAAAAAGTGAAGCTAACATCCCTGCAGACCCCACATATCCTGGACACAAACTGTTTAGACTTTACCTTCAGGTTGGCGCTACACGGCGCTATTTGCAAAAACCAGTCCCCCACAGTGACAGTTGTTTTTCCTTTCTTTACATAAAAATAGCTATACAGACACATGCAGGCACGTGCACAGTTAGAGCTATAGGGGCGATCCATGATTGTTATAGGGCAGCATACAGAAATGATGAATAAATAGGAAAATGTTACTTAGCCATCTGATTTTATAAGCATAAAAACCGGGCCATTGTTAACATCAACTACTGCATTTCCTCTTTTTAAAATAGTTGTCTTCTGTAGAGGATATAGGATGCTTTATTTTTCCATATATTTAGAGCATATTGTTGGATTGTCATTTATTATTGTTTGGATATTAGAAAGCATGACTCTTTTCTGTGTGATTTTGTCTGGTATTCTTTCATTATTAAATTTTATTTAATAATGAAATAATTTTTTTATATTGAGTTACCCTATTTTATTACATGTGAATGGACTGTGTAAACATAAATAAATATCAATGTTGAATGTGGGTTTTTTTGTTTTATATGTTATATTTTTATATATAATGTTTGGCTTGAGCACCTGCCCCCTCATCCATTATTTCCTCTAAATTCTCTATATTTATATGTGAGCGCTTGGAACTGAAGTCGAATTCCCTGTTTGTGCACAAAATGTTGGCTGATAAAGTTCATTCTGATTCTGAATTTACTGGTTACCTTAAGCCGTGGCAAACAGAAACTGACTGCCAGACAGCTGGTCCACTTCACATTCACTTGTGGGCACACCCACAAAAGCAAGCCCCGGAGAAGATAACAGTGCAGCCCAATTCTGCTGGAAAATGTCAGGAAGAAAAGTTTAGACTGTCGACTGAAGCTAAGAGACCAAAAACTGTCTTGTATAAGTGTTTCAATTGTTCATGTTTATGTAAATGTGTCAATACAAATACACTACTATAATTTTTCACTGTTAGATAAAAAACAGATATTTTCTTTACCTCGCAGCTCTGTTTGCCTGATTTAATGTTTTGAGTGATCAGTCATGAAAATGCACGTCACTCGATTGATCTTATTCTCAGGACAATTTCACTTGCTTTAATTATTTGATTTGACCTGGGGCTAGAATACACCATGCTTCCCCTTTGTGACAAATCTTAAGACTTAAATAAAAATTATATGTATAAACAAATCCTTTGGCTTCTCGTGAAGTCTCAAAGAATACACTTTAAAAGCAGCAAGATTTCTGGGACAAAAGACCAAATCTGAAAAATGTACAACCACCACAGAAACAAAAAAGACATAATGGCGTCGTTTTTTGACTGATATGAATGATAATGGCCAAAAACAATAGCTTCAATGGGGAAATAGGAAATTACTAAGTATCTACAGCCTGGTCCATTAATGTGGCTGGGATATGAACCAAGACTTCCTGAATTGACAGGAAGCCATACACATGTTGCCACTGAGTGATGGAGTGCGCACAGGAAAAGGGCGGCGCTGGTGGAAGCTTGCGGACCTGGCATGCCCAGACAAAAACATTGTGTGATGAGCGCTACTCAGTGTGTTTAGAGCTTGGGATGGCCATTCATCCACACCAGTCAGGCCTCCATGGCAGTGATTAGCATTGTCATCCTCATTTCCAGGCCCTCTAAGCAGATGGCCCGCAAGCTGGAGGTGCCAACGTGAGAGTGGCTGTTCTCCCTCGCATAATCACTCTCTGGCCTCTGCTCTCATCTGTCCTTTTTATTTCCATAAAAAAGTATTCTTGCTGAATTTGTAAGGCCGTTTTATATTCATTACAGCCCTGGATTATCAGGAGCAGGCCTGCCAAAGCCTGTGTACTGACGAATTTGGTGCTGGTGACGCAATTGTGGGCCATTTTCTGAGTAACTCGTATTGGCACGGCCAACTTTTGATCTTTTTAATCAAGAAGAATCAGTTTTCTGCTGCAATATAAAAACACACGGCGGCCAGAGATGACAGTTCAGCTCAGGCGAGGGAGAAGTCTTATCAGCACACTGCCTGGGGCACTACAGGGCTGCCGTGGGCTTTTCGCAGCCTCAGTAGATGCACACCGCAATTAGACTCCACTATGAGGGCCTGTGGAGAAGAAACTACTGTAGACAAACAGGATATGGCATGTCAGCTTGATACCGTATCACCGTGCACAAATGTCTGATAAACTCATTTAAAACCTTTGACAACAACCTTTGACACGTCTCACACTGCCTTATTTTGCCTTGCTGTACTTCTACTCCCATCCTCTCTCCTCTCCTCAGCCCTCCTCTCATCTCAAAGCCAAGATGATGGACCTAATAATTAAAGCAATTCTGTATGAGCTGGAGAGCTCCGAACCATCTGTGTGTGTCAGGCTCCTGACATGATACAGAGGGACAGCACAACTATTAAATATCCATCATGCCACGCCACATCAGTTCTAATGCAATCAGAAACGCATGAGTATGTCAACTAAGTCCCCTTCCTTCCACAATGATTAAAGGACTCTTTAATTTCAAAGACAAATAAAAAATGTACGATCATTTTATCAAAAATGTAAATGACCTGTCTGTTTGCATGACATTGACTGAAGACGGAGCCGGCGCTAATATGAAACTCTGTACAGATCCGTGAACAGCAGCATGGGGACTAGGGCATGTTCTCTCGATGTCCATTATTGTAACAAGATAACATCCCAAGCTGTACGCCAGTCACTTAGCCTCTTGTTTTTATCCAACATGTGAACCTTTTATGGGGGTATGAAAGACAGCTCTGGGAGGATAACATTTATCTATTTATTCTGGACAAATTAAGATATGTACAACAAACGTATATCAGTAACAATAGTAACCAGTGAAATTAAACATGTGGACTCTCGGTTTTTACTTAACGCACAGTCTTTACTTAATGTAAAACAGAAAAGTATGAAAAGATTTATTATTTTGCGTAACAATATAAAGAAAAATAAAACAAGATAGGTAACACAACATAGTAGGAACAATGTGTGTATCTTTTCTTTTGTTTCCAACACGTGTGTCTCCTCACAGATAACAATATTCTGCTATATTTAATCAAGTTTTAAATAATTCCATAAATTAATCAGTGATCAACTGAAACACCATGTAGTTGACACCACTTCTCAATAAAGGCATACTGTACATACAATTTCACCTAAAATTATAAATACTGTTTCTCCTTTAAAGAACAATTTAGATGTTTACAGAAGATAGTTGATGATACATACTCCCTAAATTATTTTGAGGAAACAATGAAATGTGGAGATCCAAAAGTTTCTGGAACAACGTCATTAACTTCCAAAGTGCATGAAGAGGCTCAACGAACTGGTAGATGAAAACTTCAGCAACTCTTAAAGGATAAGGAACAGACTTTATTAACAGACTAACGCGTTTTGGCTTGAAACAACCTGAAATAATGAAATGTAGAAATACTGGGGTACTCCACCATCTTCACTGTTATACACCTAAATTAAGACAACATATTGCTTTCAGAAAGAAGTTTTTTGTAAATATTGTTGACCTGTGTGCACTTCGATCTCAGTATAACCTCAGCTGTTCTGTGAAGACCTCAGAGGTTTGGTAAGGTTAGAGAATTTCAGTGATCAAACAAAAAGGAACAGAAGACATGTTGGGAGAAGGTTGGGGATCATTTTAAAGAGATTTACACCATTGAGCATCTTAGTTGTAGCTTATTTTGGTTCAATATTAGCATTCTGTCCATTTGGGTTCACACCTGCCATCAGTTATGAGGATTTTGATTAACCTTGAAGAGAGTGCAGATGCCAAAGTGGGATTTTTCAGACATTCCTTCACACGCCAAAGCCATTGTTTTCATGGAGGTTATGCGCATTCCAAAAATTGTATTGTACTTCAAGAGTATGCAGTTATGAAACCACTTTGTTGTGTTTGTACGTGGAGAAAAAGTTCCTAAATTATTTGTTATTGTATTTTTATATAGAAAAAAGGCAATTTACTTCTATCTTCAGAGACACTTTTTCAACATGGGGACTGTGTTAACACAATCTTAAAGTGCAATAAAATAAATCTTTATTTTAATCAAAAGCATTACACTTTATCAGTGTCTTAGGTTTTCTGTGCAGTTTTAATATACGTTTAAGATAATAAAGAAATAGAATATAATATAATAGAATACCTTTATGCTGATTATACAAATGTTCAATGGGACACAAACAGATGTTTGTTTTTAGTGTGGAGATGTCTGAGTATAAAGTAAAAAAAAACTACCTAGAATAATCAAGCAGTAGAATGATAAATATATAAATATAACTATTATATGCACATATAACTATTAGTACAAATATTGCTCAAATGTGAATGTGTTGCAGAGGGATGGGTAGATGGGAAGTCCATTCGGGGAAGCTGTTAGGGGAGGAGTAACTGTAGGGGTCAGTGCATGAGTTGAGAGTGGTTATGGACTTTGGAAAGAAACTGTTCTGTAGCCTGCTGTTTTTTTTTTTAATTTGATGCACCTGTGGTACTTCCTGGAGGGCAACAGGTCAAAGAGTAAAAAGCCGTGGTATAGCTGTCCAACTTGAGCAACTTGAGCACCCTCTGAAGCCTCCCTTTGCTTGCCTCAGTGCAGCTGCCTTACCATGCTGTAAAGGTGTGTCAGCAGGTTGTTAATGGATAGGTCAACTGTAAATTGTCCAAGTTGTTCTTACTGAAGGTTCTCAGGAAGTGTAAATGCTACTGACCCTTCCTGATGATCGCCGTGATGTGGTCTGTCCATGGTAGATCGGCAGAGATGAGGACACCAAGAGAGCTGAAAGCGTGGACCCTGTCTACACACTCCCTGTTTATGTGGGTCAGTTTTCTGCCTCCTGAAGTCCATGATTAGGTCCTTTCTTTTCAAGGTGTTCAGAGACAGGTTGTTCTCTGCACACCATGCTGTCAGCTTCAGGACTTCCTCCCTGTAGGCTGCCTCATCTCCGAATGAGATTAATCTGACCACAGTGGTGTCGTCGAACGTTGAATTTGATGACAAGGTTTTTCCCTGTAGGCCGAACTCCACTCAGTACGGCCTACATCTGTGATGTTTAAAACAATGCTCAGTGTACAATGTCATTTTTGAAAACCATGTGAGGGAGCTATTCGTTTTTATAAAGACCCAGCTACGCGTGTACAAGGCCCCAGTGTGCTGGCGAGGGAGTGGTGGAAGCCAAGTCTCGTGGTGTGGGGCCAGTTCGTTAAAAAACTTGTCAAAGCACGTGAGAGAGGGGAGACATAGGGTCTCCACTTTGTCCACTTTGGCGCTGAGAATGTCAGTATTAAAGTTGAACTGTAATCCATAAAATGTATCTAGTACAGTGATGGCGTTCTTCAAGGATCTGTTTGCATGGTAAGAAAAAGAAAAATGGTGGGGGTCAAAAGTGGGGGCAAGAAAGTCTTTGATGTCCTGAAGAACCAGTCTCTTGAAGCACTTCAGGATTAGCGGTGCGAGGACAACAGGGCGGTAATAATTTAGGCTGGTGATGGATTACTAACCCTCTGCACCGGGATGATGGTGACAGACTGTCCTATTTGGATTCAGGTGAAACATAAAGTTCATACCAGTATTTTACCAGAGGTAAAATGACACCTGAATTTGACAACACTCACAGTGAAGTGCGCAGGAACCACTGGGGGTGTCAGAACTGGCTCACATTCAGTGCAGCCCACCACCTCCATGGCTCTCATGTTTATGCAGAGAAAGACTGAACTCTTTTGATTCTACAGCGAGGCTTTTGATACGGTGCTGAGTGTCTGCTGGCAGCCTTTCAACACTGCACCTCAGGTTCAGGCACTCACTAATCAAGCTTGGGTGGGGCAACCGCACATGGGCGAAGATGTGACATAAGCATGAAGCTGGTAAAAGGATTATTTGGAAAGCTACATCACCTGCTTCAGGTAAAAAAAAAGTTTTCCATGGTCGCTTCACTTGTCCCCTTGTTCCCCAACAGCCCTCTGCTGAAATGTGTATGTAATAATGTGCTGTCTTTGGCAAAAAGATTCACTGGAAGCATAGCCAAAGGCTGATGAATATATTACATATAGTCATAAAAGGGATTCAAACATAAACAACTTTAAAGAGTTTTTGGTACAAGAAAGCAGGATATGCTTTTCTGGGATCAAGATTCCAGAAAGTTTTACCGCTACATTCAGATCATATTCTTAACAAAAGACTGAATATCCAGAGCAATGGGAGAGCTGTAAACATTTATTATTATTTTTTTTCATTTCAGTAATTTAACCAAGGTTAATTAAGACTAAAAAAGGGCTAAAACAAAGCTGTATAAGATCCACCACTGTTATCTACAACAGTTGAAGCTATAGTTAGTAATCCTGTTCAGAAATTTTTTTTGTTATACTGGGTAAATGGTCCTTTTCATCCTGAGAGTAGTCAATACATTATGTATTCAGAAAAAGGAGGTTTAAAATTTTGATCTCAGTGCCTTATCTTTTGGTTGTCCCACATGCCAATCATTCTGACACACTCACGTAATGCCAATTTGTGAGCATGTTCTTTGCAAGTTTCCGCATTCTGGCTGCACATGCACACTTCTAGTGTTTATGTATCTGGTTAGCTTCAGTGTTAGCCGTTTATTGTAGGTCCGCTGCTCTCACCGTATACTTTGAAAATGGTTGAGAGTCACAAGTAGCAAACGCTCTTACAAGTTTATGAGAAGAAGAGAAAGGCCTCAGAAGAAAGATATTAGATAAGAGTGGATTTGTGAGTTTTTTTCATGCAATCCCCCTGAGGAGTGGAAGAGCAGGTAAGATGGTCTTGCGCTTGTGCAATTATTCGAAAAGGAACTTGGACGTTTCTTACTTACATTTCGGAAAAATCCCGACTTAATAAGAAATTGCTTAAAAAGGACATGCCTCAAGTCAAATATAACAGATGCAGAATAGAAGCAATAAGTGTGAGTAGGTTTAACATAATCTGTAAGACAGAATCAAGCTGGTCAGATGCAGCTTCCCTTCAATTTCAGTTCAATTGAATTTTATTTATATAGCGCCAATTCACAACACGTCATCTCATTTTACAAAGTCAATTAAATCAAATCATACAGACAGACTGGTGAAAAACCTTTATATCTAGCCCAGCAGATTGCATCGAGTCTTTGACAAGCAGCATTCAGTCCTCGTAGAGCGTAGAGTCACATTGTCGATGGCTTTGCAGCAATCCCTCATACAGAGCATGCATAAAGCGACAGTGGATGCATGGTAAAAAAATGTTGTCCATCTTTCATAAATATATTTTGATGTAACTGTTTGTCCAGCAAATATAAGTCTCTAAATGCAAAGTCACTGTCTTATAAATCCTAATATCCTAAGATCCATTAAGGGCATATGACTTTATTTTCGCTATGACCTTCCACACGTACTCCTTCGAAAGAAGGGTTATTCCTATTCTTTCAGATTTTCCCTTTCAGAGTTTTCCACAGCAAGTCAAACCCTATCTTCAGCATCTGCTTCTCTTTATGCTCACTTTTGACTTGGGTTAGCAAAATTGCTTACTGTGTACTTGAATTTTTTTTTTTACAGAGACATGGATGTAACTTGTGAAGAGGAGTAAAAAGCCTCAAAATAAGTCCATGTTTTAATGTTGTAGCTTAATCTCATACAGATTTTTTTTAATCCGGCCCTTATATGAGAACATTTATTCTATGTGAGGGAGGATATTTGTCTTTTAAAGTGATGTGGCCACAGGCAAAAAGCTAAAATAAAAAGAAATGTCACTCCTGACATCACCAGAAGTCAGTTCAAACCGGAAGTCTGCACCAGATGGAAGTTAATTAAGTCGTATTAAATACACAGACCTTAGGTTTAGGTTTCTCATCCACCAATGTTAGCGTTAGGGTTAGCTCTCAGAGGAGGGGATAAAACGCAGGTATTAAGTTATGTTTAGGTAATAATTCCATTGACCTTAGGTTTAGGCTTCCTTACCGTTCTCTCGGTCTCTGCATATTATTGTTGTGAAATCAGCCAGGAGAGACAAAATTAGACTGTTTCTGAAATGTGAGAAGCTACAGACTCCCTCACCTGGGGATCTGCCCGCATCACAGCAGGTGGCACCGCAACAAAGCTAAACTCTCTTCTTCATTCTTTCTCTTTGCCTGTGAGCACTCATGAGGAGTGGTTCGCACCAGGGAGACAGCCACCTGGGTCTGAATGGGGTTCAGACATCCACAAATATTTGCAGTTCCGGCCAGGCTAAGTAAAGTATGTTTTCTGTGAAACCAACATCGGAACTTAAACAGCCCACTGCTATATCAATCCAAAAAGGTTAAAAAATAAAACAACTGGACTTCTATTCTGAAGCTGAGGACGTTTTGCTTCCCATCCAGGAAGCTTTCTCAATTGAAAATGTCTGGAGTAGTGTGGAGTTCCAAGCTTTATAGCCTACCATTAATAAAAATCAAGTCTCCAAAGACTTAATGATTTTTACTTAGCAAATCAATCTTTAAAATTATATTTCCTCAAATAATGTTTTGCATAACTTAGATTTGCATAGTGAAGGGGTTGAAACACATACCAAATGTTGTTAAGCTAATTTGATCTCACTCCATATTCTTTAAGATGAACTTTGGTTCTCTAACTTGGATCTCCAATGAACCAGGATTCACTGAATCATTCTGATGATGGTTTTTGACCATTTTATTTGGGCTTTTTGTTTCGTGTGTGTGTACATAGTTCCTTAGCTTCTTTTTAGCTTAATATTGCTTAGTAGTTTATTTAAGTTCCACTAGCCTAGTAGAGAGGGTTTGTTGATTTAAATATATGTTTAATTCAGATAAATGGCATTCTATAGTGATGTTCTCTGGATGTTCATTTATTTCTGTTAATACATTCTTGTACCTGAAGAGAAGTTGTCACTCAATGATCCTGTATATGTGCAGAGATTGCTGTTAGAAGAATGCCAGTGCTCAAATCCCCCTTTCAACTATTGTCCTAATATCAGCTATTTGGGCTGATATTCACTGAACAATACCTAACCTATCAGACCGAGGGTTATTTAATAAACATTAAATAACTTAAAACATGTGTAATGGCACAACATTATAATGTCCTAAACCTCCGGTGTGAACTTCCAGCATCGATTGTAAAAATGCGGTAGGATGTCTTTCAAAAAAAGAAAAAAGGTCTCTAAAAATGCTGCAGATCTTTTTAACTGATATTGTCCTGCTGCTCCAAAACAAAACTGTTTTCATTCATCTTCAGGCTTTTTACACCTCTTTCTCAGAGGGCCAATAAATGTGTGGGCCACTATATGTTCAGAAAATTCAGTGTGAAAGTTTTGAAGGTCTGTAAATGTGTTAGTTTAGCTGCACTCCTGGCACAGAGTTTGTTGAGACTTACAAATAACTTGCCATACGAATTGATGACGAGCTTTCAATTAAATAAAACAACATAATTTTAATGTGTCACTTACTGTGTTTATTTACTTGCAAATGATCATAATCCAGTCACCACCTACTGTGAATTTAAGTGCATTGTTCTAAAAAGCAACACCTGCACCGTATCTGACGCTAACATCCCTGTAAATCAGAACTGAGGTGCCACATTGCATTAATTATGGCTGCACATAAATAATTAGAAACAGTTAAATGGAGTGGGGTGCACCTGGGGTCAAACACAGGGGTACTGTTATTCAGAAGGGGGTCTCAAACTACATTAACCAGAACCTCACCTACAGATCCCCCCCGATGATCTACTGAGCCTGTCAGCTAAAGGGTGGGGGTGAGGGGTGCTTGGTAACAAGTCGGTTAACATGATGAGGAAGCCATACAGATAAATCACAATTCACTCAGGGAACAGTCACAATCAGGGAATATGTCACACCCAATGACATATTCACTGGCTGGCTCTACAGCTCATTTGATAACGCTCTTGCCACGCCATTCATTTCTCTGAAGGATGAAAGGGAGGCTGAAAATGTCATCAGCTCACTGAGGCAGGGACGCCAGCAATTCAGAATAAAGAGGGAGGGAGGTGCCTCATAATTAATTAAGTTTTTTAACCCCGCTACAGCTAAACAGACATCTCACTATTTTCCCCGGGTCTTTCAATTAGACATGCGTTGTAATTAAATGCTGTGTCACAGTGCTGTTGGAGCTTACCAGATTTATGTCCCAGGATAAGTTACTGCCATTCATTATGATGACGGATAGCTCAGCGTAAAGGGAATATTGTTAGGATCCCCGTAGGAAAGCTGGAGCAATTGTATGATAATAGAAATATCTATTATTTGTCACACTTCTCTCTATTGCTACTCTGAACGTGATTTATTTCAATATGATGTTATCAAAGCAACATACTCTCTTTAATGTTTTTACAGATTGTTCATATTTAGATATCAACATAATCAAATCAATTAGTTTTATGTCTTTAGACACATATACACACGTCTGGCTACTTAAACATTTTGTTTTCCCAATATGGGATAAAAGTAGGATTAAAAAAAACATAAAACAAAAAGAGAAAGAGCTCCTTTGTTCTCTAGACATCCATCTGTACACGTCTTTAGTGATCATCTGTATAGCACAACCTTTATGCAAGTTATTTATTCGTTAGGTCTGCTATGAACAAGTTTTGAAATGCTCTCTAGCATGCACAGGCCATTTGTTGCTGAAAATAAAGAGATCAGGTGGTTTCCTGTTGATATGTGATGTCCTCTCTTCTTTTAGCTGGAGTCTCTGAACACTACCTTGTCTAACCATAGATCTGAAGAAATTGTATCTTCATAAACTATGACTGTTGCTGTTTCTTCTGCAGTTCTTCTACTATTTCTTCTATAGAAGAAAAAAAAAGACAGCAGAAGCAAGGGCTGTTGCAAGAACCCCCACTGTCTGAAATTATAACATTTTTGGCATGCTATTACAATTGTGGTCATGTCCAGCAGTATTAGAAAAAAAACAACACAAAGATGATTATTAGTTTTGCGAAGTACGCTATCATACATTCACAAGGAAGTGCAAAAGACAGCTCTTCCTTATGGCCACTCTCAAACAATTAACTATGCTCATCGCAACATTACAGCACAACTTGTCAAAAATCCACGCATAAGATTGCTTTGATTTCATAAATGCACACACAGTTTGTCAATTCAAAAATTATTTCAACCAGCCTCATGATTCCCATTTGCCTTTAGTTCTGTACAGCTTGGTTAAAAAGCACAGTTTGAGTGCTTTCTGCCTTCCTGGTGGGATTCTCGCTGAAATTGCTCCACACTATTATACATTTGGCCATCTGGGGGATCCACACAATGAATTTTGTTGTAATTCCCCCTGTCACGGGGGCGATAAATGTTCCACGCTTTCCTTTTTTTTATTTTACTTGTTTCCTTCATGTAGACAGCAATTTACATGGAGACATTAATGTAACTGTCATGTTTTATCCACGGGCACTGAAGCAGAACTACTAAAAGACAGGCGAGGCACAGCACTGATGGTCAGGGGCACAAAAGATTGAGGAGCAATACAAAGTTAATGGAATTAAGTCAACAGTTCCTCCATCTACTAAAGAGGAGACGGGGAGGAAAAAGGAATGGATTTAAAATAATCCTTGTCTTAGAAATAAAAAGTAAGAATATCGCATTCCAAAAGCATTTTATATGTTTAGAAGAGAAGCGGCAAAGCCATAAAAATAATTTGGCTCGAGCATCGGCTTTCTGTGCATTTCCCTTCGTGGCCTTACTCTTGTCTATCCAACAAAAAAGGCGTCCATAAACAGATTGCTCAGTTTGGTGTAAGCTAAAAACAATAATAGTGCAAAAAGTTGTTCCTAAACCATTATGCTGCATTTCCCGCTGAATGCTCAGCTTTTTCTGTTTGATTTATGAGAACAAAATGTGGCAAGGCAACTGGAAAGACAGTGAAAAGGCTTTGGGAGTAACAGCAGAGAAACAAGGCTTGTACCACAGTGCTACAAGTTAAAGATGCTCCTTTTTCACCAGGGATCAGGAAGAAAAAAACAAGACAACGCCAAATTGAATGTATCACTGCTGTTTTTTTTTTCACACCTCCTCCTGTTCAGTATATAAGTCAAAACATTCTTGAAAATCAAACACTGTCAAAAAACTAAAACTAGATGGTCATGGTTACAACTCCAATAAATTGCAATTTTAAATCACAATAAAAATCTCATTCTTGTAAATTACATTTTTACGTTTGGTTGAAGCCAGTTCAACATTTTGCACATGCATCTATCAGCAACACATAATGTGTCAGGCTTGTAATCCTTCTGTCATTAATATTTCATTAATTCCGTCTTCATTAATTCATTTTTTCAGGTTTGATCTTAATTGCATGCTATGGTTTTGATTTGGGTCACAGTCTGTGATCAATTAACTAATTTTTTGCAAGCAAATATATACAGCAGCACAGCAGGATAATTATTTTAAAAGACAAACAACAAAGAGTCAAGTAATTGTGTCCCAGAACAAACTAATGATTTGAATACAAGACAGATGTACAAATAAGGTAACAATCACAAACATGACGGGAAGTCTCTCAGCAAACTTTGTTATGATTTAATCTCTGTGTTTGTAATAATTGAATTAGTACTATTAATTTACAGTTTAGGGAGAACAACTGTAAACAGCACACTGACATTCCACGTCAACAATTTTGACTTGATTACAGACATAATTAAACAAACAAAAGACAGCACTAACAACCATCTCAGAAGACATTACTAAATTTAATTAAAGGTAGTTAAAGGAAAACATTATATATATATATATTAGGGAAAAACAGAATCGATAAAATAGAAATCATATTGATTGACATTGATAATTATCAATAAATTCAAAACATATTATGCTGTTGCTTAATTACCTATTTTTAAATAAAGAATACTGAATTCAATCACAACCCTTTATTCAACCAAGTTTTTACCAAAATTGGAAGTCTTAGGTAAAAAAAAGAATGCATGCTCTCTGAACTCTTTGAATCTTGATGTAATGACTGTGGTATTAACCTACATGATAGGCTAGAATGCAAAAGGCTTTTCATTTAGCCTTTTTTTCTATCATCAGTATACATCTATCGGTTGATATATATAGTAATTGAAGTATCATCCAGCCCTAATATATATATATATATATATATATATATATATATATATATATATATATATATATATATATATATATATATATATATATATATCAGATCAAATGTATTAACCCATGGAGGCCTGGATTTGGAGCCACACTCAAAATGATGTAATGTCCTTACAACAAGTCAAAATGAGGCTCAGTAACGTGTACGGCCTCCACGTGCCTGTATGACCTCCCAGCAATGCCTGGGAAGCTCTTCATGAGGTGGCGTATGGTCTCCTGATGGATCTCCTCCCAGACCTGGACTAACGCATCCACCAACTCCTGGACAGTCTGTGGTGCAACGTGACGTTGGTGGATGGAGCAAGACATGATGTCCCAGATGTGCTCAATTGGATTCAGGTCTGGGGAAAGGGCGGGTCGGTCTATAACATCAATGCCTTCGTCTTGTAGGAACTACTGACACACTCCAGCCACATGAGGTCTAGCATCGTCTTGCATTAGGAGGAACCCAGGGCCAACCGCACCAGCATATGGTCTCACATGGGTCTAAGAATCTCATCTCTGTACCTAATGTCAGTCAGACTACCCCTGGCGAGCACAAAGAAATGCCACCCCACACTATTACTGATCCTCCAGCATGACCCTGCCAAACCGGTCATGTTGGAGGATGTTGCAGGTAGCAGAACGTAGGCTTTCTTTTCAACGTCATCTAGACCACTTTTGATTTCCTCCTCACCGACTGCTTTCAGGGTTTCATAGTCAAGTCAGTCAAGTTTATTTTCATAGCATATTTCAGCACAAGGCAGTTTAAAGTGCTTTGCATCATGGAAACAAAACATCTCTCTTGGGTCTTCTTAATATTACTATGCTTATCATTCCCCAGGCCGTTCCTCTATATCCCACCTGCTGATCTGGCTAGTTTTGTCCCTTCTTCGCCAGGTCACACTAGTCGATGGCTGTCACTCTGACCTGGTTTTTGGTCCAGTCTTTTCAGGGACTGGAACCAGATCTCCCGTCACTTGTCACGCACTTGGCTGATTAGTTTCAGTTTTACGGACCCAGCTCCGTCCGTAGGTTTAAGAGGTTCTTACAGGGAGAACAGTTTATAAATGTTTGGTCTCCCCCCTTTCCCCAGTCTGAATCATGAGCTGTCTACAAGATTTTACCCAACTCCATAGCATGCTGTCTTTGGGGCTGACTTTCAAACCAGAAACGCATCCTGCTTCACAAATGCCGTTCATCTTCCCAGACTCATGCCTTACCTCTGTTACTCCACTGGCAGGTATGTATTTCACAGCTTTTTTTCTTTTTCCTGACTTCTCTGGACTAGTTTTCACTCCCCTCAGCCAATAGCCATCTACCACCATCCAATCAGCTCCGTCCACTCCTCTGTCACCAGTCAGTTAGCCCAGATCAGCTCCACATGCTGTCAGTAATTACAGCCAACTCTGCTCACCTGTTCCCCTGTCCATGTATATATATATATATAATGTATTGTCATGATTTTGTCGTGGATGAACCCGGACACAGCACGCACACACAGAGTAGGATTTAAGAGAGTTTATTGCAGGTGGATGGTGGTGACATGAGGAACCAGAGTTTGTTACCAGTCGGAGATGAAGGACGCAAGAGCTGGCTGGCAGGTACAGAGTCCAAAAAACATGAGCAATAATCCAAAGCCAAAGTGGAGCTGGGCTGCTGCGGAACGAGGAACGAGACCAAGACGAAGAGACCAAAAATTAGCAGCGCAGCCAAACCAAAACCAAACCTGACTAGACAGGAACCAAGGCGGGGAAACAGGAGCAGACAGGCATGATGTCAGGAACAAACATTACGAGCCAGCGACGAGGAAACAACTGAGGTGAGTTTATAAGGGGAGCCTGACAGGTGACGGGAATGAAGACTAATTAGTGTCCAGATAGGTGTGACTAATAGCTGAAGGAGGGTGAGCCGAGTGAACTGCAAGAAACCAGACAAAACCTAAACCATGACATGTATAATAATATATATATATATATATATATATATATATATATATATATATATATATATATATATATATATACCTGCCTCGCCTGCCACTACTCATCCCCTTTAATAACCTTTTAAAACGTAACTCTGTGTTTGGCTGAATATCAGCTTCACCAGCGTTATCCATTACAGTTCCAGGTTATTCAAACTCAATCATTGATGATGTCTTGCTATAAATTCCAGGTCATCCCCCTCATCCCTGCCCATAAGTTAATGTTCTCCCTACACTTTTCCTTCTCTCCAAGTTCTGAAGCTAGACTAAATTCATCTCTTCATCCTCTTCGTCAGATAGAACATTTTTGAAACAAGGTCTATGACGTTCCTCTCTCAGATCCTATGCTTCTGCTTTGCACAACTCAGCAAACTCTATCACACTCACAATACTCCTTGTTTCCATTCCTCATCTAAACAGTCCTAGCTTTGTCAATGTCTGCAATGGGCACTGCTGCCTTAAGCTTCCTACATTCAGCTTATTAGCAGGTATCTATTTTCTCCAAAGGCCAGCAGTTCATCCTGTTCACTCCAAACTCTTCTTTAAACAGCCTAGCCTATTCTCAAACCATTCATTTAGAATTATTGTGTTGAATACTGTATTTGTAAATTGTGAACTGACAGCAGGCACTTTCATTTTATTGGTTCTGTCAGTATGTATTGTAAGAGATGCAGGTCCTGTCTGGTGTAGTGTAAATGAAGATGGTTTCATTTGATATTGTAGAAAAATCAAAACGTTCTGGCACCAAATCAAGAATGTAATTTTTATTGGCTGTTTCGTTCTGAATTTCAGACATCGTTTTTTGCTGCTGTTAATAACAGAAATATTGGATGAGAGCAGCTTTATTGTAAATCCAACCTCTAATTCTTTTTCTTTTCTCATCAAAACCTAAGTTTGATGTGAACCAATCTAACTTAAAGGAATCAACAAATAATAGTTTTAAATTTCAAATTTCTTGTTAAACCTGAAAAACACTCAGTAAGTGCAAAGCTCATTATTTTACAAGTGTCACGGTTTATCACTTCCCCATGCTTATGTTTCAAGCAGAATTCAAACTCAGTAACTACTATATCAGAAATTCATTAATATATCCAAATGGGAGGGAAGTAAGCAAAGAAGCGCCAATCTTTTTAGTTGTATTCAGGGGGAACTTCTTTGAACACAAAACCTAAATGTACTTTAGTGATTTATTCAAACTCAAGCATAATAAACAAAGCATACTTTCTTCATGAAATTCAATAAAAACCGACTGCATGTCATAAAGGTGACAGTCTTGACTTCAAAAGCATACGGTTAGAGATGAAAACAGGAATAAGGGGGTGGAGGGCATGATTAACAGCAACCCACTTGGATTCTCTCCCTGTCGCATGAGCTGCATATACATAACATCAGTCACCTTCCAATCACCTAATTAACTCCTTCACCTTCACACAACAAAGTAGAAGCTACTTCAAACTGTGCCGTTTGACTGATTTGACAGAAATGCTTTTATGAGTATTTTAGAATGAAAAGTGATTTGGATGATTCAACATACATTACTAATAGCCATCAAACACATAAACGGCTTCTTCTGCCTTTTCTTTTCAGAATGATTAAAAGCTGTTGGTTGGTTTGGGAGTTGTAATCTAAGCTTTGTGTTCACCCATGTGTTTGGTTTCAGCCAGCAGCGGGTAAAACTATGGCAAATTATAGCCTGAGGGCAGTCTTTGCTGCTCCGCGTTTGATGCTTTTCTAGACTGTCCACCTGCAGTTTGTAAAGGTTCAAATATTTTCATTTATTTATTTTACTTACACCAGGGCCTCTCCATTGCCTTTATAAATGGAGCTGGGAAAACCTTTTTATTTTAATTACATTACTTACTGTTATAATTAACATTAATGACCTTAATGATTTAGGGTCATTTTATGTAACACCATTGTGTGAACCCTGTGAAAATATGAAACATTTGAACATAGCCTTCACATTTGTGTTGCTTTCCACTAAAAGCAATCAGGCACATGCTCTGGAGAGAGGGCTGGAGAAGACAGAAGTGAAAAGGATGTATCTACGATTAAGCCCAAAATTCTAAATTCCTCTCGCTGATTTACTTTTAAAGTAATATTTAAATTTTACCAACATGTTTCATCTGACTGGAAGTAAAATTAATGTTACAGTAATAAGTGGTCCAGCCAGAGTTCTGACTTAAATCTGTTAGAAAATCTGTGTAAGAAGCCAAAGATTAGGGTGATGGCGAGGAGGTCTTTCAATCTCGAAAAGACTTGGAGATCGTCGCAATATAAATCATCCAAAATCCCATTATAAAAATGTAAAAAGCTTGTCAGTAATTATCAGAAGGGAATGATTGCTGCAAAGCCAAGAAAAGATATTCCCATAAGCCATTTCTTGTTAAAATCCCAATAAAACGGATGCATTATTTATTTATTTTTTACCAATGATACCTCATGTATGTTCTCTTTACAAGTCACCAAAATGGACTGATGAATGGAGTGATGGCTAGAAATTGTTATTCATACAGTTCAAACATCCCAACTTTAAACATTTAAAGATTAAGGTAGGAGAAATAAATCTTATGTTATCCTAAGTTATTAACATATAGCACTGCAGCCGATAGTTAAAGGTGTGTCTGTCAGGTCTTTCCTACATTAATACTGAAACTGTCGATTTACCGGCTGATCTATGTTTCTACCCTCATCTATGGTCATGAGTTTAAAGTCATGACTGAAAGAACGAGATCGTGGATACAAGCGGCCGAAACAAGTTTTCTCCGAAGGGTGTCTGAGCTCTCCCTTAGAAATAGAGTGAGAAGCTTGGTCAACTGGGAGGGACTCAGAGAAGAGCCGCTGCTTCGCCATGTCGAGAGGAGCCAGTTCAGATGCCTCTGGCATCTGGTTAGGATGCCTCCTGGGCACATCCTTGGTGAGGTGTTCCAGGTACATCCCACCAGGACGAGACCCAGAGGAAGACCCAGGACACGCTGGAGGAACCCCAAAACGCCTTGGGATCTCCCCGGAGGAGCTGGCCCAAGTTGCTGGGGAGAGGGAAGTGTGGGCCTCCCTATTTAGGCTGCTACCCCCAATCTGATCCCAGATAAGCGTTAGAAGGAGAAGACAGTCATTACGGAACTTTAAAAACAGAAATTTGACTATTAGTGTTTGGAATTACATGCAACAATCAGAAATCTGTTTATGTTTATTTTTCAAGGAATACAATGCTAATGTTAAGGCCACCTGCTGGCCATTTAAGGTTATTTTAGCGTTTCAAAGTATTAGCATCCTTAGGATGGATGGATGGCTGGATGGATGGATAGATATTGGTAAGCAAAAGCATGACTAAAAGGTCAGCTAAGCAGTATTTCACTTACTAATTAATTATCATTGCTTTATTTTCAGTTGTGAGCACTTGATAAGCTGAAATTACACATTTACTCACGTAGTCCACAATAGGGAGGCTAAGAGACAACACCAAATACCATGCAACCGCAGCAGTTTAAAACGAAACACACTTCTGACTACACTGAGTCTGAGGAAAACATAAGGACCCTCACCAGCAGAATAATTCAAGAGCTGTGAATCCATATATGCTGACTGAACTATTTTCTCATAATTCTACATCTTACGAGACTTGGCATAAGGATGTGCCTAAGTGCACAAAGTGCATTCTTCTTGTGAAAAAGTGTATAATGTGTGTTTTAGGTAGAGGGTAGGGGGTCTGTGTGTGATGCTAGTGATGTAGAGCTGATTTCTTTCTTTTGAATGTGCAGGATCTGCTTGGCATGCTTGGCGTCTCTTTTCTCCCCTCTATAGGCTCTGCTGGCTATAGCTTGTGGTGCTCCCGGTGGAGTAAGCTCTTTCCACTAACAAAATGCAAAATACAAAATTAATAAAAACACCCTTTGAAACTGACAAATATGCCTCAGGCAAACTATCGGCCCGCCGGCTGCTTAAAATTTAATCAGTATTTTTTCTTTATTTATTTATTTTCCACGGGCATGCTCATCTTTTTAATAACATGTTGCTGAGACTGTCTGTACACAAAGTTTTCCTCTGTCAAGAATTACGTAGGGCCTGTCAGTTCAGGGTCTCTCACCCTCAGGGGGTTTTCAAAAAAATAAACTATACAGACGTTTTTTTGTTGTTTTTTTTACCTCAGTCTTTGTCTTCCTCCAGAGTACTTTAGCCACTGGTTCCTGTAGCACAAATACCTCTCTATCCCCAATTGGCCTGCATGAAGACATAGGAGTGAATACTGAGATATGCTGAAATTGTTATTTTAAAGAACTGGGTTTTAGCAGCAGATGAGAATGAAACGCAGCGACTAGAATGGTAGGATTGTTGATGTTGGAGAGCAAGACTGAATTCCCTGACAGCACCCCACCCCCCACCCCCACCCCAACATACTGATATAATATTCATGCTCTCATTTATAATTAAATTATATTAGTTAAGGTTTCACTGAGAGTGATGACAGACCATCAAACACCCATCTAAGTGTCAATCACACACTTCAGCAGAGTCAATGTCTTGGCAATAATACAACAAAGAAATAGACAGGGTGCAGGAAAATATTTACTCTCTGTAGTTCATTTATTTTCATTGCCTGCTGTATTTCTAATGTGCCAAGCCCCAAGCCTGATAGTCCTGCTGGGGGCTACTTTTGCATGATAACTAATAGCAGAAGGAGAGTGACAAAATTAAGGCCAATTGATCTGGTTACATTTTTTTAAAGGCCGGATGTGGATGTTGTGTTATTATATTGTATTTTTTTATAGATAAAGACATGCTTCTAAAAAGGTCCACAATGAATTTCTCTAGCATATTTATATAAACTGCAAACTACAGAGCTGCCACTCCAGCAAAACCAATAAACAAGCAAAAAAAAAAAAAAACAGCTTTAATATGTTATGACAGAAATCTTTTTTGTGATAATATCTTTTCATGTTTGTACAATATGTTATCATGTTCTTACAGTATATGGCATCTTTTACGTTTTAACCTTATATCTTCATGTTTAGTACAATATACTTATTTATTGCATTATTCCAAAAACAGCAAACAAGCTTAAATCGGAGGCAACCGGACTTTAGTTCAGTTCTTTCTGAAAACGTTTTGACACCTATCCAGGAGTCTTTATCAGTTCTGGTGGCTCACACTTAAGGTCAAGCGGCTCGCACTTGAGCAGAACGAAAGTCCGGTTCCCTCCAATTTAAGCCTGTTTGTTGTTGCGATGACCCGGATAATTGAGAATTTACACAGGCATTATTCCAAAAACTTTTCACATACTTACACTATGGGGATTATATTTAAATAACATGATAACATGTTGTACAAACACAAAAAGAATCATGAAAAGGTTACAAGATGATACCTGTTATTGTTAAAAGATGAGATGTTTACATTATAACATTTTGACATTAGCAACGGTGCACACAAGCAGTTGAGCATTGTGCACACTGTGACAGCATTATTGTTCTCAGTGTCTTTATATGATGTTAACAATACATTATTCCTTATTCACAACATATATAATACATTGTAAGAATGTAAAAAAGTGTCTTGTGATAGACTACATGATAAATATCTATATTGTAATAACTGGATAATAGTTAATATAAAAGTGAAAAATATAACAAGTTTTTGTTATGACATGATATAATTATTTTTCATTGACTGCATTCGGTGTGTGTGTGTGTGTGTGTGTGTGTGTGTGTGTGTGTGTGTGTGTGTGTGTGTGTGTGTGTGTGTGTGTGTTCCTTCTGGATCATTAATCCTCGCTGCAAGACCTCTCTCCAGAAGCCACCAGGATCTCTTTCCCCTTAACTATCTCTGCTCTCTCTGAAACAGTCAGCAATTAAATTACCATCTTGATTATTTAACTCAGTCCTGTTTGGATCCACTGCTTCATCTGACTGTTCCTCTCTTCCTCCAGACAACGTTGGATCACGAGCATCAAAGTCGTCCTTGCTGTACAGTCTTCTCACTTAACTTTTGTCTAAAAAAATCCTCAAAAGAGTTTGATTCTGCACGTGCGTCAGAAAACATGACAGAAATATTAATAGTTGGTCATTGCTGCAATGTTTGACCTTGTGTCAGTTCCATAGCAGTGGTACATAGTACAGTTCCTAATTATTCATACCCCTGGCAGATTTAGGTTTAAAGTTGGATTTTAATCTTACAAACATGTTTCTTTTGACTGGAAGTAATCTATCTTTTTTCAAGCAGTCCTGCCAGAGTTCCAACAAGATTCCAATGGAAAATCTATCAAAGGTGTAAACAAATGAGGGTGATGGCAAGGAAATTCAACCTCAAAGACTTGGAGCACACTGCATAAAATAAATAGTCAAACATAGCAGTTAAAACATGCTGAATTTGTTAGAAGAGTCTAATAGCTGTAATACTAATAAATGGTTTCCCATTGACAATTGAGCAGGGAAGTACACATTTTCAACTAATTAAAATAAAAACATAGAAGTTATTTTATTTTAAGAAATGATACCCCTTAAAGATTGTATTATTATCTTCTGGGTTGAACCTGTCATTTTTTTAGCAGAAACAAATTTATTGGTTAAATGAAAGTACAGCCATATTTAATTTACTATGTAGAACACATTATCAGAGGTGGATAGAGTGGCCAACAATTGTACTCAAGTAAGAGTAATACATCTTCATAATATTACTTAGGCAAAAGTAAAAAAAAAGTACAGTGCAGTAAAACTACTCCTAAATGCATATTTTGTTCAAAAAGTTACTCAAGTAAATGTAACTAGTTACTACCCAACTTTGCATATTATATAGCTTAATTACAGACAAACTGAAGTTTTCAAGCCTGTTAATTATGTTTATTTTGCATTTACAAATAATAAAAACATGACATTTAACATTACATTATTACATTAGAGCAATAACTAACATGTTTATTTCAGAAATGTGGACTTAACAAAAAGTATGTTTAATACCTGCTAAAAGGTAAATCTTGAAAGGTACTTTCATTCTGATCCAATTATTTGAATATGACTGAATATTTATCTATAATATCTAAATCTGGCAGGTGTATGAATTATTTTAATCTTGTATGTAAAAAAAAAATGTATTTCAAAGTTGTGACTATCATGCCACAGAACCTTTAGCATCCAAAAAGAATGTAACGGTGAGAGAGGAGCAAAGCTGGAGTAATTCCACAACTGAATGAGACAAGAATATACCCGGGGCAATGGTAGCCTAGTGGTGAGAGCACGGGGCATGCATCCTGGAAAGGGGACCTGGTTCCCTGGTTTGAATCCATCAGACTGTGACTCTGGGTTCCTGAGCAAGACACTTAGCCTCAGAATGCTCCATGGACACTGCCCACTGGCAGCCCACAGCTCCCTAAAAGGGATACGTTGAATGCAGAGGACAAATCTCTGTGGAATGTATGTTGCAATGATGAATAAAGATGATTCTTAAAAGGTATGTTACTTCTAATGACCCATGCCTAAATTTCACACAATCACAGAAAAGGTATGCTCTTGGGAATAAAACTATTTTTCCAGCGGTTTTGTGACCTAGTCTGTGCTTAGTTCATTGTTTTTGTGACAATAGAATACATTTGGTTCTAGTTATGCACTTAAATTAGGCCAATTTGCATCTTTTTTTCAACATCTTAAAAAAATAAAACAGAAAGGAGAAGATAAGGCTTTTGCAACATCATCTAATCACCTGCAGGAAAATAGCCTAAGGAATAGGGACTAAAAGAGGGTCTTGGTAGAGTAATCCAGTTGGTTTTAAATCAAAGCATTTGATATATTTTAATCTAGATCTCAGGAAGTTGTTTTAGCTTCTGAAAGGTGTGAACGTTCAAATATATAGTCAACGATGCATTTCCTTATCAAAAATTGCATGATTATAATTTTAAAATAATCCTGATGCAAAACTTACAATGTATTTCACCACAGACAACAAAGTTTTTAACAACAAAAATTTGTTTCTGCCTGGTGGACATCCTGTTCACCCAATATCATAGGGTGTCCTATGGACTGACAGTAGGTAGCCAGAATTATTGTGAACAATAATGGCGGACTCAAAAAAAAACAATTAAGTTGATTAATTGGTTGTAGTAAACACTTAACTGGATAAGGGTTTTTGGACAGAAGGCAATGTGATTTCTGAGGCATGTTCATCCAGTCAGAAGGACTTCTTTAAGAATTATGGCTGGGTTACCCCAACAGGAACTTGCCGCTCTCCAGCAACCTCACATCACCGCTATTCTAATAGATCTCTCTGCTCACTTCACACAAAAGCTAACCCTCATCCCAGACTGCCACCAGGATCCCGACTTACCTCCAAAAACACTCTTCGATGACAATACAGTAACCCATTCACCCTCTGAATTTAAGAATTGGACCTTGTTCTTCTAGTCCCATGATTTAACTGCCCCTCTTCTTTCAGAAGCCCTTATGATCAAGCCTCCCAGCTCCATCAAAATTATTCTTCTGTAAATAAATTCTTTAACTTTAGAACATCTGCATGTGGGTCAGGAAGCTTTAGGACAAGAAGGGTTTGATTGCTATAATGATTTTCCATCAATCATTAAGTAGAATACTTTGTTTTTAACATGCAGTTTTTAATAGAATGTAAATACAAATATGTCAGTTTTGTTCAAAATGTATTGATTTTATTTTCATTGTCTTTTGATAACTGTCTTAATATTCTCATCCCATTAAAATCAAAACCATCTTTTTTGAACGAAAATAATCTTTAATCTAAATCTGCTGGGGTCATAAATAATTGTGGGCTTATCTTTAAGATTGAACAACTACAGTTTAGAAATAAGATCTCTAATACCACCACATGACTACACATTTTAGAGTGGTAAATAATTGTAATTCTTTGGCTCCATCCACACAGAAACGACATTAGATGTATCCGCGTCGGTCAGGCTGTGCATCCACGCGGCTCTGCCATTTTTTTTGGAAATGAGTGGATACATTTCAAAACACTGATTTCGTGTTTCCGTCTGTACATGCGAGCTGCATCTTTTCTGAAACAATAACGCCGTAGCTTTGCCTCTCTCCTGTACCTGCACGCCTCACTCTCACAAATGACAAAGTTGGCTCCTCCCAGTGTTGCGTTCATGCTAAGGTAAATATTAGCTTTGTTATGGCTGTTAGTAGCAACCTTGGACTCTTCCTTTCAAACGAGCTTGCCCTAAGCTGTGTCCCCTGCCAGCCCACATAAAGATCGCATTGAACATGCGTAGATGCTTTTTTTTTCTGCTGTAATATTTTTTTTATCAGAAATTACTGTTACCAAATGCTCCATCATTTCTAGTATTTTTTTATTTTCCCAATCAAAACAATAATTTTGCTTAAGGACAAATAAAATCTGAACACATTCATGTTTATACATGAATGTTTATACATGTCAAGCTCATTGACTGTATATAGCATTTGTTTAATTGGTTATTTTAGAATCTGTCTTGAAAGTAATATATATTTTTCCATTGCACTTGAATTATACCCAGAAGGAGACTTGTTTCTTGTTTTTGCACATAAGTGAATCTGTGTCTGACATAAATTCTCCTTGACAGGTTTTTCTCCTTGGTGTAAAAAGCTTGCAGTTTTGTGCTGCTTCTTTTTTTTCTTACTTTGTTAGTTATTAATTGAGATCATGAGAGCTAACGCTTTCAGGAAGACTAGTTCGGACAAGAAATGCCTGAACTTCTTTTCCATAAATATTAACAAGCAATATATTATGCATATCATTCTTTAAATACCACATAAATGTGTTTTTGTGCCTAAATCTTAATTTTGCATATGCTTTTAAGAAATATGCATTAAATAATAATTGCCATTAAATTGATGGCAGAGACAGCAACGGCACTGTCAATCAAATCTGTGCAAACCCCCTCCGACACTTTCTGTCTCTCACCACTTCCAGCTGCCGAGCCATCATTGTTCACGCCAGCGTTCAGAGTGCAGCAGAATCAGCACATACTGTGGTTCCCATGACTTTCCCTGCCCTACACTTATTATAGGTCATTGAATGCACTGTGGATATTTTTTTAATCAAGAACGAGGAATTAATCTGACAGCAGTGCATAATTAACTATGTTTCCTCTGTGTGGAGAAGGGTCGGAGGCAACAGGAAAAATATCTCTTCATGCCTTCATGGAAGTAGTAATTTTAAAAGCATTTGCACCCACAAAATTGACAAAATTTTAGTGTACTTTAAAAATGACGATTTACTACCATGTTAATTACTACAATTACCAGTTTTGCAACATCTCAGGCTTCAGCCTTATCGGATGATTGTGCACGTTTTAAGAAAGTCTAACGCAAGAGCTGATCAGACCACATATAATCTGTCTCATAATTCTTCCAATTCAGCAATCCAAAGATTATGTTCAGGCTAAAGGGATGGATCAGCTGCACCACAGAGATGGAGCACAACAATTTGAATTTGCCTCCCGAAACCTTGACTACAGCCTTTATATTCCAGCTTTCAAATCACTTCCAGTGAAAGAGCAAAGGATGAGACCTGCGACTTGACAAAGTTTCTTTCTACACTTATAAATCCTAAGCATGTCACATTTAGTAGGGAAGGCCAGAGCTGTCCCTCCCGGCTCTGTTCCCCCTTGCTTGAACAGACCCGTGGAAGTATTTCAAGAGACAGTGCCTTTGATGTGAGCAATTTATAAGGCTAATTATACAAACAGGATAATAACAATGGAGTCTACAAGCTGCCTGTTTACCCTCCCTGTGTTTACACCACAGCTTGGGTAATTCTCAGTTGTTCATCGTGCCGATCATAATAACAACAAACAATGAAAAATGCCTCACATCAAAGAGGGAAATAATTATGTATTTAAAAATCCTTTTAAAGTTTTGTGAAAGAGGCAAAAGACTGCAGATGCGCTGGCTTCCTCCTCAAATTAATTGATAGCCTGACTGTTTTAGTTTCCTACATAGCTGCAGGACAATGCTTGTATTATCATGTGAGCCCCCTGCCCTTGGGTATCAAATCTTGTTGTTTGCATATTTATTGTATATTTGTGTATTCGTGCTCTGTCTGTGTCTTATCAAGTAAATTGGCTCACACATCATTATTTCTTGTGTGAGTGGTTGATTGTGCCATGGCCATTTCAGCAACATAGGACTTCTGAGCAGTCTTTTTGCTTCAGCTGAGGACTACATCTTGAAAGGTCTCAGATAACAAGCTTCTTTCCCTTACATTTGTTCCGAATCATGTTCATTGGGAGAATACAAAAAACCTCTAATGTTCTTTTTTGTTAAAAAAGTAGGAACAACGGTGGTAAATTTTTAATTTGAGACATGGATTCTTTTCACCTGCTCGGCTGAGAAAGAATAGATATGACTGTACGCATCTCCCTTTCATCATGGGGCCTAGCCTTTAGTAGGCGTGCCTTATCGCCCGATCCATTAGAGGCATATTAAATTTAGAATCACAGTGCTCTCTTCAGGTTCAAATAATGAGGATTTAATTATTGACAGGGAATTAATATTTAACAAAGACACTGGCATTGGCTATAGATGGAGAAGCATTAAAGAGGACATAAGGTCTCCATGACCCAGAAAGTCTACCCCGAACTCAACAAATTTCTGCTGCTGCTGATGGATTCCCTTGCAGGACCGTACAAGACCAGATGAAACTTTAAAATCACGCTTGGTGTTAAATTCAAAAGAAGACAGAGTTTTCAAAATGTAATATTAACAACAAATTTACTGCTTTAGTCATGTATCTTTTGCAAGCAGTACCAGTAGATTTTAATATTCCATACAATGTTATAGTCCAACTGCCACACCTGATTGGCTGTAGGGAAATGCTTGATCAGCTTTTCCATGCCAATTTGTCTTTTAAAATAAATGTCAATATTTTTGGACTGAAATATTATTATTCATCATCTCACAAGTCCAAATCTACACAAAACATTGCACTTAAGAGATTTTACTTAAAGTATAAATTTGTTGCAGATAAACTGTATAAACGTGGCCTAAGGGGGATACTTTAATATTACTGTGCAATAGATTACTTTTTATGTGAACTTGTTTAGTTCTGCAATTTTGTCTTAAAGTCATCTTAGTGCTGCCCTCCTAGGGCTGAACGTTTGACGTGGCAGCTTTGTTTTGCCCCACCTCTGCTGTCTGCACTTCCCCAGCCAGCCTGATTGAACACACCTGCTCTCAGTCATCTCCTCCTGTGTGTATTTAATCAGTCTGTTCCCTTCCTTTCATGTCAGTTCGTCCTTGTTTCTTCCAGAAAGCGTTCCAGCCCTTCTTTCCCAAGCTTTCTAGCCTTTAGTGACTTTTGGACCTATTGTGTGCTTAAACTCTGCCTCAGCCCAGTGTTTTTTGGATACCTCTGCCCTCTTGACTGATTCTCTGTGTACTGAATGTTGTAATGTCATTAAACCACAGAATTTTGGAAACTGTCTAAGTTGTCATTTTAGTCCTGCCTGCCCAGTTTCCTGTCACAGAATGGTGGTTATTGCAGTTGAATTTCCATATAAGTTCAAACAGTAGATGCTTTCATCACCATAGCGTATCTCCCTTTTTAAAGGAAATAATAAATTTCAAAAGGCATTTTTTTAAACAAATCGAGTCTATTAATTCACACCCACTAAAACAGGAAGACACTACCATATATGGGTAGGATGTGATGTCTCTATTGCTTCTTTTCCATGAACTCCACTTGGCCTGACTCTACTTGGCTCAGGAGGTAGTGTGGCCGGAGCTGAGTTGGGCTGAAATGTGTGAGAATTCAAAGATCTACTGAAGTCGAACATTTCTCAAGAGTTACTGCTCCTCCTGGATAAACTGGCATGCAAATCTGTACTTCATTAACTTAGATACGAGCTGGAGACACTTATGTCTCAATGCAGACAACTCTCCCTGTAGCTCTACGCTTCTCCAGGAGTGAATGCTGCTTGTCGGGACTTTGAAGCAATCAACTGGTTCCCTTATATAGGACCTTTTTGACCAATCTGTATAATATGATTGGTTTTGACTTTGTAAAGTGCCTCGAGATGACATGTTTCATGAATTGGCGCTATATAAATAAAATTGAAATTGAATTGAATTAATTTTGTCTTGAGCTAACAATGTGTTAAGCAATGTTGCAAGAGTTTGGCCATCCAAATGTAACATAAAAGTTGTTGCTGCACCCTCAGCTATGGAAGTTCAAGAAATGCAACAAAAAAACCACACACACACACACACACAAGATAAAAGGTAAGGACATGGCATCCAAGTATGGAAGCACATTGCATTCACCAATAAATAAATGAATAAATTAGACACCTTAGCATTCCATACCATGTTTATTTGTTCACAAAGTGCTTTACACACATGAAATAGACAGGATCAACAAAGAAGTTTAAAATACATCCTATAAAAAATGTTTGTAAATTAAGAGTAAATAAAAGGAGTAAAAGAGAATGGTAAATATAATAAAAGGCAATATTTTAGGAAGTACAAAATACTTTTGTATGTTTTAAGTTTTTAAAGTCGTAGAGGGATGAGGCCTGTCTAACACGTGATGGCAGCTCATTCCACATCTTGGGAGCGGCTACAGAGAAAGCGCGTCACCTCTAAGTTTACGCTTTGTTTTTGGCACTTTAAGGAGCTGCTGGTCAGCAGACCTAAGAGAGGGACCAGGTACATATGGTTGTAGGAAATCAGAGAGGGGGTGACAATCCATTTAGAGATTTAAAAACAAATAAAATAACTTTAAAATGGATACTGAGATGCACAGCTAACCAATGGAGTGACTTTAAAATAGGAGTGATGTGCTCAGACTTTCTCATTCCAGTTAAGAGCCGTGCTGCAGAATTTTGAAAAATCTAATAGATGTTTCACTGATCCCTAAATATAATGTGTTATAGTAATCCAGTCTGGATGTAATAAAAGTATGAATTTCTGTTTCCAACAGCTAGACTAAATAAAGTGGTAAACACTTCATTTTGGCTAACTGCCTCACATGCCTCAGATGGAAGAAGCTGGATTTCACTCCTGCCCTAATTTGACTGTCATTTGATATAATTTGACCATATCTCATTATTACGACATCAATATCTCGGAATTACGAGAAAAGATGTCATAATTATGAGAAAAGTTAAGGACAGTCATCGCTGACATAGGCCTACACTACAGGAAAAGTGGACAATGACTGCGCTATCGGATTTGATATGCATTTATTTCCTTTTATGAGGCACTGGGAAATACTGAGTTTACTTAATATGGATGGCATTAATATTGTAATAAAAATGTGAGACGGAGAATAATGAACTGGAATCATTTGACTTTGAAAAAATTGTGTCTTTATTTAGAATTTAAGATCTTCTAAAATGAGTTCAAAGTGTAAACCATAGACATCCAGGACTAGCTCAGACAACGTTTCTTCCTCCAGGACTCCACTGCACACCGTCAGTACAATTGTAAAACACATGTTGTAACACAGCACACCACTGCAACCCGGAAGGACCACTACACGATCCGGTGTAAACCCATACACAGCAAAACACCACAAAGGGAGCAAAGAATCTGCCTTTAACTAGTCTGGTGCTTCTGCAAAGGAGAGAAAGCTGGTCTCTCTGCCTTTTACAGGAACAGTTCCCCTGCTTTCCTATTTTCACCACGGGCAGAGCTAGTTGTTACGTTTCAAATTTGGTGGGAGTTTGATGGATTAGTCTCATCAGCCTTATGACTGAGATCCTGTCTGCCCAGGGATAAAAGCGGGAGATCAAGTTTTAACCAGATGCAATGGGATAAGTTTATCTTAGCGACAAAAAAGCTAATAAAGACTAGGCAGAGTGGCAAGGAAAGAGGATCAGATTCAACCTCAGGGGAATTAACTGTTAGATGTGAATGTCTCCCTTCCTTTTCCCAGCCCATATCTCTCCGTCTTATCCTTCAGCCTGTCTGTAGATGGGGGGAGCTTCAGATGTGTCCGAAATCATGACATAAGAAAATTTTATTTCTTTTGTTTCATGTTTCATTTTGGTTGTCTCTTTGGTTGTCTTCGTACTTTGCAGCCAGAAAGTGTATTTTTGTACATTTTATTCTATTTCATGCATTTATATATATATATATATCTGACATTCTTCTGTATAAAAAGCTGTGTTAGTTTTTGTAATAATATTAAAGTGAGCTGCATAGCTTCAGCACTGTAATTATAGCAGCATGTCGATGTTCAGCAACAAAAGACCAGAACATAGGCTTTGACTTCAGCTTTCCTCTGTTTTGTTAATCAAACAGAAATCCAAACACTCTTTTCTGGTTGGTAATGAAGCTGCATTGAACAAAAACACCACTTTTATGACAGGGTTATGCATGTGAATCATAAGCAGGGACATCACTACTCTCCTTTGTATGTCTTCACAGAACCGGCTGAACTCTGTACTGTTACTTTCTTTCTTTCGTAGCTTCAGTTTCCACATTGCCATTGACCTGTACTGTACATACTGCCCTGTTAATTAAACCTTTAGGGACTTGTTAAGTTGTTTTATAAGGGTGTTAACATATTGGTTTGTTTTGCAAGGAAGCATCAGAGCATCTGATTTGCCAAGTACAGTGCAACAATTTTTGTGAGTTTTTCTAAATGTTGTTTTGCGGTAAGCATTCAATTTCCCCTCAGTTCTCAGCTCTTCTCTACACTCCCCCTTTATGGTTATGCTTTATCTATGATGGCATAATGGTTAATTCATTCTAAAGCAAGCTCCCTGCAATATATCTGACAGCTGAGAAATGTCATTACAGGCCATAATGAAGAATGAAATCAGTTATACCATCACCACACGCCCAAAATTGAATTAGCACCTCTGAAGGTCAGTTCAAATGCTTTCCCCATCATGTTTTCGTGTGAGCACAATGTTTGGTTGTAAATTTATTTCCACTTTAATTTTGCAAGAGGAATCTAGCACAACAAAAGTTGCCCCTGTGTAGAAACATATGCAAAAGAATTGCAATTAGTGATAAAGTGCTAAATGCACAACTTATGAATAGCTGGAGAGAAGCAGCGCGTTAACAAAGGCAACTGATAAGACATTGAGATTGAAATGAGGTGTGGAGAAAAGCCTTTTTATCATCCAATGCCATACCTTCGCACAATGTACAATTAGAGCGCATACTCTGGAGTGAGACACAGCCAAAGTGTGGCATCAATTTGCAGATCATTTAGTCTTTTCACTTCCTTTCGGCCTCGGTTAAAACAGCAGGAATCAAAAGCTGGATAAAGATGAAAATAGAGCATGACAGGAAAAAAGTAATGCAAATGACTTTTGTTATTGCGTGTGATTTTTATTTGAATTGTAAGTGATCATTCTGCCTTTTAGTTACAGCTGTCAGCCCTCATTAATGTGCATTATAAATTGCATCAAAGTGCATAAGGCTGGGTGTGATTAATTTATACAGTTTTTTTTTCTTCTTTTTTTGTACGTAGGAGGGAATTGCAGGTGCCAGAGACTGTAATGACTTGGTTTGGGTGGCACAGCTACACTTGAATCTTGTTTTTCAATAAGGGTTGAGTCTTTCACCTTACGTTTATCTCTACAGACACAACAGTTGCAAGGTCCAAAACACCTGAACAAGATCACTCTATTATCTGTGATGACAATCAGTTATGCCCTGATCTGTTTCTCACTTTAACCTCCTGCCATCTTCAATTAACGTGTGCAACTGCAATATGGAGGATGAATTCGGCTCGAAAGTGATTATTTACTCCATGATAATTTCAGTTACGTTCTCCTTTTTTGCTGAATTGAATAAACATAGAATGGCTTATTAGGTACTCAGAATTCGAACAATGAATACATATGAAAATTAAAAATATAAGTGTAATTTAATACCTTTGAATTAAGCTCCTTTATTCCCTCCTCTAAAAGATCAATCGACATGGAAAACATCATCTTTAGTAGACACTTTAGATGAGTTATATCCAAGCATTTTGTCACATATGGCAAAAGTCAAGTTGTCAAGTTGAAACTACTCATGGGACACAAAATGTTTTATTCAATTAAAAATATTCGATTGTCTTCACCTACTCAGCACTGAGCTAAACGTGTACTTTCCTAACAGCGTAGTCTTTCAGACAAGTTTTGATTTTGCAGATCAATAAATCATTGTAAATCCCAACCATAAAATGTTTTTTGAACTTTTGCATTGTTAAAAATCTGTAAAGTTAGGTTTTTATGGTCAAATTTTATATTTTCCATTTAGTGTTTTTTTTTGTTTTTGTTTGTTTGTTGGTTTGTTTGTTTTGTTTTTTGGTAAATATTTAATTTGCAAATCATCATCATCATCTTGAATTTAGGAAGATTTTAATTTTCTGGGAAAAATCTATTAAAAACATAACAAAACTGTTTATCCACATTAGCTTCATAACATGCAGTGATATGTTTGCAGGAAAGTGTAAATTGATTACCTGAGTAACAGTAAAAATTATTAAAATGATTCATTTAATAATGTAAATTATTTGTTTAAAAGGAAAGTTTAAAATCATGCATAAAAAACACCAATTTTGTTAAGGGTTAAAATACCATTATTTGTTAAAATACCAAATTCATAGGTTATATTTTTTATGGGTTTTAAGTGGTTTCACAGTACTGCTGTCTCAGATATGTTAAAAGGACCTGGATCAGTTAGTAATTGCTCAAGTCTCCATTTACTACCTGGAGTTTTGTGATATTTCTCCTTATTCTAGTAAGTGCTCTCGTTGAGGAAAAATCTCCAATCACTCTTGTGATTATTTATTCAAATTTCTCATGTATGTTCAGAATGGTATGTTTGTTACAGTTGTTGTATGCTAACTCTAATGTGAGTGTGAGCACTGTAAGCATTTTTCCCCTTATCATGTCCAGCTTCATTGCAAGCAGAAAGGTGCTCTGGCTGCTGTAGCAAAACATATTTGCTTTACCAAGGGATGCTTTATACATATAAATGGTCCCTTGACGCCCAACGATAGATGATTTATTTTATTGTTGTTATGGTATTATGTATAAACGGATGCCAAACAAGACAGAGGAGGAAGGAAAGAGGAATAACAAGGACAGAGTAAGAGAAACAGAGAAAGGACAGATCCAAAAAGAAAGCACATAGACAAAAATTACAGAAACAGACAACCAGCTGCGACAAAAGGAAACCTCTTATGACCACCATGGGGAAACCATAGGGAAAGAAAACCAGGAACACCGGCACAGAGACAAAACTGACGAAAAACAAACACTGCAAGCATTTTTAGTACGTTTTTTTGGAAGTTGACTAAAAGGATTGTTCAGCAATGCCTCCATGTAACTGGTGTGTTTTTGTTAAATACCAGAACTCTTATCAGAGTCTTATATGCACCATTGAAAATGTATTTTGTATAATCACTCATTCAATGTTTGTTAGATTGCTTCTTTAGTAACTTTTATGTGGACTTTGTGATGTCACACAGTAGTACAAATACAATACAGTTTAAATTTTAAGAAAATTATCTACCACATTTTTCGGCCTATAAATCGCTCCGGAATGTAAGTCACAGCAGTCAAAAAAAATGCGTCATAAAGACAAAAAAACATATAGAAGTCACACCGGACTATACGTATTCATTTAGAAATGTATTTCACACAATCCAAGACTAAAAACTGACATTTAATCTGGTAAACCAGTTTATTAAATTACGCAGCTGCATCCACAAATTAATAATAATAATAATAATAAATTAGCATAATTAGCCAGCGACTTCATCCAGGACTATAAATCGTAGGAAAGGCCAACCTATGAGAAAAAGTGTCACTTATAGTCCGAAAAATATGGTATTTAAATCATATGCTGTATTGATAAGAATTGGCCATGTGTCCTACTACAGCTTGTTTGTTTGCAGAAACATGTACATATGTATTTTGTAATATTTTGTAGTCAGAATAATCTTATATCTTGCCTTTGAGGAACAATCTCTCATGATAATTTCTTGACATTTCTCAGTACCTCTACACCGGGGGTTACACTGTTGCCACAAATCTGTACCATGAATTGCAGTTGGGGCCTTAAATGGCCTCTGAGGTGCACCTTGACCCCTGCCGTAGAGACTTATGTAAGCTTTGTTGTGATGGATTCAAATGTTTAATGATGGATTGCAAAATTTGTTGCACCTTATTTCTAAAATTGTTGTGATATTAACGTAACCCAATATTAAATTCAAAAAACGTTAATCGCTACTCAGTGGACTTCCACTGAGGTGTTGATCACTGAACGCGTTTGTAATCAAAATTGAGTTTGTTTTTTGTGTGCTATGGAGCATTTTGTACAAATGATGCACCAATTCATGTCAGCCTTGGAGACATTGCAATCTTGCTATGTTGTTGTTGTTTTTTTCTGGGGTTTTTTTGGTGGGGGGGTGTGTTTGTTTTGCTTTGTTGTATTCTATCTTCAGAATACATTTCTTAGTGTTAATGCTCAGAGAACCGCTCAGCTGTTCAACCTCCAACTCCCGACACTATTTCTGTACATCCTCCCATGTTCATTTTCACAGAAAGCCATTGTTGTATTTCAGACATCTTCAATGGTTTTACGTAGCTGTGAAAAAGTTTAGCTTTTTTTTTTTTTTTTGCATGCTTGTCCCACTTTGGTGTTTAAGAGTATCAAACAAATTTAATATTACTCCAAGACAAGGCAAGTAGACACAAAATCCTTTTTTAGATGAAGGTTTTTATTATTAAGAGGAAAAATGAATGCCTTTGTCTTGTTAAAACATAACTGTTGTTTATCACACCTGAGTTCACATTCTCTAGCCACACCCAGGTCTGATTACTGCCACACCTGTTCTCAGTCGAGAACACAACCCACTGAAGAGGTCACAAAAGACCCCACAGCAACATCCAAAGAACTGCAGGCCTCACTTGCATTAGTTAAGGTGAGAGGTCATGCCTCCACCGTAGGAAAGACTGGGTATAAATGACCTGCATTGTATTTTTGGGAAAATATTTTATGGACTGACGAGACAAAAGCTGAACTTTTCCGAAGGTGTGTATGAAAGTAAAAATGCATTTCAGAAAAGCAGCATAATAGCAAAAGTAAAACATGGTGGAGGCAGTGTGATAATCTGGGGCTATTTTGCTGCTGCAGGACCTGGAGGACCTGCTGCAATAAATGGACCCATGAATTCTGCTGTTGACCAAAGAATCCTGAAGGAGAACGTCCGGCCATCTGTTCGTGACCTCAAGCTGAAATGAATTTCGGTTCTGCAGCAGGAAAATTATCCTAAACACACCAACAAGTCCACCTCTGAATGACTGAAGAAAAACAAAATGAAGACTTTGGAGTACTCTAGTCAATGTCCTGACCTAAATCCTATCGAGATGCCATGGCATGACCTTGAAAAGGCCGTTCATGCTGGAAAACCCTCCTATGAGGCAGAATTAAAACATTTGTGCAAAGATGAGTGGGCCTAAATTCCTCCAAACACTGGAAAAGATTCATTGCAGGTTATCACAAGCACTTGATTGCAGTTGTTGCTGCTAAGGGCAGCTAAACCAATCATTGGGTTGAAGGGGCAATAATTTTTTCACACATAACAAAAACTTTCATTTAAAAAAACTGCATTTTGTGTTTATTTGTGTTGTCTTTGACTAATATTTAAATTTGTTTGGTGTTATGAAACACTTCATTTTGACAGACATGCAAATAAATAAGACCTCAAGAAGGGGACAAATGGATTTTCACATCACTGTATTTAACTAAATTAAATATTGCACCAAAAAAAGCAAATAAATGTAACTTGCAAACCCACATACAGCCATTCTCAAGCCAAATTCTTTATTTCAGGCTTTTCACAGTTATTTCAACACAATGCAACTATTTCTACCTCAAAACCAAAAACAGTGTATCTCAGTTTTTAATTGATTCCATACCAAGTGAAATGCTTGCTGCACAAATAGGCTGATGGTGTTCTGTAACAAGATTCCACATAAACACATAATGGAGCTAAATGCGGAAATTCAGACTGAAGAAACTCATTGCTTACCTCCATCAATCAGGGACTCATTCGCCTCCGACGCAAGCCAATCAGCTTTGAACTGCTCCTCCTCGAAGCCAATCAGTGTCCTGGATCCGTCTTAAAAGAACTTTAAATCCAGCTCAACTTCTACCCAGCAAGCAAGCAGTCGCGTGCGATGTCTGATCTTCTCCACCATCATAGCAGCTCCATCTGGCTTTCCTATGTGCTCCTACAACCTTGTTCCTATTAGAGTGTAATTCCTCCTGGACTCTACAGAATTCCCTGTCATATCTCAATCGGTCCGGCAAAAGACCGCCATGTTGAGCCTGGTTCTGCCAGAGGTTTCTTCCCAAAGGGGAGTTTTTCCTCTCCACAGTCGCTTCAAGCTTGTTCATCATGGACAGTCATGCAAACCTGTGTTTATCAAATTGGACATCTAGCTCAAACAGATCATCATATGGATTGAACAAACTTCTTCTATCTCCACTCACCACCAGTTTCAGGCCTGGGGGATCATTCGTATTCTCATACACCTGCTTATGCATATTGAAGTATAATTCAGCGTGAATGTTTCCTGCCGAGGTCTGAGCGCCAAAGTCTTAAAATATTGTATCAATAAATTCTTCTAATTGTCTCTTCTTTCTGTGTGAGTTTTTCAGATTGAAACAAGTAATTACATCAAGTTTAGTTTCAGTGGCAGTAGAACAATTTAATCGGAGTCAATACATTTCAATTGATCTTGGTTATCAAGTTCAGTTTATTATTGAAACTATATAAAAACGTTTTCTTCTAAGGAAACCCAGCAGATTGCATCAAGTCAGTGACTTGCAACATTCACTCCTCCTGGATGAGCATGTGCAGTGGAAAGTTGGTTGCATTGCGTCATTAACTTTGTAGCGATCCATTTTATTGAGCATGCATATAGCGACAGTGGAGAGGGAAACTCCCCCTCAACAGGAAAAAACCTGCAGCACAACCAGGCTCAGTGTGAGCTAGGCTGGTCAGCCAGATTGACTTGCTCTATGTATATTCAGTATACAGCATGTTGGTCTGGACAGGCTCAGACCAGGCCCGTATTAAGACAATGTGGTGCCCCTGGGCACTATACCTCAAAGCCCCCCCCCCCCCCCCCTTACCTGTGCTGTCCTCCGGTCAAAAACATCAGACATAATCAAGGGGATTTCTGTAATGTAATTTACTATTTACTAACTTACACAACTACATGTAGGCATATGAGCAGTGAGCAATATTCAAATATCTCATTTTAAAATGTTGAAATCAAAAAGCACAGCTTTTGATGTCTGTTCATTTTGGATAAAATTTCTGTAGCGTTAAAAAAGACGATACATTTGCACGTACTTGTGGACCAGCTCAACTATGACAGATTGGGGAGGGGGAGTGATAGATCATGTAGCCTAATCTTGATTTATTTATCATTTATTATTATTGTGACATCAGTGTTCACAAAACGAATAATGCATGGTCTTTCAACAATTTTAAGTAAATAATATAACAATTTATGAAAAATATATTTTTAAAGCACGTGTCATGTGGTGCCCCCCCATGGTTGGTGCCCCTGGGCACTGGCCCACTGGCCCTTATGGATAATCCGGCCCTGGCTCAGACTCATTGGTCTAAAACTTACCGGACCACAGCTTGGGAGGCAGGAGTTTACGATGCGTCACTCTTTACCCATAATGCAGCAGCGCTTTGCTGTAACCATAGACCAGTCAGCGCTACATCCGGGTTACGCTGGTAGGCAAAAACAGGACTGTTCTCACCAAACACCGTGACAAAACGGGTGAATTAGAGCGTGCTTTTAGTTAGTTTATTTTCGAAATATAAACAATGCCTACGACTTGTTGTGCTCCCGGTTGCACACAGAAGCATTCCAAATCGTCGGATGTACGTTTCTTTCGTTTATCGAAGGACGAAGAAAGACGAAAGAAATGGATAATTTCAATGAAAAGGATGCAGGCAGACTGTGGGAGCCATCATACCACGACAGAATTTGCAGTCTACACTTCATCTCTGGTAAATACAACTTAATTTTGCACTGGTCATTGTTCTACTTCAATAATTATACAAATAAAAAAATAGGATATATACTTAAGTCAAGACGTAAACGTTCATTTCGTAATAATATACGTACATGTACAATGTATGAAAACCCTCTGGCATGAGTCTGTGAAAAGGATTAATAAAACAAAAACACCAAAATAATCCTTTGTGAACAATGTTTTTTTTAACCTACCGGTGGCGGGTCTTCCTCTCTGCTGAGGCGCTGTCTGTGTCCGACTCCGCTTTCGTATGTTACACAAACATGTCTGAACATCCATCCATCCATCCATTTTCTGACCCGCTTAATCCCTCATGGGGTCGCTGGGGTTGCTGGTGCCTATGTCCCGATATAAAATAATTGTAGCCATCCAGTGGTTTCATGGCTTTCATGCTCTTTCGTCTGTACTGGCCTGCGTGTTTATAAGGCAACTGTATATGTTGCCGTACGGAACACTTGGCCAGCATTTCACAGACTCGCTCCGTCCCTTCAGGCTTTTGCTGTGTGGATCTGGCAATCTGATACCATCAACCATCAACCTTTTGCCTACCAGTCCGGCGCGCATGCGCGGAAAACCCGGATCAAAACAATAACAATGAACTGGTCTATAGCAGTCAGGATGGCAGCCGCAACTGAGCAATGTTTTAATAATGCCCTTTGTTATGTCCTGATTGAGCTGGATATATCTTTAAAACCTCAATAACTGGCTGCTGTAACAGCTAAAAAAGGGTGTGTTGCTTATCATTTGCCTCACATCCACAGTTATCTGATTGGTTCTTTCCTGTTTCTGCTGACCCTGTTAGTCCTGCCTTTGAAATCGGGCTCTACCGGTGACGTTCCTCACTGATATGCCGTGTTTACGGCGTAAATCAGTCTGGCTGGTTAGGCTAAGTGTGAGCAGCCATCTGCCACGACTGATTTGAAAAGACAGCATACACAAAAAGAAAAAAATAGAACTGATATTTAAAAAAGTAAAAAGATAAAATGATGGTACCTCCCTTCATAACCCCATCAAGGAGAAAAGCACGTATAAGCAGATAAGTTCTAAACCAGTTTTCAAGTCTAGAGGATAAAAGAAAGCACAAAGTTGGCTGCAGTCAAAGCTTAGCCTGTTGGCTACTGTATGTCTAGGAGAAAGACAGAGTTAAAAACTGAAAGACAGGTTCAAGTGTAGAGAAAGTGAGCATGAAGTTGATTGGCATCTAAAGGATGATGTATCATGATGATGTGTCAGCTCAGAACACCAGACCAGATGTCAGTTTTATTTAAATAAAGAACAGAGAATAAACATAAACTTAAAAATGGAAATAATGGCAAATAATGCAAAATCGAAGAGTAGTAGGGTAATGTAGCAGAGTGATGAAAAGTGGTTGTTATTTCATCCAGCAACCTAAATCAATAACAGCATATCTACAGCAATAGCTCAGGATAATCTAAGCCACTTTAAAGGTGCATAGCCACATTATTTGACTTTTTTTTATACATCAGTATAAAAAAAAGACCTCAAGAAGGGGACAAATGGATTTTCACATCACTGTATTTAACTAAATTAAATATTGCACCAAAAAAAGCAAATAAATGTGGGTGCGTACAAAGTTTTTTTTTTTTAAGATTATCAGGTCATGCAGGCGTATTAGTTGTTATTTTGGTGTTTTATGCTTTGTTTTTGCTCAATTTTATAGTAAATTAAGCCTTCCGTGTTTGTTTATAATAACAACAGAAGGATGTCACTGCGCATGTGCAGCAGGGGATAAAACAAGGAAGCCGCTCACAGCTATTAGCATCTCCCAGCGAAACAATTTAAAATGATCCAAGATCCAGTGGAAGTATATTCCAGGAGGGAAAAGACTGCAATGTCGCTGGGAATACTGTATGAACGTTGGTGGTCACTGGAGCGGATGCTAAACCAGCCAATTGCTCAGATGTGACCGCGGTGTTGATTGACGCGAGTAAATGTTTTGATATGAGGCTCTTAAAGTTACTGTAGATCAGTTTATTTAATTAATAACGGTTGGTCTTCTATCACGCTGAGCTGCCACTTTACTGCAAGGCATTGCAGAGCATCAGGCTCAGTCTGGCATTATTTACAAATGATTTATTAATTAAGCAAACTGGGATTATGATAGTTCTGCGATACTGCCGGTAGATGGCGCCACATCTGTTTATATCTGCTCATCGCACCCGTTGTGGGGCTATATTTGGCCTCAAAAAGGACCATCAAAACACAATTAGGATGGACGCTTGGTATAGATGACCTTATTTTATCATGATCAAACCGTTTTTGTGGCTATATACCTTTAAAATAAGCTTTTATTGGGGTGAGATGGCACAGGGGTAGTAAGCACGATCCATATAAGGAGGCCTTAGTCCTTGTTGACCCAGGTTCAATTCCAGCCTGAGGTTGTTTACCGAATGTCTTCCCCCCTCTCTCAAACCCCTTTCCTTTCAGCCTACTTTGTAAAAACAATAAACCACTAGTGCCATATTTTTTTTTTTTTTTAAAAAGAGCTTTATCAAAAAGAAAAGATTTAGATGAAAAATTGTGCCCGTATCAGGCAATCATTTGTCAAGAAGTGTAATACAAGGCAACTGATATCTTAGTCAAAACAAAGAAATGGCATAAATTTAATTCCCAGATGGGTTTTTTTTCACTATTTACAGCATGAGAACAGTCTTCTGTTTCAAATCTTTTATCTTTTCTTTTCTACACATTTAAATACTATAAGTAATCACAAAAATTATATCTTAAAAGTATATCTTATACATCCATCCATCCATTTTCTGAGTCGCTTATCCCTCATGGGGTCGCGAGGGGTGCTGGTGCCGAGAGGCGGGGTACACCCTGGACAGGTCGCCAGTCTGTCGCAGGGCAACACAGAGACAGACAGGACAAACAACTGTATATCTTATACAGTGACATTTATTAAGATATGTTAGTCTGAGGTTGGACATTTCTGAGATCTGACTCTGATGAAATTCATAAAAAATATGTTAAACAATAACTAAGCTTCGTAAGAGAAAAACATTATAGGGGGGTTTAGAAAAATGTTACAGTGGACATATACTAGATGCTGTAATTCAATGTCTGTTCTGTCTGTTTTTTGCAAATGGTCCTTTAATAAATATTTTGCCTTTGATATCCTAGTTTTCATCTGGCAGACCTGCATAAAGGGAGGGCTAGTGAAAAAGAGCAGTCTCCTGGCTTTAATGAGAAGGTCATAGCTCTCTAATTATTATAGGTGGCTCAGTAGCTTTCTTCAAAAGACCCCAGCAGAGCACCAGTTTCAGACAATATTCAGAAACAGTTATATTCCAGCATGTGTGTAAACAAGCATGAACCTCAACATACAAAATCAGTTAGTAATGCACATTTTAAATATTTACTATAAATGAAATGTAGATACACGCAAAGACACACAAATCTTCAGATATACAGCCCTTCGTGCTAAAGAGTACATCAAGGTCAATTTTATTTAAACAAAACAGCTTTTTTACAGTATTTAATCTATCTGTGCATTAAAAGGCACACCTGAGAACATTTTAGATTTTCTGTCCAATCATGTATGACAAATAAACAGAAAATACAGATATTTATAGCCACTACACTGAAGGTAAAGTTCACTCAGATCTGCAGTTTAACATTGTTTTATTTCCTGACAGATGCAGTAAATGAAACGTCATGGTCTTGCATACGTCATAGGTACTGTGGTACACGGTGAACATAATCCCACCTTCAGAAGACCTCTGATCACTCTGGAGTAGTTGACTCAGAGACAGTGATGAGGGGGAATACAGGGATGTGGTAGACAACTGTGTCCAGGATCATCTCCAACTCACAGTGACAAAGACAAAGGAAATGGTTGTGCACATGATGCAGAGCAGATCATCCTCTTTTATTAGTGGAGTCTGTGTGGAGACAGTGGATGACTATAACTACCTCGACATTCAAACTGACAGTAAACACAAGGGACTATACTTTCTGATGGTGGCATGAAAGAGGAAGATGCTATCCAGGCTGACAACTGCAGCATCCAATCATCCATATGATGTTCTGGTGGATCATAGAAGTTTGTTGAGCAAATGACTGATTCCATCGCATTGCTCGACAGATCACCAAAGAAACTCATTCCTGCCTATGGCAATCAAATAGTAAAACTGTCACTTTTTATAATGTAATTTTTGTACATTAGAAACTTAAGATGGGTACAGGGGTCTGCAACTCCAGGCCTTAAAGCCTCTCTCCTGTAACATTTGGATGAATCCCTGATCAAACACACCTAAATCAAACAACAAAAAGGTAATTCAGCCTTCTGATTCAGGTGTGTTGGAGCAGGGATGCATCCAAAAGTTGCTGGACAGTGGCTTTCAAGGACCGGAGCTGCAGATCCCTGAGATTGGATAAAGAGATTTCTATTTGAACTTTTAATTTAATCTTACTGAAACACATTTTTCTCTTTATTTTTTTTAGTTGTATAAAGACATTCCTTGAAGAAGAAGTGAGAAGGTCCTGGGTTTGCATGTTCACCCCGTGCATGCATGAGTTCTCTTTGGGTACTACAACTTCCTCCCACAGTCCAAAAACATAACTGTTGAGGTAATTTGTAACTTTAAATTGCCCTTAGGACAGAGTGTGTGCACGCATGGTTGCTTCTCCTGTGTCTCCGTGTTGCCTTGTGATGCACTTGCGATCTCTCCCGCAGCCCAGCACAGACAGCATGTGGAGTTTAATATAACTAAATCACCAAAATGGAGTGCTAACCTATCCAATGTGTCTGTCTCTTGCTAAAGGATCCGCTGGAGTTAGGCAACGGCTCCCCTGTGGCCTGCTAGGACAACCAAGTACAGACGATGGATGGATGGATAATTAAGTCATAATGTGCAACAAGAAGAAAAAAAATGGAAATAAATTATTGTTGACATATTTTACACTTAGTAGCCCTAAATTAAAAGAGCAGATTGTGCCATTTAAATCAGAGAAATAAAGTGTTAATTTTTTTAAATTGTTATTAAAAGATATTAGGGGAACATAGTAAAGATGGTGGAAATGGATAGCATATGGACTGGTTCTCAACCTCACAGTGGCTCCCTAGTAAATTGCTTGTGGATTAATCTAATTAGGAAGCCCACAGTCTGACTCAGTGCTGTCACTGAAGCTAACACATGGAGTCAAGTCTTGAGAAAAAGGATCCATAATAAGCTTTGAGATTTTGGAAGACACAAGCATTTAATTAAGAAACACTGGGTAAGATACAAAACAAGTAAATGATGAACAGATTATCAGAAAACCCAAGAATAAGCCCAATACTTTGATTTGGTCTTTAGATGTGAACAATAATGGCAACGGGGGGCATTTTTAAAGGTAGGCATTTATCCATTTGGACAGCAAGAGAACTTTTATTGGTATCTAGTAGATTACACAGGAGATTTTCTTTTGACATTTCAACTTAAAAACATACAACCTTCAGCTCAGACGTACAGTCATAATGTAAGACATCACCATCAATTTTCCACTCTACTTCAGACTACTTTAACAGGTCCTTGTGGAGAGTACAGTAGATACAGTCGGGGGGAGGGGGGGGGTGAAAAACGTCTTTTCTTCATCTGCTTCTGCCTTGCTTCTCCTCTTGCCTTATCAATCGACCATCCATCCGGCGTGTGTGTGACCTCTAATGGATTTCGCATGACAACAGGCCAAGGCCCTGACAAGAGTACAGGTCCTCTCTAACTTGACAACCATTAGTCTGCGATGAGCCATAAGGGGGGGGGGGGGGGGGAGAAGGAGGAAGAGGGTCTCTCAGTGTCCTGAAACTGATGTGTCGTGCTCTGAGCCATCTCCCCCGGGCCAGGCGCAGATGTATCCACTTTGACAAGCGTCTCGCTGCTTTCTCTGTGTCCCGACGAGCCTATTATCATGAGGTCCCGCGAACGTCGCACACTCTGGGAAGTGGCACATAAAAGAATGATCAGGCAAAGCTTTCAGACAGAAGTTGTTCACGCAGCGAGGCTCTTTGTTGAACAAAATGGAAATGCAGCGACAAGAGGTGCACTTGTTGAGCGTCCTCGTGGAGACACAAGCACTCACGCTTTGCATTATATACCTTATTATTTATATGCGGCTGTCAGCTAATAATGCATTGGGTCTCTCACCAGAGCACTTTATGCCAGCTTTTGAAAGTCAAGACAAGAGGCCTCTGCAGTTTTTTATCTCACCAGGATGTTGTCTTGGCAAGCCATCCCTGATGCAATTCAACCGCGCTGAAATGACAGGAGAGCAGTGATCTTTTTCTTTATTCCCTGATGCCTTTGACTTGTGCCTTTGTTCTGCTTAGGACATCCACTTCGAATAAAATTAAGGATAAAAACACACGACTCATGCCTCTCAGGTTGTCCAACAAAATACAATTTCAAAATACAGCAAAACTTCTAGCTCATCCTGCATCGACAAGAAATCTATCCATGTATGTATTAATATTCCCATCAATAATGACTGCCAGTGTCGTGATTGCCCTAAAAGGGTTAACCGCATTGTTCGCTTATCATGAGATAGTGACATTTTTTTCTGCAAGAGCGAGCCCTGATTAGAGGGTGAGTTCTAATGACAACTAATTAGCCAACCTCTTTAGCCTTGGCATAATGATCAAACGAGCTGTCATTGGGTACCTGATACAATGATCCTCTCACTCTTGATATGATATTTTATTCCTCTGCAATTACGCGGCCCCCACTGCACCACATGTGTTTATTGCCTCGAGCACACATGTCAAATTAAAGAGCAGGTTATGCACCTGATATTTAATTATTGCCTGCTGCACCACCACGCACAATGGGAAAATGTCAAAGGCGGCAATCTACAGTACTTCAAGCAGAAATCGGCACGCTGCGATCAGGCACACACGCGGACAAACAGGAATTTGAATACTGAATATGGATGGGAGCATTTTGTGGCTTGTCTATACTCAGCTTGGTTCTCTGTGCCTCCCTTTGTCACTACAAAAATAAAAATAAGGGAGCATAGGACTATTGTTGATATAGAGACAAATCATTTAAAAATATTATGTGAAAATAGTCTTTTGTGCACATTCTTTTTCGCAGTTTTACTTTATTTTTAGAATTATTTTTAATAGAAACATTAAAGTTTAACTGGTCCATATCAGCAACAAGAAACTAAATTCTTGGAACTTTCTTTACTGAGTTAAAATAAGCACAGTGTTCCTGTATAAATTAAAAGAGTAGGCTTTTTTTCTGCTTAAACAGCAGAGATGTGCATTTCATTTATCTATATAAGCTGAATGGAGAACAGAGGCATAAACATATTCTGGAGACTGAGCACAGCTCCGTGTGGTTATAATGAATGTCGTCGTGGCGGGTATAAAGGCTGCATTTCTATGGATAATTCAATTATTTTGCAAACCATAAAAGTTTAATTATTCTTGAATAGTCTTTGAGATAATTTCTGGGTCTTTGTCTTTTCCTCAGTCCCCTGACAAATTTATAGCTTCGCAAAATGGGATCCTGATTATTCTGCTGCATCTAGCCCACTGTTTATCCCATTTTTTCTCTCCATGAACTGATATAGCTTCTTTTTAATTGACTTATTCTTCACATTTATTCAAATGCAATGCTGTGGACATGCTCTAAGTGGTTAATTCTTTCCGTTTCCTTCCTCAGAAAGGGCCAAGTGCTGTTGCATTGATGAAAAAAATGTGTTGGTCTCCTAATTACACTCTTCTTGAAAACAGATTGTCATCTTGGCAGTGTTTCACCTCTCACTGTCTGGCTTATTTCTTCTTATTTCTTCTTCTCTGCTTTGTGCACATCCAACAGTATTTCATGTCCTCCTCGGTGTATGTTAAACGGCCAAGTCACGCTGTTAGAAAACAAGAAGCAAATGTTATTAAATAGGCAGTGCACAGAAATCCTGTAGGATATTAAAGTTTGGATCCAAGTCTGCTAAATAACATTTGGTATTTTAAACACTTCACTTTTTAAGAAGACTACATTATGTCTTAAGAGCAATTTTATTTAGCTTCCAGATGGCTGTCTTGATGTATGTTTAGATGCGGATGGCAACGCCGGATTTGTCTGTTTCATGGAGTAAGTGGTTTTATGAATAAAGTTGATTAATTGCCACGGCTCTGATCAATTAGCGAGGTGACATCCCTGGAATGATTGACTTAAACGTCCCCTCATGGGTAATTGTCAGATGCAATAAATCATACTGAAATATGAAGTCCATGTTCAGGTCCTGCCCCGCAAATTTTGTGATTTACTGTATTGGCCACCATGACTTCCTTCATATTTATTGCTGGCTGCAGTTCAGGAAGGGTTGTGGAAAAAGGCCAAATGACAGAAAAAAGAAGCCTTTGATTTGGATTAAAAAAGAAAAAGGAAATCAAAGTGAAACACCTACATCCTGGAGCCAATTTAATGTTGATTACCAGGTTTCGTGACAGATGCCATTCTGATGAACAATAATGACTTGCACATTAAGGGCCTGAGCATCTCTGTGGCAGACCAGCTCTGGGAGGCATCACTTAATGCTGGAATACACGCTGCCCTGACTGGGAGCCCACTGGCTGATCTTACTGCTCCCTGGTGGATGCCATGTTTTCCACAGCACCTGCTCTGCTGCATGGTTTGTGACAAATGTTGATAGATGTTGCAAGTTTGTGCAGATAATTGATTGTTTAGGCCAGGGAAATTGCCATATGTTAATTAACTATACAGACAACATGTTTTATTTGTGTGAGTCTAACGTGTGAGACAATCCGCTATCCTATGGGGCTCAACTTGTTTTAGAATTAGGGAGTGATATTGGGGAGTGCGGTATACAATTTACCGTAGAGTAGAGACGTTACAAGTTGCATTTCACAGGGAAAAAAAATTAACAAAATGGATACTCTCTTAATTAACAATTACTATTTTGTAAAACGTGCTCCAGAGCATAAATGCTTTACATAGAAAGAAAGATGGGATTTGACCGACTCCTCTGTAGGAAGGCAAGTGTTGCAGCGGGCACCTGTTCAGACGTTGCAAAGAAGGAATGTAGACCAGAAAAGCTTCTCTCATTGTGCCCCAGATGCCAGTATAACACAGATGTTGTGTGGCTGCTGCAAAACCACAACCACAACATATGGTAATTGCTGCAGAATTATTTTCTGGCCAGCTCCCTGACCTGGGCCTGATAAAAGCGACAAAGTAAGATACTCACGCTATGCAGAATGAACACCTGCCAAATGTAAACACATGAAATGTCAGCGCTGTGAATGACGGGCCACCAGGTAAAGCTATTTAGGCCTCGTGATGGCCAAATCAATCTATGAGGCTACAGGTGAATGAATTCACAGATGTTTGCATTCTTTGCGAAGCTGATTGTTAGTGACACTCTGCGTGCTTGACTGAACATCCTCCTGTGCCTCCATAGATATAATGTTAGCTTTTAGAATGCAGATATAGATAAAACAAATCCTCGTTATAAGTAATGTGCAGTTACAGGACAAATAGTCAGGCTATAAAATCTGACGCAATGCAGTTTTTTTATGTTTCTTCTGCTGTGCAAATTGAATGACGTGTAGGGTATAAATTCTAGTGATAGACTAATCGGATCAATTTTCCCTTGATAAGCTCTAATTAGACAATGTGGGGACTGAGTGATGTGACTTACAATCAACTTACAAATTTAATGACTTTGAACTCAACGTCATGATGTCATAAAAGATTTGACCAGGACTTTCTGGCCAATGATACGTGACTTCACTTGGACTTGAACCCTTTGACTTGAAAAGACTTGATATCCTACACCAAACAGGAAGTGGGTCCCAAAGGATTAACACTCGGCACACAACCGTGCCAGGCGTGCCATCCAGCACACTGCGCACCCCGCTACGATTTGCCAATATTCCCCCCTTGTTGCTACAACAAGCACAAAGCCTCTACGTTACTGGTTTTCTGCTTTTCCTGTGCATCCTGTGATGACAGCAAAGACACTGACAGTGGTAGAGAGTTTGTGTCATCCCACCTTATCAGGGAGGTGTGTCCCAAGTTGAAAAAAAAACTGTGCATGTCATCACCCAAACATACTGATATGCAACATATGTTTGCCCTATAATACTAAAGAGCTTTCGGTGAGATTTTAAATCCAGACAGAATCAAGTGTCTCAGACCGATTCTTAATTGCAAGCTAGGCGAAAGTGATGGGCTGTATTGACCAAGTACGGGATGCCAGAGCTGCCATTAATGTGGGGCCATTGTGTTAGGTAATGGACTCAGCGCAAAATGTTTTAAGGCAAGAACCAACCATGAAGTATTCCCTGATGTCTAAATCAAACTGTCTTTTTTCTTAAAAAAAGAATAAAACAAAGCAAAGGAAAGAATGCAAGTTTCCCTTCATGTCAAGCAAGTGGGCCACCCACAAATGTATTATTGGCTTCTTTGCAAGTCCTCAGTTTTATAGTTAGGTTATTGTCACCATTATGCTCATTTTTTCACACCCAAAGATGCCAATTGCCTGTTTGGATTAAATGAATTGTTAATCAGATGATCAGATGATCATCAGATTAAATCAGGTAGGTGAATTCATTCATTTCTAGCCAACTTTTTTGTAAATTCTCATAGTCTCCACATATAACAAAAATACATTTTAATATAATGTTATTTACTTGCACAGATCACAAAGGGATTAAAAATAAATACATTTGAATTAGGAAAACTGTGGGCTGAAAACTAAAAGTACAGAGGCAACAACGTCTAGCCTTTTTTTGACACTTAAATATACACAAAGAATAATAAAGAAAAGCTAATAAAGAGATAACGTATGCTTAATGTTAGCTTAACAACTAAATTTTTCGCACTCGCTAGTGAAGTCATGGAGCCTGGAAAGTTACATGTTCTAATGTGTTCTTGGCAAATCTCTGTGCTTTGAGCCTGAACCACAAACAAAGTTACAGCATCCAAGCTGCTAGATAGCAGCGCAGCTGATGTACTTCATATAATATTTTGAAAGCAGGTTTGTACCGTTGCAGTTGGTTAACATGGAAATAATTGTATTTTTGTATGAAATAAAGGTACTTTTGTTTTATTTTATATTTTTGATCAGTTTGTTCATTGTTTACTAATTTTGCTGGATATTTTTGCCTTCTGGTGATATTTTCTGTAAAAAGAAGCAGCAACACTGATTTTCTTATGATTTTGAAGTTAATTTCCTCTTTCTGGTTGTTCTGGGAAACAAAAAAAAGACTTTTTGCGAAGATTATTACTCTGGTTAAATTCGGTTGACTTGTTTAAGAATGAATATTAAAAGTTTAGGGCTTCGACTCCGCTGGCGACTTGCATGCATAGACGTTGGACTCAACTTGTGACTTTCATGCCATTGCTTGGGATTTTGCTTGAGACTAAAGTAGAAAGACTTGAGAGTTAATTATGACTTGCAAAGCATTGACTCGGTCCCACCTCTGCTGATTAGTAATCTGCAGATTAAACACTGATTTATTTTTCTATTCAATAGCTTCATCAAATCTAGGAACTCTCACCTTTTTTGGTATATTTTCAACCTTGACGGATGTTTTTGAGTTTAACAAAACTCAGATGTAGGTTCAGGATACATGCTTACCTACGTAAATGGGGACGATCTTGTAATTTCTTCATTTTCATTTAAATCCAAACAGCTACTTGAATCTTAGAACCTGCAGCTCACATTTTACCTTTAATGTATTTTAGTCCTTAGGATCATTCCTTATGACTACCACCTTTTTACACAATTTGTGTTTCCTTCTCATTATAAAACATCAGTGATATGTGCTTTTTATACTTTACTGTTGGCTTTATTGATTTTTTTTAACCTTTAATTAAAATTTTTCACAATGAATGCAAGTGCATAGAGATGTGTTTGTGCCCTTCAAATACGGAAACCTGTCCACTCTGGAAACACTTTATCAGACTCACCTAAATTTAATTCAATTCAATTAAATTTTATTTATATAGCGGCAATTCATGAAACATGTCATCTCGAGGCACTTTACAAAGTCAAAATCAATCATATTATACAGATTGGTCAAAAATGTCCTATATAAGGGAACCAGTTGATTGCTTCAAAGTCCCGACAAGCAGCATTCACTCCTGGAGAAGCGTAGAGCATTTAAACATCAAGTAAAACATATCACATTTGTTTTATTTCATCAGGTCTTCCCAGTCAAACATCGGCAAAAACTGTTTAAATACACATGCAAGTGTGAGAGAATGAGAACCCAAAAACATACACCTAAAAAATATAAAAGTATTCCAAAAAGATTTAAAGAGAGTAGCACTGGGTTTCTACCCAGGAAATCGCTATCTAGTTGTATTTCTAAGCCGGCATCACTATCACTGAAATGTTTATTCTCAAGATGTCGTTGCCAGTATTCCTATGCATTCTCGTCTCAAACATAATGCTGCTTGCTTGTCAAATAGACTTATTTCCCATTCCTACTGAGGCACATCTAAAACATAGTTAGGGTTTTGTGAAGCATTCACCAATATCCAGGAGCTGCATTTTCTTGAACTGCAAAGCGTGACTTATGCCAGTCACCCAGATATTCTATCACTGAACTTCCTTAATTTTGAATGTTCAGACGTGGTTGTTTTGCTCTGGCTATTAGCTTTGCGGAGGGTGTGGAATGTGTTTCTGTTTCACAGTTGAATTCAGCCATTATTCATCCATAGCCCAGAACCAGTCAGTAGCGCTGGGGTTAGAAAATGAGTCCTGTACTCTGTTTCTTAAGTGAGTGTTTTTAGGAGAGGGTAAACACACATGCATGCATGCACTCACAGACACACACACACACACACACACACACACACACACACACACACACACACACAGACATGCATATCCTCAAAAGCATGGCACATCTATAGAGCCATTCAAGAAAATTGCATCAGGAGAAATGAGAAATCAGAAGTGTTCACTTCTGAGTTTTTGGCTCCACCATCTGGTCTTCATCGACACCGTGCTTAAATCCAATACTTCTTAGCAGTCGTCAGGATTATACCTTATATATCACAGGCAATCAGGAAAAAATACTAATTATATACTTGCACCAAACTTTTGTTGATGAAAATATAATCAATTAGAAAAACAATTACTGGTCTTCTCCTAGGCTACACAAGATTCCTCTTTTGAAACAATTAAAAGCCCACCGGTATGATCCTACCGATAGGCTGGAGAAAGGGCTGCTTGTCAGACATTGTTCTGTCTGCCATGTGCAAAAGGAGGAATATTTGTTCCTAATATGAAAAGAGGACATTAAAAGACGTTATAAGCTTTGGTTTCGCCTTCTTTTCTTCTGAAGTCTACATTTATTGATTGGTGGAAATTAGATTGGTGAAGAGAGGGTTTTCACACAGCAGGGGGTAGACTGGTAGAGGAAGGAGGGTGTCTCTCTTTAAAAAAAAAAAAGCTCATGCTATGGCAGCTGTTATTAACACTCTTCATTTGCTTTTGAAGACCGGCTGGGGGGGATCAGTTGTGGCAGGTTACAGACATGTGGTGTCTCCATTGCTTATTCTCCTCCTGATAATATCCTTAACATTTTTTTCCCACTCAGCTCTGAGTGTGTGTCACTTACAGGTCGGCTTTGTGTGTTTCTTTTTTTTTAAAGCATCTCAGATTAAGCAGGTTTTTGACAATTAACATTCCAACTGTCTTATCAGTTATAAATCAGATAGTTTACATGACTGCTTTATACAAAATGTAATCTGTATTGATTTGGCTTTATGATATAACTGCAAGACAACACTTAAATAATGAGAATATTTTCAATCCTGAAGTGACTTAAATTCCTTTAAAATCACAGCATTTTTTATTTAGTAACAGAGAAAATAATGGTGTAAATTATGACAAAGAGAAACTATTTTTCAAAAGGGTCAAATGGTAAAAATATGGCTTTAAATGGAACAAGAATCATTTGAATACATTTTGTAAGAATTTCAAATGCATGCCATTTCAGAATAATTTAGTTTTTTTAATTCTGCTAATCAGTTTGATAAATAAATAACTGTGGAGGACTCATTATTGACAGCCTGTCAGAGCCTTTGAGTGATATTTGGGACAAAATATGGTTGTATACTTAAATTTAAATCAGAGTGACAAATTAGAAACCCCTTAATTGTTCCTGTTAATAATTTCTTAAATTCTTTACTTGTTATTGGGTTTCTTTTGTTGTTGTTGTTTGTTTGTTTGTTTTTGTTGTTGTTTTTTTTGCTTCCCCAAGAGAATAATTTATTTTACACTGTATGTTGTCTTATACATTAAGCTCTCTCTGCAGGAGTTGAGTCGGAACAGCAGCTATGTTTTGATCTACAGGACACATGTTCGCTGGATCACAAAAATGTAAAGAAATCTCTGTTAAATCATAAACTGATGTTTTGTGAGGGTCCAGCAATGCACAAAGCATTTTTGGTTGTTTGTTTGTCTCAAAAGTTACTCACTCAACAAATATTGCAATGTTTAAATTTGCGAAAACTATTCAGGAGCCTGTCTCAACAATACTTTGAATATAAAACATATTTTTTTCATACAGTGATAAGGATTAAGTAATGCTTTTTATTCTTACCTATTATGATGACAAAAAAATCTCAGTAACCTTGTCTTCCACAATTGAAATTATAATACTTTAAAATCAATATGTGGCAGCACCTTTGTCACGTTAATAAAATTGCTTTGTGCATAAAACAGATGTAGGAAGATGAAAGTCTAAAATATAGGTTTCTCGAGTGAAAGTCAAGCTTGTTTGTTTCGAGGAGAATTCAGACACCAAAACATATTCCTGTTCTCTCTTCTCTCTGCACCACAGAGATGTTTCCACTGGTGAGAACAGGCAGAGTGGGTTGCTTTCCATTAGAGGAACATTGGGGAACTAACCATGCAGAAAGCAGCAAGCTTAAGGAAACCGTGTTTCTCTTTTAAATGGAAAGGCAGTAAACACTCTCCCCAGTGAATGCTCTCTGCCGACAAAAATGATATTTGACGCTTACACTAACTGACTGGGCCCAGTTGAAGCCCTCCACAGCTAGACCTTGGAGTGCTTGGAGTCAGGGCTCAGCTGGACTTTCTATTAGGATAAATAAATGTTTACATCCAGCCGTTTAACTGACCTCGAACCCCTCAAAGTAGCTAGTTAGAAGGTTAGAAGGTTTAACAGATTAATTATTTAGCTCATTTCACATTATTTGAAAATCCTGCATCAGTTCTTTTTACCATATGGAAAAGAATTGTATATTTTAGATCTATTTATTTAATATAGATTTTTCAGAACAACCTCTGATATGGGGCTCTATGATTTCAGTAATGTTTAAACCACAGATAGATTTGTGGAAGTTGATAAATTAAATGACCTAATAGGAGGTGCATTATTTGAGAAAAAATATTGACTGTTTTGTGCATCAATATGAAAAAAATCTATATCATGAAAAAAATAGATTTTATGTAAATAAAAATAAAGTTTTCAAGCCAGAGGTCTTTAATCATTAGAGTCTAGGGATTGCAGGGCTAAAGGATAAAGAAATCTCCATTCATTCTAAATTATGAACTTGTATAAAACAAAGTAAAATAAAACAAAAGTGGAAAACTAAGTGGAAAACTGAGCGATGATGAGCAACACCCTTGGAACTAATTCGACACGTCTCCTGTTTACTTGCAAGACAGAGTTAGTATAGCAGCACAGCTAGCTGAAACAGCAAGTTAGAAGAATTAGCCTGGTCTAATGTTTTGGTAAAACTCCAGCTGGTTTTTACTTGATCTTGCTTATTTTACATTCTTTACATGGCTTAAAACATTTCATATAACCTTCTTTTTTATTGGATTGGTTTCATGGGTTGTCACGCCTCATTATAATCCCAAGTAATGGTTAATATAATTTGGCATGAAAAAAAACTGGCTAAGCTTTGTGTTGGAGAATTGTGGTGCTCATTAGAACAATCAAAGTAGCAGTGTCCATCCATAGCAAAATTGGCATATTATGCTCAGAATTTGTGTTTTAACACGGAGAAAATAAAAGCTCCCTATGAATATATTTTGATATATCGGTTTAGAAAGTCAGTATGTAACTTCAGTAGGGACCTCTGGCTGCGATCCAAGGTTCCTTTGACAATATCAAATGTTTGCCTGTGCAAAGGAAATAAAGATTAAAGATATCCATGGCCCAGAAACACTTTTCTTTATTTTATTTTATTTTTGGCCCCATGCTTACAAAGGAAGAGGGATTGCTGCAAAGTAAATTAGCATTATATGTGATCAGCTGACTTTGATTGTCAGGTATTGTATTCAGGATGGGACTGAATCATATGTAAAATAATATCAGTTTGACCACATGATTGGATTGTGTTCGAATGAACTGGATAGATCTGAATTGAGTTTATACTGAAGGGGATACATAACCGGATACATAACTGGATATATAATTGGACATGAATGGAAATGAACTAAATTGAAACAGTAACTTAGCTAAACATTTGTTTACCAAACACACGACAAGTGAAATGCTGTATACATTTTTTCATGTTGACATCAAATAAATACTATTAACTCTTTTTTTTATTCCAACCCACTGACTAAACACATTGGCTGTTCAACAAAAATAAATGTAATTTCAGAAGACGAGGAAAATCGGTTTAAAGAACCCCACAAAATGATAAAGATAATAACTTTGATCCATTTAAAGATTTACCTCTACAATAACAAAGCAAATTTTATAAGTTAAATTTTGAACTCATTTAAATTTAAAAAACTAATTTAAATATTTCACCTTGACCTACCAGTTAGGTGTAAAACAAATGTAACACAGGAGCCAATTATTTTAGCAACATATCACACTGTAATCTCAAGATCACTAGTTAAATGTATCTTATATTGGGATAACTTGGTTTCCTCCCAATACTCTCTTGTATTGGGATTCAAAAATTGTTTAAACATAATGAGAAATTTGAGTTATTCTGAGTAACAGTATCTTAAAGAAGCCTTGTTAACTCAAGATCCATCATTATTGCATAAAAGGTTCATCGTGTAGTTGAGGAATAGCCAGTAAACAGAAGCAAATTTACAGTTTGTAATGCTTTATAGCATTCCCTTTTAGTTTTTGTATGGTGTTATTATAGGCCCTTTGAAAGCGTTCTATACCAAGACAGTAAAAACACCTTTTTTTTAAATTAAAACAAGAGGAGTATAACTGCGCATATGTCTTCTTGTTAATCTCATGGACGATGGAGACCAAATTCTTTATCTGGGATATGACGAAATCCCTTAGCCTTTTAAGTGCAGTTGTTTAGCATTTGTAAAATGAAGAATACAACAGGGAGAACATAACACCACATTCATGTCAGAATTAGAACTTTGTTTGCCTTCAAACATTTATAGTACACATTCCCCCTAGAGATTTCCTCCCAAATGAGGGAATAAATACCATTGTAATGCAGCGCAACCCCGGCCGCGATTTGTGGAAAATCCCCTATTAGGAGTATAAATGTGCAAAGGCTTTGTGGGTAATTAGTGAACATGCTCAGGAATGTTAGCAGAGCTTGGCAGGTGCGTTTGATCAGTGGCAAGCGGTAATATCACAGCTGACAGAGAGAGATGGCAGGAGGATGGAGATGGGAGGGCAAACTGTGGGAGGAAAGAGGAGCGTGAGGGCTGAGGGGCAGGTTTTCATTAATCGTTTTATTTATTTATCTTGCCGCAGAAAGGAATAAGTGTTCCCTTTATTTTTTTAGCATTGAGTTCATTTTAAAATTGACTAATGACTTAAATCACATTGCATTGTAATTTTTTTCATAAGAAAGGTAGTAGTCTTTCCTGCAGTCTGTTAATGAGACAATGATGAAACCCGAGCTGATCTAAAACCAAATTATAAGGCTCAAACCCCAGTGAAAGCCATTAAAATACTAACGTGTTAATATTCATGATCACCTCAACACAGAATTATGATCTAACCCATGATTTTACTAAATTACAAAGGTGATATGTATCAAATTACTACAATGTGAATAAAATGCCATCTAATGACTACACTTAATGTATCTTATGCTGCTGAATTATTAATATTATTGTGCGTGTGGGTTGGCATGGGTTCAATGAGACCTAATTAGAGGAGATACACTAAGCTAATTTGCAGATGCCAGAAGCACAGTTTATATATAAGAGCTAATATTTGAAAGTCAAATTTAGGTTGAAAAGGCCTGTAATAACTGTTAATTAACTTTGGTTTTGTTTTGTTTTTTTCCTTTGACAAACTTGAATTGAGTATAATATTCACAAGGCTAATGCTTAATATTTTGGACCGCAAAGATAAATTTCAAAGCTCTGAAGTATCCTTTTGATGTGGGTATTCTCTGCAGACTTGGTATTATTTTAAGATCCCTTTGTTCAAAAATTCATTTTTATTATCATTGCATGATATGCATGGCATTTCCTCACATAACGAACCATTGGAGCAATTAACATCTTCGATCGGGTTCATATCCCAGATAATTTATACGGACCGGGTACCTCCCCAGTGGCCACTTGCAGGGTTGGGTTCCTCTACGGTTCCTTTGGACTTACAAAATCAGCCTCATTCTGGTGAAAACGGAAAGTGCAACTTTAATGAAATGGACTTGACTGTCAAGATAATAAAGACGCGGAAACAACGGAGGGGCCAGTTCAACAAGCAAGTCGACAGCGGCGCGACTGTAGCGACATCAAACCAATTAAGACTGACGATAAATATTAAAAGGAGTGGGTATTAACAGAACATGATTTGGAAAGCAAGATGTAAACAAGTGTTGGATGGCTGATTATTAAAACTGTCACACAGAGCTGCACAGGAATGAAGATGTAGTGTTTTCAATACAAGACCTGATGCCTCCTTTTCGCTGAATGAAGCAATAACTATTATCCTGTCAGCAGCACAGAAACTGCCCTGCTATAAAGTTTGCATTGAACTGACATGTCATAGAGGAGAATCGGTATGAGACAGGTCACATAAACTCACTGAGGAAACAGGACTGTTTCAGGGCTACACACGCTAACAAAGATGAGCATTGATCAATTTGTGGTCATGACATGTCTTTTTTAAGCTAACTGATTTTTTAAAAAGACATATAGAGGAAATATAATTTCATATTTCATCATATTCATCAAAAGACCGATTTACTGCATTTAAATGAAACGACAGGGATGTTTCCGTTAGACAAGAAGACTTATGAGGTTAGGATCATGGTTATTAACTTTTCCCCGCTGAAATACTTTTCTTTTGACGGTCATACTGAGTGGCACACAGAGTAAAAAAAGAAAACTGAGAAAAACAATTGATGCTGAACTAAGAACTAACAAGTTTAACATGATACCCCAGATGTTAGCACTGTCACCTCACAGTAAAAAAGGTTCTGGGTTACAAACTGGGCCAGTGTTCAGCTACTTTCTGCATATGTGGGGTTTCTCAGGGAACTTCAGCTTGCTTCAGGTGAATCTGATTCACCTGAAATACACGGCCCTTACAAAATATCCCACATGGTTGCTTATTTGGATCCTTGAGCTGGAGCCAGAGTGGGCCCAGAGATGACATTATCTGTCATTGTTTTAAGTGTATCAGTCAGGAAAAGAGATTGTAAGAAAAAATCGATCACAGCGTTATACATATACCATGGCACAGAAAAGAGAGTCACAATTAATTTTAGAAAATATAGAAACAATAGAAAAAAGTTGAAATGTTCTCCAAAATATATAAAAAGAAAATACAGAATTCAGGGAGGCTGTCAAGAGGCTGACAGCAACACTGAAGAAGCTGCAAAAAAGTGTTTGGGAAACTATTGTGGGCTGCAAAGTGACACAGTTGGTAGCCCTGTTACCTCGCAGGAACAAGACCCTGGGGTTTTTCTGCATGGACTTTGCATGTTCTCCTTGTGCATGAAAAGGTAAGCCCCAGGTACTCAGGCTTCCTCCCATAGTCCAAAAACATGACTGTTGTTTTGTCTCTCTAAGTAGCCCTTAGGTAGCGTGTGTGTGTGGTGGTTGTTTGTCCTGTGTGTCTCTCTGTTGCCTTGTGATGGACTATGACCTGTCCAGGGTGTACCCCGCCTCTCGCCCAATAACCTCTGGAGTTAGGCACCAGCCCTCCACCCCAATCCTTCGTGGAAAAGTGTGGGTGGATGGATGGATGGATGGATGGATGGATGGATGGATGGATGGATGGATGGATGGATGGATGGATGGATGGATGGATGGATGGATGGATGGATGGATGGATGGATGGGAAACTATTCTCGAGTCAAGGTTTAGGACGTTGATGGTGTTCTACCATCAACCATCTGTTTCAGACCATGAGCAATTGCTCGTTGTCTCACTTTTCACATCATCATTTTGACAGGGTTATGGAGCCGCTGTAATTGTACATGGCTAATTTCAGCTACAGACAGATATTCTTTCCGATTTTCGTTGCTAAATCACTCACACTGATGTGATGCATAGTGGTAGTATTCCATGACTGATATTCCTTTGGATGCAGGCCAAAAAACAATTATTTTGATCTGATCTGCCCAATCTGGTGTGATCGGATCAACTCCAACCAAACTTCTTCTACATGTTTGTCATCCAACACTCGTTTATGCGTCCCCTCTATGTGGCTTGTGGCAAACACGACTACTCATGACTTTCTTTCTGCAGAAGCTGTCTTCTTATCACTTCTTATTAGAAAGGCAAGAATTGCACCATGCATGACACCTAGTTGTCCTGTCAAACAAATTATCTGGCCTGATTTACACTGAATATAAAAGTACACACAGGTTGACTCTGTTTACTTCTTTGGGAAACCTTTGCAGGAAGTTGCATTGACTTGTATTTCTGTCCCAGACTTGATACCTGTGGGGATGGTGCTTCGTGAATGCCTTGGTACTGACAACAGTTTTATCAAATTTGACACAATGCAGCCATGTGTGTCGTGGAGTGTTTTTAAGGGACTGCATTGATTTGATAAAACCTTTAAAGGTGCCATGACATCATTGTATAAACCATTTTATGTAGTTGATATTGCTGCATATGCAAATTTGTCAACTTGTTGTTTTGTCAGGCCAAATGTCTCTCCTCAATGAAAGGGTTGGTTGCGGTAACGTGTTTGTGTTGCAGAATGTTGGGCAAATGGATTTTTTTTTAAATCCATTTGTTTGGAAACCTTCATCAGTAAAGTCCCCAGAAATTAATTTCACTCTTCAGCGTTTTTTAATCACCCTTGAACTTATTAGCTCTCCTTTTTAGTAACCGCTGTGAAGTCAGTTTGAGGTTGAATATGGGACATTTACGCTCCGCGGCTTCTGCGGTGACTGCTTCTTGTTTGAGCCGATACAGGGAGGCTGGTCTGGGGCTGCCGTCTGCTCGCTGCTCCGCCTTCCTCCTCTGAAGTGGAGCCATCAGACATGTTAGATTGTATCACAGCAGGTGCATCAGCTGTGGGGAGGATGGGAGGGGGAAGGCTGTTTGCTTGATGGTGTGCTCTGATTGGAGAATATGAATTACGTAGAAAGATGACCTACGTAGAAAGATAACCCATTTTCTGATCGACCATTTTTGAGCAAAGCAACAAAGTTGACTGCTCCTGAGCAGGTGCTTTGATATTCAGTTTTGACATTAACTTGGCCTCATCAGTGCACAACAGACCATATTATACCCCCAAAACCTCAGAAAATGACATTTGTTGTCATGGCCCCTTTAAGATCTAATGTAGCCCCAAACTATGGTGATACATGCTCAAGATTTGATTTCTTGGCATTCACTAATCTAGCAAACATGACCCAACTCAGCTGCCCTGAACATCTGACATTCTCAAAAACATTATTATCTTAAAATCGGAATGCTACACTGTATGTTAAATTCACAAAATTTGTTTCTGAACCAAGTGGAATAACTGAACTTAAAAACATTACACTACTCATTGTTTCACATCGTTGTTTAGTAAAAAAAAAAAAAGATCAAAACCACGGAGCTTGAAGTTAGACTTACTTACACAAAGACTGTAAATATATGTGTGTGGTGTGGGGTGTTTTTTGATGTAGTAAAGTAAATAGCTTGCTATAAAAATATTTCTCAATCAGAATAGACACAAAACAGTTTTAGAACTATTCCATGTTTTACTGGGAAGTATATATATATATATATATATATATATATATATATATATATATATATATATATATATATATATATATATATATATATATATATATATATATATATAAGTTAATGGTCTGCAAATTCCTTGTCTTTTAATCCCTCAGATGTAGTTTGCATTATAGTAATTTGGTTTTGAAGAAAATGTTGGAAAGTTTCACAGCCTATATACCAGATGTGTTACAATAAGAGATTGTCTGAGCCAAAGTTAAGCTCACTCCCTTGAACTATACAAAGGCTGGAGAAGGGAAACTTTGAGAGCCGGTGAATGTCACAGTTGCTAATAAATAGGCAGGATTAACGCACACCTTTTAATATGTGCGCCGCTTAATAGGCTGACAGTGTTAAATTATCTATAGATCTCAGTTATTCAAAAAGGACCATCAAACCCAAACTTGAGAGCAGTGTCTTGTAATTGAATAATACATTACATGTGGCAATTATTTCCGTTAGAAGCAGACTGAGAAATCAATAACCAAGGGATCAAATCAAGGACTGTGAAGCTCTTGTTTCTATTCCCCTTGTGACCAATTACATCACCACAGTTTAAACACCTGCAGAGTCACAGCTCTCCGTGACACTCCTGCGCACTCTGCTCACTCCATGTCTATGGGTGTCTCTCACACACACGCTCAGATCTAGAAATTGTTCGACAGAAGCAGAAGAGGGGAAAAACGGCTCCTTTACCCAGAACACATCGAGAATGAGTGGGGTAGACATGTATTGTGCACCAATTTTTTTTTTACACCGAATCTTGTGTAAAGGGTTGCTGCACTGTCCTAATCACACACAAAAAAATAGCTGTGCATCAAGAGATAAAGTAAATACGGAATGATGAGAGTAATGCATCTTTGTTGAGATAATAGGCACTCATTGCAAAGGCCAACCTACAGTTATAAATTATGCACTCGTTTTTTTTGCCGCAGGCTCTGTTCCCCCCGTGACACGTGCAGTGCTGATTAAGAGGGATTGAAATGGGTCTGGTCTTAATGACCATACCCCATTACACAAAGGCTCAGGCTGCATCACAGAGAGCACACAGGTGACAATGAACCTCTGACCACCTCGGAGTGCGTTGGCTCCGGTGAACACAATTTGCTTTTATCTGAAATATTCAAAGCTGCTAAAAAGGCTTACATCAGGTCTCATTAAACGTTGATGCTCTTGGTGCGTAAAAAATAAATGAAAGAAAAAAAAGAAAAGAATGCTTGCTACATCAAAGGCCTTGTTATGTCCAGTGAATACCAAGCAACCCTGAGTTGCTCCTCAGGATTGCTTGTGTAAGACCAGCAGTGGCCAGGTGGCTGCTGGGACCTTTGCTTGGTCCTTGCAGGGTCCCATGGAAGACTGCGGAAGACAATGTTTTTACATAATTATTTGCTCTAGCACGTAAGGAATTGTGCTTCATCCCCCACTGATGTGTTTCCTCTCATCTGAGAATGGATCATCAAAACTCAGAGTCGATATGGCCCAACTCACACAGGCTCACCCAAGCAATAATAGCCTGGAGTCAGAGGATACGTGTTCCACGGCTGATTGATTATTAATCCCGCTTGTATCACTTTGTCTGCTTGAGACTGAGAAAAACAGAAGTGTCCATGTGTGAGGGGGAAAATAAAGCCTTTCGTGTCAAGACAATTACAGTAGAAGCAGCGAACAATCAAGGTAACATTACTGAGAGACGTGGGGAGAGAAAACACAACCTCTGATATGTGGTAAGCAACAATTATGAAAGGATACTGAGAAAGAACAGTGAACGCTCCGCTGGGTGCTCATAAACCCTGGCAAAGAAAACTATGGTGTTCATGAAATAAAAATCACGGGCAGAACTGCAGATCCACGTTACTCTGATGTAGAGAGGGAGATAGCGCGGCGCTGGAGCAAGTTTTACAGAAGGTTAAAACATCCACAGGCTAGTTGAATGAAGACATGCACAACCAAAGGACTTAACATCAAAAGAACCTGTGTTTTTTAGCTATTCTCTGTGGTGGGCTTGCTTTGCATATTTCATGACAGAAGGTTTCATATCTTTTCCCACCTTTCTATTGATATGGGTAAAGCCCTTTTCTGTGTTTCAATTAAAGCGCGCTTTATTTTCAAGCCGTTCATTTGATTTGAAGGGCAGTTTCGGTTGTTGTTCACTGCTGCATCGGGGAGGCGTGCTAACAAGTGGAAACAGCCAGCCCCTCTGAAGTTCTTCCCTTAAACTGAGGAGCGAGAAGAAGAGGAGAAGGTTTGTTTTTCTCTACATAAAAGCCTTCAGATGACCTATGGTTCCAGGGATGGCTTTAAAGAAACTCGGGACAATCAAAAGGACAAATGTGACGGACCTCCTGTGTGAGATACAAGATGAATGTGAAACAGCGCGTCGGTTCTGTGATGTCTTTGACCTGGTAGTTCAAAGCTGCTCTTGGACTCAGGACCCCCGTTCAGTATGGGAGCACCTCAGACAAAGGCTTTGTTCATACTAAAGTAAATCCAGCACATTGTTCCCTTTGAGCTGAACATCACCATTTCAACAGGGAGGACCCTTTCCAGACCGTGCCCACAAATTCATCACACAAACAGATACTTTTTTTTCCCATCCTACAAAAAGAAATATTTTCATTTTGTTCTCACTGTTGATGATCCCTACCATAGAGGGGCTGTTCAACTTTTCTAAAGTAGTTCTCTGGCTAGTAAACATATTTTTCTTTCATCTAATTTCATTATTTTCTGATGCCACCCTTCTATATCACGCACAGTACATAATGATCTGTTTTGAAAAGACAAACCACATAGCAGAAGTGCTGCAGAGCTACAGGACAGTGGCTCCCCTCGCCACCACCTCTACTGCGATATCAGGAGGCGTGGGGAGGTGCTGCAGCCCGCAGCCATAGTTAACCATGGCGAAGCAGCGAGGGCTGGCTGCCGCGGTGCCTCCATTCCTCCTGAGACACAAGGGCGAGTGAGCCTTTGAAGTTAAAAGTGTGGCTGGAAGACAATATGAGTAGCATGTGAGCATCTAATCCACGGTGTGTGCAGTGGAGCATCAGGGCAGAGGTGGGATGTGTCCCAACGTCCTGAGCATGAGTCCAGGACCAAAAGTGTGGGTTAAGCCTGGATACATTTGAGTACAGCAGCATGTTTCTGTCCAAGAACGGCACTAAAAAAGGTTTACTTTTAAATGCTTTTTTTTTCTTATTTTAGTTTTTTAACTTACCTTCATATTTATTTGTTTATTTTTTTGTTTTGGAATTTGAGCATAAAAGACATGAAAGCGGAACAGAGTGAGTGAAATGTATATGTATATGAGACAAAAGAGGTTTAAATGCAACTAAAATACGACTAAAATTACTACTTTATTTACTTATGCTTCTATTTCGTCTTTGTTTTTGTTTTTATGCAGAAAACATGAAAAAGGAGCAAAGCAAGTGGATAATTAGTAAAAGAAGTTTAAAGGTGACAATTTTCAGAAGGAACACCCATGACTTTTTATTTATTTATTTATTTCTCATCAAGATGAGAAATAAATAAATGTGATTTTATTGATAAATGGGATTTTATTGATACATTCTATGAAATATAGCAATAAAGCTCCTTTTAAAAGAATGGTATAAATGGGATATATGGGTTTAATCAGGGTAAATGACTTGTTTTGGGGAGCAAATCTTTCACATATCGGACAGCCAATGAAACCCTTCTCCCAACTTAGAGTGCTGAATTTGGTCATTTTCTTTCGTGCCACTTGTCAGCAATATATATATTATACGCCTGCTTGATGCACGTGAGTTTGGTTTCATTGCATGCAGCTTTTTCATCACCCAGCACGCTCACAAGACGTTGACCTAAGGAGTGTAACAATTAGGGCTGCATGTTGTGTGACTGTCTTTTAGAGGATTTTAACTGATTGGCATCTTTATCAAACACGTCTTTGTACGAATCCATCCTCCATCACGTCCAATTCATCAGATCATCAGAAAAAAGAGATCTCATTTCCATCTCAAATTTTTTTTTGCAGGGACATTTCCATGATTCCAAAGGTGGATGTTAAGACAAATGGCAACAGAACTGAACGCAATGCAGTCCTGACGAGTGGAGATGTTGCTCTTAGAAATATATATGTACTACATGCATTAAGCTACAGTACCAGCTGATGCTTTGAGAGTGATCTCTTACTGCTGAATTTTCTACCAATATGCCCTAAGAATGCAACCTTAACCTTAACCAGATTTAATTGTTTGACTTATTTCTATCCAAGATAGCTGCACAAATGAAATAATTTTTAAACTGTACAGAGGAGTCAAATACAAAGTCTAAAAGCATTTTTTGAAAATATCAAATTGTCAGTGAAAGAGAGTGCTGTTGTTCAACGTTAACATCGGTTTGCCAAAGGCTCAGATATCAAAATTAGTCTTCATCTTTTACACCTTTTCCTTTAGTTATTTTGAGATGCTTTCATTGCTTATTTGATTATAAATAGTTTTGGAGAAGAGAGGATTGTTTAGCACATTTCCAATGCTGCCAAACAGAAAATGGAAAGGTGAAAATTGATGAATTAATTGTTGGAGATGCTTGGTTCTTTGCTACCATCTAGGGGATGCAAAGAAATATTACACATTCTTTAAACGAAGCCTTTCTTTTCCCAAATCCACTGGATGTCAAGTATTTGGAAGATGGACCGTTTTCATAAACTCCGTATTTTTAGCTACTTAATCTAATGAATTAATGTTTAATTGAAAATAGAAGATAGAAACTCAAATCCAGATAAGAATAAAGTAATGTAGAAAGGGCAAACATAGAAAGTGGACATTATTCAGGGTATAAAAAACTATTTGAATCTTGAAAAATATTGTATGTCTTTCAGCCCTTTGATATTAAATTCTTTACTTCACTTACACAATTAAAAGCCTTGGGATTTTCCTTTTTGCTTTGAATTTAATACCATGCTCTAAGTTCATTTTAAAATCTTGAAAGTCTTTGGGCAAATCTAACTAGGGGGAATCTAGATCAAATACAAAGACTTCATTACCACTGACATGCAGGAAGCCAAATTAGGCTATGCCATTGCATTAAATTAAAGCCCAGCAGATTTGGATGCAGTGTTCACTGTAGAACATTATGAATATAATATGAACATGTTGATTTATTGAAAAGGCTCGTCAAGGCAGCGGAATGTGTTTGTGGAGCAGAGAAAACATATCGGTGTTGGTTTAAACCGTTTTTATTCCAGAAAACCTCAGTGACCTTAGTTCAGTGGAGGTCAGCTTGCACAGCATATGTCAAAATTAAAAGTATTGGATCACAACAAAGTACAATTAATTAGAAACCAGTGGTGTTTAGAAATGTTTGCATCCATTAAGATATTGGTATGGTTACGTAATGTTATTTTCTTCTGTGTAATAAATGTGTACGTAAAGCATTTCAGGTTTTTGTGTGTTTTTGTTTTGTTCAGTCAACCCATTACTTCTTAAGCATTTCCTCCTTTCTGAAAAGCAACATAAACTTGTTGTGCAACAACATGTCTCTTTTTCAGTCTGTTTTTTTGTTGTTATATTTAAACAAGGCCAATTACCAGCTCAGCCAATTGCTGCACTGCGGTAACCTCTTTGGGTTGTCTTCCCTTACAGAGAATTTTCCCCTCACAAACAACTCTGATTATTTTTGCTTCCTCTGCTACCATGACTATGTTTTCTTCAGTGTTTCAGCAGTTCACACAGAGCTGGGGAAAGAGATCATCTCCTGCTCAGGCCCCTCCAACTGGAGCACACTTCAGCAGGACCTGAAGCTGTCCAGTCTGGTCACACTTAGAGAATTTAGAGATTTATTAAAAGGACTGGAGATAGAGTCTGGAGGAAATTGTACTTGTTTTATTTTTATTTTTTTTATTTAGACATTTGTACATATGTTTCCTCTGTCATGAAATTTTAAACCGTATGTTGAGACACTTTTAAATTTGTAATTGCTGTTGCAAATTGTAATTTTATGTTTAAACAGGTCTCTCTTGTAAATGAGAAATTGAGTCTCAAGGGACTAACCTGTATAAATAAAGGATTAATTCATAATATTAATCTTACTTCAAATACTTAAATCCACACACTCTGGATTACTCTATTATGGTTACAATGTGTAGAAAGTAATGGAAACCCCTGGAGTTCTTGAGTATTCATTTGAAAATAAATCTCCACTGCACTGATAAACAACCTTGCAAACAACTTGGTTCAATGAAGGAGGGAGACCTCCAGGTTCAAATCCCAGTTGTGGCAGGAAGGGTATCTGGTGTAAAACTCTGCCAGGTTTGTTTGCAAATTGTAAATTACTTGCTGTGGCGACTCCTCAAATTTATGTCTTCCACAGCTCCTCTTCCATATGGGGTCCCTCAGGGGTCAATCCTTGGCCTTCTTTTATTTGCTCTTTCCCTACTCCCACTCTGCACTGGTTTTAGGAAATATGGCATGACAACTCACTGTTATGCTTATGATTGCCCGATCTATTTCCCCATAGCACAAAACCACACTGTCCAGCAACTCACACACTGCCTTGAGGACATTAAAGCATGTTTTGTTTCTTAACTGCCTTAGTCTGAATGAGAAGAAGACAGAAGTTATGTTGTTTGGACCGAGTTGCTGTCCCTCCCCTGACGTAGATCTTGGCTCACTGTCATTTTATCTCAGGGTCTGTGTCACCAATCTCGGGGTAAAGTTTGACTCTGATTTTAAATTTGAGAAACAGATCAGCAGATCAGCAATGTTGTTCAGAAAAGTTTCTTCTTCAAATAACAAAGGTGAAATCAATCGCAGCAAGACCTGACTTGGAGAAACTAGTCATGCTTTTATCACAGTTGGTCTTGATTACTGTAATGCACTGTACATAGGCATCAGCCAGACCTCTCCTGCCCGTCTATAACTTGTGCAGAACTCTGCTGCACGTTTGTTATCTCAGACCCTTAAGCGCGAGCATATTTCTCCCAGCCTATTCTCCCTTCACTGGCTCCCTGTGAGCTACAGAATTAATTTTGAACTTTTGGTTTTGTTTTTAAATGTTTGAACAACCTTGCTTCACTATATTTATGTGAGGTGATTCAGCCTTACTCTCCACCCCGACCCCTTAGATCAGCTGATAAGCTGAAGCTCAGAGGTGACAGAGCATTTGCTGTTGCTGCTCCTAAGTTATGGAATAACTTACCATTGGTTATCAGACAGGACAGGCCTCCTCTCTTTCTGTTTTTAAATCCCTTTTAAAAACACACTTTTATTTATTGGCTGAGTGGCACCCAGGGAGCAATATGGGGCTGAGGATCTTGCTCAGGGACCCATGGTGGCAGTCTGTGGGGATTGAACCAGGTTATTGCAGCCTTCTGGTACGCTGCTCTAACCACTAGGGCACAACCCCTTCCAATGTGTATCCACTAATCAGAATACCACTCATTCAGCAGTCACCCTCCGCTGCATCTTTCATAACCATGTAGCTTTCAGTAAATTTGAATATTATCAAAACTATGGTTTACTTCAGTATTTTAGTTCAAAGTTAATGAAACCCCTAAATTGTTTCTCATAAAATTACATATTTATATAAAACTAATTTATAGAGGATTTATAATTCAGATATATGGGCAGACTGAACAGCTTGTTGAACTACTTTACGTTATAGGCACTCAGCACTTGGTTAGAGCTCCTTTTACATTAATTATTGCATCACTGGGGTGTGGTATGGAGGTAATAATTCTGTGGCACAGAATTATTACCTAGCAGCCTTTGGTTCATTTGCAATACTGTGTCAGATACATTTTCTCTGGGTTTTAGGTGAGGTGAGTTCCCTAGTCATCCAAGAACGACGATACCTTGGTTATTAAGCAGATCTTAGAATTTTGGTAGTTTGCGCGAGCATGACGTCCTGGAATATGAAATCAGCATCTCCATAAAGCATGGGTGCCCAGTCTTTGAGAGCTATTACCCCGCCAAATTTTAATGCATCCCTTCTCCAATACACCTGAATCAAACAAATGACCTGTCAACAGGCTGTTGCAGAGTTGAATGAAATGGTGATGAGAGGATTCTGCCATCTGCCTGAGGTTTGTTGGAGAAGGGACGCATCTGAAAGTTGCAGGATGGTACCTCTTGAGGAATGGACTCCCACAAATTATATAATTTACAGGAAAGCAGGAGGTGAACTTGAGAAAAAAAAGACTGTGGACCCACCAACAGCAGATTATATGGCTCCCCAAATGTGAAAACTTCAACCTGGACCTAATGCAACTTTGAATCTTTGCTTCTCAACCCTTCATTTAAAATTTTTGACAAACCGAATTTTGGGTTTTCTTATCTGTAAGCCATATAATCCAAGCTTTCATTTTTTGAAATATAGCTATAGTTGGTAATCCTGTTCAGAAAAACTTTTTGTTACACTGGGTGAAATGGTCCTTCCATCCCAACTGTAGTCAAGGCATTATGTATTCAGAAAAAGCAGGTTAAACATTTTGATCTCTGTGGGAGCTGAAAGCCTTTAAACACTGACCAATCACTGCCCTTTTCACTGAAGAACAGGGATTTGTCAGAGTTTTGGTCCTGCCCTCACCCCTCTCTGTCCCTGAAGTTCCGGGGGAATCACCTCATCTATCGGCTATCCTACACGCCAATCATTCTGACGCATTCACGTAACGCCAGTGTACATGCACATTAATTGTTAGTTTCCGCTGGCTGGCTGTGCATGCACACTTCTAGTGTTTATATATTTGGTTAGCTTAGCGGTTAGCTTCAGTGTTAGCCATTCATCATTGCTCTGCTGCTCACACTGTATACTGTGAACATGGCAAGAAGCAAACCGCATACAACTGTATCAAATGCAGCACTGAGATCTAACAGGACATGTACAGACACAAGTCCATTATCTGAGGCCATGAGAATATCATTAGTGACCTTCAACAGAGCTGTTTCAGTACTATGATAAGCTCTGAAGCCTGACTGAAACTCTTCAAATAGGTAATTGCTTTGTAAATGTTCACATAGTTGATTAGCAACTACTTTCTCAAGAATTTTAGATAGGAAAACAAGATTAGATATAGGTCTGTAATTTATTAACTCATCTTGATCAAGAGAAGGTTTCTTAAGTAAAGGTTTAATAACAGCTACTTTAAAAGCCTGTGGTACATATCCATTTACTAAGGATAGATTAATCATGTCTAAAATAGGGCCACTGATCAAAGGGAATACCTCCTTAAATAACTTGGTTGGGATTGGGTCTAACATACAGGTAGAAGGTTTAGATGAAGCTAAAATTTTAGATTGCTCAGAAAGCTCTATTGCTTTTAAACATTTCAAACACCGTGCAGGTTCTAAAGATTCCTCCAATGCTGCCTCACTTACTGAGGACGAGGTAATCATGTTTGGGAGGATGCCAAGTATTTTATTTTTTATGGAATCAATTTTATTTATGAAGAATCCCATAAAGTCATTACTGCTAAGAGCTAAGGGAATGGATGGATCAACGGAGCTGTGACTCTGGGTAAGTTTGGCAATTGTACTGAAGAGAAATCTAGGATTATTTTTATTCTCCTCAATTAATGATGAAAAATATGCTGTTCTAACTCTGCGCAGGATCTTTTTATACAACAGTAGACTGTTTTTCCAGATTAGGTAGGATTCCTCTTGGTGTGTAGTGCGCCATTTTCTCTCCAATTTCCTAACATTGTGCTTCAAAGAACGCAGCTCTAAATTAAACCAGGGAGCCAGCTTCCTGTGAATAATCACCTTCTCTTTCAAGGGAGCTACATTGTCTAATGCAGAACGCATTGAGGAAGTCACACCGTTAACAAAGGCGTCTGTTTGTGAATGGGAAGAAACAACATTACTGCCATCTGCAGGGCATTTCAGCAATACTGAGGATATTAAAAGGAGGAAAGATTGTTTAAAGTTTGATAAAGCATTATCTGATAAAGATATACTATAATGAAACCCTCTTTTGGGGGTGGAGAACTCAGTTAAATTAAACTCAAAAGTTATTAAAAAATGGTCAGATAGGACAGGGTTGTGAGGAAATACTGTTAATTCTTCACAATCAATGCCATATGTCAGCACAAGGTCTAAAGTATGAAGCCAAGAGTGCGTCGGTTTATGCACATTTTGAGCAAAACCAATTGTTTTAAAGGCTACACTAAGGTTATCACATTCTGTGTCAACATGAATGTGAAAATCCCCCACTATAATAACCATGTGACTATTTAACACCAAATCAGATAAGAAGTCTGACAAGTAATCCAAAAACTGAGAGTAAGGGCCTGATGGACGATACAAAACAACAAAGAGAAGAGGTTTTATTGCTTTGTAGTTTGGATGAGGGAAACTGAAGGTTAAATGTTCAAAAGAATTGTAGTTATTAATTGGCCTGGGACTAATTAATAAATCAGACTGAAAGATGGTTGCTATTCCTCCTCCTCTTCCTGTAGATCAGGGAATATGGAAATCTAAATAATTGGAGGGAGTTGACTCATTTATACTAACGTAGTCCTCTTGTAGCCATGTTTCTGTGAGACAAAATAAATCAATCTTATTATCAGAAATCAATTCATTAACTAACAAAGTCTTTGGAGGGAGAGACCACATTTAATTGTTTTATTTTTTGGTTCAAGGTGAGCCGTATTGATTTTTATTAGATTTTTATGATTTGCTCCTTTTAGATCTGTTTTTGATCTGTTTAGTTTTGGCAATGGGAAAGACACTGTCTCAATAGGGTAATGGGTGGGTAACAGTACAGAAGCTGCAGAGAGGTGTGTTAAACTACGGCTCAGCTTCCTGGTCGGGACCCTGGGTTGTCAGCATTTAGGAGAACTAAACTTCATCATGTAGGGTGGTTGCCCTCACGTGGGGAATAGAGGACATAATCCGCCAAGCCCAAAAACAGGAAACATATCAAGGTACCGGACCAACCAACTGTCCCTTCGTCTGGAAGACTCTGCCTGATTCATTGGATCCACACATCAAAGTACTCCTGCCAACCTGGGACTGGCTAAACCTTATCCCTCTTCAATGGCAAATTCTGGTGGCCCTCTGTGTTTAGAAACATCTGAGAATATGTACACTCCTGTGCCCATAGTAAGGCAAATAATCAGCCATCTGCAGTTCTTCTTCAACCGATGCCCGTTCCCCAGCGTCCATTGTCCCACATAGCTCTCAACTTCGTCGCTGGCCTGCCTTCATCACAAGGTATGATCCCCATATTGGCTGACAAAAAATGGATCCCTACATCACAGTACTCTCCGGGACAAGAAATTCGCTTCATGCTATATCAGAACGTTTGAAATTGAAGAGGTCCTCAGCCCATCAGCTGTCTTTCTGCGACTTCAGGGGGTATTGCCAGGGTTGTACGCTTATTGTGTTCTTTCAGGTGGCCTGCAGAGGGCACTGTATGTGCTGTCCAATGTGTGCACAACTGGCACACATTGGACAGATTTTATACACTTTTTTAAATAGACTTTTGCATTGTCTCTTTTCCCATAATTATGTAGTAGTGATAGTATGCAGAGGTGAGCAATCCAGCTTCAGAAAGTAAAAACCATGCCTAGCTTTCCTTCATCTGTTCACTTAACCAGGTGATTTTAAACCAGGGGTCTCAAACTTTAATTCTCGAAGGTCAGTGTCCTGCAGCGTTTAGATGTGTCCCTTGCCCTACACACCTGAATCAAATGGCTTAACTGCCTCCCTAGTCATTCTAAATAATCATATCCCTAGCCTTAGCAGACAGGATGTTTAGTATCATCTGCTGTCTGAAGTAATATTCTGGGATGTTTCCAAATTATGGTAAAAATTCTAAATTATGGTAACACATAATGTCATTCTTAAGGTTAACAGTTTCATCCATGAATTTAACTTATTTTTGTTTTTGTTGGGTTGTTGTTTTCTACAAAATAAAATAAAAATAAATAAAAACTTGCGACCAATATCTGTGACCTTTGTTTAACAAGACAAGATGCAGAAATTGACTTACTTTGCTCTTCTTACTTCCAGTGTGGCATCCATATGGTGATGAGACAAAACTGACAGGTGCTTGTCTCTAGACACTCCAGAGATTTGACATCCTCTCCAACAACTTTGCTGAGATGATGAACAAACTCTAACACCAGCTCTCATCTCTTTTGTTAGCTCTGTTTGGGGGATTTGCACATGGGTACTCACATCTAAAAATAGCCCCATTCTGTTCCATCTAATCAACTGAGACATGTACTGTCAGTCTGCACACAGAGGGGGTGAAGTGTGAAGTTTAAAAAGACTTTTCTCCTAAATATGTTTAAAACTGTTATGGATTTTTTTTTTACATTCTAACAAATTATTTTAGATTGGATTTGTCAAAGCAACTGTGTGCATGTTGTTATTATTAAATAAGCATAAAGTGATACATAAACTCCAAAATAACAAACATTCCTTCACAGTGTTGTTTCTGCAACAAACCAATACAAACTGAGCATTACAAATGATTAAAAAGCTCTTTAAATTAAAATTTAAAGTCTGGAGAAAGCTACTATCCCAAAAGAGAGAGAAAACAAAAGGAGGAATCATCCAACTGTTGGATCAAACAAATCAATAAGACAAAACCAGCAGCCTTGAAGTTTAAGGTCCGTTTGACATGTACCCAAGAGAGGAAGTGACAACCCTCAGGAGGGCTGTTAGAACTGTCATCACCAGCTCATTGGGATTAAGGAATAGTTCTGACTGTGTCTTGTTACAAATGAATAACTGAAAGGAGAAAACCAAACCAACCATACAATTCTAACCCTTTCAACTGAAAAATGTCTCTCTCATGACACAGTCATGGACAAACAAAAGCTAAAAGACATTAAAAAAGATGAAATTGAGTTTCTGTTGTTTGTTGACCATTCCAGTGATTTACAGCAGAGTAACTTTTTCTGCTGCTCGGGTTACCAAAGCTTAATTTATACAAAAAAAGCACAAAAATAAAACATTTTACAAAACATGAAACTCTAAAGATGTGGCTGAGCCAGAATGACCTCCATGTGAGAGTCCCAAAGCCAAAATCCTTCCTGACCAAAAAGAACCCAAAGTCCTGTCTAATATTTGGCAAATAAGTAAATAACACATCTGAATGATTCCCAAAACTTTTTGGGAATATACTCTTTTCTGCAGAACAGAATAGTGAGCTACACTTTCTCCACAAAAATATGTTTTCAAGTGTTTGATGGCAGTTTTTTCCAAGGATGGCATGAGCAGCTGAAAGGTTTAGGGCACCAGGCTTGTTTTGATAGCCTTTTCTCTTAACAAATGAAATCATTTAAAAAATGAAGTTTAGATGAAAGTTCAAGCTGGAAGACTCGCCCCTGGCACGCTTGTTTCCACTGATCACCCGGTCATGCGTCCGCTCGCCAGCCAATCTGCGTCAGGTCCTCATCCTATCATCCCACAAGACTGCTTACAAGGCGCCCCTTCAACGGATTCTCCTGCGCTTCAGCTGACCTTTGACCCTCCTCCACTCCATCTCCTCCTTCGTGCTCTCAGGCTTCACCGGACTCCTTCTCTCCTCTGGCCTCCACCACCAGTGTCCGGATCCCGGGGTGAAAGACGTCACTAATCCCAATCCTAAAATGAACATCCAAGCTCATAGACGTTTGTAGCTTTCACGTCTTCTCGGGTCAGAGTGCAAAAGAACTTTTCTAATTTATGTCAATAAATCTTTCTAATTGCCTCTTTTTTGTCTGTGTTAGTTTTTCCAGATTGAGCTGCCTTTTTTACTCTGGTTATTTTAGGTAATATTCAATGATCAGAAGCATGCAGGTGTAACAATAAAGCTTAATCTGGAAAAAAGTTTGTAGTTTCCTGGCCCTGTGAATAGATAGAACTTGATTTTAATTATTTCCTGAATTTTATTTTCCTGTAACCTGGTTTGCTTTTGCTTCTTGACCTATTCGATTGAGTACTTGGGGCCAATCGAGTATCTTGATTTGTAAGATAAGATAATGAAGATTTGTCAACCACTTTAAGATTGAGTTTGATTGTGTAAACAACCAATTTCATAACGAATAAAGGTCAAGATCTTTTCATTTTTTACTTTTAATAAAATAAGTCTTAGGGCATATAAAGTAAAGGCTATAACATTTGCATAGATTACATAATAAACAGTGGCTTCTACTGTTAGTCCCATAGCCATACCATACCTGAAACTGAATGGACATGCAATAATGTATAGTATTTGGGAAAGATATCCTTCACTGAAAAAGTAAAGTTAATGAAAAGCTGTAATCACAACCCCCAAATTACCATTTAATAAAATGGTTTTATACATGGATTAGTTAAGGTCACCAAAAGAACTTTGGTGTCCTCAGCTACAAGTCATATGATTCCAGCTGTGATTTATCATTAATGCGTATTTATTTAGTTTGTCAGTTTGAAAGGTTTAAGGGATAAAGGTCATTGTGCGTGATAAAACTGATGTTAACCTGATCGAAATGTCCACTTTTGCCATGTGTGTCCACAGATAGAGTGAATGATGGATCTTGTCTGCTAGATGAAAACCTAGAAGTCTCCCTTCTCAGTATGGATATAATGTATAGACCCCTGTCTGTCAATCGAGTCATTAACTTGTGGTAACAAGATGCTTCCCTAGCTGTTCAGTGGATTGTGGATTGCGTAAAGTTTGCTGAGCTGGTCGGAGTTGAGTGAAATAGAACATGATTGGTGAGTCTTCACTTTGAGGTCAAACTCTGTCTTTTTTAGATAGATTTTTGCATTGTCTCTTTTACCATAATTTATTATTAGTAGTAGTAATGATAAGGCAAGGCAAGTTTATTTATAAAGCCTTTTCAGTAACAAGACGATTCAATGTGTAGTAGTAGTAGTAGTAGTAGTATACAGAGTTGAGCAATGCAGCTTTAAAAAGTAAAAGTCCTGCCTAGTTTTTGTTCACCCTGTTCACTTAACCAGGTGATTTTAAACCCGGGGTCTCAAACCCTAATCCTAGAGGGTCAGTGACCTGCGGCTTTTAGATCGCTCTCTTGCCCTTACACACCTGAATCAAAAGGCTAAACTGCCTCCCTAGCATGCCATCAACCTCTACAGAGCTCTGCTAATGAGCAATCATTGAAATCAGATGTGTTGAAGCAGAGACGCACCTAAAGGTTGTAAAAACACTGAACCTGGAAGACTGGTTAAGTGAACAGGATGAAGAAAAACTGGGCAGGGTTTTTACTTTCTGAACCAGGATTCCCCCCCCCCCCCCCCCCCCCCCCCCCCCCCCCTCTGCCAGTATGTATCCATCTACTTATCTTCACGCAAAGCATTTATACTAAATTCTACAAGAAAAAACTCAACAAAGATTTTAGTTAAGGCAGTTTTTATTATATACAGCTGAATATTAAAGTAGTAACTTACTGTAACCACTAGAAACCAAATGAGTCTGTTGTAGCGACATAAATGTCAAGTTAAGAGACATACGTTTACTCCCCTGCAACCCACAATTCAATAATTACTTCACAAGATTAAATATGAATTTTTTTTCTGTTATGTTCTGTTACATTAGCTCTATGTACCTTTCTTAATATGAATGAACATGAACGGTTGACCCACAACAGCCATTCAATACAGTCAAACAGGGGAGCACGATGTAGCCAAAACACTATTTATTTCAACACTCTGGTTACATTTTTCCCAACATTTAGATCTATGATTAGATCTTTCACACGTGAAATGCAATGAGGAGTTTTATATCAAGGTACAGAAACAGCCACAGAACATTTGTTGATGTTTGTTTTGCCAATACAGATGCACAGTATGGGATTTCCATTTAGACACACTGCAGTACAGCAGTCACAGGTCCGAAATGCAGCTGAATCAGAGGTCAAGACAGATAAGACAAGTCTGCCCTCATCACTCTGAGCAGCTCAGAGTTTCCTGTTTTCTACACACTAACAACAGATTGTCTAGTTATCCTAAAGAAAGGCAAAAATCCATGTTTGTTTCTAGAAGGAACTGTTGCTTCTTCCAAAGGAGCTTCTACTGTGACTAGACGATGGTGCAGTTTTGTCACTGAAGACAACAATGTTCTTGGGAGCTTAAGAGAGGGGAGAAAACAGAGGAAAAGCTTTAGATTTTTAATGAGGAGTGCAACAGAGGAAGTAAGAAAGATCTATAAAGTTTGTTGTATAACTGCTGGAAAGCCTGAATATTTTTTGTATACTTCTTTTAGTTCAGTTTAAACAGATGGGACCAAATGTTTGTAAAAAAAAAAAAATCTTTAGAGATTTATTTTAATAGGAAACTTTTTAATGGAAAGGAAAAAAAACTTTTCAGTTTTGTAATACCAGTGACAGGACCCTTCACATTTATTTGGACCGGGTTTAGATGTGTTAAAAAAAATATTTCCATAATCTCAAACTGGAAAACTGAACCAGCCACTGATTTGAGTACATGTGCTGTTTTGTTTGTTTGTTTGTATGTTTGTGTATTTTGTCTTACAAAGTAGTTGGTGCCACAATTATTCACCCTAATACTTCCTGTAAGATTATTACTTATCTTACTTCCTGTAAGATAAGTTTATCTCAAGCAGCTTTCTGATTTAGTATCTTGGACCTTTGCATTGGCAATTCATGACTTCATGTGACACTGAAGCCAGTTTCTCTTAGCCATTATGTCAGGAAAGACAAGAGAACATACCATAAACAGTTACATGTATGTTAGTCTCGAAATGGCTACTCACCCAAACCCACCCATAACTACAGACAGAGCAAAAATTAAAAATCTTAACAACTAGAACAGTGACCAAATAAAATGGCAACAAAGGACTTTTGCCATCAGAATCTTCAAAACTCAGTGATAAAGGACTTTGGGAAAGAGTACCAACTTGGAGTAAGGATAGCAATTTATTTTAAGGCATTTTTTAAAACATCTTTACCTGGGCTATATTTGTGAAGGGTGCTGGATTTCAAACACAGCGTGTCTGAAAGATTTAAAATCTAAGATACCCCTACTGAGGGTAAATACATTTTATTTTCTCTCCTCTGCATAATTACCTATTTTAGAGTGAGGATTATTAACGTACTATGGTCTCACATCAGGCCATGCCGCTTCCTTCTGCCAAACGCCTGGGCACCAACATTCGTGGGAACAAAGTTGCTGTGTCCGAGTCCACCTGAGCGACTCAAAAAGTCGGCCAAGCGGTGCGTCACGCAGGTGGCCGTGTTGCATGCCCGTTTTTGTGCTGTCGCATTGCTTGTAAAAAAAAAAAAAAAAGTTAAAAAAAAAAGTGCAAAGACAGAAAGTTAGAATATTGTAGATGGGATGAAATGAAGGCGAACAACAACATATTTTCTCGTTTCATTTTACTGTTCAGACGATTTGTTGCAACAACACTGTTAGGGATAACACCAGCTTGAAGATGAGGATGAATTTATCAAAAAAAAGAACATAAATTACAACCAAGAACAAAACTACTACCAGGCAAAATTTTAGCTATTATGTTTTTATTATATTGGAAATATTTGCAACATTTTTAAATTAGCTTTTATATTTATTTTAAGTTAGCCGTACAAACATACTGAGGCAGATGAACAAGCAAACTCAGAAAACAGAATCATTGGCTGGGAAAGGATTTCAATTGTATGTGCTGATGTAGTTTTCATATAGCTCAGAGAGGCTTCTTCTCTTGCCAGGGGTCCCTGCTCCCACATCAGTGCGAGGATAGGTTTGCAGTTTGTGAATATCCTGGGAGAGCCTGCCCAGCACACATGTGCTCAAGCCGGTGCAGCGCTTTGACACGGGTCTATTCCAGCTGTTGGAGATGGAGAGAAACATGCAAAGGCTTACAGGACAGTAACATGCATGATATTAGCCTGTGGCTGCATGCATCGACAAATCAGCTATGTGTGATATTATGTAGGCATGCTGACAAATCCAAAAGGTGGATGATGGAATGTTGACAGCTTAAGTTTATGCCATTCTGTAGCGGTTAGTCCTTCATGCATATTTTCTGTTGTTGAACGTCATGCAATCATAAATATTCTGAACACATGCTGAACTGCAAGCAACTTTTATAAAACTGATGTGACGGTGAATTAATGAATGAATCAACCAATCAACCAATGAATCAATGACTGAATAGCGGCAGTCCATGCAACCCTATTTTTTTTACACATTTCATAAACTTCTCTTTATACCTTCAAAATCATCACCAAGCTCAAACTGTTGGACTTGTACATAGAACCGTGTTAGATTGACGGAAAGGATTGACTATCAGAAGATGGTCAGGGAACATTAAAACCTTACCTCTCCCCGTCAGCTGCTTGTTGGGGTGCTTCATCTGAGGTTATCTGCATGAACTCCTTGATGGCTCTGAGTAACATTTCAGCATCCTTGTTCAATAGTGTTACTCCACTTGACAAGGCCTCCTTACTAGTTGAGAAAAAAAGTCATTCAGTTGGTGCATTGATCTCTCTGCTTCTGACACAAACATTGGGTAAAAAGATCGCAAAGTTGATCGCAAATTTACTTCAAGTGATATTTGTGATTGGACATTGAAAATCACATCTAGAAAGAGAGATTTCCACATTTGAATGTTTTCTGAAAATGACATTTTAAATCTGTTTCGACTGACAGATTAATTTAACTAGAAATGTCTAAGTGTTGCAGGAAGCATGCTCCAGCTCTCACCTGGATGGCGCCGCATTTGAGGACGTCTGACAGAAAACCAGCGCATAGCCAAGAAGGAGTGTCCTGAGTTTAACCATGCTCATGATTCCCTGTGATGAGAAGGAGTCAGCTTGATTGGCCAATTTTGTACACACATACAAAGAATTTGACTTCGGTTCCACTCTGCTCTCAATGTACAGACATTTTAAATATAAATATATAAAATCGGTTGGAAATAACAATGCTTTTAATTTTTTCAGTTTCAAATGTCCTTTAAGATTTTTTAGAATTCAACATTGTGTGCCTGTCTGATTCTCTCCTCTCGCACTCAAGCTATCTTTCTTTCTGAGGTCGTGCATGTGACTAGAAGAGTTGTTTAAAGTGTCCTGATGGCTTTTGTAGCAGCTACAACTGCTGTGTTGCCCATTCGACAAATTAGGCAAAGCAATGTCAATGCAGCAGAACCACTTTTCCCTTTGTTCTGTGTTGCACAAATCCCTGAAAATGTATCCTGTATAATTTAAAATATGTATAAACAACAAATGATGACAAAAGTAATGAAAGATAAACAATGCTATCTATTTACTGACCTTGCGATTACAGATGGTCTGCTACTGAAGACGCAAATGATGAGCTGACTTGTGAATCTGCTGAACTGTCTCACGGTGCACTGTTTTATATATGTTCCCCATGGATTTCTGTAATATCTGAGTAAACACTTGATTCTATTTCATTGGACAGCCCAATGCTTTGCCCCTGGGCTCCGAACCAATCAGAGGTCCTGTGTAATTCATGGCAAGCAAATAAGAACTTGTATGCAAATCAAACTACTGCATGGTCACGAATGGTCTCAATGCACAAAAGGCTGTGAATGCTTTGAATGAGAAGGGACGGAGGTGAATAACTTTTAACATATTTCAGGCATATGAAAGTCACCTGCGAGTTTTTAACCCAGAAATCCCATTGATCCGATAAATTTAAATGTGGTTGTGTTTTTCTGAAGAAAAACATGCAGGTATTGTAGACGTGTAGGACCAAAGATGTTCCAGCCCTGAAAACTAAGTTCACCTTCTGTAGATAGCAGCATACACCCGACACTACAACACGTTGAACTAAGGAGGGGGAGAAAGAAGTTGGGAGGAAATGCAAAGACAGTATAAAAATGTTGGAGACTGAGTAGAAAATAAAATCCCAGAAAATTTTAGAACATCAGCCAGACGCATATGTTTGGTGTTAAAAAGAGGACATGTCCAGGTAAAGCAGCATGTCTGGTCACGTTAGGATGAACAGTAACTGAAAGTTCATTCTTTTAAACAATCTGAAATATATCTAAGACCAGACAAGACCTGAGAGGGACAGGCCATCTCCTATAAAAAATAAATTCATCTAAATGACTGTTTGACAATCCCCTTAATGGTGATCAAAATCACATTTTTCCTGGAAAATTGTGTTTGTTAGGTTTTTTTCCATAGATAAAACAACCAAATGGAAATCAATTGTGTTTTTATGACAGACCTCTCCTTGGAACGTGCCCGGAAATTAAATTTAAAATTGGTTCTTCGCTCAGTTTATCGCCTGTTATTTGGTGTACAAAATTGGTAAACCAGAAAAATTGGTAAACCAGAAAAAAAGGTCCTCACTTTACATCAAAGGTTAGGGTTAGGGCTAGGGTCAGGGTTAGGCCATAGAAAGGCTAGAAGATGAATAGAAGTCTATGTAAGTCAAGGCACGGTCCTAACTATATACATTAAGCAAGGATGTGCATACTCATAATACAGTGGCTGTGCTGCCCTGTGGCTTCCATATCCTAGCTACTGGTGTTGTTGCTGTCTGTGTATTTGTCTTTTTGAAGATGTTCATGGTGGTCTTTCCCTGCTTTCCTCGTGATGGCCATAGTAGGATTTTTTTTTTGTGACAGCTGGTGGTTATATAATTTTTATCTGTATATTTTCTTTGTGCATTCAGTTCAATTCAGTTTTATTTATATATTTATTTGTATCTGTCCTTTTTTCTCTTACTCCGTCCTTGTTGTTCCTCTTCCCCTCTCCCCTTGTCAAATTCGGTTTCAGTTTGTACATAACACTTTAACAGCGATAAAATAAATCATCAAGGGTTGGGCATCAAGGGAGGACTTATCTATATATATATATATATATATATATATATATATATATATATATATATATATATATATATATATATATATATATATGTCAGGATTTGTTTATTGATGAACTCAGAACACACACAGGACAAAAGTTTGAGAGGTTTATTGAAGGGTAGATGATTGATGAAGATGTAACCAGAGGTGCAGGAATACAGCGGCTCAGGGGTGCAGGTGAAAGCAGGAGCTGACGGCTAGGAGAGAGAGTCCAATGAAGCTGGATGGTGTGGCACAGAGCAGAGCTTTCTCAGAGCGGCTAGTCAGGTTAGTAGCTCTCTGGAGACACCAGGACACAGAACAGAGCTTCTCCAGGGACAATAGCAGGGTACAAAGTCTTTCAAGGCAACAGGCAGGACTAACCTTAAACGAGAGAACAGAAAACAGATCTTCCAAGACGAAAACGAGGACTGGCATGGAGTGGTGGATAGCAGAAGGCGGACCAGCACTAAAGTGAGGCAGAGGGAGGTTTAAATAGGAAGACTAACAGGTGACATGCATCTGACTGAATAATTACTAACAGGTGTGACTGACTGCAAGGAGAGTGAAGTGAAGGCTGGGTGGAAGGGAAGGCTGAAGTGAGGGGAAGGAGAAACTAAAAACAATAAATAAAGTCAAACCCTAACTAAAACTAAAACAAGGTGGAAAAACCGAAAACCAATGGCAACAAAAGCCGAATCAAAACTAAACCATGACATTACCCCCCCCCCCCTCAAGGCCGGTCTCCGGACGGCCTAACAAACTAAACAACAACCAACCTAGGGTGGGTGGAGGGTGGTACGGATGGCGGGCTAGGGTCAAACCAAACAGATCAAAGCAGGGTGGGTGGAGGGTGGTACGGATGGTGGGCCAAAATCAAACAAAAAACTACCCACTCAGGGCGATCTGAAACAAAAGGAAAAACAAAAGCGGACTAAAAGGGGTCTCTAACAACCCCTGGTAGGCAAAACAAGAACGTCTAGCAGATGCTGAAAAGCAAACATCGCCACAAGGAAAGTCAGGCGAACATTGCCACAAGGCAAAACGGGCAAGGCCAGACGTACTAACGCCAGAGGAAGAACAGGCGCACGACAGCGCCAGAGGGAGGAACGGGCGCACGACAGCGCCAAAGGGAAGGAACGGGCGTACTTAACGCCAAAGGAAAGGAACGGGCGTACTTAACGCCAAAGGAAAGGAACGGGCGTACTTAACGCCAAAGGGAAGGAACGGGCGCACTTAACGCCAAAGGGAAGGAACGGGCGCACGACAACGCCAGAGGGAAGGAACGGGCGCACGACAGCGCCAAAGGGACGGAACGGGCGTACTTAACGCCAAAGGGAAGGAACGGGCGTACTTAACGCCAAAGGGAAGGAACGGGCGTACTTAACGCCAAAGGGAAGGGACGGGCGTACTTAACGCCAAAGGGAAGGGACGGGCGTACTTAACGCCAAAGGGAAGGGACGGGCGTACTTAACGCCAAAGGGAAGGGACGGGCGTACTTAACGCCAAAGGGAAGGGACGGGCGTACGACAACGCCAGAGGGAAGGAACAGGCGTACGACAACGCCAGAGGGAAGAACAGGCGTACGACAACGCCAGAGGGAAGAACAGGCGTACGACAACGCCAGAGGGAAGAACAGGCGTACGACAACGCCAGAGGGAAGAACAGGCGTATGACAACGCCAGAGGGAAGAACAGGCGTATGACAACGCCAGAGGGAAGAACAGGCGTACGACAGCGCCAAAGGGAAGGAACGGGCGTACTTAACGCCAAAGGAAAGGAACGGGCGTACTTAACGCCAAAGGGAAGGAACGGGCGCACTTAACGCCAAAGGGAAGGAACGGGCGCACGACAGCGCCAAAGGGACGGAACGGGCGCACGACAGCGCCAAAGGGACGGAACGGGCGTACTTAACGCCAAAGGGAAGGGACGGGCGTACTTAACGCCAAAGGGAAGGGACGGGCGTACGACAACGCCAGAGGGAAGGAACAGGCGTACGACAACGCCAGAGGGAAGAACAGGCGTACGACAACGCCAGAGGGAAGAACAGGCGTACGACAACGCCAGAGGGAAGAACAGGCGTATGACAACGCCAGAGGGAAGAACAGGCGTATGACAACGCCAGAGGGAAGAACAGGCGTACGACAACGCCAGAGGGAAGAACAGGCGTACGACAACGCCAGAGGGAAGAACAGGCGTATGACAACGCCAGAGGGAAGAACAGGCGTACGACAACGCCAGAGCTCAAAACATACGCTGGAGCACGACTGGCATACAGAAACGCCAAGGGAACCCGCCGGGGCGTGCGGGAAACGCCGGGGCTTGGGGAAGAGAACGCCGGGGCGTGAGGGAAACGCCGGGGCACAAGGGAAGCAGGAACATCTAAACACACCAGAGAACAAGAACGGAGGACATACTAACACACCGGGGAACCCAGAATCAGAGGACGTCCTAACACGCCGGGGAACCGAGAATCAGAGGGCGTCCTAACACGCCGGGGAACTGAGAATCAGAGGGCGTCCTAACACGCCGGGGAACAGAGAATCAGAGGGCGTCCTAACACGCCGGGGAACAGAGAATCAGAGGGCGTCCTAACACGCCGGGGAACCAAGAATCAGAGGGCGTCCTAACACGCCGGGGAACAGAGAATCAGAGGGCGTCCTAATACGCCGGGGAACCGAGAATCAGAGGGCGTCCTAATACGCCGGGGAACCAAGAAACCCAAGACAGAAGGCGTTCTAACACGCCAGAGGACAAAATAAATCCAGAATACTAGGGAACGGAGGGCGTCCAAACACGCCAGGGGACTAAGGAACTAGGAGGCCAAAATAAAAACCAAGGAAGCTCGAACCAGACAAATTAAGGAGCGTAAAGCTCAAAACCAGGGATAAGAAGCCTAAGGAGCGCTGGGAACTAAAGGTTTTAACAAAATAAGGGTTAAACCAATAACTGGAAAACAAGGCATGAACTAAATAATAAAGCCAAACTAGAAAACTGGGGTAGGGATAACACAAAGAAAAACTAAGCAAAAACTAGGAAATAAAACTTAAAACTAGGAAAGGAACAAACACTAAAGAAAAACTATAAAACTAATGCAATACCAGAAAATCAAACAAAGAAACTAGGGGCCGAAACGGTAAACTAATGTAAAAACTAGATAGCTAAAGCTAAAGTAACACAAAACAGAAGACTGGAAGACTAAGGCAAAAACAAACAAACAAGGATACTAGAGCAAACTCGGAACTAAAGGCAGGTCTAGAATACTAAACAGTACTAGAAAAAACAAAGCAAAGGAAAAACTAAGAACTCTGAGACAACAAGGAAACCTCCGAAATAACTCTCATACAAATGAATGCTAAATAAATCAACACTAAGGCCGAGCTCTAACAAAAACAACAAACACTGGCCTTAAGGGCGCAGGCAAAGGCGGCTGCTAAGCCGCAAAGTGTCCTCGTGGAGGTCGTCCTGGACGAGGCAGGCGGCGGAGCAGAATCGCCCGACTAAACCCTCGAGGAGGGCGGCCCCGACGAGGCAAAGACGAGCGGCCCGGAGTCCGCAGTCTGCGGCTCTGGCCGGACAGAAAAGTCAAAAGCGGGCGCCGTGGTGGACGGCCCCGACGAGGCAAAGACGAGCGGCCCGGAGTCCGCAGTCTGCGGCTCCGGCCGGACAGAAAAGTCAAAAGCGGGCGCCGTGGTGGACGGCCCCGACGAGGCAAAGAGGAGCGGCCCGGAGTCCGCAGTCTGCGGCTCCGGCCGGACAGAAAAGTCAAAAGCGGGCGCCGTGGTGGACGGCCCCGACGAGGCAAAGACGAGCGGCCCGGAGTCCACAGTCTGCGGCTCCGGCCGGACAGGAAAGTCAGAGGCGGGCGCCGTTGTGGACGGCCCCGACGAAGCAAAGTTGAGCGGCCCGGAGTCCACAGTCTGTGGCTCCGGCCGAACAGGAAAGTCTGGCGCGGGCGTCGCGGAGGACGACCCCGGCACGACGAACCAGAAACAGCACCAACCAAGGCCTCGGCCCGAGGCGGACATACTCCCTCGGAGGCCTCGGCCCGAGTCAGAACGGCTCCCTCGGAGGCCTCGGCTTGAGGCAGAGCGGCTCCCTCGGAGGCCTCGGCTTGAGGCAGAGCGGCTCCCTCGGAGGCCTCGGCTTGAGGCAGAGCGGCTCCCTCGGAGGCCTCGGGCTGAGGCAGAGCGGCTCCCTCGGAGGCCTCGGGCTGAGGCAGAGCGGCTTCCTCGGAGGCCTCGGGCTGAGGCAGAGCGGCTCCCTCGGAGGCCTCGGCTTGAGGCAGAGCGGCTCCCTCGGAGGCCTCGGGCTGAGGCAGAGCGGCTCCCTCGGAGGCCTCGGGCTGAGGCAGAGCGGCTCCCTCGGAGGCCTCGGGCTGAGGCAGAGCGGCTTCCTCGGAGGCCTCGGGCTGAGGCAGAGCGGCTTCCTCGGAGGCCTCGGGCTCATCCTCTTCCTCGTCAACTGGCAGGTCCCTTTCCTCGTCGGCTGGTGGATCTATTATCTTTGCGGCCGGCAGAGCGGAGCTTTCGGCGGCCGGCAGAGCGGAGCTTTCGGCGGCCGGCAGAGCGGAGCTTTCGGCGGCCGGCAGAGCGGAGCTTTCGGCGGCCGGCAGAGCGGAGCTTTCGGCGGCCGGCAGAGCGGAGCTTTCGGCAGCCGGCAGAGCGGAGCTTTCGGGCGGAGACGGAACCATCTCCTCGGCTACCTCGGGCGCTGCCGGGCTGCAGGTTTCGGAGGGCGGCGCCGGGCTACAGGCTTCGGAGGGCGGCGCCGGGCTACAGGCTTCGGAGGGCGGCGCCGGGCTACAGGCTTCGGAGGGCGGCGCCGGGCTACAGGCTTCGGAGGGATCAGAGGTGGGGGGCAGGTCCTCCGAGGCCCCAACGCGCCGGAGTGACTGGAGCTTGCGCCGGGAGGAGCCAGACGGAGGAACAGAGGCTCCTTGAGGGGTAACCGCAGGTCCACAGGGGAGAAGGTCATCCCGGTCACCGTAATAGAAACTCCACAGCTGGTCCTCCTCGACGTGTGGGGCTCTGATAGATGGAACGTTGAGCTCTACTCGGGGGGCCAGCTGCGAGTCATAGAGGTGACGACCTAGACGATGAATGGATCTGCGGCTTCTCTTCTCGTGCTCCGGGGTAGCCGTAACAACGCCCACGTAAAACACCTGGGGAGTGGAGTCGGCCCTGATCGGTGGTGCAGGGTCCCGGGCAGAAGCCATCTTGGCATACCTCTCTCTCCTCAGGCGTTCGCACATGTCCAGATATGCGCGGATCTCCGGGGTGTCAGCCCCTGCAGGTAAGTTCCATGTGGTGTCTGAGTTCATCCTTTTGGCTGGTCCGTACTGTCAGGATTTGTTTATTGATGAACTCAGAACACACACAGGACAAAAGTTTGAGAGGTTTATTGAAGGGTAGATGATTGATGAAGATGTAACCAGAGGTGCAGGAATACAGCGGCTCAGGGGTGCAGGTGAAAGCAGGAGCTGACGGCCAGGAGAGAGAGTCCAATGAAGCTGGATGGTGTGGCACAGAGCAGAGCTTTCTCAGAGCGGCTAGTCAGGTTAGTAGCTCTCTGGAGACACCAGGACACAGAACAGAGCTTCTCCAGGGACAATAGCAGGGTACAAAGTCTTTCAAGGCAACAGGCAGGACTAACCTTAAACGAGAGAACAGAAAACAGATCTTCCAAGACGAAAACGAGGACTGGCATGGAGTGGTGGATAGCAGAAGGCGGACCAGCACTAAAGTGAGGCAGAGGGAGGTTTAAATAGGAAGACTAACAGGTGACATGCATCTGACTGAATAATTACTAACAGGTGTGACTGACTGCAAGGAGAGTGAAGTGAAGGCTGGGTGGAAGGGAAGGCTGAAGTGAGGGGAAGGAGAAACTTAAAACAATAAATAAAGTCAAACCCTAACTAAAACTAAAACAAGGTGGAAAAACCGAAAACCAATGGCAACAAAAGCCGAATCAAAACTAAACCATGACAATATATATATATATATATATATATATATATATATATATATATATATATATATATATATATATATATATATGCAGCCTCCCTTAGTAAAGCACATATGTTTGGCATAACTACAGCAGCCAGAGCACCATTCTTCTTGCTGCGACACTGGACATGACAAACATCAGAACATCTGAAAGATTACAAAGAACTATTGTTTTTTAAAAGCAAAATAGTTTTTAAACAAGATGTATAACTCCAACCATTTAGGTGTTTATTTATACATATGTAGCCTGCTGAACACTTCTGGACACAACCCACCAGAACTGCATGGGTGTGCATCGTATTTCAGTCAAATTTGCTACATTAGATTAAATTCAACAACTAAACTCAAAAATATTATTAACTCAAGCTAATAGTAATTGCTGAACTAACCTAATTTATTGTTCCTTGTTTATTTGTGTATTGATAGTTTCTAAGGGAGCTCCCCATCACTAAACCAGACCTTTTCTTACTATGTTGTCCATTCAGCTTCTTTGAGGAAATTGCTTTGCTGCTGGTATATGGCCTCTCTCTGATCCCCTTTATGTAACAACAGTGAAAGATGTATCATAAAGCATCCTGCCTCCGAGTTCGTTTTTGCGTCACGAAGAAAACTCATTAAAATAGATGGGCCTTTTAGTGATATTGAACAGACCTGCAGGCCACGTAGAAGAAGCACTAAATTAGCCTCTGGCTCTCCACCCGCAGTTAGAACCTGATCATGAGAAGCTTCAGAACAAGATAGGCTACTGGTAATGATTGTTAATCTGTCTTGCTTCATTCTGAGTACTTTCACAACACAATACATGCAAAAGATTTAAAAGAATTAGAAATGTCTTGTTATGAGGACATAATAAAGAATTAAACATGGCACAGAACACTTAAGTATACAGTTGCTAATTTTATAGAAACTGCTGAATGAACAAAAGCTTTAATTAAAAAAACATTTTTTTGGCTGGGTCTAAAAGCAGGTAAGCTGTTAGCATCTTGCATGCAGATAGAGAGCTCATTTCATAAGAGAGGAGATTGAAAAATAAAGGCTATACAACTTATTTTTGTCCTGGGCTTGGAAACAACCAAAAACATGCTCTATGTTTTTTAGCACAGTGTTCTTGAGGGTTGTAAAGTTATAAAGAGTTTTTTTGTGCATTACAGATAAAGGACCTTGAGGGACTTGCATGACACAAGCAGTGTTTTGCAATGTACTGTATATAAACATTTGGAGGGAAACTATGAGGGGAAGCCAGTAAATCTGCAAAACTGTCTATTTTGGCAGTGCTGTTTAGGTCTCTGATTGGGGTGTTCTGGGTTAACTGTGAAACTTTTGATGGACTATCAGAACAACCACTCATTACATTAATTAGGTCAGCAGGGATTTAAAGGGGATATATCTTGCTTTTATGTTCTTCATTTTTACATTTAAATCATTCAGTTGTGGTCTATATAAAGTGGAACTGCAATGCTTTGGTCTGAATTCCTCGTTATTGTTGCCCCACAGCCCCTCTTTTGCATCTGTTCTGAGGTGCGTCTGAGAACAATTCGTTTTGGTGCTGTCTCTTGAAATGCAAAGGAGGCACCTCACACCCTGCCCTCCTCCAGGTCGCAGAACGTTCGGCCATTTTTGTAGTACGCTGGGGGACAGTGTAATGAATCGTGTGGGTTAATACACTAGAAAACTGAACATTTGGACTTTTGTACTTGTAGCTTTTGCATCCTTGAGCTTGGACTACAAAACCGCACCAAAAAATTGGAATGGCAGATTCACAAAATTGTTTTCCCAAATGTCCATTACCTTGTTTAACAGTTCTGCAGCAAATACTGTGACATAATTGGTAATAGAGAACTATAGCTATATAAACTATATAAACTATATATACTATATACTATATATATATATGTATATATATATATATATATATATATATATATATATATATATATATATATATATACACACACACACACACACACATACACACATACACACACACACACATATATATATATATATATATGCTTCCAATTGGTAAAATTATCAGACAGCATTGGATTAATTTCTACTGTTATGCTGATGACGCTCAGCTATATTTTATTATGAGTATGAGCTTTATTTAAAGAGGAGTTTAAATAAACTGTACAGTTTAAACATAAATTTCACCATTTGATGCACGGTTTCAGATTATAGTATAAGCTAATTTGCATCGTCAGTCCCTGCACAGGTTACAAAAAAGATATGAAAATGCAATAACAAAGGAAAACAAGATGTTAAAAACAACAGCTTGCTTTCAAGTCACAGCTTACTTTCAACCCACAGAGACAGACGCACATGAACAAACATAGAGATATGTGTTGGCATGCCCAAATATGTGCACATAAGCACACACAGAGTCAATGACTACAAAGCTGAGCAGTTTTTAACAGATGTTTTAGATTGGATTTAAAAAAAAAAACTCAGATCTACTGCTCCTCACATTATCTGGCAAGGTGTTCCATTGCTTCCATGCTGTTCCCAAAAGTTAAAACAGTGGGACACATAAGACAAGATCATTGCATTCATAAATGCCTCAGCTGCAGCTAATGAGAGACAATGTCCAATACATTTAAAATGTATAAGGTTGAGTTTGATAACTTTACTCATGTTCTTAACAGGCTTGTTAAAATTTTAATTTGAGTCCAGGGTAACCCCCAAGATATTTAAATTCAGTGATGATGTCAATTGATTCCCCTTTAATCTCAGTGTTAGGATGTGTTTTAGACATTTTGTCTTCTTTACATTTAAAGTCATACATGACTGATCGACTGTGGCGTGCACAGACATTTTAGGGGGCAGGTGCTCAGGAGGGGGTGGGAGGGCACTTTTTAGCGTGCGCAAGGAGGTGGCTCATTTCGGGGCATTGTTTCAGTGGTTTTTAATGGCTCAGGTTTTCAAAAGATCATTTCAAAACCGACCTCAGTAAAATCTTAATAATATTCAGGGCAGTCAAACTTTTTTACAGTAGCAGGCTACACACTATCAGGTAGGAGGGTGCACTTATATATAGATATATATCTATATATATATATACTTCAGACTAAACAGTGGCTCTGTGACTACTGTAACGAACAAACAAATAGCAATAGCGTAGTCGGTGTTGCCAAATTAGGCAGGTTTCCAACCAATTAGGCTTTTGAACACATTGAGCTGGAAAAAAATAGCTTATGGGCAGATTGTAAAAAATTTCCGAAGCTTTTCATAACATTTGTTGGGCTTTTAGAAAGAATTACTAACAAAATATATCAAAATAGTCATTATTTAATTTTTAAAAAAAGTTGAATCTGTCGATCTGACATCATCAATGAATAATAGTTATAATGAATAATATTGATTGTTATAATAAAACAAGAAAAGACTAATGGTTAATCAAGTGTTTGGTCAATGTAAACGCCCAAGAGGGGTTGAGTTCTACTTAAAAATATTTCATGACTGCGTGTAAGAGAAATGTTTAATTGAGCTATACTGAGAGAAATTAAGTTTATATTAAGGTAGATTTACAACTCATGTTGGGAAGCTATTTATAATTTATTTTTTCTGGGTGAAATATCCTGATTATTAAAGAGATCTTGTGTGTTATTTGGTTGTCTGATTGTACATTTTGTTTGGAGCCCATATGCGCAGTTTTTTTCTTTGCTTCAGCTCAGTTGTGTGCTAATGGCATGTTCTTATGTGTTTAATAGTTCTGTGCTTTTAACATGAGAGAGTTTGAGATTTGGCCTTTGGACTAACAGTGACATAGGGTAACCTGTAGCGCTGTGTCTTAACTCAAAAGTCCAGCATAAGCTACACGCTAATAAACATGAGCGCTGGTGTCAGGCTGAACATTGACTAAAGTAACAATTCTGACTAGAACAGGTTCTGTAATTACAGCAGCTATGAGAACAAGGAGCAGAACAAAGCAGAGTTCCCTTCTACCTGCAAGTAACTCAAGTCTCTTCAGTTTGGCAGCTTTAGTGCTTGATTCTGCTCCTTGGGCTCCTAGCTGTCCTAGCTCACCCTGCTAGCTGTCCTAGCTAACCCTCCTAGCGTGAATGTTTACTCCAGTTTAGACTTCAGTGCTGACATTTCAAACAGAAATTAATAGCGCTCCTTCCAGCTCGCTCTCTGCTTTGTTGTCACTTCTTGTAATTGTTTGGTAATCAGACCAAATTTCCATCCCGCTACCGACACCAACGGTGACCACACCACAGCCGAACTGCGGCGGCGACTGAAGGCTATGACTCGGTGTCCCGCCCCTCTCCAGCTGTGATTGGCTAGTATGTTGCCTTCAGTCGTTGATTTGATTGGTTAAATTGTATGATTGACACATCAAAGATAGTACTAAAAGGTCGATGGCCACTCCGAGGTAAAAAAAAAAAAAAAAAAAAAAAAAGAAGATGGCTTCCAGTCCAGGGTCTGCTCCGCGCTCAACTAGAAGGCACAAATATCGCTCCATTATATAATCGGGGAAATGTAGGCGGCGGCAAGAGCTGCTATAGACGGCGATTTGCCGCCGTTGACCGGCTACTTTTGACTGCCCTGAATATTAATAATTAAAAAAAAAAAACGAGTTTCAAAAGGGCATTTTCGTTGATAAAGGGCAAACTTCCTAGTGCTTTAGCACCACCTAGTGTCTATGTATGCACGCCCCTGCTGATCGAGCCAGCTGGTGATCCTTTGCAGAGCCGTCGTTATCTTGGCAGATACTAAGTCAGATGTTTTGGCAAGTGCATATATGACAGTGTCATCTGCATACATCTGTTCATTCACAGCAGTATACTGTTCAGCAAGATCATTAATATGCAAGCTAAATAGTAAAGCTACATCCTGATAAATCCAATCAGTTACATAGACTATTGGTATATGTTGACATAATAACCTGAATGAGTCAAACTTTTCTGATTTTAAATTCAGACAAGACAGAAGTTGTCATCTTTGGAACAGAGTCTTTGAAAAAGTAACTGCTTAGTCAGTCACTTAATCTGGATGTCATTAAATTGGCCTCAGGTAATAAAGTAAAAAACCTTGGTGTTATTTTTGACCAGGACATGTCATTTAAATCCCATATTAAACAGGTTTCTAGAATATCCTATCACCTGCAGAATAATGCCAAAATTAGAAATATCCCATCCCAAATAAAAATCCGGGCATGACGTTGGTGCAGGAGCAGAAAAAGGTGACCCATGTAAGGAGGCCTCCGTCCTTGACACAGTTCTCACGGGTTTGAGCCCTGGTCTGGTATCTTTGCTGCTTGTTATTCCCTGCTCTCTTCACCCATTTCCTGTCTGGCAACTGTCAAATAAAGACCATGAAAGAAAAAGAATAAAAATATATTTCTGGGAGACTTTGTCTCCTCTGGGGGGTGCAGTCTAGTATTCCTCCACTAGATGGTTTCAGCGAGCATGGTGGCTGGGTGACGTGGCAGGTGTTACCCATCAAGCCTCATCAGGAGAGGAGTATTTTAGGAGCCTGCTGCCAGTACTTCTTCACCTGAGCGTTAACCAGTGTGGTATGACTCTAGCCTTCCCGTTAGTGATGGCGAGATGAAGCCTCATGAGGCATTGAACCACTTGAGCCAACTGGTTCGAGAAAGGGTTCATTTCTTGGAGCTTCATGTGCACAGGAAACCACCTACTGGCCAGGTGTATAATCACAGCCAGCTGTATCTTAACACGTGTGATGCATTGATTTTTTGTCTATTATGGCTCTTGGGAATGACTTCACAAAAGGTGTAGGACGAAATCATTTGTCTACATAAATTATGTATACACATATGTGTATAATAAAATATTGTTTGAATGTATTCTCTGTGTGTAATTATTCCCAAAATAGTAGTGTCATGTGATATGGCATGGTGTGTAATAATCAGACCTCTCAATTTTGATCAAAAGTTAAGAGTGAGATTATGCTAATTTTGGGGGGCGGGGGGGGATTAATGTCAACAATTTCCCCTCAGCAGCAACACTGAAGCACACAGAGGTTCCCGCTGCGTCTTTACGCACGATCCAGCTGCTGATGTCTCCCTCTTTTCAGCTCAATGCACTTCTAGACTGTTACAGTTTATAACATTCTCATCACCTTTCACAGCGACAGGTTTCTCAGTCAGTCGCCGCGCTGACCAGACAAATTTCTATTGCTCTCGTCAGTGCGGCGGTGAGGTGGGCGGATTTTACCCCCATTGATGCGCTGCGTGCGACGGATAAACAGTGGGGAAAATGCATAACTAAATACTGTAAAGGGCTTCTATAAAGGGAACAGGGGTACTGACAGATATGAGATGAAGCTCCTGATGTTACAAGTTCTTTAAAATGACCCTTAAAAGTGCGCACCTGAAATAAAGCGCGAGGCAGCACGCCCACCGAAGCGCCACTGATTCTATGTTGTTAAAAACAAAAGAGCATGAAACACAGCTACTAATTCTCCTATTGACTTTAACTGGCACACGTTGCTACCGATGTGAGGACATTAAACGTAGTGATTCACGTTTTGAATGGTGAACGGTGATAAAAGCACCTGCTCCGAGGGAAAGGAGGGGGGGAGAGGAGCAAGCGCTGAGGCACAGAAATACGGTGCATGTAGTTAAAAAATGCAGAATTAATAAAAACGAAACTTATAAACAAGACTAAGTGGCGTTTTAAACTGCATCTGGTTAGCAGAACTGTTTTATGATCCAGCGTGCAGCCATAACTGGTTCTGAATGAACCGGTCATCGGGCAAAATCTGAACCACTTCTCGAAGCAGTCACGTGGTACAGCCGGCCAGCGAGGCTTCGGACATCATCGTTTTCGGCTCCTCCCCTAAATGAAGCAAGCTTCGATACGCGCTTTACGGAAACGCCCCCTCCATTACTCGACACACGCCTCGAAGCCTCGGCACATCACGTAACATCACTACTTCCCGTCCTTCCTGATACCCAAACTTAGAAGAATCACTCTTACCTTGTGTGTTCCTACTTCCTAGGTTACTCCTGCGTACTGGATTCTGCTCCAGTTCGGTTACCGGTTCCAGAGTTATCACACCAGTTCAAGTTGTTTCCTTGGGCTGAAGCTCCCGGCTGGCAGCGTGTGGCCTCCTGTTTCCTTGGACTCACCTGGTCACCCTCCAACGTGCTCATCATACAAGCCTCACTCAGATCGGATTCACCTCTCTATGGCTGAACCAGACTCCCAGCCCCCACTCATTCTTCCCTTGCTATTACAATCACCTCTCAAGTAAGCTTACCCCCAAACAATATTGCAACATTCATCAACACATTCATTAACCCCACCTGTCCTCTCCTGTGTGGAGTTAAAGATAGCCTTCTGTGTTCCTGGTTCCGGATTCCAGATTGATTTCTCAAACCACTCCTGAGTGTGTTCTGCATGTGGGTCAAATCAGGAAAAACCATGACATATCTTGTCTGGGAGTGATGCTAAAAAAAACAGTCCGTTCATTTGTCTCTTCAAGGCTGGACTATTGTAATTCTTTACTGTCAGGAAGTTCTGAAAATGCAGTTAAATGCCTTCAGCTGATCCAAATCGCTGTAGCACGAGTTCTAAGGAAAATTAAAGAGATCACAAATCTTATATTTTAGCTTCCCTTCATTTGCTCCATGTTAAATTTAGAATTGAATTTAAATGATACTGTCGCCTTTAAATTACATTTGGCTTATCTGAAATGGTATTTCTAGTGTGTTGGTTTATGTCAATTTATCTGTTTCATTTAAAATTGATCAAAGTCAGGTTGTATGTATCACAGAAAAATTAATTATTGCTAATAAGTGTTGAGTTTGAGATCATGCCAGAGACACCGTCTTCTCAAACCCCCAGTTGTGGCAGATGGCCATTCGCACTCAGCCTAGTTCTGATGGAGGTTTCTTCCTGCTAAAGCGGAGGTTTCCTTTCCACTGTCACTACATGCATGTTCGGTATGAGGGATTGCTACAAAGCCAACGACACAACCATAGATAAAAACTAAACAGTAGAATTAAGTACTCCATCATTTTTCCTATGTGATTACATTGATAAAGAACTAGACAGAAGCATCTCTCAGACAAGAATGTAAGGCACCTCATTAATTAGTCATCAGATGGATTTTTTTTTTTTTTACTTGTCTAATGCTACTCCAAGGCTATGATTCATCACTGATTAATCTGAACCAAGTACACCAACTGATGCGCAGAAAATAAACTCCAAAGGGAAAACGAGTATCGACCAGATCGCAATTAGCTTCCACTGCTCACATATCCTAAAGTTGGGCTTGAATTGGCTTGGAAAAATAATTACAACACAGGAGAACAGTTCTGACAGTGAGGGCAACATCACTCACTGCAATGCTTGTCAGATATAGTCTCAGTTGAGTTCACTGGCAACTGGTTCAAACAGAAACAATAGCAAGCTTTGTATGGGCCTTAGAAGAAATACTGTATCTACAAATCTGTGACACTAAAACAGGAAAAACATACATGTAAAATGTGCTTCAGTTATGTGACGGCTCTAAGAATCCAGGCAAAGGCTTTATAATGGGAAATGTAAGCTCAAAAAGAGTTGTGTATAGTTATAGATTTCTGATAGAATGAAACAGTCTGTTATTTGGAAATCTTTAGCACAGTTAGACATACATTTTCTGTTATTTCCGGTTGTTCCCCACAGGTCTCCAGGAGTCGAGTGACCCCTGCATGCCACAACCAGACATTCATGCAACACACTCCGGAGGGCCATTGAGAGAGACAGCAGTTAAGAATCGAGAATCTTTATTGTTCTTATGTTACCATAATGAAATTTTGGTGAGGCACCAGTTCAGAATTCACACGGATTCACACATAACAAGCAGACACAAATAAGACAATGTTCAAATAGACAACACCTCCTGAGCAAATAATCCTTAGGATCTGATAGATTTAAATGTTCGAGTCAGGACTGTTTCCACATGTTTAGCTTCTGAAGAAGATATTAACTGATGACGCATGTTTTTGGACTGTGGGAGGAAGCCAGAGTACCTGGAGAAAACCCATGAATGCGTGGGGAGAACATGCGAACTCCACGCAGAAAGAACCCTGACCACTGTACATCATATATAGCTGAATTTACAGAAGCAGTGAATATGTGTGGAAGACCATTCTCATGTATACTGGCTGTAATTCTGACAAGGTGATTCAACAGGAGACACATATTATGTAAATCTTTAAAGTGATTTTGGGACCTCTACCCACTCTGAAAGCAGTCAACAATAGGGTCTGTGTTTTAAAAACGGTGTAAGGGATATAAGAGAGCAGTTTGAAATGGACACCTGCAGAAGAGTGAATGATGACCATCAAGTTAAGTATGCGGCAGCTGCTTTCCATGGCAAACCTAACATTTAAACACCTGCCTAGAAATTACATAGGGATTACTAGTCCTCTTGGTGTTCCTGCCTCAGCCATTAAGTTGTTGGGAAAAAGGCTCTGGCCTGCATGTCTGTTTAGAGAAAGGCTTTATTATGAGATGTTCCCCATGCTAATGATAATACCAGCGTTGGCGGATAGAAAGCGATTTACTCTTGAGACACTGCTGTCAAAGGATCCATCAATTAAAACTGCAACACAAGGCCCAAGTGTAACTGAGGAGAGAAATCCTTCCTAAAGAGTCACTACTCTGCCTTTGTCACTTGTAATCTGTGAAAGTACTGGATGGGTGGTGGATTTGTGATAGGTCAGCAAAATTAACCATTAATGGAGCCACCAAAGAACATAATCAATCCCTTTGCTTTCCTCCTTACCTCATATTAGGGTCCCAGAAGGCTGAACCCTGTCCCAGCAGTCAGCCAACAACAGATAGGTGGTGGTTCGCAGTCCGTCACAGAAGAGTCTTTTTTTGCCATCTAAAGAAAATGCATATATTGTGCATCAAGTGTTGGTAGATATTGGAAAATATGCTATCCGGGGCATTTAAACATGTGGTAACTGTTTACAAACTGTTTCTGTGGGAAACTTGTTTAATATTCTAAAAATTGGCTAATCGGCTCTGGTGCAAAGCGTTTCATTAGTGCAGAGGTGTTGGAGGCGCAAGAGAGGCTCGGGCTGTTGTAGATGGGTCTGGAAATAAAATCACACGTCTTAAACTGAATCCTGACTTATTTCTGCTGATGTTTGATCTACAATTAGCAATCCAGCACAGCCAATTTCTGTCGAAAGTTAGAAATGTAGCCCTTTGAAACTCACATGAGGTGTTGCTTTAAAATAGACGGGAACTTAACATTTTGTTTTCTTTATTTGTCCACCAAGCAATTGTTTTGGCAAATAATTATTGTATTGAGTGTGTTCAGTAGTTTTCAACATTGGAATTGGTTTAATATTGCTAATTGATGGCCAGGGTAGTAGAGTTCCCTCTGAAATAAGTCATGTTCTGCCTTTAATACATTAAAGTTTATAAGCTGTTAAAATGTCCAAAGAATACCAGAATTCCTGGTTTTAAAGCTATTTATTTCAAAAGTATTATTACAAAAGTAATCTTATCCTCCCTTGGGGAGAAAAAAAAGCCCTTCCTGGGTTATTGACAAAATAAAATGAAGCAATGGAAATACACGTGGAATCGCAAACGAAGTAAAGATGTCACTGTTAACAGACACTTCCAGCTAAAAAGTAAGCAAGTAAAAAAAACTAATTATATTGCACAAAGTGCTTTACAGGAGCAAAAACAATTTTGAAACACACAAACACAAAACATGCTTAAGCAAATACCTGTCTAAATAAAAATGTCTTTAGATGTTTCTTATAAGAGATTCTGTGCAGTGAAGAGACACTGAGAGAGCGTTCCAAAGTCTTGGAGCCACAACCTAAAAAGCACAATCACTGCAATTTTTAAAACGGGTCAGAGGAACCAACAACAACATTTGAGTCGATAACCTTAGGCAGAGAAAGAGGTTTCAAAATATCCTGTGTATATTTAGGACCCAGGCCATGCATTGCTCTGAAAGTTAAAACCAAAATTTTAAAATGGATCCTAACGTGCACAGGTAAAGAGTGCAGGGAGGTTTTTAGGGACGAACCTGATCTGTGGTCTTTGATGAGGTGAAAAAAGTGTTTTTTTATTGGGTCTGCCTTGGTAAATAAACATTTACAGTAATGTCACATGACACTCACTGCTCACCTTACAATGAAACTATTTCTTTAGTTATGACTCAGGGTCTGAGGCCATACAGAATATACATAATGTCGTAACATCACTGTGTGATTGATTCTTTTTTTATAAAAATTTGTTTATTTGGATAACAAAATGATGTCGGAAATTCTTTCAATGGTAAGCTGTTTCAACATCTGTTAGCTAAATTTGAATGTGTTAATATTGCATTCTTGATATCGGTTATGTTATTTTAAAAATTTTACAAATGTCATCTGTAATATAGGACTGGTTTGAAAATGTATGTAAAATGTTTCCAACAAACTCTTGGAGATACTGCTTTTGATTTATTTTTGCCAAATTAAAATAAGCAACTGATATTGCTGATATTTGTCCAAATTGATGTATAATAAATTGCTCACATGAGGCTGTACTATACTGTATTGCAACAACAAAGCATTTAAGCAACATTAATGCCTAAAATATCAAAGGCCCCTGCAGCATCCAGAAAGTGGCACTTTGTGAGATTCAACAAGAGGATTCTGGCTGCTGTGGCCGGTCATAAATAAATTTGATAATAACATAGACTATAAAAAGCTGTAAGCTGCTTTTTCCCTCACTTTTCTGTCACTTTAAATCAGACTGAACGCTTCCTGTTTAAGGTAAATTCAGATTAAAAGATGAATTAGATTTACTAAATGCACGAATAATAAGATATAATTTATAGGGAAATTTTTGAACATTCATCAGATTCATGTCTTTAGCTTTTTATATATTTGCACTTTAAACTGCATTTCTTGGATCAAATATTTTCAGTATCATTCTACAAGCTTTTCATAACAGGAAAAATATTTATTTTGTTATCCTTGAGCTTATTTGTAACTAATTTGATGGTGTGCTTAGGATCCTTGTCCACTTGGAAGATCCATTTGTGCCCAAGCTTTGACTTCCTGCCTTATGTCTTGAACTGTTGAATCAATATTTTCACAATATGTTCTTTCCCCACGCTGCCATACATTTATGCACCCATCCCTGCTGAAGGAAAATATACAAAACGTGATGCTGTTAACCCAATACTTCACAATTTGGATGATCTTCTCAGGCTTGCAAGCGAACTCCTTTTTGCTTTGAATGTAACAGTGGTAATTATGGCCAAACACTTTAATTTTATTTTCATCAAACCATATGAAATGTTCTCTAACAATTAAGGTCTTTGTCCCTGGATGTATTTGTAAACGGTAATCTGCCTTTTATGTTATTTTTGGAGTGATGGCTTCTTCCTCTCTGAGTTGCATGCCACGCAATGGTGGGATAGGACTTGTTTCACTGTGGATAGTGACATTCTGTCACCAGCTTCAACCTGGACTTTTACAAGGTTATTTTCTAACCTTTTTGTTTGAATCTTTTTATTCTCATTTTTTTCTATATATCATTTGGTTTTGTACACCTATCTGATTTCTTTGTCGTTGCTTTCCACGTTCCCTTTGAATGCTGAAAGTCATTTTCTCCTCTTTCAACTTCAATTATGTGCTTCCCTAGCAGCTGCACACTGTTTTGAATCAATTAACCTAATTAACCTAATCCTATTAGACGATTACAAAGCCAGGGCATCATCCTTTTGGCTGTAATTTTTTAAAAGAATAGTAATCTTAGTGTGTATAAACTTTTGAATTTTAATAAATGTAATAGAAGCACTTTAATAAATGATATTTCTCATTATTCTGACATTTAGTGAGTTTAAAATAATATGGAAATGATGTGCCTAATCAAATGTCAGACAGTGAAAGAAAAGGTTGTGTCTTATGCAGTGTGTTTAACCTTATTGTTCCAGCTGCTTATCTTTTACAGTTCTAACCTAATCAACCCTCTAACAGAGTGCTGGAACCTGGTCAGTTTAGTCCAAACGTTGTTTGCCAGAATAGGTTTCTCAAAGAAATGTATTCCATGTAGCCACCTAGCTCATATTGGCATGGTGTTGTGATTATCCATACTAGTAACAGCATGCATGTTTCTTCCTGACTATATTTACCGTATAACTGAGGGAGCTGGCAGCAGGCAACGACATTCATGAGTATAATGCAGATTAGCTAGCCTAACCTGAATGACTGGGAGAGGTCTGCTGGGGCATCAGAAAAAAAGGCAAAAGTGAAACACTCCAGTTGTCTCAGCAGGCAGAAGCAACTCAATAAACAACTTTAAGTCTAATGAGGAACTAGTCATGATGAACCGACAATACATCATAGTATGGAGCAGGTTTTCAGAATCCAGCAAACTGGGTTTTTTTTTCAGTTTAAACTTACTCAGAGGAAAAAGATATACATCTTTAGAATATCAGTACATGCATGTTTTTATCTAGATGTAGCTCCATCTTTTCATGGGTTTCTGCAGAGTTTTTGGCCTTGAGCGTGCACATATGAAAGTCTGGAATGCAGCGCATGCCTTCACCTTTCACCTCTCAACACAGAGCTTGACCTCACCTAACCTTAACTGTGTTAGGGTAAAGCAACCTGCGGCAGATGAGTGGGACAAAGTTTGCTTGGATACAAAAACCTGGCAACATTTAACCAGACTCTTATTCAAAGCCTTCTCACATATGAGGAGCTCATTAGGACGCCATGTGCAGCTCAATATGAAGACTTCAAAATGTGGATGGGTGTAGATGTGGAAAGATGCCAACATTTTCTCCCAAGCTATAGATCAGTTTTTATTACCCAAAAAATGCTGGTATTATTTTTAAAATGATTCCACATAGTAAATCTAATTTACATAAAGACTCATCTAAGATCTGAAGTATATTATTGAACAGCTATTATTTAATTGGCATTTAATTGCTAAATGTTTTTATTTTGCAAAAACATCAATTATTTTTACAGCCTCTTTGTGACATGTTTATTAAATGTTTGAAAAAGCTATTTAGGACAAAATGTGTTTCACTTGTGTTTTGTTTTATTGCAGTCAGTGATTGAGTTTTATTACAAGCTTGTTTTAACAAATATATAAACTTTAAAGTGTTGGCCTCTCTCCACAATTTTGATGTTTATTTTTGCTTTTCCAAAAAAAACTCTTGCTAAATCTCTTTTTTTCGGCAAAACCTTGTCGGTTTTGCCAACAGATGTTTCATTTGCCCAATAACAAGATGTCTAACTCCACTTCCTAGAAATGCCAGTTTAACTAGAAAGTCATTGCTGAAACAAAGCATTGATCATATTGTTTTGCTATCATAATATCCATCCATGCAGGACCATATGGGGAATAATCATGCACACATTCATACCAGTTTAGAGAGACAAAGTTATTGTTGATAATGTATTTTGTTTAACTTCAATGTAAATAAATAAATAAATAAACAAATAAAAAACACAACCGCTCCTGAGAGTAACAATCTTAAACAGTAGTTTCTGTTTAAACTTGCTTTACTGTTAACCTAAAGATTTTTTCCCTGTTTATTAGTGAATTTAGGTGTTATAGACTGACTAATATATAACATGGAAGCACTTTAATCATGAAAGATTTACAAAGTTATATATTGCTTCTGTGGTTTTGCACTTATATTCTAATGAAAGTATCGACAGTATTCAAATCAGTATCCTATTGGTGACTATATAAAACTTTATAAAGTCGCAAGGGGCTTTCAGATTCACCTTCATGTAACTTTTCCTTCTGACACCAGCGTTTTTCTCCCAAGCAAATAGCACACAAGATCTTTGCAAAATCTTTAGCTCCTTTCCTAAAAAGACAAGTATCCTAAAACTGTAAAAAAAAAATGTAAAACCTAAAACTAAGATTGCTTAACAAGCACATGTGGTCAATCCTTTTTTTTCTTTCTTAGTTATAGATTTAAACCTCTAGCTAATTGGTCATTTTGCGCATGCATTATTGCCTGCGCATTTGCCAAATAAAATATATATGACCCAGCTTTGAGATCTAAAGCCTTTTCTATTCTTGATAGCGGGCTACATGGAGGGGTTTGTTGTCTGATATGTTGCAACAGTTCTTGGACATTTCAAAGAACCTTTAAAAAGTTAACTTAATAACGTTCTAACTGAGCCGGATTATTGATCAAGAGCAGAACAAAGTTCATCGATGGTTGACTCTAACCTTCTGGCCAATCTTGGGCTTAGAGGCGGGGGATAGAATAAATGCAAGATGATACATATGCGCTTCAGATCCTCGGAGGAGAAACCGAGGTCGGCTCAGACTTTTGCAGCAAGCAGGAGAGCATTTTGCAAAGATGGTTTCCTTGAAGTCTCCGTCCCTGGTGCCGGTGACCCGCACCGAGGCGCTGCTCGGTCTGGGCTGCTTGGCTGTCGCTCTCCTCGCCTTCCTGCTGGTGCGCCAGCTCGTCAAGCAGAGGAGACCCCCCGGGTTTCCTCCCGGTCCATCTCCCATCCCTATCATAGGAAACATTTTTTCTCTTGCCACTGAGCCGCACGTCTTTCTCAAGAGGCAAAGCGAAGTTCACGGGCAGGTAAGACTCGAGCTCCCCGGAGCGCATTGCGCTTATTAATGCGCGCCGCATGCAAAACCTCCGTACATTCGAGCATGCACACTCTTGGGATTAGTTATGAAACGAACAAAAGAGACTCGCCCTAACATTTGGCAGACTGGAGCATTTGATTGGAGGAGGACAGCTGACAAATCAGGAGCTCTGAGAAATGAAAATCTCCTCCCAAGAAGCCACATAGGCATCTTTTGAGCCACGCAGGAAAAAAAAAAATGGACAAAAAAAAAGCGAAACAAAACACACATGCATGTGTTGATATGTATAACAATTTTTTCAAAAAACATAACTTGCCGCCGGCTTATGTATCCCTTAAAAAAGTGATGACTAATGTGTGACTAGACAACAAATTGACTGCAAGTTGCTGTTTGTTTTGCAGATTTTCAGTCTTGACCTGGGAGGCATAATGACTGTGGTATTAAACGGCTATGACTGTGTGAAGGAATGCCTTTACCATCAGAGTGAGGTTTTTGCTGATCGCCCTTCCCTGCCTTTATTTAAGAAAATGACCAAAATGGGTGGTAAGCTGGTTTATGTTTCTCAAAAAGAAGCTAATCATCTGGGACACTGAATTTTAAGTGATGCTATCCTGCCCTATTTTGTTCTTGCTTTTTTTTAAGGTCTTCTAAATTGTAAATATGGAAAAGGCTGGATTGACCATCGCAAGCTGGCTTGTAACTCCTTCCGTTACTACGGCAGTAGCCAGCGACTGTTTGAGAGAAGAATCACAGAGGAGTGCATGTTCTTTGTTGATGCAATTGACAAACACAAGGGAAGACCCTTCAACCCCAAACACCTTGTGACCAACGCCGTGTCAAACATCACTAATCTGATCATTTTCGGCCAGCGGTTCACCTACGATGACAGTAACTTCCAGCACATGATCGAGATCTTCAGCGAGAACGTGGAGCTGGCTGTCAGCGGCTGGGGTCTCCTCTACAACGCCTTCCCTTGGATTGAATATTTGCCCTTTGGGAAACACCAGAAGCTGTTCCGCAACGCTGCTGAGGTGTATGACTTCCTGCAGGAGGTTATAACGGGATTTTCGCATGGCAGGGTGCCCAGTGTACCACGGCACTATGTCGATGCGTATTTGGATGAGTTGGAGCAGAACGCCGGCGATCCCAGGACTTCTTTTACTTATGAGAACCTCATCTATTCCGTGGGGGAGCTCATCATCGCTGGTACAGAGACCACGACCAACACCCTGCGTTGGGCTATGCTGTACATGACCCTCTACCCTAACATACAAGGTAAGTGCAAGATGTACCATCATCAAAACAGTGCAGCTTGACCAAAATGCATTTCTCTGTTTTCAATAAATGGCTAATTGTCCTTGTTTTGCTGTGCAAAGAGAGGGTGCACAGGGAGATCGACAGCGTGCTGACCAATGGGAGGCCACCCTCTCTTGAGGACAAGCACAGGATGCCCTATGTGGAGGCCGTTCTGCATGAAGTCCTTCGCTTCTGCAACATTGTGCCTCTTGGCATCTTCCGAGCCACCTCCCAGGATGCAAAAGTCAACGGCTACACGATTCCCAAAGGAACCATGGTGATCACAAACCTCTACTCAGTGCACTTTGATGAGAAGTACTGGAACGACCCCGGAGTCTTCTTACCAGAGAGGTTTCTGGACAGCAGTGGCAACTTCATGAGGCGTGAGGCCTTCCTTCCATTTTCTCTAGGTCAGTGTTTTTTGTGCAGTTGAACTTGCATTAATGAAACCTTCACTAGCTATAGGAACTATGTTTTTTGCCCCAGGTCGGCTTTTAGAAATCCTGTTTAAAAGACCTGTTATTAATTACCTGAAACTGTTCAAAAGCAGAGTTAATCTAAACCATTTGTTTGATTTTTCCTGAAGTTCTATCTACAACGTGGTTGCAGAAAACCTTTACATTGAAAGTTACTTTAAAAACAATACAATGATTTTCTGATCTTTGAAACCTATTCGTGACAGAAACAAGTACAGGCAAAAACGTCATACATTGCAAGTGTAAAAATATTTTTTTTTTACCAGAAAATTGGGATTTTCTCTGCTCGATAGTTTAATAACAAGCTGAGAAAAACAGCTGAATGTAAGGCTGATCTGAAATGCATTGGATTGCAACACCTGTCGATCTGAACGCCATGCTGACCCGTGTTGCTTAGCAGGGCCGGTGCTAGTCAAACATGATGTGTGTGCCTATGTTACCGCCATAACTGCACAGAGTTTTGAATTGTGTGGCTTACGACTCAGATGGCCCTGCAAGTATCACAGATTCCTAAAAAAAAAATAAAAAAAAAATAAATAAAAACTAAGAGAGCAGCAATCCTATTGCTTCAAACCATCCTGATGGACCTCCATGGATTATTTGAACACTAGGATGCTAACTGGCATTTGCGTAATCAGCATTCATTGAAAGACGTTTTGCAAAGTGTTCCTGAGCCCTTCACCTCATTTAAAGAAGTATTTAACGCAAGTTACACCTGGCAATTTACGACTTTTGGATTGGGCTAATTTTCCAACTTAACTTTTTCTTCCCATTCTCCAAAACGTTGAACATATTTTAATCTTTTATGTAAAAGTAAGAAAATCATTTTCATTTATTGCAGTTTTTTAAACTCATTTTTATGCAGTGGAAATTAGGGTTTAACTTGTGTGACAAATCACAGTACTCTATTTTTTGAAGAGTGTATCCTTTGTCAATTTCAACACTGTGTCTATCCTGCAGTCTTGTCAGTGAATGACTGAGTCCTTTCAGCTGCTCCCTTATTCAGGGGTCACCGCAGCAAGTTATTACAACTTGCAGACAGATGTAGCAGAGTGTTTCACCAGATGCCCTTCCTGACACAACTTTGAATTGGATCCAGGTCCCCCAAATTAAAGTCATAGTCCTAAACTTCTACACCACAGAGAGACTAGTCCAGTTAGTGGATGCTGATTCCATATTTCCTGGCTATCTACTTGTGCAGCCAGCACGCATTATCCTGTCATGAGTTTCTGTTCTGATGTGGAGAACTTATTTTATACTTTCTGTACTCGTTCTTCTCTCTGAAACCCGCAGGCCCCCCATCAGTAGTGTTTTCATAAACATTCTTTTGCTTATACTTAAGGACATAGAATCCACATGTCTGAGTGATTTCTGCATGAGCATGAGTTCAAATAAACAGGGAGGCTTTTTCTATTTTTCAGGGAGGCGTCATTGTGTTGGTGAGCAGCTGGCCCGGATGGAGATGTTCCTCTTTTTTACCACCTTGCTCCAGAGGTTTCACCTACAGTTCCCTCCAGGAACCGTTCCGACTGTAACTCCCAAACTTGGAATGACCCTGCAGCCCAAACCTTACTCGATCTGTGCCGTGCGCAGGCAACAGAAGTTTCACTGCTCTGAAGACACTCCTTATCACTAGTCGGTTCGCCCCCGGCTGCAGTGACCGGCGCAGCCTGTGCGTGTCAGTCTTTTAAAAGAACTCTGGGTGATCCAGATGCCCCTCCACATCTGAACACAATAGTTTATTCAACTGCTATTGATTTTTTTTTATGAGCATATATGCATGTTTGCATAAGCAATACTTTTAAACAGCAGGCGAGGCAGCAGGTGCTGAAAGGACTCCCTTGGAGCACGAGGGGGCTATTGATTTAATTCCCTGAGCTCCTGCTACCAGAAAACGAAATGCCTGTGAACCTTGCCACAGCGGCGATGCCATGGGTCAATGATTTATGTTATGTACACCGATGATGGTTCATAGCACTGATGCTGTAGGACAGCTTTTGGGGAGATTAATGACACCAGCTATTCATACAGCATGTGTCGGGCCAAATGGGACGAACAGACTTTCCGAGAAAGTTCTGAACAGTGTATTGGAATTGGCCGCGGGCCAAGATTTACATCATCTGGACTGACTCTGAACCTATCTCCAGGGATAGTGCTATTTGGAAAATCTTTCTCTTAGAAAGCAAATTCAAACTTGATGGATTTCTAGAAACTGCCTTTGCAACACTGGTGTCTGATAAATGGTGCTTATCAGTGCTAAAAAAAACAACAACTAAGTACTGTGTTTATATGTAAGATTAACATTTTGTCTGTTGTCTTTTTTGCAATCCTGGTTGTGTACGTGGTTCTTCTTTTGTGTATTCATAAAGTATTATGACATTAAAAACGTGCCCTTCTCGTTCATTTTAGCAGCAGCAGAAATTGTAACCTTAAATGCTTACTTGTCTCACGTTTACTCCATAGTAACCTTTTGGATCATTAGTTTGACATTTAAACTGCAGATGTTCTGATGCAGCGCTATCAGAAACATTTCACAGAAAGTACCCTGCAGAAAACTCACACATGTTCAGGTTCACCTGGTCTAAGAAAGGTTTTTCTTAACTTTTAACCGGAGGTAAACAAGTAGCTGTTCAGCGCCTACAGTTTCTAAAATGTAAAACTCACTTGTGCTGCTTAAAATGTTCTCATGATGCCTTAACTATAATTTAAAAAAAATATGAAAAAGAAGACATAAAAATGAACACAAAACATCATAAGTGTCAGAATGTCAATTTAAAAATGATTATTCTTTTTTTGTGCAGGCAAACCCTGTTGGTATTTTTGCAGCTTGTTACCAAAAATGTTTTCTATCTCCAGTCAGAGATACTTTAGAAAGAGAATCTAGACCAGGGGTGTCAAACATACGGCCCGCGGGCCGGATCCGACCCGCAAAACAATTTAGTCCGGCCCGGTGGCTAAATGCATTATCATTATTTAAAAAAATAATATATATATTTTTTTTTTCCCAGTGTCCTGTCTGGCAATGTGGCAATAAGAATTGTTGTCTTAATGCCAAAAAGAGCTCATCAGATTTGACTTTCACAAGTGGAGCAGTACTGCTTTTGCCATAGTGCTCCACTTGATTTATGAATGTGAATAGACACTGTAAAGTTTGAAAACCACTACTGTGTCTGCACTTACTTTGAAGTAAAGCAATGACTACATCCCTGTTTTCTCTCCAATCTATAGCACTGAGTTCAGGTCAGATTCCTTCTGGAAACTGGACATTCCTACTTTCCAGCAGCGGGAACTCCTCATTGCTGTCATTCTGCATATTTACTGAATTGGAAAACATGAGGATTTTCTGTTAGCCTTAAGAAAAGATCTGTTTTGCTTTACCTAGCCTAGGAAGACCCATTGTTACGAAGGCTGTTTAGGCCTCAGCTTAGAGTGAGTTTGGGTCTTATTCTATCCTATGATTCACAGACAAGATGCCCACACCCTCTTGAAAGTGAGTATTTTAAGTGAAAATGTATATGTAGGTGCACAATGGAGTGGTTTTTGGTTATTGATTTTCCTTTTCTGAGGTGGCTTGGAACAAAAACAACATAACAGTGCATTGTGTGACACACAAACACCAATAAAAATCCAAATTAAGTAAAAAAAAATCAATGAGGACATCTGATACTTTAGGGATGGTGTTTTATGGCATCTATAAATAACAAAAATCGGCTGTCCCACATTAAAGATATGGGTGAATGGTTACATTAGACAAACGTACGTATACTGATGCTACATAAGGGTAACAACTGTTCATAGATGTATTTATGGCACAATCACAGAGGACTGAGGTTTGAGAGACCGCACAGTGAGGAGCCAGCAACCATTTACAACTTAATGAGCCAGAACGTCAGGTCAGGAGCTACCACGGCTTCATCATCCAGCTCGTGTCCGCGTGAGAAAAACTAAAGACGGTCCCGCCAGAACCCTCGCCTCCATCACTAGCGCTTGGATCCGGGTCGAATGTGTGGCTGTCGCACAAAACAGCACTGGAGACAGGAGAAATGTTGAAGGTCAGCACGCCACAGCCCACAAACGACAGAATGCAGGTAAAAGTTTTTGGCACTACTTGGATCAAGCGATACAACAGTGTGAGAGTTAATGGAGGAGACAAGAGTGGTTATGGTACAGAATGGGGAGGCAGCTGTGAGGCCGGAACCGAGTGGAAAATAAAACCCGGTCCCCTGCAGTTTCACATTTGGAAAAAGACAAAACACTGTGGAAACGCACACACAAAAAAAAGGTCATAATTACAGGATGTACAATATGTCAGCTGCGTGTAGAAAACAGATGCATTCATTTGATTATTTCAAAAATATATATTTATATGCACATACTCTTTTGTACAGTGGCTAAACACTTGTTTGGTATTAAAATGTGCACAACGGTATTTATTCTTCTGTCATTCAATATTACTCAGCATACACCGCTTGCTTAACATCCTCTGCAGGGATTATGAGTAAATAAGGTGATAAAAGTCCTAGGTAATAAATCTTGCTTTTCCCTTTGAGAAAATATCTTAAGTGGAATGCCTAGAGTTTAGACAGAAGTTAAAATATAATTTGCGAACTATTATGGTTTAACCTGCCTCGTGACACTTCATATTATGTGTGTGTGTCTATATATATATATATATATATATATATATATATATATATATATATATATATATATATATATATTTAAAAAAGAAACAAAGAGACATAAAACTCGGCATCCCTTCTTTACATACTGAGTTCTGGGTCTGGATACAAGTCTTTAAAATGAGAGACATTTACGGCTATTAGTTGGGAAAAATCACTTTTCCACTAGCCTTTGTAATGACAAAACAAGAACTGCATAAACTGATTGCTATGTTGCTGCAGAAAAGACATTTGCAGTCTGATGACAAGCACAATTAACTTTTTCTCCAGTGAGGTTGGAAAAAGCAAACAGTGTATGGATTATACCGAGGGACAGCACATACTGCATGGCCCTCTACCACAGAGGATCCCAGCTGCTTGAACTTGTCTGTAGTCAACTTGTTCATTGAGAGATTACAAACTACTTCAATCACCCCCAATTTTTTTTTAATTTCTTTAGTTTTTAAAGTGTATTTCATATGAATGACATAAATTCTTGCAAAATAATTAATCAACTTTGCATGAATCCTGAGTAACCTTTAAAAAAACCAAAAAAAAAAAAAATAAGGAACATGAAGAATCCATTCATTGAATCAGCATTCCCAATCTGAATGCAACACGTCAAAACGCCAGAGGACATTTTACTGATTTGAAATGAAGCATTGCTAAAAAAAAAAGATGACACACAAGGACACACAGAATTACACACTGACATGTTTAAAAATGTGCTCTCTTTCTCCCTGCTCATTCTCTCTGTCACATTCCGGTCAGAAAATAGTCACGCTCAAACAAAAAACAAAGAACAGAGAGTTTAAAGGGAAGGGGAATAAACAGGGCGATACACATGAATAAAAGCATCAAAAACGATGCAGATATAATGCTATTAATCAGTCAACATTTCAATAACGTCTCTGTGACTGAGTCTCATACAGTGTTTCGTGTCACCAGCAAGGAGAGGAAACTTCTCAAGCCAAAACTCTGGACCAAAATGGACTTAATAAAGCTTCAGACAGGCACAACAGCATACACACACATATATATATATATATATATATATATATATATATATATATATATATATATATATATATATATATATATTCGACATTGAGGCTGAAACAGATTCAGTCTCTTGTCTTCCCATAATTGGACTGTTCACTTTGGTAAGGGCTAAGGACACCACCTGCTTCAGTACTTTTCCTCTACCTTTCATTTCATTTTTTTAAATAAACAGGAGCTATTTTGTACCTAAAGGAGGTGTTAAGTGTTAAGCGCTTTGCATTCAAGGCAGCATCACAGCCAATTCACCATGGAGGAAAAGTTACCGCTGGACCCCCGTCCACAGTCCGCTTCTGCACCTTTACCCTCGGTTCTGGTGCTTTCATGTCTGTTTGCACTTGACTCTCCATGGGATGAAAGTGCATAGGGGTTGGGCCCCTACCGTTGCAGTAAGGATCCGCTCACAGTAGTAAGGCCTTTTTGTTTCTGAAAACGACGTGACTGCTTTGACGTTTGAGTGTCTGCACAGTGAATTTTGATTTTTATCTTGATGAGTGTGTTCAGGACAGAGCAGGAACAAAGTATGTTTTATGTGCATTTATTGACTGTCTATCTTTGTGTCAGTAAAAGGCAGATGGTTGAGGAACTTATGTCCTTCCACAGCGTCTCCTTTTTTCCTTTTGACTTTGTCCTCCTGCTACTGACGCTCCTCCCCCTCCTCCTCCTCCTGGATGACCTGGATGTCATCTGATGGCGAGCTGGGCAAGCTGTCCTGCTGCTGCTGTTTGCTAAGCTCTTTGCTCTTGTCCTCTTCCTCAATGATCTTCTTCCACACCTTGTGGTTCTCCGTCAGGTGCTGCATGATGCAGCTGAACAACCTGCGGCGACCTTTTCTCCTGCCTACAAATGAGTTACAGGAGAAAATATGTTAAGGAATATCCAGGCTGCAGTGCCCTTTAATTTCAGATGAAAAATATTTATTATATAACTCGCAAGTTCTTGAGTGGTTTGCATGCAATTACAAAACAGAACACTAGTTCTACAGTGGCTTGCAAAAGTATTCACACTCCTTGAACTTTTCCACATTTTGTCACATTACAACCTCAAATATAAATGCATTTTATTGGAATCCTATGTGAAAGACCAACACCAAGTGGTAAACAATTGTGAAGTAGTCACACCTAGTTGACTGAACCTTTCACATTTTGTAATGGCAAACGTTTTTAGTCCTGATGTCTATGGAAAATAATGGGTAATCAGAACACAAAAGATAAAACAAATACACATAAAACAAATGAAGTGTCATAAAAAATGCACGAATGTGTTAAATTCACACGAAACGACTAGGACGGAACACCAGGTGGCGCTTGTATAGTTCATTTTAACAAAAGATGATGGTTGCCAGAAATACTTGCATTGCTTTGGTGTGGAGGGCTTTAAACACTATTTTCATTTATTTAATTTTACTGGTGGTACTGAAACGCAAGAGTAGGAGCTGTATATGCTAAATTATTATATAAATACATGACTTGAACAGTGAAGGGTTGAGAAAACTTTATATAGTTACACCCCTACTTTTCTTGCTGGAGAAGCAGCTGCCTCTCCAGTAAGTTAAATGAGCACCGAACAACAGCTGTGACTTTTAAATCTAACCTGTTGCCAGGTCGACTTCTAACTCGTCTTCCTCGTCTGCTTCTTCATCCGTGTCCTCCTGTGCTTCGTCATCCTCTTCGTCTGATTCCAATTCATTAACCCAGTGGCCTGGAAGCAGACCGGCAGCATCGTAGGAGTTGCACAGTGGTCCCACGATATGTGTGATGAAGGACTCCTGAAGCTTGGCCAGCTGTGGCACAGAGCGGTCCATGAAGGGGCTGATGGGTAATCCCAATTTTGCTTCTTCATCTCCCTGCAGACAATAAAAACCTCAGTGAAAAACAGCACCAGTGAGACAACCGGTGACAAATTACTGGTGTACAGAGCTTATTCTCCTCACTAGAGGTTTCTCTTTTTAAGTTATAGCCCGAATAGGGATGGGCCTTTAATTTACTGTTTATTGGCATCAGGAAAGACTTTTATTGTGATAAGAACTGTCAATTATCATGACAACTAAATTTTACCTGTTATTTGGAAACCCCAAAAACAAACAGTATTACTGGGTAGCTATCTTTACATTTTTTCCTCCCCTGTTGGTTCCAAGAAAGCATCAATAAATGTAAAGATATGATCCTCTTCTTTGCTATGGCGACTCATCTGTCTCCACCTAACATTTTATTTTTCAAGCTTTCATTGTGAAAAACAAAAAAACAAAAGCAATGTTTTACATCTGTTCTTGTGTTTTCATTGCGGAGCACTTATGAAACCTGATTAAAGGTTAGCTCAGTACACCAAGAAAGTTAAATCCAACAAAGGGTGACAAACATGACAGATTTGAAAAGGGCTTTTATCCTTGAGAGGGATTAAGAGATGACACAACGTCTACACTCCCCATTAAGTTTTTCTTATTTGAATCGTGTGCTTGCTCCTTTCCGTTGTAGTAATATTGACGTTTAGATAATGACACGGTTGCTCAAAGGGTTGATTCAGCAAGAATGTCTGTAGTAATGTGATGGGGGTGGGGGTGATGTCATGGATGAAAACAGTAAATATTACACCAAAACATCAAACGTTCAAATGGTAAAGCAAAGTGCAAAGGTAAAAGCTATAGCCTTTCCTGTAACTTTTGCATGATTAGAGGGGACAGTATGAAGCCCAAATATATCCTGTTGGTGACTGTACATTCACTCTTATATTTCAGTTCTGGAATATAGTCTAAAAGCCTAAAATTAGAGAAAAGAAGTGTTATAACACAACCAATGATTTTATTCACCATTCAATACAAAGAAAATCAGTGCTTTCTGATGGCTTGGACAGAACTGTAAGATAAAATATTTACAGTTCAACTGGGAGCTGTGGAGTCAACTAAACATATAAAATAAAATAAAAACTTAAAATAAACACCCCCCAAAACTTTATTGTGTAAAGCACAAGCTTATTTGGAAAAGGAAAATGTGACATGTTTCAAAAGCTCTAAGCAACCGTGTCATTATCTTGACAACATAGTTATCAAGTTTGACGGAGGTGTGCGTACAGATAAGCAAAACGTAATGTAGGAAATCAATCTTGTAACTCCATGAGCCAGTCCGTTTTGAGGGCTTTTTGGTCTTTTAACAATTAGTAGTGGTGTACACCTTTTTATAAATCTGCCTGTTTGTAATTATATCAATTATATCATCAAAACAGGAACAACCTGTCCTTATACAAAGCCTTAAAGTATTCGCCCGCCTTGACATTTTAGCCATTTTATTACATTCCCACCTGTAATTTAAATGCTATTTTTATGTAATTTTATGTAATTGATCTGCACATAATAGCCTAGGTTGGTGAGGTGAAATGAGAGAAATTTATATAGAAAAACAACAAAAAAACAACTGAAAATTGCCATGTGCAAATGCTATGAAGAGCCTAAGTAGCTCTGATGCAGCCAGTTACCTTCAAAAGTCAGATAGTTAATGAAATGAAGTCCACCTGTGAGCAATTCAAGTGTCACATGTTCTGTCAGTATGAACACACCTTTTCAGAAATGCTCCAGAATTCACAGGAGGGCTTTAATCAGAGGCAGCACAGAAACCAAAAGTAACCCTGAAGGAGTTTCACACCTCCACAGCAGATGCTGGTTTGTTGTTTTGTTGCTTCACTATTCATTATTTCACTAAACCGTCAGCTGAGGACCGTTTTCCTGCGCTGATCTGTACCGCTGCAGGACAGAGTGTGGCGTGGGGCAGCACTGTGCAGCTCGAAGGTGGAACTAAGACCAACAGAACCCGGTCACTGGGCTGTCCGTGTCCATCAAGCTAATAATGGCCAGCGTTAGCTTATGTTGTCGGGAGGTTTTGGACTACCCTGTCGCAGATACAAGAGCTCTACTGACCTTTCCATGTTGGTCTCAAACAGCCGTGTCGTACCGTTAGCTTAGCATGTCGCACCATTCAGCGTTTCGTGGGGGAAACCCTGAGCAGTTCTCATTGAGGAAGGGCAGAAAATCCCAGTGGCAAGATGTGGTGAGCTCATGGAGACTTATCCAAAGAGACTTGAAGCTGTAGTTGCAGCTCTACAAAGTACTGACTTTAGGGAGAGTGAACACTTATGCACGCTGAAGTTTTCTGTTATTTTGTCCTCTATTGTTTTTGCCTCACAGTAAAAAGATATATAAAGCAGCAGGAGATGACAGTTGCTGCCACTCCTGTCCGCTAAGAACAGGAAACTGATTGTGGAATTAGAAAAGCCTCCAAAATTGAACAGTAATTGCTTGGAAGTTTGTTGCCTGATCTGAGGAGGCTCGATTTCAACAGCAACATTCTGGTGCAAATAACCTTAAAGTCTGCTTTGTATCGATGGTTCAGGCTGCTGGTGGCTATGTAATGGTGCAGCTGATATGTTCTGGCCACACGTTGGGCCCTTTACTACCAATTAAGGGTTTCTGAACAGCCTCTGTATTGTTGCTCACCACTGTGTACCTGATGGCAACTTTGACCCAAAACATCTCAAACCGTTTACGTGAAGATCCAGATGAGTTAACTGGTCTCCAACGGCGTCTACAGCCATACCTTTTTAATCCAAAATGGCACCTTTGGGATGTGGTGGAACAAGAGGTTTCAGTACTGTATGTACAGACAACAAAACAGTGTGATGCCATCATGTCAATATGGACCAAAATCTCAGAGGAATGTTCCAGACCATGTGTCAAATCTGTATGCCACAAATAATTGAAGCGGTTCTGAAGGCAAAAGGGGATCCAGCACGGCGCCCGCAAGGTGACCCAAATAAAGCGGCCAGTGAGTGCGCACTGCTGCATTAGTGTAGAGACTGTACCTGCTCATAAAACTCATTAACGATGCCTTCTGTCCACTTGAGGTGCAGGTCTCGGACTTTGGCCGGCCCATTGATGTCCGCCAGCTTGATGCAAACTTGGCACACCAGAAGTCTGTCGTTCTCGTTGGTCCAATCAATTCCTGGACTGTTCACATCGTTTACCTTTTGACAAACAAATGCCTTATTACTACAACATAGGTTTCCAGAAATAAAAGGATCAGTGACGACGTGTTTTTATGACCGGTCTGATAGCGCACCTTGGAATTGAACTCTGCCAGAAAGTCAAAGTGCTTCTTTAGGTCCGTGGCCAGAATTGCCTCGATGACGAGGAAGCGAAAACGCTTGAATTCAACGTGATCTAGGTGCGCCAGGAAGTTGTACTCGGGCTGCGACAGGTAGAGGCTCCAGGCGGACGCAGCATGGTGGTTCTCTAGGACTGAGCGGTCATTGTACAGCACCGCCTGCAATTGACAGGGGGAAAAAAACACAAAGAAGTAAAGAACTGCCGAGTCGGCTGACTCCTAACGTTTTGTCAAGAGGTTCTCACTAATGCTTTTTTGTTTTAGATAATGTATCTGCAAAGATGGTGGTTTGTGGAGGATTTAAAAATAGCACAAACAATCCATAAAGGAGATAAAAGACCAAAAAGATAATTGGTTATGAAAAACCCATCACAGGCAGGTCTTCAGTGTAATGAGCGGGTTAAAGGCCCACACATGACACACGTAACAGCCCTTTGACGCAGACGGTGGTCGACCCCACTGTCAGCAATCCACCGGTTCAAGGTCCGTCTCCTTTCTTTTGACCCACTTTTCTCTGACTAAGCCGAGACGGTCAGGGTGCTATAACTGGACAAGTGGGGAAAACATGACAGCAAAACTGGGCCAAGTGGTAAATTTTTCCTGCTCCCATGTGAATCATAGAGCACAATGGGGGAGCGTGATGAGATGAACTCACCATGTGAGGAGTAGCTAATCTTGTACATGACCTACTTTTAAAATACATTTGTCTGATGACATTAAAAGAAACTAATGTCAAATAGTGGTTAAGCAGAAAGCTGAATCTGTATTATGACGCATTAACAGAGAAGGGACGTGAGGAAAAGCCCTCAAAGTTAAAGATTTAGCTGTAACACAAGGATAAATACGCCTGAGCAGAAAAACCGGAAGCTGCCGAAGTACCACCGCTTTCTTTTGCAAACATTTGAATAAAATACATGATCACATTACATGTAAAAGTACACAGAGAAAAATAAACAATTTATTAGATGTTTTGGTGCAAAGATGGAAAGTTGTACAAAATGCCAGTGCTGTAATCAATACATTAGATTATGCATTTCTAAGAGGCTTGCTTGTCAAATTAAAAGTACTTTTTGAAGACAAAAAAACTCTTTAAGACGATATGAAACATACTTTTCATTAAGTCTCCATTTCTGCAACTAACAGAAATAAAGGCTTTAAAACATCGTCAGTCTGTGTTATATAATGTGTTTGCCTACAGTAGTTCCGTAACTTTTCTTGGCGGGACCCTGTGATCTAAAATAAAGTTCTCACGCCCCCCTCCTACCAATCTTTTGAACAAAGAAAAGCCAACTGCAGTAAACCACATAACTATAAAATGAACTGCAATCTTCTTTAAATCACAACACTACCACTTTTAAAGTGTAATTATATTAAGTTTAACAATTACATTTATTATTTACTGTGTAACTGAATTCAACATTGCCATCAATGTATAGTTTTGAAATAACCTCTCAAAATTGGTCATATTTCCAGTCCATTTCTACCATGCATTTATGATGGTTGTGTGAAAGGAGCTCGACAAATAATCTTTGCTTACCTACAAACTTCAACGTGTGTAACTAAGATTTCATGTAATAGACCAACACAAGTTAGTGCATAACTGTGAAATGGAATAGAAAGGATACAGGGTTTTTAATATTTTTTTTTCCACATAAAAACCTGATAAGTGTAGCATTCATGTGTCCTCAGCCTCAATAAGAGCATTCGTGGCTGAGCCACCTTTCACTGCAATTATATATTTAAGTCTTTTGAGGTATGTCTCTACCAGCTTTGATCCCCTAGTGACAGTTTTTTTTTTGCCAATTCATCTTTGCAAAAAAGCTCAACTTTAGTCAGCTTGGATGGAGAGCATTTATAAAAGGCAGCTTGTGAATATGTTCCATTTAGTGTTTTAGTGCACACCGTTCTGAAAACATTGTCATGTACCCGTTTGGCTGAGAGCAGTTACTTTACAGTTCAGTGGTATTTTGAGTTTATCTATCAAAGTTTGTGTTCACATGACAACATATGAGAGGAGGTCTTAATGCTTTTGAATGGCACTGCAAAAAAAACACAACCAATAATGTCCTATATACAGATATGTCTCTTTAAAAATTATGTCACAGCATTGCTTCGGCACTCTTTTGTAACTACATTGGCACATTGAGTATGTTTTAGAAGCTAACCGCTCCTCCTTGGAACTGTAGAAGCAGGTTCCTTTGTTTCTTCTTACAGGGCCCACTCCATTTGCAGGTGCCTCTCTTAAAAGAAGTGCTTACTGCAGTTCAACGAGACTTTTTCAACACCTTGGCCAATTTACATTTTAGTGTGAAGTTGTTGCTCTGGTTCTCTAACCTCACAAATTCCTAACAATTGGACTCCTTTCACACCTGCTAGCCGAGCTACACAAGGACACTAAACATAACTGTAGGATCTGTATGCAAGGAGGGTGAGAGACAGAGACGCTGGGGAAATGAAAAAGACACTTTTTGCTTATTTTATGATAAAAATAAAAGTGAATATTCTGTGCAATCTTGGCAGGTGTAAAAACCTGCACACTTCACAGACCATTTATTCAAATCAGGGACTAATTGATGAAACCCATCCACTGATGTCCGTTAAGAGCGGTGCAGAGAGCCAGACATGTGATTATCTCGCTCACAGGGCTTGTCTCGAGCCCAGACGCCAAAGTTGATATTTGCTTTAGGATTGATGGTTTTCAGAAAAGAAAAATCCTTTTAAAGGTCAGGTTGAAAGCTTAGCAAACAATGACCCTCTGTGCTCTGTGGATGGCAGACAGAGATAATGAATGAGGTTGCATTATTTGCTTTATGAAGGACTGAAACATTGCAAACCTGTTGTTGCAAGTCAGGTGATTAGGGTTAAATAAAAAGGGGTGTATAAATTTATACAAAAAAAAAAGGGTTAGAGGTTTCAGGACTACATCTGCGTTTATTAACACTGCTGTTAAAGCTGTGTAAAAAGCCTATAAATATATATTTTTTAGAAAAATCCAACATTTAATTTGAATACAATCATTTTCTCTTAATCAGGTTTAATTAATCAGCTAGTTTAACTCGCCATCACATTTCCCTCATTTTTCAGTGTGCTCTTGCAATAAAAGATGAATTTATTTGAAGGGTATTTACACATTTTACCAAGGGAGCCAGATAAACGTAACACTATGTTACTTGGGTCAACAATTGCTGGGGAGTGCTGGCAGATGTCATCCAAATAATTTAAGGCAAATAAAATAACATTTTTATAATTATTGGGGAAATGTGTAACTTATTTATAGGATCATTTACATTTAACAGACCAAAAAAGCTTGCAGGTTACCTGAGGTGCATTAGTGGCTATTAGAAAGGCGTTTGTACGACCAGGATGGTCATAGTCGTGCATTGCAGCTGCTACATAAAGGGCCATGAGCTCCAGGGCAGGTATGTTCCAGGCCAGGCAGCCGTAGCTGTCATCTGAAATTGAGGAGCTCTTGGAGGTGGCGTAGGATATCCTGCCTGGGGAAATTCCACTATCTGAATCTGGAAAATACAAACATCTACACATTGAGGACAGCATAAAAGACACACAAAAAAGCACCTTGGTAACTAAAATATCATCATTAAAGACAAGAAACATTTTATATTGCATACTGGGTGGTACATGACAGAAACCTGACATCAGAAGGTGTGCAAAAGATCCGTCCAAGAAATACTGCTTGCTTAAACATGATCCATCTAACCATGCTGAGGATAACTGCGCAGCTTTGTGCCTCGTTTACATGTTTTCTGATGACTCAGTGGTATTTACCCGTGTCACTTCCCGTCACATGCTCACTGTGAATCTGCTGAAACCCAGGGATTGGCCGGGTAGTCAGGTACCAAACAGCGTGGAGCACATCTGTAGCGTGGACCCGGTTATGGTCTGGTTTAAAACAAGAGTACAAATTCAATCTAAATTAACCCTGCAGAACATAAAACATACTAGGGATGCTCAATATGTTAGCGTTAGTCAGTTATCAACATATCGCATCGGTCTGATAAGTAAAACTGGGCCGATATTGAGAACTGATGTTTATTTCCATCTTGTTACTGTTTGGGATTGTGACGCAGTGCAGGATCGTGGGGTGTTTTTCCTGCCGTTGAAAGTGTCAGAAAACATATCTAATATTGGTAAATATCGGTTATCGGCCATAACAGCAAATATGACATCGATATCTGCCCAGATTTTCATATTGGAGCATCCCTGCATAAAATACAACTAAAACCTGTAGCCACATAATATTTTTTTCAAAGATCAGAAAATACACAAACAACGGCAGTTTGACAAAAAAACAAACAAAATACATTATGTATTTAAATGTTTTAAACTAAGCACAGTTTGACACTCACAGGGAATGTCTCTGTAGCCACTTTCCAGAGCACAGAAGTAGGACATGAACTCCTTCACGGGGATCTTGAAGATCTCGAAAAGACACATATCCTGGAAAAGCGTGTATGTCACCTGGGAAGACATGAGCCCGCTCTTTAGAGGCTTTATGAAACAGGAAGCTGCATTACTTCATTTAGCTGCAATATCACTTAATTACTTCTTTCGTGTTACCAACAACATAAATGCCTCTTTTTCACAAAACCACATATATACTGATAAGGTGAAAACTGTGTAATTACTAACTTTTAATGTAACTTTAATTAATAAAAGCACGTATTACTGGAAATGTTTGGTTTATGGCTTTGGTACTAACGTAGCTGAGGATCCTCCCGGTTTTCCCTCCTGTTCTGTCCACCAGGTCAAAGATCTGGAAGTTCCAGGTGTCCATGTTTTCCATGAGACCCTCGTGGTCGTCCAGCATGGGATCAAGGCTGAATTCCTGTTCACCCTGAAGACAACCATAAAATAAAGACATCAAAAAGAATAATATGAAGAAAGAACGACAATAACAGGAAGAAGAAAGAAACAAAAAAGCAACGTCTAAGCTGTAAGTCGATAAAAGTTAGTCGACTTGTCTCAAAGACATACATTTGGTCGGTGGAGCCCACGATAAAAGTACCAACTCCTCTAACCTTTATACGCAGATTAGCCATGCAGAGTAGAAGCAATCTGCTCAAGCTCACCTCTGCTTTCTGCGTCTGCAGCTCTATGAAAGGGCTCTTCTCCTTCTCTACCACTCCCTGGTCTCCTTTAGTGTCGGCCTTCCCATCTCCAGACATGTCCGGCTCTTCCCTGATAAAATCCTCCCCTGCGTACTCGAGCCCTTCGACCACTGTGAACATAAATAAAACACAAAGAAATGGTACGCAAGATTTCCTTACAAAGTGGGCCTAGAAGTAAAAAATAAAAAAGGAAAAAAAAGTGCCGTTACTGGTTATTATACTTTACCTTTAAGTTGCATCTAAAATGAACTGAATACATTAACACATTTTCAAATACAGGTTCCTTCAAGTCTTTGCCTAACAGAGCAGCAATTGCAGTACTTGCTGAGTCCAGCAGAGAGCAGCATTAATCTCTTGGCCTACTTAACGAAAGGTCTCTCTTTCACTACGCTGGATCACCAAATGAGATTGTCGGCCATAACTGGATTCCACTGGATTGAGTGTGCAGAAGGCATGAGAGTCTGTACCTGAGCGCCTGCGCTGAGCCTCGCTGGTGAACAGCTGATGAGAGTCCCCCGACTCACCGCTGGAAATTCCCTTGAGCATCTGACGCCCGCAGCTTCGACGGACAATCACAGATCACATTAAAGCATGTACTTCAAACTTATCGATACAAGGAGACACACGAGTCTCACCTGGTGCACAGAGAGAAGGTAGAGCTACGAAAGGCCTGCTGGAAATCAGTGCTGCTGACTGTGTGGACCAGGGGCTTGTGGAGGTTCATGTTGACACTCGGCTTGGTCAGGAAGTCCGCCGTGTCTGGGAACTCCACGGGCAACCGAGGGGTGAGGGACGATGAGGAACCTGTACTTGGTGTGGGGGGGCTATGGCTCGGTGAGGTGACCGGGCTGAGGCTGGGAGACGTGCCTAGAGAGGATGAACGGAGAGCGGGGACTGATAAAGTGGGCAGCACTGAGTCAGAGTTTTAGCAGTTTTGTAAAGAGAGAAAAAAAAATAAGATGTGAGTTTGGGAAGCCAAGTCTCACCTGTTCTTCTGGGCCCAACATGGTATGTTAGGGTGACAGAGGAAGACCTCTGTTTGGGAATGGTGAGCAGGTTTGCATTGGGGCCATTGCTCAGACCTGAGCTGCTGCCAAAAAAATAAAATGGAAAGAAAGAAGAAAAACTCTTTTTTTTTTTTTTGCTCATCAAGAAAACAAAGCTTCTCAATCCTTCAACAAGTTGGAGAATCACATAATTTAAACCCCACCATAAGGATTTTAACCAGAGCTCTCCTGCCATCTAGTGGGGACATACTGTAGCAACCTCACCGCCAGCTTGGCGGGGTCAAGTCTGACAAGGTGAGCTTCCTTTTGAATTTTGTTCCTCTCAGTCCCCGTATTTGGCTCACACAACACATTTTAGGCCATATAAAAGGAGCCTGAAGGTGAAAGTCACTTTTATTGGTTAAAACGTTAGAACTATGTCCTCCCCTATTGAGAGTGATGAAATATTATGTATACCACAACTCAAGTCAGTTATGTTTTAATTCTTCCAAACCAAATCACCAAACAAGTGAACTCAGAAAGGATAATGATTAAAGTTTAAGTACTAGTTTATTTATTTAAAACAAGACAAACTAGTTTTCCCCCATTCAATCATGAGCAGCAGTCCATTTAAACCCGTCAGGGCTTTCTGGTAAGTGAAGGATTCCTGGTTCCATCAATTATGGTAAACAGAAAAAAAAGCCCCAGACCATCACACTGCCACCACCATGTTTCACTGTTGGTGTGATGGACTGTTCTTCTGCAATGCTTTTAGTTTTACCCCAGTTATAATGGGATGCATGTAATTTGAAAAGTTCCACGTTTCTTCAGTCCACGAAATATTTTCACCAACGTTTTGAGGGTAATTACAATAATTTTGGGGGAAATGAGAGAGGCTTTTGTGTTTTTCTATTTTTAGTCAGCAGTTGTTTCATCTATCTATCTATCTATCTATCTATCTATCTATCTATCTATCTATCTATCTATCTATCTATCTATCTATCTATCTATCTATCTATCTATCTATCTATCTATCTATCATTTCTGAAATTATTATAAATTAAATAACTGGAAACAGCCATATGTATCTATGTATCTGCTTTGGTTGTCTGGTCTCTTTGTGAGAATCTCAAATAATCTGTTTTCAGACTGGAAAATTAACAAGTTTCTGCAAGACAACTTCTCTGAGTTGGGCTTGTTTGATTTGACGGTCATTTCAATTGTTTTGGATATCTGAGCTTAGCTGTTTCAAACTGAGATTTAAGATTGACACAGGAAGTGCTTTACTTGTGTGGTTAAACGTGATGTTAAAGAAATAGAAATACTAGTTATTACATATTTAATTATGCTTTCACAAACTCCCAAATAAACCACAATCTGTCATTACAATGTGTCCAACATCGGACCGTTAGGTGTTAGTATCTACTGGGATGAAACTCCTTCCTACAGGCTGAATATACAGCATAAAGGGGATGCAAAGTTTGATTTCCTGACACTTTGAATCTAATAATGTTTGTTTTTATGCAGCTGTAAACCCAAGAGACACACATCAAAAATGAGCTTTGGATATAAGCTTAAAGGTTATAATGTTCTGTGTTTGTTGACACCGAGCACTAATAAATTAAATAAGAGGAAAATTAAATAGCCATTATTGAAAACAGACAATTTTGATAATAATATTTTGTGCAATATACTTTTTTTGCATCTTTACCGTCTGTCTCTGAGCTTACAGAACAACCAACCACGTCCGTGTCCTCTGAGCAGTGGGAAATGTACTTTAATGAGTGCTTGAATGAGCATCGTTTACTATAACTAAAGTCATTTTTTTTTTCAAACAGACTGGATTAAACCGAATTATGTTTAGGTGGTAATTAAGTTAATCGGACTGTAGTGACTGCTTTCTCTCTATAGAGCCTTTACACGACTCTGGTTGTGAACTGGCTCCATGAGAAACAACTGAATTAAATTTAAAACCATTCAGGGGAAATGTTTCAGGCATCTTTCGCCAACATGTTTTAGGTGCGTATTCATCCTCTTCCAGATCTTTTGAGATCTAAGACAAGGAAAAATAAAAAAAATAGTATGCTAAAACCTGTGTGCAAATCCGTAGCCCTAGGTTTTTACATAAAGAGCTAGAATCCATAAACCATAACTCAAAGACAAAGAATATAACGGCACTCATGATTTTATTGTTTTCTTTAAAAGAATAAAATGTGTCCTAGAACTTTAGTTTAACTAGAACTCATCTGGGAGTTTTTAGGATTTCCCTAAAACGAGTGAACCTGGACTTCAAACCTCCTCTTGAGGAGGATGTAACCGGAGTCCATCTACATTATGCAAGCCTGCTATAAATCTGTGGCGGTACCTGGTCAAACTGAGGTCACAGTGGGGTCTCTTTCCGTTGCTACGCTCCCAGCGTGAAGAGGCGGAGTCGAGCGGAGGGAGCGCAGACGGTGTGGAGGAGGTGGAACTCCGCCTGGGCTGAGGGGTGGGGAGGCTGTTTCTGCTGCTCAAACCCTGGCAGGCAGAGGAAGGTTGCACGATAGATAAACAACTACTGATGGAGCCACACTAACAAGGTCACAACAGAAGGCTGTAGACGTGCGGGAGCCTCCTACTGAGCACAATGCAGCATCGCAAGGCGCCCAGCAAGACGAGGCCTTCTCCAAAACATTCGTTGTGACCAATCAAACACATGAACGGCGTTGTGGTTGTACTTTGTTCAGCTATTCGCTCGATATCATTAGAAACTATCCTAGATCATAATAAAATGAATCAATAAATTATCAATATGGACAGCTTAACCAGATAGGAGGTGCGTTTACAGCTCTGCCGAAACCTTTGCTCACCTTTATGCTTTTCCTGTCGCTCCTCTCTGCAGAGTCCTCCGCCTCTACAGAGTAGAAACCCGGGAAGGGCGTGAAGGGGTTGACTCTGGGGCGACACGAGCCTGAAAACGTCCCCATCAGACTGGAGACGCTGCGCAGAGTGGCGGCCGTGTTTGGCGACAGCGACGAGTCCATCAGCAGCTCTGACACCAGGTTCCGGGCCTCGTTGATGACGGAGAGATCCACTCCATTGCCGCTGACGGCTCCCTGCCACGCGAGCCCAAACAAAACCCGCCGGTTAGGGAGCAGAGGCACTGTCGTGGGGCATCTTTAGTGATGAGCATTACTTGTTGCTATCCGTTTCCATAATGCTTTGGGAAGGCCCCAGGCAGGAGATGGTGACAATTTAGGTTCTCAACATTTAATTTTTGAAGGGATAAACAACTATAAAACACACCAATGCTTTTCTCTGAAAATACATTTCTAGTGGGGCTCTTAACCTGAAATCCACACCAGATGTCGCCAACAACTCGAGCAATGCACACATTCAGAGAATGAAAAATGAATTGGTCCACAAAATAAGGGAAAGTCACTGAAATGTCAGTATCTAAAATACATTTCTGCTCCCTAGCAGTGGCAATTAGTTTCAGCTAGTTTAGCTCTAATTGAAGGATGATTAAAATAAACAGCAAGGAGCAAAACATACCCATTTGGAGCGGACGTATTTCTAAACCTCTGAATGCTGCAGTGAGCACTAATAGGGCCGTAACACAGAGGTAGAAAGGACATTATTTGACCATAAAACAGCCATGAGCAAGCGCTCCTTGTTACATTTCTGACAGAGATGTCACAAAATAATCTGGAGAGTCGTCTAAACGACAAGGAGAACTCGAAAGGAGCTTCTGAAAAACCTAGAATTAGCAGGTACAGAACCACAAACTCACCGTGCAAGACTCCACAGGTGAAGAAAAAAGTCATGTTCACCCTGTGAGAAGTTTGCTACTGAACATTTGGATAAGCCAATGAAATGCTAGGAAAATATAGACTGGCCAGAGGAGATAAAATGTTACCTCTTTGATAACTATTAAACATGGCATCATGTTTGACTGAGGAATTACTCCATACATCTCACCAAAAACATCATGCCAGCCGTGAAGTTTGCACACAGAAACATCATGATGTGGGGCTGTTTTCCAGCACATAGTACTGGCAGACCTCATGTAACTGGAAGGATGAATTGAGAAATGTCCTGAGACATTCCTGAGGAGAACCTGAAGATAAAACAACTGTGTGTTTTTCAGCAAAATACAAAGCCGAGAAAACTGAACATGTCTCAGAGGAAGAAAACACATAGCTCCCAGAACGGCCCAGTTAATCAGAGGACTTGAATCCAAATTAAAATCTATGGAAAGAACTACAGAGCAGCTTGCAAAGAAAAGCCCCCCCGACCCTTCAGGATTTGAAGACCGTTTGTGTGGAAGAATGAATCCAAATCCGACTGAGCAGTACATGCAACACATCATTCAACACAGGAAAAGTTGGGAAGTATTTATTGCATTTCAGTTTAATATATATTCCCTGCGCCGTTCAAAAGTTTTGCACATCAGTTCTGGACTAATCTGTGCTGCTTTCTTTTCATGTGTGGATAACCTGGGCTGTTAGCGACGTCTGGTGGGAATTTTATGACAACCATGTAAATAAATTACTGAGAAAAACATTGAACATTATCATCCTCGCTGTATTTATCATTGCCAACTTCCTCTCCAAGTTCATTCCCCTCATCCTTTCTCTTCCTGGAGGCTCTAACAAAACAAGACAGTAACCATAAAACACAACGTTTCGGGAGGAAAACAAAACAACATCTAAATTCCGCTTAGAAAGTGGGGAGCTTTGCTTGAATCAAAATTGAAATCTCATAAACTGTAAGAGCAATCCATCCCCAAAGTAATCCTCGCTTTATTTTTAGGGCAGCTTTCCTAACAGAAAATGTTTCTTCTGGACCAACTTTGTCAGGAACAAGAACAAACAATGACTTTTGGCCTCTGGTAGCTGAATTATTTGACAGATTATACAAATAGTTTAAACAGCACACATAAATGTCTGCGTGAGATAAAGGAAAGTGGCATGACGATGATTCAAGGGCAATTGTATGGGGGTGGGGGGGGGGGGGATTTTTACACAATGCGTGGCAAAAATGTGAGGAAGTGCTAAAGGTGAGTTCAGCTCTCGAAAAGAGGAATATTTCCTGATTGACCTTTAAACTCCACAGCTGAGCTGAAACAGATGCAGTACTGACCTGATACTGCGGCTTGTACCAGTGTTTCAGATCCCAGTCCCACAAGATCATCTGAAAAAAAAAAACCACAAGTACAGCCGTCGGTCAAACATCAGCATAGGATATACATGCTTGTGAGTTACAGAAAGTATGACAAGTATCCACAGGCCTCGACCTGTGCTCCACTTTGAGCCTACTGCGTCAAAGAGGGCATGGGCGGGTCAGCAGCCGAGCCGCGCAGCCTCTGCTAGTTTATTCTGCCTCTTATCTAAACACACAGTGTAGTAAAAGTTCACATTAAGGATTTCCTGCACTACTTCATGCCCTCGCTCCCCTCCAGGTACCGAACGGCTGCGCGCTGCACACCGAGGCCTTTCACTCAGAGCAGAAGGCAGAAAAGCAAACCACTAAAACCACCATGGTGCGTCTACAATGGAGTTATGAGATCTTATTAAGCCCCAACTACGTCAATCGGCAGCACTTCCATGCAGTCTGTTGGTACCCACACAGGAGCTCTCACACTTTACAGCACGGCGGGATGAAAGCTGGCACGGGTTGGGTAACACTACACCGATGAACCTGAAATAACCTGATCTCCAATGTCAAGAATGATTGCAATATAAATCAAGCAGATATTAATTGCTCACGATTGCAGCTAAGCAGGGCTATGAGCTTTAACTAAAGAGCTGTTATTTGTTTTTTTGGCACACACACACACACAATAAAAAATAAAAAAATGCATCGCTTTAAGTTGGGCTCTTTTTAACTTGGTCCTTGGTATAAAAGGGAAAAAATGCAACGCGGCAACTGTTGGTGATATGGCTCACCGCCCGGGGCCTCATTCTATCGCAGCATGGCAGCACGAAGGCAAAAAAAAAGTCAATTACACCAAAAAAGAGTTTTTCATTGCTTATAAGGAGTGAGTATCCCCTGTGTTGGTACAACTTAAGCACTAAAAGTAAATGTAGTTTACTGAAAGTGGCTAGCTAACAATGCTGGAATTGGTATCAGCTATCTAAATTTCATATTTGCAATCTACATATCGGATACCAATAAATAATCCTTTGGCATCTAAAAAAAAAAAAAAAATAATTTAATAAATCAGCATATAGTCTTCTCTAATTCAAAATATATTTTCATCCTGATTTCCTGGTTAGATATGAACTAAATGTTCTGCCACATTCAATGTTTTGTTGATGTTGAGAGTGATATAAGCATGAAGAGCACAGGAAATAGATCGGAGAATCCTGGACTGGTGCTGATTTGACATGGATCACAGATTCTTGAAAATATAGTTTTGATTTGGGAAACTGCCAAAAAAAAAGGAAAAAAAAAAAGGTGTGAGACGCAGGAAGAAAGGGCCTGGTTCTGCAGCTCATGGAACAACTTCCACCAATGTTAACACACTTTTTTCTTAAGCCATCATGCAGTCTCCATGTTTGCCACAAGGGGGAGAAGACTGATTCATAATAGGAAAAAAGCTCTTTCACAAACATCACCAGCCTAATCCCAACATGTAAACCTACAGCCAGGGATGAACATGGCATAACTAGTCACATCAAAAACTGCAAAATAAGAAAATAAACAATAATATCACAGCTCATATATATGTAGATCATTGTATTTTAATTTATAAAATAAAAGAACAGCATGGACTTCATTTACAAAACATGCACTCATAACAGAGAGCAGGTAAAACCTGAGGACCCACTGATCTAAATAGATCAGTGGGTCCTCTCCTCCTAATCAGTACCTGCTTCACTGATCAAAGCGGGCTGCTGGGTGTTTGTCATCAGCATCTGCACAATGCTGCCAAACATTTAATATGGCAAATAAGCCCTGCCATGGCAACCCGACATAGAGGCCAGCAAACAATGATCCGCACACCATGGCAACGAGATGGCGGGAGAAGGCCGGAGGACAGAGTTGCTGGCCTTCTGCTTGTTTAGAGAGAGAGAGAGAGAGAGAGAGAGAGAGAGCGAGAGAGAGAGAGATGGAGGAGCTGACGCAGAGGCGGACATTGAAGAGGGGACGAGAGCAGAAGACGCGCAGGAGAGAAGAAAGTGAGCTACAGGTAGATATTAGATCCCACAGATCTTGACCCGGCCAGACACTCTCAGATGTCTGCAGAGGGTCAGCATGCGTGCCATCAGCGCCACCGTCCCAGCATGCTTTTCATTTCCCCTCTGTACGACCGGTGCACAGGACACCAGAGAACACCAGCTTGTCTGACCGCCACAAACGACGAGGGCAGCCGAGACTCAAATTTTCGGTTTTTGAAGCTGTTGTAAACGTGGAGATAAAAAAAAATCTTCCAATCGATGCATGTTTTCTTTGGAGTTGAGGACAAACAGAGAATTTAGCGGCTCAGGAGACTCGGACTCCTGCACTCATGCATCTTCATAAACACAACACCCAGCCGTGTCCTTTATGACCTAAAAGCATCTGGGAAAGCGACAGGGTTTTGACATCAACACTGACGCATTTTAAATCTTCCCTTTATATTCAACCAATTCCAACATTTTTCTTACTTAATCTGAATAAAAATCAACCAGTTGAGCGATCCATCCCTTTCCTCACCATTTTGAGACCAAAAGCGTTGATCAATTGCTCCCTTTTGTAGCAAAAACACAATACACCTCCGACCTAAAGAAATAAAGTTGTTTTTATATGAATTTTTCTATTTTTAAACCTTTTACAACTGATCATATCTCACCTGTCTGTGATTTTGTGCGACTCGCAGATAGATAAAGGTGATTTATAGTGCACATCTTTTCAGACAGAGAAAAACACCATTTTTATAGGCCTACTTTAACGCTTATGTCACAGACAAAGTGAGCCAGAGATGTATGTAGACAAAGTATTAAGCATTAGTTTGGGCATTTAAAATTTAAAACACACACACATCTATACACAGATGCACATAGGTATGCACAATAAAAAAAAGAAAACTCACTCACACACAATATTTCAACATGAAATGGGTCGTAAATATTTCCTAACTGGAGTCAATAAACCTGTGCAAGCTATTAGACAGCCAGTTAGTTACACCCTTGTGTCATATTAGCCTGCCTCTGCAGTGTGGGAGGTGCGAGAACTGATAAAAACATGCTAATAAGACAGTGCGGGCGGTGGGGGTGGGGGGGGGGGGTCTATCAACGGTACGTAGGCAGTCGGGACATTTGTATGGAGAGGAGCACAGCAGTGCTGACGTCAGTCTGCAGCGACATACAGCGTCAGCAGCGGCCCACCGCACATGCACACGCTGATGATGAGGACCGGGCTCCTGGCTGTCGAGACACCCGGGGAAAGAATAAGATGATGTACTGTACAGAGAGACAGAGAGAGAGAGAAAACGGAAAGGACAGCTTTACATCTGTGGTATTCAGCAGGATGAGCGAACCAGAGGAGACGTCTAGAGAGCGCGTTTAGTTGTGCAAGCAGTGCAGCGATGTTGGCTGTATCACACTGCCAAAGGTTTCGGGGGGTGGGGGGAGAGAGAGAGGAGGCAGACAGGGATTAGAAACCGTCTCTAAAACGAGTCTCGCAGGGATGAAAAGTTTAAAGAGTCAAACACACAGAACATTATAAGATATAAACTTCAGAAAATAAAATATTTCTCCCCAAGATAGGAACTTTTTGTTGGGTCTGCGCCGGGGACGGGAGATGTGGACCGCTGAAGGTATTTTACTGTGTTTATTGCATCCTTGACATAAGAAGTGACAATAAAAGCTATCATATAACTGAACACAGTGGATTGGTTATAAAATGTATTACCACAATTTAGACCCTCACGGAACCTATTGACCTAAAAAAATAAACTCATACATTATCAAAGAGGCTCCGTCCTACTTAGTAGAGCACTGCTGGTAAAAAGATTAATTATTGCCTTCAGTCATATTTTTAAATATAAATTCAGTGTTGAACTGTGAGCGGACAAATAGTTTTAACAGCAGAGGTGTCTTATAATTTCAAACATCATCAGTAAGTTTCCATCATGGAAGCATGAATAAGTATTTTAATTATTTGCTTGCTATACGGCACAATGTAATATCGCACCAACTTTTTGCTAAAAGGCAAACGAGGAAAACCCTCGCATAAAAGGGAGATTTGTATGAACGGCAGAAGCTTGCAGCTGCACGTGTCGGTGGAAAAATACTTTTCCTCAGTGAAATCAGGCGGACAATCCGGAGGTCCAAAGTCTTGTAAAGATATTTTTGCATCAGCGCTGCTTGGCATAGCAGCCGTTCACAGATTAACAGGCCCAGTTGGGTGATTACAGCTGGTCAGGGCACCCCAGGCTGTCACCGGGTGACTTCGGAGCAAACTGACAAGAATTTGGAAATATGCGCCCAAAACGAACAAACTGGATGCCCCATGGCTACAAGCATGTCTGAAAATCCATAGTAGTCAGTGAATTTTGAGACTGCAAACATTGCAGTCCATCCATGACAGAGCAGGATCCAGCTGCTGATTTTGGGTTACTGATAGTGGCACAGTAATTACGTCAGGACCTTTATTCTTTATGTTTATTCAAAACAAAAATGCTCTTAAATGTAACATACCATATTTCAAATTAGTAGCACTGGTACACTGTATTAAATGTAAAGCAATTTTGATACACAATGTTATGCGTTACCCGAAAAAAACCTGTTCAAATTCAAAGAATGGAGTGAACAGAGGAGCCTTTTGTGTTGCACAGAAACATATTGTGCTTTTCCCCTCATCGAGCTATCCAGGTGTTGCGTCTCTAAATGTTTTATTCAACTTGTTGCCGAGTTTTTGTCATTGGACACGCCTGCAGTGACTCACTATTACACCGTGTGAAAGCAGATTCCAAGAAAAATCATTTGCTTCCTCTTCACAGCTTAGCATCCACACTATCACACAAGAGGGCAGCGTGCTTATCAACACCGTGCAGACTGAACCAGTAACTGATGATTGCTAAATTATAACACGGTAAACTTGGAACGCGGACTTGACCCTTGTCACAGGCCTTTCCAGTCTTTCTCGCCCCTGAACAGAGTCGAAATCTATTTTCATTTCCAAATGAAATGGAGCATTTTTCATGTGTTCTGACTGCGTTGTAGTGTAGATGAAGGCAACTTCTAATGCCTACTCGCCGATTCAAAACATCATCGTCATCTAGATTTTGCTGTATTCCCTCCGGTCTAGCTTTACTTACAGAATTCACAGGTTTGAAAGATGTTTTGACCCCACAGACACCATCAAGGTTGTTATTTTTGTACTGTAAATAAATAGGTAACATGTTTGTTAATAGTGACATTAAAGGGGACATATCATGCTTTTCAGTTCTTCCTTTTCATACTGAAATCATTCAGTTGTGGTCTGTATAAAGTGGAACTGCAATGCTTTGGTCTGAATTCCTCGTTAATTTACCCCACGTTACACTTTTCTGCTCTCCTAGAGAATCCAAGTAAACAAGAAAATGTATTTAAGGACTAAAATAAAGTGTATTATACATGATATGTCCCCTTTAACAGGCAACCTTTGTAGTGTTTACCACATCTGTTGCCAAAGTTATTGCCATGTAGACGTGGACTCCACAGAGAGTAGAATCTGCCTTTGCTCCACGCTGCTGGTCAGAATTACATTTCTTTCTTAATTAAAGTTCTTACGTGTTCCCCCTATCTTCCAAGGAAGATATTCTGTGAAAACTGAAGGAATCAGGTTTGCTTTTTTGAAACTCCATGAGACGCTACAAGCAGCATTTCTGTTATGCAACCGACTGTAGGCTGGCAACACTAATTAATCTCTATAAAGAGTAGAACAGCTAAAAGTTGTAACATTCTGCTGAATAATGCTTATTCAGCAGATAAGCATTTTTTTATAAGCATTAAAAACGGCTACAAAATTCAACGGATGTCCTGTTCTATATTTTACCTGATAGGTATATGGCATGGCTTGAAGTAGTTTGTGGAAAAAAAGTAAGATCATGTTATATATTTCTGTTTCAAATGATGGTTATCATGATGTTGAAATCTCTGCTGGCCCACACCTTATGGCTAGAGGTTAAAATATTCCCTTTCATACTAAATTCTAGTGACCACCAATGTAGCTCGCAACACAGCAAAGCACTTTTTGGAGCTTTTTACTGGCATTTCAACAACAACACGAGCTAATCTACAAGAATACAGTAGTATGCACATAACTTAACTTTTTCCAAATGTTGTTACGTCACAGGCTTATTCTAAAAAAGATTTCAGAATGGTTTTCTTTAAAAGCAAACCTACACAAAATGCCCCATAATGGTAATTGAAAACATGTTTTCAGGCACTCGTTAATTTATTAAAAAAATGCAAACCTTTAAAAATAAAAAGGTACACGAGTGTCTCCACACCCCTTGTTAATCCAATCAAAATTTAATTTCCCTGTATCAAATTTCCACTGATCACTGATTGAGATGTTCGAGTCCACCCGTGGTAGTTTTAGTTGTTTTAACGTGTCACACTTCTCCATACAAGGCGTCCCATTTCTAGATCTGGACAACTGATCAATCTCAGTACTATGCTAGTCCCTTGTGGAGTTACATAAAGTAGACCATTGCTAAAGCACAACGCCAATCAGGCGTATATAGTAGAGTAACGAATGAGTCAAACTGCAACTGAATTGCCCTTTGGGATTAATTTAAGTTTTCTTCATCTAAATCTGAGAGGCCGGATTAACATGGGAGGAGGCTTGAAGTTTTCCACAAAGCCCTTTAAAGTGCTCTTAGGCTGGTGTCGGACCAGGTAAAAGAAAATTAGCTGGTTTCGTGAAACCAAAATATAGCTTTTTGCATTCATTGTCATTAGAGCGAAAAAACTGGCACTGCTCTTCACCTGGTTAACACCATCCCTACTCTCAAGCAAAGAGGTGGCAGCATCATGCTGTGGGTAGGTGTGTTTGCAAAGCAGAAACTGGGAGACTAGTCTTCATACAGGTTAAGATGAGAGCAGACAAATGCGGCTTATAGAAGGCAACCTGTTCCAGGGTGCTCTAGACTTCAGGCTAAGGTGACGATTCATCTTCCAACATAAAAATGACCACAAAGCTTCCGATAACAAAGATATGGCTTCAGGAGCCACAACGTGGAGATTCTTGAGTGGCCCTTTCAGAAAATGGAGTTAAATCACATCTCAGGAAAGACCTAGAAATGGCTGCTGACATGCCCCATCCGACCTGATCTAGCTTGAGCTTCAAAATATAGGAGAAAATACTGAAAAACGGAGGTGCCGAGCTAGTAGACACATAACCACAACTAAATACTAGGCCTTATTTGTTATAAATCTTATTTTAATTTTCAGAATGTTTGAACGTTCTTTTAACCTTGTAATTGTGTCTTTTTTAGTACTGTTATAGGAATCTATATTTAAATCAGTTTTGGAAAAGGTGAAGGGATGTGAATACTTCCCGATGGCAATGTACATAAATGAAGGTGCTTGGACCTTAAAGCTTGCAACGCTTTAAAGTGTGACCAAGAAGAATTTTCATTGCAGGACCAGATAGCCCCAGTCTGACAGTCCTACATCTTTGCATAAACACTATAAACATATAGATACGGAGAAGAAAAAAAAAAGGTGTCTGTGTTCTGCTATTCAATGCAAACTTATGCTACTTGGAAAAGGCAATTTATAGTTAAGTAAATGCTTCCCTTTGAGCTAAGACAATATCATCCTTAAGATAAGTAGCAGAAATTCCGCACAGATGCATCTAACTAAAATATGAACCATGTTTTCAGTAACTATAACGTCCCAATCACTTATTTAAGAACAATTAACAAGAACAAACAAGGCTATTGACTAGTTTGTTCACCATTTCTGTTTGAGAGCTGCAGTGACGTGTACAAATGTGTTGGACAGAAGCCTCTGAGTATCTAAACATCAATGGATGATCATATTGAGAGCTCAGTTTCTTCATCTCTGTCTTATTTGTTTATTTTCCTGGATATGAAGCCACCCGTGACCCATCAGGGGCTCCCGTTTGCCTCTGTTCCTAGCTGTAAAAGAAACATTTCAGGACTCAAACACACATTTGGTTAAAATTTACATAGCTTCATTTGCAAATATGGCCCAGGCTGGTTCTCTGTTAGTGGAAAAGTTCTGGCAGGCACTTTGTGCCCAACGTGACGCAACCAAATGCACTGGCATATTACATTAAAAGCTGAATTCATGGTAGGGCTTTGTGAAAGTAAACTCTGGAACTCTTTGTCCTCCATGTTGTCCAAGAATGTGAATTTTTATGAAATTAACTAAATCTAACTGAAACCTCATCTAAAAATAGCGGCAGAAATAACAGGAAGCTAAAGGAATTTGGACAAGACTAAATGACTGATCAGCTGCAGGAGTGATCCAGCATCCAAAGCCGGTCTGGCCTACATCAACAACGCTTTCTTTCCACAAAGACGAACTGCTACAAAAACAGCGCTGCTTGCAGCTCTCTCATCTTCTATCTCAGAGGCACAGCATGTGGTTTTACTAGGGCACTTTGTTTACATCATCTAGTGGAAGTACAGCACGCAGCCTTTAGACACACACCTGCATTTGAAACAGGAAGGATACTGGTTGCTACCCGTACAATCATAAAACAATGCCGTTCTCTGAAAAAAGATGGCATGTTTCTCAAAAGTCCTGCTTTGCTTTTCTTTTTAGTGAGCAGAATCCTTGGTAGGAAAAAGACCGACTCACAGGACGGTGTGGTTAAAGGGATCGTTGTAAGCGATGGCTTAAAATCTAGAAGACAAAGGGGGTGCAAGGCCTTATTGTCTGCAGAGTTGTAAGAGTAAATGCGTGCAGGCCCAGTTAGGGGAGTCAACAGCATAAACTCGTGGTGAGAGAAGCAATCACTCGGGCTGCTATGAGAGAAAGCAGTGAAAGACACTTAAAGGCTCAGGCAGACTTTCCTCTATGTTGGGTTTATTAGCTCGCCCAAAAAAAAAAAAAAAAAAAAAATACAACTAGTTGTGCATCCTGTAGAAATAATTCAGATTCCCGCTTCTTTTACCACGTTCCATGGGGATCCATACGAGAGTACAGTTAAGTCTAAAATTATTCATAGCCCTGACAGATTCAGAGTTCAAATTATTTCTTTTGAACCAAGAAGATTGTTTCTGTAAGGAAATGAGGCAGGTGTCTCCTAAAAACATAAGGAAACAATGTAAAAATATATATAGTTTTTTTTTACATTTTCTAGAAAAAGGCCTGGTGAAAATGTGTAACCATCTTAATAACCATTGAAAAATCCCTATTCGTATTAAAGCTTTTCAGCTTAACACTCTTCAGCCTAACAGAAGCAGACACTTACTGTGGGTTAAAAGTTTTTTTTCTAATTTAGTCAATATTATTTTACTTATTTTTCAAAGAACAAACTTTGGCTATTCAAAAAGAAAAAAAGTATCCCATTGAGACTTAATAAAGAGCCACTTATGACTACATATTCATGTACTTAACCTGTTGCAGCTACTTTCAGTTTTTGGTTTCGCCTCTGCCGTTTTACTACAGGTATGTAGCTGTGCACCAAACCCTTCAGAGATCAACATTTAGATCAAACAATTCAAAGTCGCAAGCAAAAGTAGTAAGAGAGGCCCTCCTTTGCTGCAAATGTAGAACACGTCACTTTAAGAAGGTTAAAAGGAAGGGCAGCATCAACATGTCAACAAATCCAGGTAAAGATTTCATGAGTGGAAAAATGGTTAATGGGGCAGTTCCTTGAACAAATTCTTGAAACCCCTCCCTCTTCTGCACAGATCTAAGGTCTGCCAGCAGCACATTCTTATTGTCAATGATGAGTCTCTAGATGCACATTCATAAGAAGAATGTATCATCGGTGCATCTGGGGGAAAAGGGAAAAAAACAACCCTTTCTGCATAAAGTCAATTCATATGGACCGACGGCGGCCGACGAGGTAACAGTCACGGGCTACAAGCCAGAGTTTAGAAGTTGTTTAAGCAAACTAAAACAAACAGGACTGTGAGATTTCTAAATCAATTCTGACTCGACTTCAAGAGTTGTTTATTTTTATCAAACTATTATTTCAGCTGAGAGTACCTAGCAAATTGTAGTTTTATTATTATATGTCAGGAAATCAGACATACAATTAAAAAAAAAAGAATAAAAGCTACCATGTTGTTGAGCAATTTCCAGATGGACTTCGGAGTTTGAGGAAACATGGACACAAATAAAACCTAAAATGCATCCAAAAGGTAAAGTTCCCATTTTTCAGAATCAAAGTTAAGATTATTTGCAGGTTCCTGACTTATGCAGTTGTCTTGCATTATGTCCAAACTATAATGCGGAAGTTAAAACAGATACAGAGCCAGTCTTTAAATGCTGAGCCTAAATGTACCCCCAGCAGAGAGAGACGATGCGGTCACGATACAGAAGTGCCTTCTTGACCTCTGCTGTGCTTGACGGTGTAAGGAACCCATCAAAGGGACCTGAGTTTCGACTTCATTTCGCCTCACATTTATCTTAAAAACAAACGAGATCCTTTAAAAATGTAGATCTTAAATTCCAGCTGGAGGTATAGGGCAGCATCATGTGTAAAAGAATCCAAAGCTGAAGAATGCGGCGAACTGTGAGGATAAATAATTGTGATCTGTCTGTGTGTAGCTGTTGGCTTTGGCTCCTACGGTGCATTTCTGTAGGCTTGCTGCTGCTGCTGGTCACATAAAGCAGAGCTTGCACAACGACAAAAACAACACGCAGGAACAACAAAAATGCCACAATATGAGTAAGGTCAACCCCAGTGCGTCACTGATGAACTTTTTCCCACAATGGTATGTTTTTTTGCTCGAGCAGCCTGAAACTGTTTGACTGCTCTAGACACCCAAACCCAGCAGGAAGCTACAAATGCTGGCAAAATACAGTCTGCATACCGCATACGGAGAAAAAAAACTAATGAGGTTCTGTTTGGATGTGACCGACAACGAGGCCATCTCTGCTTCCCTTTCCTTCTTGTTTAACTAAAAAAAATAAAATAAAAAATAAAAAAGTCATGTTAAACACGTGCGCAAACTGTTAAAAGATAGGAAACGAGCACTGAAGATTTGTTTGGACGTGCTGTTTGAAAGTGTGGCGCTTAAAGTCGCAGCTGCTTGTCAGGTACACTCTGGAGTCTCGGCTGTGTCGACGTTTCCATCCTCGGGCTCTGCTCTCAGCTTAAAGAAGAGGATCGAAGAAAGAACCACCTGAGAGGACTCGGTGATTGGAGCCACACTGACTTCACGATAAAGCACAAAAGAAATACTAATCATTTAAGTCAGAAACAGAAAAAGGAATGTGACTTGACACCATGCACCATAACTCACATAAAGGGCTTTTTCGTCCGCGCATGACTTTGGCCCCACATTTACTAGAAACCACTCAGTAAATCATGCCCCTATAAATAGTAGAAGACAGTGAGCAGTGCAGGCTGTGCAGGCAGGTTACGTTTTATCTGAGCCCACACTTTCTGTTGACCTGAAATGCAGCAATTCATCGCTATCACATGAGACTGGCAAGAATACAGCCATAGGTGACCTTTGGAGAACAGTGGCACCCAGCCTACGTGGAAATACTCTGAATTAGAGTTCTCAAAAGTCCTTTCTGATGACATTGATTTGCAAGATCAGACAATTATACATTCCAGTTTAACAAAGTTCTTTGTGATCCAGTCAGTGTTGCTTCAAGATATGAAAAGAGAGGAAAACGGAGCAACTTGTGTTTCATTGGTACAGCATGTACCTGCAGCCTGGTTTTTTTTTTTTCTTCTTTTCTTTAAGCTGTACTTCCTGCTGTCGATGGCAGTCCAAGGTTTTGTTTACTCAAAAGCACTGAAAGTTAGTAATATCAAAGCCCGAGTATATGCCAGGGGACAAAGGTCATCACAATACAAGAGTTTTCTTTTAAACCGTCTCCAAGCAGTCCTGCTCCGAGCAAGAAAATCACGAACCCGGTTAGGATTCATACGGAGACATTTGCTCACATGAATTATTTAGGACTATTCTACACAGATGCCTACAACAGACACGTTGATGCCATCAGAGAGAATTGGGGCTTTTAGTCTGTTCATTAAGCCGTGCTCTTTTGCTTTCCTTTCTCTTTGCGAACTCTTGAATTATTGATGCTGTTAAGTTTTACGATTACGCTATACAATGGTACGATAAACCGGCTAATCAAATCTGTGCCGGCTAAAATAAAATTGAAAAAATGCTGAGCTCTGACTACATTGGCGCAACATCACACCTTACTGTACTGTGTTCATTGAAAAGGACAGACTACAACTTTTTTGGGTGGTCCAAATCAATTCAAGATTAACACAGCACTTCCTTACATAACTGATTAATTGCCATTTCTAAAAACTACAATTTTTTGTGAGTTTTTAAATTTTGTCTATTTAAAACGAGCTCAAACATCAAGCATCTCTACAAAACTGGGGGGGGGGAATATTAAAGCACAAGAACGGCAGAACTGGTGTCTGTGACATTATGCTGACCACAGAAAGTTTAAATTCCATATTTTGTGGCCACTTTAAGGTGTACAAAAAGCTTTAAAATAAAGTCGTTTTTTATCCAAGCAGCATCATCTGAGACTGATACATTTAGAAAAATCCAACTTTTCCATGGAGAACTTTTTTTTCAACTGAGCTGAACACTTTAAGACCAGTAATTGTTCATGAAAATCTCTGGTGCATCTAACAATTCCTATGAAAGAAACAAGACTGAAGCAGTAAGCTTACTTAATTACAATTAAGCCCAAATTCATACCTCTGTCAGATTCATTATATAAATTTTATTTTTAGCCAACCAAGAAGCTTGTTCCTGTAAGGAAATGAAACAGGTGTCTCTGAAAGAATAGCAGAAGAATGCAGAAAGGGTATACATTTGGAAGAAAAATAATAATAAAAATGTCTTTTTATTAAAATTTTTTAAACGGTATGTTGAAATGTTTCTCAATAGTCGATGGAAACATCATTATTACAGCAACCAACTGTTGCTGAGCAGTTTTTTGCTTTTTTCTCGTTTCGACTTGTCTTTGGTGGTTGGAAGGCCTCCTCGCCATCACCCTAATCTTTTGCTCCCTCCACAGAATCAAGGACTGTGGCTGGGCCACTTCAAAATGTTAATACAGCTGTCAGAAGAAACATGGTAAAGTTACAAGATTGCTTTAAACCTAAATCAGCCAGATTTACGCTGATCGGATCGCCGCTGAACCTTGAATGTTTAATTCATGGCTCCTCTTTTTATCCTAAGATATACACATAAGGTGACACAGAGGCCCATTTCTCTTAGGCTCTCTCCCAAATGGGCAAAATAAAAGCATATGCCTTTCAACTACGGTGGACGTGTGTTGATTTTCATAAAGCAGGAAATGGTTAAAAGAAAATAGCCACTTGTCTAAATCTGGCTAAGCTGCAGTCGAAGCAGCAACAACTGGAACGGTGACTAACAAGGCTGGACGAGGACCCAGGCCTGTTGTCCCACTGCAATGTAAGATTACTCATCTTTATCAAGGGTGCCAACATGCCCTCCGTGTATCCTTTTTCTGACCGAAGAGCACTGAGCGCAACATATGCTTCAGAAAGCTTGCAGACCTGAGCACAACAGGAAGGTTATACCTGATATGGACATGAGAGCTCGACGAGGAAAGGCTCGAAGCCTTGTAAGGGAACATCTGGTTTTATCATGGAATCAGTGCAGGCTCCTCTCATAAACACAAGCTAACGCCTGAGCCCTGGAGCTCTGGCCAATAACAAGCATGTGAACACAAACGCCATCCATCAGAGCCGAGCACCAGTAGGAGGAGTTCGCGGGGAAGTGGAGACGGAGGGAGAGAGGGAGCGAAACAGAGGGGAACAGCGAGAGAAGAGCCCACAACAGAGGGGAGGTAAATCATTTACAAGCTAGCCAGCGACAGTGGCTGCAGACAGCTTCTTGTTTTGCCTTTTCACATATCGCGGTGCACAACGCTGCTATGAAAGTGTGATGAGGGAGCTTAACATTAGACGCTTGCGGAGCTAAAGGTCAAGCTCGAAGCGGAATGGGGCGCCTTGAATCACCTCGTCAATCAGCCTTATAATTAAAGTTAAATCAAAACTAATAATCCCACAGCTAGAAAGTCTGAGAAGTGTTTCGCCAAATTTGGTTGATTGGTCTGGATAGATTCTCAGTGAGACGCCGGCTGGCTGGCCCATAGTAACGGGGGACGTGTTTCAGCCTGTTCTTCTTTACTCTGTTGATCTTTAGGGGAAGGTCTGGGTAGGATCACAGAAAGAAAGGTCAGCGTCACGGATGTCCTTCTCAAAGACGTCTCACAGGAAACAGTTTATCGGTAGGGGGCATATATAAGCCCTCCACGGTGACTTATCCACATCACTATCCAACAAGGCCAGCTTCTCTGGCAACGAGACACTCGACAACATCTCTCTTGTTCAATCGTCCCAGAACATAAAACCAATCACTCAGAACGACCATGAAGAACACGCTGCTGGACACACACAAAATACCAACAGGCTAAGGCGCCGCATCCAGGGTTTACAAGAAAAAAACAAGAGGAAAATGACATGATCGAAGAAGAACAACTCTGTCATACAGTCAGCAGCCTTCTGCATTTAAATTTGAACAGACACTCTTGATCACAATCCTAAGACTGGACAAAATATTCAGATTTTTGTACAGGTTAAACACTGAGCTACAAATTGCATGAAGGGGGGAGGGGGGGGGGACAGGAGCAAGAGATAAAACGACTACAACTGGCAATTTATTGAACACAATGTTCACAATGTTTCGACTCAAGGCGGGCGTGAGCTGATTAAAAGTTGATGACTTCAAAAATGCGTTCAGGCACGCTTGGTGCGAGTGTTTCCGGCAGCAGGCTGGTGGGAATGTTGCTCCGGGATCATTTCATTAAAGGCTCCAGTCCGGAACAGACCTCTTGTTTTTGTAAACCCTTTACTGCCATCCATCCCCAAATGTTTTAAGTGGGATTCAGATCAGGGGAACACGCAGGGACATTATTCTCCTAGACAAGGTCCTCTGTTAGACGGTTATGATGAACTGCAGCGCTGTCCTGTTGAAAGACCCAGGCTGCACTGCAAAGGGAAAGGCCCTCAGACAAGACCAACATCGCCATTTTGTTAGACGTCCCTTCAGCCATCAGGATCGTCAGTACCATTTTATTCTCAGGAAAAAAAAATTCTTCTACACCTCTTATTTTGTCACTTCTTATTGTGGCTTGTCAACTCCAAATGTGAAGGTTAGTGGTGTGGGAGCAGATGTGGGTTCTGAGGGAGTTCTTTGTTCTTTAAGCCCTTTTCTGACACATCCTGTCTTATGGTTACTGGGCAGCAATCAGGCCTTAGTCTTTGGTCAAGAGTCGGCCTTGCAGAATCATCTAGTTCGACACAGGTAAAATGACTCTGGGTCTACCACTTGGCTTTTTTTCTACCATAGCCATAGAGATCTACAAAGAATCTGCAGCCCAGCCATCCTGCTTCCTTAAAAGACAGAAAGCCCTTCTGCCTTTGCCATCAGGGAGTCGACTCGAGACAGCGCATCTCAGAAAATGACACGCTCTGCAGATTTCTGTGCCAATCTGGACTTTTTAAGGCAATCGATCGTAAACATTTGATCTGCTAAAGATCCGCCTGTTTGACTTCAAATGCAGGTTTTCAATTAACTGCCCACTCTGTGTCGTCTCTGGCTCCTGTTCCTTCTTTCTGCATTTTGAAGCTCTACTTGGGACACAGCCTTGACATGAAACCCTAAATCGCAGTAAAGCAAAACACACTTTCTTTTTAGCACCAAATTATTTAATATAAATAGCAATATTTAAGTAAATTAATGAGGTTTGTTTTGTTTGGGGGTTTTTTAATCGTTGAAAATAAAATTCAATGCATATTCCAGACTTCTGGCACAAAAAAAAAGCATCTCGGGAAGGATATATAATGAGACGCTTTAATCGCCGGATGCATCACTCATATGACTCCCTTTTCAAGTGAACACAGGATATTTCATTTATTTGCAGATACTAATCTTCGGCCATTGTTGCGTCCAACAAACATAAATCCCCACCCGGCCCTGTCCATTTGATTAAGTGTGCAAAGTCCGTTTTAAATCACCGTTATAAACGACGCGTGGAAAGGAAGCGGTAGAAAAATCCCTCCAGCCAAGTTGACTGAAATTAAATAATTAACAAAGCTCCACTTCCTGGCATGCAGATCGCAAGTTTAGACAGAGAGCTGCCTGCAACTAACAGCGGCTTTTATCCCATCTTAAAAGAGAGCAGCATCGGCAGCATCAGCTGACAGCGTGTGGGTCGGGTCCTCGGAACCACGAGAGATCAGCCTTTTAAAACCGAGAGTGACCAGAGCTCGGCGGATGCTGCCCTGCACCACCTAAAAGGCATAAATACTAGAAGTGGTTATCCAGTGAGTCAGACACAGACTTTAGATGGGTTTACTAAACAAACTTAGGGAGGAAAAAAAGGTCACCTGTAAACATTTGCCTCTGACTTCTGTACAACTGCAGGTCATGTTTTTGTTTTTCCTTATTCACAGCAACTTTCTAGGTATTTTAGTGTTATGGCTGTATGGCTGAACAATAATACCAGCACAGACTTGCATGTATCAAACATGTTCAGCTTGCTTTATAGAAGAACAACCAGTCCAGGATTCCACTGCTGCTCCCATTTTGTAGTTTCATAAATGTAAAACGTTTCTGTGCTTACATCTGTGACGTTTCAGATGCAACCATCTGAGAGCAGACGGGACGATTTACATGATTTTTTTTAAGGAAAATAAACAAAATAAAACAGAAAACTCAGCTGCAGATTCCTTAACAGAGGAGTTTGTTTTTAAACCTAACAGAAAATGAAGGAATTACAAGATTATTGACAGGTTTATGCATCAAAGCATACAACCTTTATCTGACCTAACGTGTCAAGCCTCTTGGCAACCGTGGCATAAAACTTTCTGTATGATCATTTTGCATATAAAGAGTTCACCGTCCCACGCACACATGCTGCACCCCCCTCCCCCTCTCCCGAGCAAGCTAAAGCCGAGTGCCTATGATGCCATGCCAGCCTGCCGGCTGTCAGTATGTGGCAGCAAGGCCACTGTTGATTCAGCTGATCCTTGGATACAGGGTTCAGATAGGTGAGGACAAAGCAGGTCAAACTGCAGCTGGCAACAGAATTTCAGGATTACATCCACAAATAACGTCCCTTTTTTTGAGCATTTCTGATGCATAAACAAATAAAGAGGTTGCACAGTGTTTTGTTCATCCTGCTCCTTTGGTTCACTTTTATGATTAACAGGCTAAAAACTGATTTAAATCTCTAGCACTTACACATAGTGTGATTTGCTCTACTCTTTTTTAAATCAAAATCTTAAATAAAATGTATTTAAAGAAATGTCAACAATTTTATTAAGTGCAGCTTGATTTAGTAATAGACAAATTCTCTTTACTCTTTTATAAATTCCAAATGTAAAAGTAGAACACCGTAAAAATAAAGTACCATAAAGCAACCCCCCCCCTCCAAAAGAAATTATTATAATAAGGTAGCATAATGTTTACACACACAGCTATAGTAAATATGATATTGGGACTAGTGCTAAGGAAATACACATATTAATTAGTCACAATTATTTGGCCCTTCGCTGTTTTGTAATACTGATGCGTTGCAATAGTTTTTGTTCCCTCTGATGCAAAGACAAATGTGTTGAGGGAATTTTATCAGCGAAACGATGAGTATATCTGCAGGGATTCAGAAAACCTTCAATCTATATTGATATGCTAATTAGCCACATGCTATGTTGAACCAATCATTGACATAATGCAACACCAACAGACAGTTCCGGGCTATTTGGGTAATAAATAAATAGATAATTAAGGAAATAATTGCCATCCCAGTTTAACCTCAAGTATATAATCTGAACATCCCAAGGATAAACATAATCAGTCTAAATGAGCACATATATTTGTGTCTTTCATTTTTGGCATGACTTTCCTAAGAATCCCCAATGATTTTTGCACATTTATAGGCATGATAACAGTTTTGTGCAGACCACAGAGACCAGGCAGTTGGAGAGGAATGAAGGGCATTACTGAAAAAAATGAGCTTATGGGTAAGGAAGAGCAGTGTTTTAAAAAGTATCGTTGAAATATTTGTACACAATATTACTTTTGCAAAGGGCAGTTTGGAATGCAACATTTGTTGTCATTACATGCGTCACAAATTCACGCTTTGCGTGCAAACAACAACCTTCAGTGTGTTGGATGGAGTCTCACCTGACTATGCGTGAGCCCATTTAGGAGGTATGTTCACAGTATGGTACACAAAAATAATTTAAAAAATGTTTAATTCTAACTGCTTTTATTTAAAACAAAAAAGCAACAATTATTCCAACTGCTGCTAGAAAAGTAACATGTGGACTACTGTTACGGCCACTGGTCGTAACAACTACTATAGTCATAATATTGTCACCTATATTTTTTATACACTTGCTTAAATATAGAATTAACACCCACTTTGTAGTAGTTTTTAAATGCTTATCCATCCATCCATCCATCCATCCATCCATCCATTCATAATTTATAATTATTTACAGCTTATAGTTGTTTACAATATTTATAGTTACAAATTGATACTTTCCTTTTTACAAAACAACAAAATATGAATAGGGTTAGGGGTCAAAATAACAACAATATTTGTATTTTTACAGGGCCTGTCCTGAATTAAAAACTGTTTTTCATCTTAACCTTTGTTATGAATTTTGTATGCAGTACTTCTTTACACATTTTTTACAAAGGAATACATTACAAAAAAGGAAAACTGCAATACTAGTTCTGACTATTTCTATGACAATATCCATTAAGTGTAACCTACATTTAACCCTTTCACCTTCTTTTCCATCAACACAATGACTCCATGAACTATAGCATCTTGGTTATTAAGATGTATTTTAAGGTCTCAGCAGAAAACACGATGAAAGACATTCCAATACATTTTCTGCATAGAAAATATATGAGTCTACCAAAAGATTGCATCCAAGCAGTGCTTTGCGAAGTCTTTTGTTCAGCTCCAGTTTTTATTTGCTTACGTTCATCTATTCCACAACTTCCCCGAAAATGAAGCCCACATATTAAACATGAAAAGTGAGACAGTGTTTATCGTGACTGGAAATATTTCCAAACAGCCAGTGTTTATGTCGCAAGGGAGGAAAAAGTGTATCAGCCTTCTTTTACCCAGATGACTTGCTTTACTCAGAAACAGGTAGGGGAGGGGCAGCACTGAATTACGTCATGCTCCATACAGCCAGGGTAACCTCCAGCCCCTTCCAACACTTTTCTGGCACCTCCTTTGGGGTGGCATTACTTAAAATTTTACTTTGACACCAGTGCTTGTAATCTCAAAGAATCCTAATAATGTTACTGAAAAGTGCTTAATAAATAAACTTGCCTTGCCTAAAAGTAGCTCTTAGTGACGTAATTTTAGGAAAAATCTTATTTCCCGAATTCTAAGACTGTTCCTACTTTTTTTTTACCCCAGTAAGATAAAAGTTATTCACAAAGCTCCCTAGGCTTCAAGAGACTTCCTAAACTGAAAAAATGTTAGGAGTATTGAAGAGGACTTTTAGCGAGCCTAAGAGCGTCTTAGGCAGGGAAACGGAGAAAGCTGATTGGCTGATCCACCACTTAAACAGTGGAGGAAATGAGCATATAAACTTTTTTTAACAATAATACAATTATTAATATGTAGATAAGATAAATTTTATAATCCCCATAGGGGAAATGAATTCATTTCAGCAGGAGGACGGGTTAAAGGTTCGGCTCTAGCAACATAATTTTGTTGAGGATAAATAAGTAATGGTGAAAATATATTGAATAATCATGAATAGAAATTGGAGAAATGTACAAAGAATATTGTCCACAGGATTTTTTTTTCTTATTTACAGAAATGCTCTCAATAATAAACATTTTAGAAGAAATGGAAAAAGTCGCAGAAAAATAAATACATAAATACACTCCAGAGATGTTAAAAGAGGTGATATAGTATTTACTTTATTGTACATGATGATGTCAGTAGCCTAAATGGTTACATTAAATTTGCTTGTGTTACACCATCTCCTCTCTGGCTTTTTATTGCTCCACGGAGCGCTTCTCACTTTCCAGGCTGGTGCATTAAAGCACCAAGACGAGCAGAGAAAAAAGCGCATTGATCTGTGCTGCAAAGTCGGCCTATTTCCGCCGTGATCCAGGGACCAGTTCACCTTTCAGCACTTCTCTATTCTTCCCCCTAGAGCAGTGCGAACAGAGGCGCTGCTCCTCTCGGTTTTATCCACTTTTTTTTCTTAATTTTATGTCGGTCGTTTTGCCAAATTAAACCACTTTGTAGATACAGGAAACCGCAGTAAAATGCTGACAGGTGAGTTCACATTAATATCAAATGGATGAAGAAGTAAAATGGCCAGTATGGTGAGTAAACATAATAAGTAAATCAAAACAATGATGAGGATGTAAATAAGGTGCGTTCGAACATTTTGATGCTGTGTGACAATAATTTAATTTTGCTAAGTTTTATCATCATATCACATATTTCTTAATCATGTATAACTGGTTAATTTCTTTCCTTTGATCATTAGGAGCATATTTGTTGTGTTGTCTTTTTCTTGTACTATCAACCATTCAGCTCTTAAAAGACAACGTCACACTTAGCAATGGGGTCAACCACACCTCCTCACTAAGTTACAATTTTCTGTCGTCCTGAAGCTAAAACTCCTAGGTAGGAATTTTTAGGCTATAATAGGAGCTCTCTGAGAGGACTCTGAGATTAATTATGAACACGGGCACTGAACGTCAATTAGCGCCTTCACCCGACACAGCCAACAGATTTAGAGCTGTTAAAGGTTTTTAGGGAGATTGGACACATCAAAATGGCAGATGAGAAGAGCCGAACGAGGGAAAAGTGAATTTAACACAACTGAGATCACCATCAAAGTATCCATTTTAATTGTATCAATCGGCTGATTTTCTAACATCATGCAGCACCATCATGGTGTGATTATCCACAGACTTTATTTAGACGACTTCATAGACCGTAGGGGCATCCATCAATCACCATTACATACTACAAACATGCAGACAGCTGTCTTCAGCTATATCTATCCATCTCCTGCGTATCAAGTAGATGAACCTGACGTACTCTCTGTCAAAGCTCTCATATTGACTGTATAGTAGTTGTGAAATGAAGAGTTAGACTGCTGTTTGAGTCTTTAGAGTTAGGAGTGTCTTTGGTAGACCCTATCAGGGTCAAATCTAGGCAGCACTGCCATAAGCGAGAAGAAGAGCATTGCAAGTGAGGAGCGGTTGAGTAAGAGGCCGATTGCTGGCAAGTGTTTACCTCAAACAGTGTCAATCGTATCAAGAACAACCTGCTGTGCAGATATCACAGGGACAGGCAAAGTTATGCACTTTTGTCAGACAAAACTATAGGAAGTGTGCGCACGTGTGTATGGGGGTATCTCAGTGCATGTGTGTTGGGGGAGGGGTTAAAGAGAAGAAAAAGGGAGACGGACTAAAGAAAAAGTGAAGAAAAGGGGGTGGGGATTGGCAAAGAGAAGTTCTCCAATAAACTAATTTTCAAACCTTCCCTTTTTAAAAGATTTACATGAACTGTAAGTCCAACCAAACAAATTGCGCGCGGTTACCGAAAACGGTGATCCAGTTCGGCCGGGTTTTGGGTTTTCATTGCAGTGACTAACAGTGCTTCACAGTTTTGCCCTTTTCAGTGGGATCTGCCCTCAGCTGCAAAACACACACAAGCCCTCCTCTGTAGCTGCAGCTGACGTCAACCGTCACTTAGCAACAGCCTTTTGGTGTAAAAGCAGCAGCGCTGACACCGTTTTCAAAAGAGGCGCACAGAGAAAGATAGAAATTCAGAGGGAGATAGACACAGAGAGGCCGAAATGACCGTGGGGGGACTAAAGAGTCACATTTCCACAGATCTTACTCAATCAGGATTTGGTGGGAAACTAGGGGAAGGATTATGTCATTTCTATAAAGTTTTCTGGAAACAATTAACTGTCTGTAAACGCTGTGGTATGTAGTCATTTAAATACAAGTCAAATTGACTACATCCTCCGCTGCTATCTACTTAAATTCCCACAGAGGCTATTTAACTGAGGTTCTCCCACCTATGTCATAGCTGTCGGATTTAGCCACTTCTTCCACTGGACTGAGCAAACACGCTGCAAGCCCCAAAGCTACCCTTTCTGAAATGTTTGGAGCCTCTGGTAAAATTAAAAAGAAATTTTAAAGAAAAAAAACAATCTACACCGTCAGGTAGAAAGAGATAGATGTTTTTACAGAAAGACTCAACAGCTTTGGGCTCACTCTGGTATTACTTATTTTTCCTTTAACTTACCTGGTGTTATGTGTTTAAGTGCATGAGAAGTATGTCTAATTGGTTCAAACGTAGCTGACGGCAATGGCGCGCCCTCCATGCCCCAAATTACAGTGCAAAAAAAAAGCAAAAAAAGAAGAAGAAAAAAGCCAAAAAATGATTTTTTTATATATATATATATATATGTGCAAAGACAAGGTCTTTATTGAACATGACTAGAGAAAATTGAACACAAAAAGGGCATGCAAACCTATTTTATTCCATAAAACAATAAAAACCCTACATTTGCTAATGCAGCTAAATATGATTAACTTCACAACTATATCGGCAAGAAAATAATAAAAAAGGTAAGATAAGTGGAAGCAAAGTCCTTCGCTGATATCTCATGAGGTCTTTTTTTTTTTTTTTTCAGGTGGCCCTTCTGACACCGGAGTCATTAGGCTAAGCTGAGCTAGGCCTATCACCAAAACTAAAGAGCTGCAAGCTAATTGCTGGTGATCGTGACGCAAAACGTTTCCAGGGCAACCTGAGTTTTGGAGTCCCCGCTCCAGCATTTCCTCATCTGTTTGCACTCACACCAGCAGGCTGACAATGTAGTCGCTGCATCCTGTTTCACTCTGCAGTCAGCCAAACGCAGAGTCTCGCTCGCTCGCTCAGCTTAACCCTTTCTCCTGGCCCCGCCGCGCCAATGAAACATTTAAAGCACCTATGCAAAAGCACTCCTGGCATTAAAAAGGCCAACAGAAGCCGCCACCATCTGGCTCCAATAACAGGAGCCAAGTTTTAACTCGCCACAACATGAACAAATCCATACTTTGGATGTATTGGTAAAAAAGAATTAAGATAAAAACCTTAAAATTAAGTTGATGTTCCTGGCTACTATCCAAGCAACCTGCGCTATCAAGGAGGAGTTGCTAAGCAATAAATTGGCACATCTTCTGCGGCCGAAACGCGAGCTTACAAAACACACAGGTTAACTTCAGGGGATATGAGTTAAACAACAGCTCAGCTTAAGCCGCATCTCATCAAACAGAGTCATAAAAAAAAAAAATCATCTTAAATCCTTGTTTAAAAAACACATTGAACATGGGAACACCTGCGTTTTATTCATAAATATCTCAGATATATAAAAACTAACAACAAAACTGTGGATACCACTGAGGCAAAGCTAATTGGAACAACAGAAATTAAAAATTCCAGCTTTAACGTCCCTTCATTTTAAAAGGTGATTCAGATCCAAACAAAAACAATGTTTGTCTTCTAATATTTTCTATCCTGTTAGCAAGATGCTGTTTTCAGAAACCTTAAATTATATTAAATTATAAATCAAACAAAAAACATTACGTCAGTATTTTAGCTTTCTAAATTATTTAAACACACACTCATGCATACACACATATGCCATATTTGTTGTAGGTGTGTATGACGCATCCTTCATGTGTCAGAAGCACAGAGCATACTTTAAAAAGGGGCTTTTAAAATACACTTTAGACACAAACTTGCTGAAACTAAGCTAGTTTCATTTCGAATTTAAAGCACACGCTGACCAGCATGTGGAGAACTGACTGCATTGGAAAATAAAACGGCTCACTGCAAACACACGCACACACGCTTCCCTTGAATTGCATACACTGTTCACACTGTGGTTGAGATCTGATCTGATTAAAAGGCAAAAACCTTTGCATTAAACACGTGAAAAACAAATAAAGACACGGTGACACCATCACGAGGGGGGTACAGCTGATTAGTTACGGATGCTGGCCACACCCCAACTCAACTAAAAGTTTTAATGTGAATTACTTACGGCCTGTCTCACTAACATACTCATGAGATAAGAGATATTAATCGTTACATAACCGGTTTAGTATACTTATACCTCTGTGCTCCTAAAAAGACAGCCTGAAAATGGAGGAGGGCTTCAGCAAAATGTAAGCAGTTTATAAAACGGTCAAACACGGGGTCCTGACACACGAACTAAGAAAAGGCGGTCTGTTACTTTTGTTTATTATTTTCTGGCCGAATAAGCTGACCTGAAGCCCAATTATCTATTCTCCCTGCTGCATCTCAACGTTCGCTGTCGTACGGCGTCTTTTCAGCCTGTCTCATCGCCGCTCAAGGCAGGCCCTATATTCTGCCGGGCAATTAATAAGACTTCGTCTAATTTTTTTTCCCCACTCCTCCTCTTTGCAATCACCCTGTAGTACGTCACCCGGTTGTGACGTCAATGTTATATCATTCCACATGGCTTAACAGAGAGCTAACGTGACAGCTGAGAGCTGCCCTGCGTTTCCACCGCTCTCCCTCCAGCCTTCCCCTCCACAGTCTGCTCCTCTGTTCTTGTCTGCAGGTGGGTGGGGGGGATTAAGTGTTTAATTTACCCCTGCCTGCCCCCGTAGAGTGGAACCACACAAAAACACGGTATGCTCTTTGAATCTGCGTTGCGCTAACAGCGCGACCTCTGAGGTTCTTCAGGTGAAGCAGATTCAACGTTTTATGCCCTGCAAGGCTGAACCTGAAATGTTCGTTTTTTTCTTTATTATGTACAATCTGGAGGGGGGGGTGCAATGTAATTTCCAGGTGTGCAATTATTTATTCTGGCCAACTGGCATTTTAAATAAATGATTTGTTCCTTTATTGGCCTCTTAGACAAGCCGGAGGCTTTAAAATGAAACAATTAAACAGTATGTTTTAGTTGGGATATTTTGTGACAGCACACTTTATTCTCCCTTTGATGTCAGTCGCAGAAATGCACCAATCAATCAGCCAGAGACTGGGATCGGCTGATTTTCCCCCTTAACAGCACTGTTGGTGATCAGCAGGTAAAATACTGAAAGATCTGGAGGGTTCTCTCTTTTCATTGAAAGTATCAAAACAAAGAACTTCCAACATTCAAGCGCTATAACTGCATCAACCCACAGCATGTACTTTGATGCATTTTGGTGGCAGGTTCAATAGAAATCAGATAAAGGTTGGGTTGAGACGTAATTTGACGCATGGTTGTGGATGATCTTGAAACTTCTTCTATTGGATCCTACACCGCTATCCATCAAAGAACCTGTAGCCCATTTAGTTACCTTCATGCTTTATATTCCTCTGCAAAAAATGAGTCAGTGGGCAAAACTTCAAAATCAATATCTAAATGGAAAAGGCTGATTGGTGCATCCCTAGTAAATATCCTTGGAAGATTAAAGGTTGTAACTACAACTTTTCCATCAAAATGATTCATTTTTCAAAAATAATACATCTACAGAACGTCTAGAGTGGTGCAGAATAAAAATATTAATTTTACAGAAAATCAATATAGTAGCCTATATAAATAATTGTTTAATACATTTTGTCGGCTCCAAAATATATAAATATTTATTTATGGTTACGATGCCAACGTCTACAAGAAAGGATTCTGCACCAATGGGAATAGTAGGTCGAGGTCAAGTGAGACGGAGCTCAGTTGTTGCCAGATCGCAGTATTTCCGTGATAGCGGAAATACTGCGCCACAGACGCCACGCAGAGGTTGCCACTTTCCTTCTGGACAAGTAAGTTAAATGTTTGCTAATGCTAACCATTATGCTAATGCTACCAGATCTGGCTGCTGACTAGCAAACACAGTACAGTTGAAGGTTGGAACGAGAAAGGACGAGTGCAAGTCCGTCACCTACTGGACAGGAGGAGTTAAACTTGTAGCTATCTCCTTTAAAAAATTATAATAACTGAAACTAATTCTAATATTAATAGTTGGGCAGCTAACGGGAAAAGACAGAGGGTTTCCCAGGCAGTTTAAACTTTACACATTGTACATACAAATACATATATAATATACAATTTTCCTGTATAATAGTAAAAATCAACAAAGCATATAGCAGACACAAAATGCAAAAGATCAGTCATATTAGCTGTCGATGCCGTTTTTGATTAGTGTTCACACACAGCTCATAAGTATTTATTAACTTTGTGACATTAACTGGGGGTAAAAAATAGCACACTTGCCTGCTTGAAGACAATTTTAATTTGAAACTGTTGTATAGCTCAAAGTTTGTACAAATTAATTAATATAAAAAATATGAATTTTGATTATTAAAAACTGCCTATAACTGAGAAACTTATAGTTTTTTTTTTACACCCAAATATGTGCTAACTAAGGTGGTTCATGCACAATTTTAGTGAAATGATCTGTGCGGTTCATTTATTTAACGTTAGAACGCACAAGTAAAAATCTATTTTTTGATTTCATTTCCATTAATTCCTATTGATATTTGCATATGCTTTGCAAACTTGTAAAATGACAACAGAGATCCCTTCTCTGGGATGTTTATCTTGTGTTTCCTACGAAAATGTGCGGGGGGGAAAAATGATAAAAGTATTATTTTGAGGTTTGCATTTGATGTTGTTGGGTAAACTGCAGGAAAATACAGACAAAACCGTATGAACACCTTTTCATCAAGCCAGTCAAGCCACAGTCCTCCCTACTTTACTGTAAGCCTTACCAGTCCCTGACGATGTTTAACACACTATGCCATGTTGTGCAACATGTATTGGCACACAAGGTCTGGAGTCATTTCCAGATGATGTTATACCAAATTACACATGACAGTGACACGTTTTTGTGAGCTGTAACCCCTGATGGGCGAAGATACGTTGGCAACAAAAGATTTAATCACAGCCAAACATTCCAACGTCACGTTTGCACGACCATTTTTTTCCAACCAAACCGGTAAGACAATCCTGTCATTTGACCTTTTAATTTGTACGCATAGCCGTGAGCAAAACTCTAAACTACTGCTGCCGCATTAATCAATTATCACACGAAGTAACTATACGTCTAAAATGTGACAAAATGTTATCTCCTTCGCTGATGGATCCGATTAATATTTAAGTAAATCGTAAAAAAGTGTCTTTCACACTTTTTCTGCTTCGTGGTATTTTCTAAACATAATTAGCTTCAGAACTGCCTCAGAAGCAAAAGAACTAAGTGTAAGGCCTACACCTTTCTAAATGGTTAGAGATGGGGTTTTCCTCTTAAATCTAAACTCCGATGTTGTTTAGGCTGATAACAACCCTTCTGGATACAACAGTGAGATAAATCCCAGACAGAATTATTTAAGACTGTTCCAAAAGGATCCATACAGCCGATCCTGTCTGTAGTTAAGGCACAGGCTGTTTAAAGACGTCAGTATTACAGTATATTTCATTTGATTTACTGGCTTGAATAAATACATTTTTGTTTTCTTCGCACCATGCATCAAAAATGGTACATTCCTGTGCTTTTCCAGGTTTTCATTGTTTGTGAATTACGGCGGCGGACTCAGGTTCGGCCAATTGATGCATCTGGCAGATGAAGTTGTTTGACTAAATCACAGAGGGTCTCACGAGGGTGCAGCTTTACGGCACACATGACAAATGCATTCAAACTAAATTTTGAATGTATTAACATTTACTGAATATGCTCTCGTGAAACCAAGTTTATTTTGATCAAGATAAATTACAATTTTATCACAGTCGTTACGGGATGGCCGGTTACGATACGACAACTGCTCATCCCAAACACTTAATTTAAACCGATCTAATAGTGTTTTATCCTGGTTTGAGCTGTTTTAAATAGGTGAGATCAGCTATAATGGTCTGATAAGCTGTTAGCCTCCAACTGCTCTGACGATTCTTTTACTTTCCACACAATCCACCTTTACAGAATTTGACCTATGCCCTTAATGTTCTGTGGATCATAAGCTGAGCCATATATTAAATCCCTAACTTGCATAACACAGCTCACAACGTCGTCCACATGCACAAAGCTGCAATTCTGACCACAGCAAATCTGAACATGGAACACTTTGCCAGGTTCTAATCAAATTCTGAGTTGTATGAATCACAACACACCTGCATGGCCTTCATGTCCACTCCCACAGTCAACTGGTGTCCTGATCCAGTCCCAGGCGTCAGCTCAGGTACTCGATTACGGCATTTAAAAAAAAAAGAATCAAGACAAAACTGCGCCCCTGACCACCATTATGAGTCTACTGTTTATACTTATGTCGTCCGCGTCCAAGCAAGACTTGAAGCTGACTAATGCGCAGCCAATTTCCAACAATCAAGGCTGGTTCAATTATGATATCAGGAAAGTATTTCATTTTGATAGCATAGCTGAGACTTGTGAAAACAAAATCCAGTCCAGTTAACCAACGTTTTCCTGACTGTTCTTTCACTACAACTACATGCTGATGTCAGCCACCAAAAATATACACCAGGTGTGAGAATTAAGGGGAGTTTCGAGTCCGTCCAACTGGCCAAATATAACATGGATATGCGCGGTGTGAAGGCACGGCACTTTAAATATAATATCCTATGCAAAGATGACAACTGCTACTCAATTCATTGTGCAGCTCTAATGAAGAATAACTTGTCGACCTGCATTGTAGTTGGTGCATGTTGTTGTTGTCAATCTTTTCATTTCACCTGTCGCAACGACATTCACAGTGAATGTGGGATCCCGTCTGTCTGCGTCATGTGACCTGCTCCCCCTGCAGCGCTCCCTCCGCTTTCCACAAACAGAAGAAAGAAACACCACTTGTTACGTTTTGCGTCGTTCAAAAGCAAAGCGCTACGTTTATGAAGCAGGAGAACAATGTCACTGAAGCGTAACGAAAATCCTATGAGTCCTATGAAAAGCTTTTTGTAAAAATGCTAACGCTAGGGTCCCACTAAAGTAACCTGTGCCACATAAAAGCAGCGCGGTGTCACCGGGAGTAGACTGTTTATCAGTTGAATCTCTACAGGTTTAATGCGATGTGTTGTTAGACGATTACAGGAGCCGTCTTGACTGCAGTCACCCTGCACATCAAGGCTGTTGGGGCTTCAAGTCAGTCCCTGTCAGAAAAAAAATAAAGAATAGGCGGAGAGACTGCAACGTCAGGAACATCACTGGTTACAGGTGTAATATCGCTAAAATCGAGTGCAACTCTGCTGTGCTTTTTAAGGCTACTGAGTTTTCAAGCATATACAGAGATATTATTATATTAAATATTATAAAGGATCAGAATGCGACTCTGTGCTGGCTGATGCCCATTCTTAAAAGACCCAGGCCCGTCTAAGGAGGGAAAATTCCTGATCGGGACATCCCTACGTCAGAAACTCGTGAAGTGATCCAGAAATGTTCTCATATTCATGTCAGGTCCATGAATCAAGCGGTCTATTTGTAAAAGAAGAAGTTCAATATAACCTTTTGCGTCACGTCAGTGAGGTTCCCCCACCCGGAAAATGTCCACCTCCACATACCAACATTACACATGTCCTCTATTGTTTATTACAACACTAAGACTCATCTGCAACAAGTGTCTGGGGACCATCATCCGGAGGCTCTGGAGAACTCTGCGCCTTGTCTGAAGTTTGTTTCAACTGTAGACAAGAGGTACAGGTTATCACTCTATATAAAAAGCCAATCTACGGGCTGGAGATTGTCAATGGCTTCCTTTTGTGGAAATGCGCTGCTTATGCTTCTGCCACAGAGGTCCTCGGAGGGGCCGTGGGCTGTCCGTAGAGGTTAGGAAGTTCACCATCGTGTCAACGTGCAAAGAGCAGGAGTGGCTGTTTCATCTACCAGCGCTGGAACTGAGACAGGGGGACATTATCAATCATGTAACAGGCTGTAAGTGCTAAAACTGTGCAGACAACTCACTGAAAACCCAAGTGTAGACACAGCATATGTCCCGGATTGTCTTTAAATTCTATCAACATCATGACGACACCCCAGATCAACCCGTTTAGCACGCTGTCTCCACAGCCAAGGGCCAAGACAAGTTTTAGCAGAAATCCTGGATCTGAAAATGATGACTGCCTTCAAATGTGAACTTTTAGCTATATTCCCAGCTTGTGCCCCATACTTACATGCTAATCTAAACATGTTGCACGAATTTGATGCTAACAGCTCACGCCGAGCACACTGTTGAACTCATGGGGAACCACGTGTTGCTGTTAACGGAGGAACAATCTTCCTGTATTTCTGGATGAGAGACAGAAACCAGTGACCCTGTCAAACAAGAGGGGGGCAGAGGGGGCACGGGCTGCTCTGTGTGCAGAACGTGTGTGAAGATGAAGAACATGTACGCCATTACCAGTGAACCCGGAGCCAATCCTTTCAAAATGATTCTTTGTACTTGCTTTTTGCCCGCCTCTGACGCAAAGACTGTCCTTTTTTTTTTTTTTTCAGCCCCTGCAATTTCACTATTGACCCGTACAATATGACAAAGAGTTGCTACTCTAATAAAGATACTTTCTTGTGCACAGTTTGCAATCCTTCCCTGATGGAATACTATAAATATAAAGATGGGTGGAACAAAAAACTCAAAACAACGAAAACTATACGGCAAGATTATAAGGCAGCATTATGCCGGAGCAGGACTTTTTTTTTTCTTCTGCACAAATAAGACTTAAATCTAACAGGAAACCACAGAAGGATATTCACTAAAGCACATTTATTAATAAGTCCTTACATTATCTGCTTTTGGTTTCGAACAACAAGTTGAAACGAATGACAGAAAAGCCGGGAAAACGCCAAAGCCTGATTCATAACGACTGCCCACAAGTTTAGATGGTTTTGATTGCCGGTTAAAACCCCCGTCTTGTCGAATACAATGTCCGGTTTCAGCTCTCTGCTGAGGAGGGAACCGTGAAGGACTTGGTGAATACGTACCCGGTGAATCAAAGGCTAATTTAGCACCGGCACTACAAAAAGCTAATTATAAAACACAACAGTGGCCTCCTCTGTGTTTGTTCAGTCCACGCCTCTGAACTTTATTGCTGTGCATAAAGTGCACTTTGGGATGTAAGACTTTTGCATCTGATTGGATAAAGCCTTTTCTATAGCATTTTGAGAGACTAATCCAGCACGTTGGGCTGTTCTGCAAATAGAACAAGACACAATGTGGTAAATGGAGCTAAAAAAAAAAGAAAAGAAAGAAAAAAGGCTGCTCCGGGAAATGGCACGACCGAGACAATCTGGACATGCATTTTTAGTTCCCTTATCATTTCTCCCAAAGCTCGAAGGACACAGAAACAATGCGCGTGACCCGATGGCCTGGCATCTACTTCAGAACAGCCTGCTTTTGTTTCTTAAGATACATTGTTGACAGTCATGTCGTATGGATGAAGGCGACAGCTGTGTGCAGAGAGCTTTTTAGCCCAGACGGGTTGCCTGTGGCATGAAACTCTCGACAACTTCAAGGAACGAGTCGCCGTTATCTAGTGAACGTAAACACCCAGATTGTACCAGTTTACGTTGGCCAGCAGGACTGTTACGGAGTGCTGAAACGGCCGTCTCGGTCATGTGGAGCTGCGGCCCACATCGCTGGCTCCGCTGCTGCTGCTTGTGTTGCAACTCTGATTGACAAGCTTTACATATTTACTTTCTTTTTTATTGGTACCAACTTTACAAAAAAAAAAAAAAAAAACATAGGAAAAGTTAAAAGAGGGAAACCCACTGTATGAAAGTAGACCTTATGGATGCAGATAATTAATTCTAGGTATTGACAAGCTAAAAGAAGGACTGCGTGTTTTCCACTCAGGCAAAAAAAGACACAAAAAAGTAGGTTTCCAGGTATTAGACCAAGGTTTTAAAATGTTGCAGTTTCAAAAAAAAAAAAAAAAAAGGAAGCTTAACTTTCCAACATGCCCTTTGTTTCTGGTTTTAAGTGCTCCTGACGAGATGCTAGGGAAAGCGGAGCAGAGCGCGCCACAGTGCTGCACACTGCCAGTCAAGCGGCTGAAACGAGGCGCTTTAAACAAGGACATAAATCGGCTGGTTGGAAGGATATCGCCACCGGCCGTCACTGAGTGACATTTGGAAGTACCATGACCCCAACGCTCGTCATTTAACGCTACATTCGGCAAGCTACTCGTCGTGTCAGCACTGATTAACCAACTTATACTGATTAACCAGCTAGTTTTATTTGTGGTTTAGGCCTCCAGCGTGTGAGAAAATGATGCAAAGACGACAATATGAATACATGTTGACTAAGACGACATCAGAGCCGATAAATCCACACCGTCCTCAAGTCCTGTCTCTCTTATGTGTGTTTCCAACAAACTCCCAGTAAATCTTAAGCGTCTTGGACGCCACGACTTATGTTAGGTCAGGTGCGGGCATCTGCTTGCAGCAGGACTCCATCCCAGGGGCTGGATATCTTACCGCAATGCAAAGTTTCCAATACTCCCTGACAATTGCTCATACGTGGAAAAGAGTGGCTAACAACAACTGCATTCCTCTTCTGCCGTATCAATATGGCTCCCAGTGTTTCTATGATGACACACGTCAACGAGCAGCTGTTGTTGTTGTGTCACTCTAAAAATAAAAAATAAAGGTTTGATTTTTAGCACTTGGAAGATCCTACTAAATTTTGCGGGGTTTTTTTTAAATAGCATATGTTTATTCATATTTATTTAAAAAGAAGCGAAATAAATCGTTACTGACGGCATTATAAACTGTAATAGTTCAGACACTAACTTTTCTTTTCTTAGCAGCACCGAGCAATGAAACCACGTTACACACTTACTTACATATTTGCAATGCATTAACAGAGTGAAACCATGTTTTGTTGTTGTTGTTTTTTACTTAATGTGATCCCAGAGTGAAGAATCTGAAGACTGGCCCACACCTGCGACACAGTCGTGCAGACGGAGCTAACATTTTCTGGACCTCTTTATCTGTGACAGATGAGAGCGAGGCTGCCAGCTAAACGATAGTTGCTACATTACTCCGACCCACGGCTGGAGTCGTGCGTCCGGATGTTTAGTTACAGGGGCAGGCTGATGGTTTTTAACCAAAACAACTTCAAACATGTTGAGTTAGAACCGCCTTCTGGCGCGGCGGCACTCGTGTACGCGGGGATCAGCCGTGGATCATCTGTGAGCCTATTTTTTTTTTTTTTTTGCAACAACAACAACAACACACCGTGGTCCTGCAGGAGGTGACCTACCTGCTCTCTGGATATGCAAGGCAGCGACGGTCTGCGGGGCATTTTACAGCTGCCGTAATAGCTGGTCGACGTTTCCCCCAGCGACACGCAGCTGGACCGTCTCCTCGGCCTGATCACCGGCACCTTCTCCTCGGCGCCGGACGCCCCGCACGGCGCCTCCCTCGTCTGGTAAAAGCGGTCGAAGCAGATCCCCGCCAGGGAGCCGGAGACCCCCGCGCAGCAGGCCAGCAGCGGTCTGAGCAGCGCGGGCAGGGCGCTCAAACTCGTGAGGGAGAGCAGCCACACGGCGCTGGCGAACACCAGCACCAGGACGCTGTGCTTGAGTTTGAGCGTCGGGATCAGCGTGAGCAGACCCACGCACCCCAACACGAAGAGCAACCTGCCCACCATTTGCATCTGGTGCTGCTCCTCTCCCCATTGCAAGAAGCGCAGCACCAGAAAGTCCCCGAGGTAGCACGACGCGGGCAGTGACAGGAGCCAGGGTCTGCTGCTCTGCTTCTTCTTCCTCCTCAGGTAGAAGGTGAGGAAGAAGAAGGCACATCCTATGCTGAACAGGGGGCTGATGCACTGCGAGAAGCCCAGCAGGAAAGTCCGCAAATCCCACGGCGAGTCGCTCTGCAAGCTCCTGGAGACGAGAAAGGAGACGGCGAAAACGACGAAGGCGCCCACGTACAGGGCAGACACCTTTAGCAGTTTGGTGTTGAGGACGTCTTCGTCACCAAGCCGGCACACGCTGAACAAAAACCCCCTCTGATGGTCCTGTTTGAGGGGGGTGACGCAGCTCTTCACATAGCCGTTCCTGAAGCCCTCCGAGCTGTTTACACTTCCAGCCCCGTCGTGGTGCCTCAGTTTGCCGTGCAAAGCCTCTCCTTCCTCCCGCGCGGCCATGGCTTCGAGTCCCGCTGCTCGTATCTTCTCAAAGGTCCCCCCCGTTTGCAACTATTCACGGCTTATTAACGCTGAACTACATGACAGCAAACGCGCTCCATGGTCACTCAAACGTGCTCCAGCACTTGGACTAAAGAAAGAAGGTGAGATGTTGTTTTTACAGAAATGGGGCTCTCCGTCGCCGCCTACAGGCCACAACCGGGAACCTCGTGGCTGGGCTTCCGTGGAGTCTGATCTGATCCCGAGATAACTAAACACACAATGTCATCAGCGAGCTCTGAAGGCTGGAAGAAAACCCGGCGGACTCTGCAAACCGTGGTTTGGATCAGAAGCACAGTCAGTTTCTGAAAACTTATTCAGGAGCACGGCAAAAAAAAAAGTCTATTTAATGAAAAATGAAGAACGTTTAGTCAGTGAGCCGGATATCTGTGACGTGAGTTTACTTTAAAAGTCATGAAAACGTTGCATGACATATACAATTAAACTGTTTTAAACTTTACATCTTAATTGTCAAAAACATCAGGAAAAAAACGTGAGCGCAAATAAAGAGCTATTTTGTTGTACAAAAACTGCACGCATAAAACTGTCTTAACACAAGGAAATTATAGTTGTGGTAATAAATAATATAATTATAAGAATACAGTAATTGCGTGATAAAATGTTATAATAATTTTGTTTAATACCTATAATAATATTAATAACAATAAAAACAACAACAATACTATATATTATCATTATTATGATTATTCTTAGTTGTAGTATTGTAAAGAAGATCAACTAAAGTATTATATATCCTTTTATAAACGAAAATGCATTTTTTGTCAAAAATATTACGGTCACAGTGACTGAGGTATGTTTTTGTGTATTCTTTGCGTATTCCTAGCGCCATCTCGCAGCCATGTAGAGCCGGCACCTAATGTTTTCCAGATGAGCTATATGGCTTATTTTGGGGGCCCGTGAATTTGATCGAGCTCGTCTAAATCGTTGCTTCAACTTCTGATCTTTTCACACTCTCCATCTGTGTTTACACTGTAAATGTGTGCATGGTGTGCTTGTTCGGGATACAAGACTCAATCACTAAAGTCAGAGGCACGGTTTCACAAAAGCAGAGTTACAAAAGCCAGAATAAGGGAATAAACTCCGAGCTTGGACAAAACTTCAGGAAGCATCCTGGCTACATTACGTTTAGTCAATCGATGTTTATTTATGATTTATTATTTTAAACGTCCAAGCTCCAACTCTAACCCTGAGAAATCTAACATGTCACGTTTAAAGTAGTTAAAACACAACTTTAATTTACAGTTAGTACTATAAGCTTTGAACAAAGCCACCAGAGGAAATTAATCAGTAGCAGGTATGTTTCAAGATTTTGAAAAATAAATCTGCCGTCAACACTTTCGACTGAAGACACAATTTATTTAATGAAAAACAAACTATTTGACAATGCCTGTCTCTGCTAAAATATCAGCTTACAACAACAAAGTGACGAACTGTAGCAATACCATTGTGGACCATAGACTTGCCAAAGTTTGAACTTCCACGTGTGTCTCCAAAGATACTTGGCAAAGCAGGAAAAGCACATCTGTAATTTATAAAATGACCAGTGCAATTAATTTAGCCCGCACGTTGTGGGTGCTGCTCACTGTTTAAAAAGAGCCAGCTCTAATGTCACTAGCTGCACCTGCTCCTATGACCAATGTCTGCCAGAAGGCCGGCGAAATAGCAAAGTAAAGCCGGGGGCCTCCACTTGTGCATTGAATGAAGCAGTGGATCTAAAACAAACCCACACAAGTCAAAGTGACAACATTCGCTGCGGTTATGCAAATACCTTTTTTCCAAAAGCATAAACAGGATACATTACTTTCACATTTCAATCCAATCAAAGAGCTAATAAATGTAAGAGTTGACTCCTAAACTGGAAGGAACCATAACTAATCTAATCAGTTTTTATTGGATCGACCAAGGACCAGTTCCAAATACCAGGGTTGATCGGGCTTTCTCAATGGCCGCCTCCCTCTGGATCTACGCTCCATCAAGTCTTTTTTAATCAAATCTCATTTGTTCAGGCTGGAATTTAACAGCAGGTAGCACCACAAAATTGTTTTCCTTATTTTCCATCCTTATTACCTGTTATTATGTTTCTGTGCTTTGTTTATCTCTGCATGTTTTTATTACTTTTTCTGTAAAGCATGGTTGCCTTTATTTGCATAAAGGGCTATATAACTAAACAGTTGATTGATCGATTGCTTGATTGGCAGATGCTCTGAAGTAAATAAGAAACTGTCGGTGTTTGTATGCTTTTTTTTACCCTTCACTTATTCTCCATAAACTGGCAATTTGTTTTGGCTGTTGCAATTTGTTATAGCTGAGTTTTATTGTTGATTCTGAGAATTAAAAAAAAAATTGCCAAATCTTTTGAGGTGCTTCATTGACAATTTTTAACCGTAGTTTCAGTCACATCTCTTGGCCTCTGCTGTGACAGTAAGGTTAGTTTCCACTAGAGGATGCTAAACACTACTTTAACCTGTTGTGTTGAAATGTTTGGAAAGAAAATATAATAATCGTGATCTTGGAAATTCAAACATGTATCAGTTTATGTTTCTGCATACCTTGTGTTGAACTTAAAAAAAAACTATTCCGCTGGTCCTTTAAGTCCCATTTCAGTTTTCGGTGTTGTATGTCCAGTGAGATTAGTTGCAATAAAATAATATGTTGGAAATAGAGAAAAGGATTGACAAAAACAGCATGAGCAATCTTACTCAGTTGATAAATAAAAAATTTTGTTTGTTTTTCAAAAAAGGCTATTTTTTAACATCCAAAAAGCTTATTAAATACAATGGGATGTTTATTTATTTATTGTTCAGTGTGTTGCAAACATTTCTTTATATTTGTCTATGTTTCTGTACAATTCTATATATTTTATTCTAATAAGTTTTGTATTTGTACTCATGACTTCTGTGTTTTTTTTTTTTTATATGCGCTTGTTGAAGAGAATTTCTTATGTTTTGTTCTTCATTATTACTTATAAAACACTGAACAGCCTTCATTTTATTTGGAAACCTTTATTTCTGATAGTTTTTGAAAGAGCTGCGTCCTGAGCAACATAATAAAATAGAAATACTTTTATTGTCCACAATAGGGAAATTCCTGTCCCTACAATCACACCATTATAGGCTTAAATTGCTGATGGACAGATTGACCTTTACTCTCTGCTGTCTTCACTCTCCTTTTATGCATTATTTGCACTATTGCTGCCTCTTTTCTTCATTTTATTTCTTTGTTACTAGTTTTTTTATGTTTGTGTCTTTTGCATACTCTCAACCCCCCGCTGGTTGAGTCAGACTGAGCCAGGGTTCTTCCTGTAAACATAGACTCCTTCCTCCCCACTGCTTTCCTGTGCCTGCTCAGGATGGAAGAATTCCAGCATAATTTCCTTAGATGGACAACTTTTTGCAATGATCTACTGAATCAGAACCAAAATCAGCTTTATTTGCCAGGCATGTGTACAGTACACATATGATGAATTTGACTGTGGATTGTACAATACTCATGATGTGCTTACTTAAACAATAATGCAATAACACAATAATTCAGTTGTAAAATCAAACACAAACTACAGAGTAAAGAACACATATATAGAGAGTAGACTATAAACAAAACGGACATATTGAGACAATACTGGAATAGTGCAATGAGGAGAGTGCAAAGGATGAAGGAGTAAATTATTATTACTATTATTATATACATGTTGAAAGTGGAAGTGATGTACAGCTGCACATACACATACAAATATATACTGCTCAAAGAAATAAAGGGAACACTTGGAGTTACATTGTGTTGTTTAAGTGCTCCCTTTATTTTTTGAGCAGTGATGAGTGCAGAGATTGCTGGAATAAATAAGTATTATATGTGCCGATTTGTACGTGAGGTAGGTAAATTTGGTTGACAATATATATAATATGACAATACGAATAGTATGAATAGGACTAAAATAAAGAATAAGGAATAACTGATGAGAATATTACTACATTAGATGCAATCAAACTGTGTGTAGTTGGATTTTAATTAAAATCTGACATTGATATTTTGAACTGTATCTGAATAAAATGAATCTGACTAAACTAAACATAACTGAAATATAAATTGGAACAGTATTTTTTTTCCTCTAAAGTGTCTTCATATCACTTTTGCAGTGACTTGAGTGAGTTGAATATAGTTCCGCTGAATCGGTCAATCCTCTTCCCTCTGAAATTGGGTGATGTCCATTCTTAGAAACAAAGAACACATATGCGTATATTATGGTGTATCTTTAAGTTAGTTTCTAAAATGCAGCATGCTTGAATATAGTTCGATTTCGTTTTCGCGCGTTTGAGCCTTCCGGGGCACCGTAGCAGTGATGTGGCTCAGGAAGTTGCCTTCCACGTCAGAGGGAAGAAGCGGAGAGACCCGACGGAGACAGCTCACTACCTGGGGCTCTTCGGGCTTTTACACAGGTAAATTGCTGCAGCTTGACATTGGTGGCCACCTTTAAGAATCGCGTAGGTGCTACACGGCTTCATTTTTACCGAAACTGTTGCTAGTGTTTATTTCTGCACGCTGCTAACACATAAGACATAAGACGGCATGCTAACATTACCCGTCCTCCATTTCATTACAATCCTAGACGAAAGCTAAGCTGCTGTTAGCTTCCAGGGGCTACCAAGTCGTGTATTTAGAGTCCTTACATAGTCTGACAAGCTGTTTAGCTAACTAATTAGATAGTTTAAGCTTCTGCGTTAGCATTCCCCCCACGCTCGGCTGCTGGTTTTGACGTAAACGACCCTTATTTGTCGCAAACGACAGCTGGTCGGACTTGTATGACTTTAGCTGCTTTTGCTAACAGCTGCTGAACTGGTTTGTACCGCCTTATATTGTTACAGGAGCAACGGCAAAATTGCTGGGTTGTCAAAAGTTAAAGACCAAAATAAGAATGTAATTGTGCTGGATTTTGTATGGCTAGCCGTCGTTCAAACCGATCAGGGGGGAAACGCATGGGTGCAGATTTACAAAAAGGACAGCGAATAAAACTGGAAGATATACTCTAAGATTAACTGGGATATTCCATCAAAAGGATGTTTAATATCAGCCTTTAATATGTAACATGTAGAAACATCCTAAATCTATGGTTAATTGACTACAAAGTTTGCACAAATGTTTTGTCTATGTGGCACCTCAGTCCCCCCGGTAGTCATCAAAGGCACAACCAGTCCTTTTGTAAACATTATTTAAAGGAGAAGGGGCACACTTATGTTAGATGTTTTGCTTGTCCTGTAAAAAAAAAAAAAAAAAATCTCAAGATTAAATAGTCTTTTTGTTCTTATCAAAACCTTAGCAGTTAAACTGTTTTTTTTTTATGAAATACTTTTACAGTTTGCTAAAATATGTTATACTGTTTGTTTGTGGAGTTGAATAGCTATGTTTTTATTTTTTATTTTGCCAATTAAAAATATAAATTTTTGTGCTTTTAGGTTTTACATTTGTAATTACAACCACCAAAAAAAAAAAAAAAAAGAAAAGGTCTAATATTGAGCAACAATGTAGAGCAGGATAATCCTTTACTGTCCCACAGTGGAGGAATTCAGGTGTATCTTCAGGTGTATCAGCACTCGGCAGCAAGTAAGGGATGAAAGCTCACAGCAGAAGAAAAAAAATACTGTACATTTATTAAAAATGATTCTCAGATTAAATGAAATGTGCAGCTGAGTAGGGTGAACCGAAAGTGTACAAAACGGGCATGTGCGATTGTGCTTAAACAGCAACAGACTGTACAAAACATTAAAAAAGATAAACTGCTATTTTCAGACTTCAATATATTAGCCAACGGATATGTCTTCTTTCTAGGTTTTCCATTGACTTTGTTTGAATATTAAGCTTTTCTCATATTTCATGATCAGACTTAAGTAAGTTAACCTTTAAAACTCCTTTTAGATGCTGGTGTCCAAGGTTGGGTATAATTAAACTAGGAGCTGAAATGCACACAACATTGGCTCTGTTTATTATTATGATTATTATTAGTGTTAGTATCTCTCTTAAGAACAGGCAGCTTGTCAACATCTTGTATCTGTGGTGTTGCCTATAGAAGTTGTCCTAGGTCAACCGGACGACTATCCCTCAGAGTTCCACTTAATTTTGGACAGCGTTCACTGATCTTGATTAAAAATCCATTTTCATAACAGAAGCTTCATGTGAAGCTGCACTAACCTGAGCGAAACACAAAAAAAAGCATGGCTTCTAACCTGTATTTTAGATGACATTTTTGAACAGATGGTTTTATTTTAAGAAGCTTATAGGTTAATAGTAGATTCTGGGGCAAAGCTTGGTAGAGGATCTGGGCCAAGGTCACTTTGACGTGTCAGACTGGAAAGTTTGGGAACACACAAGCAACCTCAGATAAAGTGAACTCTCCTTGTTTTAAGTAAAGAACACAAACAGTGCATTTTTCCCCTCTTAGCGCTTCTTAAAAGCATATCCAGTTTCCTTTTAAATTTAGTTAAACATAAAATATAATCCCACAACCATCCTGGGAATTTTGGTAGAGCCAATTTTGTTCCATATTTAAAAGCCCATTACACTGCAAATGTTTATACATTTTTCTGAATTTTAACATTCACTATTAATGGGGAAAAATGTTATTTAACTATAAATGATTGTTTGAAATGTTAGTTGTGTGATCTGTAATCTCTCACAGGAAGTGTTTATAATTCCAAGAATGGGGTTGTGGAAAATGAACTTTGGTGATCTTTAACAATGGCAATTTAATTAACAGTTCTTGGACATGATTGGTTTTCCACACCTTCAATTTCCCAGTAGCTACTGAGTACAACGACACGGTCCTTTTATTTAGTTTTATTATTTTGTATTTGTTTTGTTTCCTTGTTCCATTAGTGTGACTAATAACCAGATCATTATGGCACTCATGACCCTGCTTGAGTTTTTTTGTTTTTTTTCTGCCGTTTACTGATCTTTCTGATTTTTCTGTTTCGTATAGGTGTCGAACAGACAGCTCCTTCCACTGGGATTCTTCTAAAAACCCAACAAACCCAGCAGCGAAATGACGGCTGCAGAAAATGTTTGTTACACTTTGATCAATGTTGCCTCTGACTCAGAGCCCCCTTCTGAAGTCAGCTTGAAAACAGATCTAGGTAAACCTTTTTATTATCGCCTTCCTAACCTGTCCCGTTGAACATAGTCCTAATTTTCCTGTAGTAAAAAAGACAGACTTTTTAAGTATGCATCCTGCTGCCACATGTCCTAGCACTATTCATATTGTCTTACACATAACTTTTCTGCACATATCAAATGTCTTTTTTTCCACTGTTACCGCTACATTCCTAACAAATACTCATCTTTCTCATTTGTCTTCTGAGTTGTTGTTTTTTTACCTTTAGTCTTGCAACGAAATATTGCTAAGATGTACATTATGAATGTGCAGTTGAATGATAAAGTCTGTCTATGTCTTTAGAAAAGGGAGAGATCAAAGCGAAAACCGAAGCCCTGAAGAAGGTCATCATCATGATCCTGAATGGCGAGAAGTTGCCAGGGCTTCTGATGACCATCATTCGCTTCGTGCTGCCGCTTCAGGACCACACCATAAAAAAGCTGCTGCTGGTTTTCTGGGAAATCGTTCCCAAAACGACTCCAGATGGCAAGTTGCTTCAGGAGATGATCCTGGTCTGTGATGCCTACAGGAAGGTGAGATAACTGACCATAATACTCATTTTTCATTGAGCTACCCACTCTTTATATGTTGGAATGCGTATAATGTAACAACAGGCAGAAAACAACATAAGATTGAGAGCCATATCAAGAAAACGCCATCTGGACTCCCGTAGTTTTGGCAGTTTTACTGAACTCATGTAATTACCCTTGTCGGCTTTTATTTTAACAAACACAAAACAAGTATGTTAAAGATTTGGCCCCAGCTGCTGTCTAGGCAAAGATATATTGTTTCTCAGGTATTGAACTAAAGTTAACATTTCAGCTGAAGAGTTTAATTTTTTTAAACCATTCATACTTTGGTGATAAGCTTAGGACATTTTGCTTTTGTTCTCTTTGCATTTAAAACATCAAAGCGAAATTCAGCAGTAATCATCGTTATCAAATCCTTCTGTTAATCTCAGGACCTGCAGCATCCCAACGAGTTCATCCGTGGCTCCACCCTCCGCTTCCTGTGCAAGCTGAAGGAATCTGAGCTACTTGAGCCTCTGATGCCGGCTATCCGGGCGTGCCTGGAGCACCGTCACAGCTACGTGCGCCGAAATGCTGTCCTGGCCATCTATACCATCTACAGGTACCAACAGCGGAATGTCTTGTTGCCCTTGCATATATCATGCAGTTTATTGTTTTTTTTTGTGAGTAATGAACTACTTTATATATTTTAGGAACTTTGAACATCTCATCCCAGACGCTCCGGAGTTGATCCATGATTTTCTCGTCAATGAAAAAGATGCCAGCTGTAAGAGGAATGCCTTCATGATGCTGATTCATGCAGATCAGGTTTGTGGCACATAGTCCTTTTTAGCAGGGTCCAGTGTTTCTGCAGACCTAAGCTACATCCTCCCTCACTTATACGCTCTCCCCGCAGGATCGAGCTCTGGATTACCTCAGCACATGTATCGATCAGGTTCACACTTTCGGTGACATCCTGCAGCTGGTCATTGTGGAGCTGATTTACAAGGTAAGAGGCTGACTTCTTTAATTCAGCTCCTGCGATGAACCAGCACGTGATTTAAAACTACAATTTGATACGCTGTTGTGTGTGTCAGGTTTGCCACGCCAACCCATCGGAGCGCGCCCGTTTCATCCGTTGCATCTACAACTTGCTGCAGTCCTCTAGCCCGGCTGTTAAATATGAAGCTGCTGGGACTCTTGTAACACTCTCCAGTGCTCCCACAGCCATTAAGGTACATCTTCATGTTTTTAACTTTAGAAATTTTGTTTTATACACCATTCACATTTCACACACTGCTGAATCACACTGGAACTTGTTTTGAGTGTGACATCGTTTGTGTTTTGCTGGGCTCCAGGCCGCTGCACAGTGCTACATTGATTTGATCATTAAGGAGAGCGACAACAATGTAAAGCTGATTGTTCTCGATCGGCTGATTGAACTGAAGGATCATCCAACTCACGAGCGCGTACTTCAGGCAAGTTTATTTATTGGCTTTCTTTTATTTTTAAATGTTTCTGAAAATTCAAGATATTAGTAGTTATGTGAGGGGGTTAGGATTTTTTGATTATTTGGCTTTGTAATTATTCTTTTTTTTTTTTTATATCCAGGACCTTGTAATGGACATCCTGCGTGTCCTGAGCACTCCTGACCTGGAAGTCAGAAAGAAGACCTTACAGCTGGCCCTGGACCTTGTCTCATCTCGTAATGTGGAGGAGGTCTGTTTTAAATTAAGTTATTAAATACATTTTTTTTTTTTTTTTTTTTTTTTTAGTTTTGAGTCTTCTCACTGGAAGACAGAAGCTGGACTGCTTTGTAAGAATTGTGACATCCGTCTGCTTCCTAGTTGGTGATTGTTCTGAAGAAGGAGGTGATTAAAACAAACAACGTAACGGAGCATGAAGACACCGATAAGTACAGACAGCTCCTGGTTCGCACTCTCCACTCGTGCAGCGTGCGCTTCCCTGACATGGCAGCTAATGTCATACCCGTGGTGAGTGTCTCATCTCGGCCCTTAAAAGCAAAACTGCACCTGCTCTTTTCTGTGTTTAAAACTTAGATTTTCTTTTATCTTTTCACTCAGGATTATATCCTTTACTTGTGTGCACTTATTTTGCTCATATTTTGCACGTGAAAGAATCTTCTCTAAATTGTCTAGATTTCATTTATAGACTGAATGATTTGTGTCGGTTGTTTGAATCCCCAGCTGATGGAGTTCCTAAGTGACGCTAATGAGGCAGCTGCTGCCGATGTGCTGGATTTTGTGAGGGAGGCCATCCAGAGGTTTGACAACTTGAGGCCTTTGATCATCGAGAAGATGCTGGAAGTGTTTCATTCCATCAAAACTGTCAAGTAAGGCTTCAGAAACACATTTATTTATATGCCGTGTGGCATATAACTATAAATTGTTGTTTTATCATTGATTGTTATAAAATGCAAGGCAGATAGCTGTTTTTTTGTGATTTATTTCAAGGCTTTTATATCTGTTTATTCATAATTTTGTCTTAGAGCTACTGAAATCCCCATCTTTTGGGTCTCATCAATCAGAATATTAAAAGATCAATAAAAAAAAAGATTTTTCATACAGTAATGTTGGCATAGCTTAGAAAATCAAGAGGAAGACTGCTGGCTTGACAGTTGTCCAGCAGACAATAATTGACACCCTCCAGTAGGAGGGTAAGCTCTAAAAAGCTGGCTGTTATGAGTGCTTCATTTGAGCTTATTCATGGAGAGTTGAAAATGGAAAAAAGACCCAAATGTGTCAGGGATAACCAGAGCATTCAGATGTTGGGAATCCATGGCTGTTCAGTGGGTTGGGGGAGATTCACAAGGAGTGGACTCTGAACTGGCGACTACGTTAAGATCATCTTAACTGGGTAAAAGAGGTGAAGAATGTGACTTTTGTGGTTCAATGTCGTCTTTTCACATCAAAGTGAATTTTGAATTTCATACGAAATATAAAGGTCTCCAAGTCTGGTGGGAGAGTAGAGAAGCACAGATTCCAAGCCTCTTTAGCCGTAATGTGAACCTTCCACAGCCATTAGGAATCCATGTTTTCTGCTGGTGTTGGTTCCCTGTGTTTGAGTCCAGTTGGCACAGCAGCCTCCAGGGACATTGTAGAGCACCTTATTCTTCCTGCTGAGATGCTGATTTCTCTTTCTACTGGAAAAAGAAGTTGACTGAGACCAGAGACAGCAATGCAGACAAGGTGAAGGCTGCTATGACAGCAACCTGAGTTTCCTTTAGGGATGCACCGATCCACATTTTTTCACTTCCGATACCAGAATTTGGGTATCTGCCGATATGATACATTTACGATACCAGAGCTCTTTTTGCTTTAATGTTATCCTCATCATATTGTTTATTTAAAAAAAAAATTACAGGCTGTAATAAACTCCTTTCTACCAGCAAGTATGATGTGTATGAATGTAAGCATGTATCCCAAAATACAACTTGGGATAAGTGTAAACTCACAAAAGAAGTCAGAAAAACAGTCCACAGGAAAAACCTATCCTGAAAACAAAAGACTGCATTTATGAAATCACAGCGAGATGTCGATAAAGGATAAACTTCCCAAGACTTTAACCTAACTTTATTTTAATCACTTCTGATTTTATTCTTTTAATTATACTTTAGTTTTGTCTTTTTTTACCCTCTTAATTGTAGCAATTCAAGCTATGTAAACCACATGTAAATTGGATTATAAAAAACATTATTATTATTTGGGCTTGACAATATATGAAAAAAAGCATATCGATAAAATAGAAATCATATTGGGGAATAATTATCAACAAATTCAAAACATATATTTTAAGTGCTGTTGCTTAGCGACCCATTATTAGATACATAACACACAAACAATGAATTCAACCAACTTTTTACCAAAACTGCAAGTTTTTTAAAAAGAAAAAAGAACATGTGCTCTCTGAACTCTTTGAAGGGGGCGGAGCTTGGTGATGGAGTTTGGTTCCTGGGTTTGTGATTGGTTGGGAGGATCTAACGACTGCAATATTTATCTACATGGCTAGAATGCAAAAGGAAGGGCATCTTTTATTCTATCGAAGTTTTTATTGACCCCTTTTTTTTCTATCATCGATATACGTCTATTGATCAATATATATTGTTGTTGAATTATAATCCAGCCATTATTATTATTATTATTATTATTATTATACGATGCTTTGATGCCTTCATACAGATCAAGTCCCGAGTATATATTCAGCACAGCAGATTAACTTACTTTTTAACAGACTTTATTAAAGAAATTCAGAAATAATGGTGTTGTAATGTGTTGCTATAATTAGTGTTCACTTTTGAATTAAGTTGCTGAGATAAATGACTTTCATGGTAATCTCTTTGAGATGGACCGGTATTATTCTGCTCGCCGTAGAGAAGTCCGATCTTTGCTCGCCATACAGACCTGAACTGCTAATGACCGTAGCCGTTCTCAAGGACCGCAGCTCAGAAACTGCTGCCAGATGAAATTTAGTTCACGCTTGTTCTGTTGAGCAACTGTTTCATCACCAGACCTGTTTTTTTTTTTTAAAGCCTGATAGTTTTCATCATCTGTACATGTTTGTGACCTTTGTTCCAGGATTTACAGGGGAGCACTTTGGATATTAGGAGAATACTGTAACACTAAGGAGGACATCCAGAATGTGATGACTGAAGTACGCAGGTCTCTGGGAGAAGTATGTTTATTTATTGATATCTGAGTTGTTAATGATAAGATGAGGCAATTTTTGTTAGCTATATCGAAATGGTCCTAAATGTCTGACATGTCACTCGTTTGGACAGATCCCGATAGTGGAGAATGAGATCAAAAAAGAGACAGGCGAGCTGAAAGAGGATGAAGTAAGTGCAGCTCCAGCTCAGAAGCTGGTGACAGAGATGGGGACCTACGTGACACAGAGCGCCCTGAGCTCCTCCAGGCCTTCAAAGAAGGATGAGGACAGGTAGAAATTGCATTTTACAAGTGAACTGTGTTTCGATTCCACAATATTGACCTGGTTGTGTTTTTCTTTCTTCAAAATTTCCTATGTGTGGCAATAAAACGTTCCTTTTTTTTTTTTTTTTAAGACCACCGCTCCGAGGATTCCTGATGGATGGAGACTTCTTTGTGGCAGCTTCCTTGGCCACAACGCTAACCAAACTGGCCCTGCGCTACGTTTCAATTGTTCAAGACAAAAAGAAACAAAATGTAAGTCACTCCGCCTAAAAAGTCCCTCCTGTACCCCTTCAGTCGGTTTTAAGTCCTCAGCTTGTTTCTCTAACCCGTGCCTTCTCTGGGAATCCTCAGTCATTTGTTGCAGAAGCCATGCTGATCATGGTCACAGTGCTGCACCTGGGCAAGTCCTCCCTGCCCAAGAAGCCGATTACAGACGACGATGTGGACCGCATCTCGTTGTGCCTGAAGGTCCTGTCAGAGTGCTCGCCACTTATGAATGACATTTTCAACAAGGAGTGCCGCAGATCCCTGTCGCATATGCTCACCGTCAGGCTGGAGGAGGAGAAGCTGTCACAGAAGGTAATGACGGTTCAGTCACCGGGCTGAACTCATAGGCTGAGGAGGAAATCTAATTTCCCTGTTCTTGTCCATCTTTATGCCAAGTCAACTTGATTTGTAATGCACCTTAAATAAAAACTTTTATTCAGCTTTTAAAACTGATTTCCTATTTTATTACATTAATCTAAAGGGATGAAAAGGTAGTGTCACTTTATACAGCCCTGCACTCTCATGAATCCCCTTCAGCGGCTCCGGTCACAAAATATGAGAAACTGCAATCATTTTCTCATAGGTTTTGATTGTAAATCATAATCATTCACTTCTTTGTGATATGACAAAACAGAATTTTTTTTCAACAAAGAACATCCTCCGTAGGATTTTTGTATGTTTTAGTATGAATTTATAGGAAGCAAGAAGTGGCAACGGCAATATTTCAGCTGTCATCATCCAAGTGTCTGCTGGAGACATATTTGCTCATTACTTAAAACGTGTTGGTGTATTCTGAGAGTATACAAAGTGTTTTAGAGCTTTGAACGTCCAAAAGAAAAATTTAACAAAAGGCCGATCTCTAATGTGTTTCTCGTCCTGGTCACAGAAAGAGTCCGAGAAACGTAACGTGACGGTGCAAGCAGACGACCCGATCTCCTTCATGCAGCTCACGGCCAAAAGTGAGATGGCCTCGAAGGAGGACCAGTTTCAGCTGAGCCTGCTGGCTGCTATGGGCAACACTCAGAGGAAGGAGGCGGCCGACCCGCTTGCATCAAAACTCAACAAGGTAAGCCACAAAGCCTAGCGGAGCAGCATAAAGACGATCACACGTTTTGGCTTTGCAGGTCGAGTTGTTTCAGAAGCTCCCCTTACTAATTATTTACCACAGGGGGCGCTGTTGTTTTGCACAAAATTAATCCCACAACTGTTTGGAGATTAAATTTTTCAATAGTAATGAGTGAGCCCATAGAATAAACAATGAAGTCTTTGTTACAAAATCTGCTCACGGTGAATGATTTGAAGTAGGTTTCGGTAGTTGCATGAAACCTGCTGATGAAATGTATTTTTGTGAAAACTAGGTGACCCAGCTGACTGGCTTCTCAGACCCAGTGTATGCTGAAGCCTATGTCCACGTTAACCAGTATGACATTGTGCTGGATGTGCTGGTGGTCAACCAAACAAGCGACACTCTTCAGAACTGCACTCTTGAGTTGGCCACTTTAGGTTTGTCTCATTCATTTCCTCCTCACTGGGTACAGAAACTGCTGTTGTTTTCTGTTCCTGTGGTTGTAATTTGAAACTCTTTTTTTTTTTTTTCACTCTTCAGGGGATCTCAAGTTGGTTGAAAAACCTTCACCCCTCACTCTGGCCCCTCACGATTTTGCAAACATAAAGGCTAATGTCAAGGTGGCTTCGACTGAAAATGGGATTATATTTGGCAACATTGGTAAGAGAGTAATATCTGAAAATTGTATGTTTTTTTTTTTTTTTTTTTTTTGTCTGGTATAGGCTTTTAATTAGTTTGATTCCCTTCCCCCAGTCTATGATGTTTCTGGAGCTGCCAGCGACAGAAACTGTGTTGTCCTGAGCGACATTCACATCGACATCATGGATTACATCCAGCCAGCCTCCTGCACAGATGCAGAGTTCAGACAGATGTGGGCAGAGTTTGAGTGGGAAAACAAGGTAGGCTTGGCCTTTTTCCGCTGTGTCGCCAGCTTCTGGAAGTTCGTTCTGTTCCCCCTCTAATTCAAGCAAAAGTTATTTACATTTAACCTGTTCATAATCTGTCTTGGCTATAGGTGACAGTAAACACCAACATCATTGATCTGAATGAATATCTACAGCATATCCTCAAGTCCACCAACATGAAGTGTTTGACACCTGAAAAGGTCAGTAACTATAACCACATAACAGACTTTTTATCCTCCGCTGCCACACGTCATTGAGCTTAAAGAATATAAAACTTTTTGGGATGTTTGTGTTTGCACTTGCTAGTAATCATAGGTTATCCCTGAGCTGCTTATTTTACTGATTCACAGAAGAGTCTTTATAAAAATGTTTCTCCTTTTTGTTTTCTTTTGTAATGCACCAGGCACTCTCTGGCTTCTGCGGCTTCATGGCTGCCAACCTTTACGCTCGCTCCATCTTCGGAGAAGATGCCCTGGCTAATGTCAGCATCGAAAAGCCCATTCACCTGGGGCCCGAGGCACCAGTCACCGGACACATACGCATTAGGGCCAAAAGCCAGGTGGGTCACAGCTGCCGTGCTCTGAGTTTGGCCCTGAATGCAAGCCCCTGTCGAGGATTTACCTTAGAGATTAATATTGATGTAGCAATTCAGTGGGCACAAATAAGAAGTGCCTATTTTAAGCACTGCTTTTTGTGTTCCTGTTTTTTTATCTGTCTTGTAATAAATCTTTTCTTTCCACAGGGAATGGCCCTGAGCCTCGGTGATAAGATCAACCTCTCTCAAAAAAAGGCTAATATTTGAAGTGACTGCTTCTGTTTGTCATCTATCTTACCACCTTTGCATCTTTCTGATTAAGAAGCCAGTACTGTCCATACTTCCTATGCTTTTGTCTCCTCGTTTTTTTTTTTTTTTTTTACATCTCTCTAACTACATTTTTTTCTGTCCTTGTTAATTTTCAATAAACTCATATGTCGAAGTTACAATTGCCTGTGATTAAATAAGTGTTTGTAACACATTCCAGAGAGTGGTCTGTGTTGCCTAAAGGTGGTTGTGCCCTTTAAGAGACGGGACTCTGAGTCTAGCTTCATATCTCCAGGTACTAATTAGAATTCCTCGCATTCCTCTCGTGATATCCCGCACAGTGTGAAACCAATTGGTATTTGTCCTGTCGGTACCCCCACAGGGGCCAAACACGTAGCCAAGGCAAAAGTGTGGTTTCTTCCAAACTAGGATAATCTATCAGCTATACAGAATATGATCAGTGATTTGCGAGGTTTTACTGTCCTTATGTTAATGAATGGAGACGGCTCCTACACAGGTGTTAATGTTCCACTTGCCCTCCTGCTTTATAATTCACGAGTAAAGGTACGTTTCTGGGAGCCGGCCAGTCCGCGGGGTCACGCAGTTACGCTATCTGGAGAATCTGTCCCTCCGGGGGGTTAGATAAAGGCAGCAAGGTTGCTTTGAGGTCAAAACTTCAGCTGTGAAAATAAACAGCGGGCCGTCTGGCAGTAATCCAGCTACTGTGTTCAAAGTGTAGTCGCTTTAGTTTTTTTATCTCTTTATTTAGTGTCAATCTTGGGTGAGTGTTACTACCAAAACGGCAGAGCAAACAACTCTGGTCTATTTGAAACAACTTCCTTCTCACATTTACTCCTTGAACAGCATATTCTTGACCAAAACAATTGCATTTTTATTGCCAAAACCTTCAGCAGCGCAGCTATATTTATTTAAGGTTTGCTAAACTAAACCTCCTTTGTAACTCACATGCTCTTGCAACACTAACATACATAAGGCTCAACACAGCATGAGCGCAGGGGCTGTTCCTGCTCTAAGTTTCTTGACACTGGGTGGCGCTACAGTAATTAAAGCAGACAGGAATTGTTAAACCTGCCACATGATTTGTCATAACATTGCACATGATTCCCTGAATGACACAAAAACGGTGCTTTTCACACACCGATGCAAAGCTTAGCTTTACCTAATAAGAGGTTCAGTCATGTCTTTGTTATCGTCTGTCGTCAAGGAAGAGAAACATGGTTTTAGTTTTTTGAAGAGGGACTTAAAAGCAATTGTTTGGTTATCCGGATGGTTTTAATGTCTGAAAATGTGTGTTGTATTATTTGGCAGTTGACAAACCATTTGGAAAAAAGTTTTAAATGTCTCTTAAACGTTTTAATCATTTCATTATTGGGCTCTTTATACAGGGATCATGGCTATCGGTAAATCTATTGTGCTTTTTCTCTTCACTCTACTACTGAGGAAGTAGACATTTTCTGATCATTTCATCCCTAGCTCATTTAAACAATGTGGTGCCAAACATCAGCAAGTTGTACAAAATTAAAGATTTTTAGAATCAGAATTATTGCTGAATGAAAACTATTAACTGACTATAAACTTGAAACGCAAACGTGTGACCAAGAAATAAAATGTGATCTTGAATCTCTTCCAGAAGAGAAAGACTCATGCTTGTCCTTTATATCTCTCTGTCACTTTAGAAGAATGAAATCGCCCCTCAAATAAAGTGCGTACTGTCAAAGAAAAGATACACCACCTCCAAAAATCATATATTTTTTTTTCATTTTAACTTTTGACAGGGGAATCAGGTTGCACCACTTGTTATATAAAAAAGTTGCTTATGTGTCTTTTTCACAGGAATTGCATCAACAATATAGATGAAAATAATAGTGAATAAAGCAGTTAAGTAGAAGTTATTGCAAACGAGAACGTGTTAAGTATTTATCCTTACAAAAAACCCACTACAAACCTCTGCTCACTGCTATATGAAACATAAATGTTGATCACACACACTAAAGATTCTGGGATGCCAACCGACTGATTGTCGTCTTCATGTGTGTACTTGTTGATTGTGTGGGTCTTTCATCCACCTTTAATACGAGGGGAACAAATCTGCTGCTGTTTGGCGTTTCCCTCCTTCATTTGGACCCAGAGTTGTACTATTATGACTTCAATTTGTTCAATAACTTGTTTATTATTATTATTGTGGACCCCAACCCGGACTCCATCTATCACTCCAAGCTCGGCTCAAAAGTTGACAACTCTGCTTTTGTTTTATTGCTTTAGATTTAAATCATGAATGCAGAGCATGTGAGTTAGAGAGAGAAGAACGTCTTTGAGGACAGGAATATGACTGCCGGGTGCATGATATAAGGGCTGCGGGGGTCTCCAGCGCCCCTAGCGGCAGGCACCAGTATTGTCCGTTTGATTACTCCCAGTGTCGGACCCACACACATCTCGAGCAGCGCAGTGTTGTCGAGGCTGGAGAGCGGTCAGGCGTGTGGGCAGGCGGCCGTAGCTCCTCCATCCTTCTCCCAGCACCACCACAGCACCGAGCGGACTACACTGACGAGTTATCCCGGCGCACACCCTTGCCTGCCCCCCCCCTCCCCCTGTCTGCGCTCCGGTGCCTCCACTGCAGGGCCTCGTCTTCCTCAGCCTGCTGGGGGAAAGTGGGTGTTTGCTGCTCACTGGTGTTTCGGCAGCAGCGGCGGCGGCGGCGGCGCGAAGTGTCCTCGATGGCTGGCTGGAAGGACGGCTCGGTGCAGGAGAAGTACCGTCTGGTCGTGGTCGGAGGCGGAGGCGTCGGGAAATCAGCCTTGACTATTCAGTTTATTCAGGTCAGTGGCGTCAAAAGCTTCCTTTAAAAAAAAATAAAAATAAACCCAGCATTGGCTCTGATTTCCCAGCTTATCCAAAAAAAAACAAGAAAAAAAAAAACATGGTGAAATAACGGGGGGAGGCCTGGGACGGGGAAAGCAGAGCAAGGATACCGGTTCTGTTCTTCTCGGTACTTTACCGAGGCCCGAAACGGGTCGACGCGAGGATTACAGGACCGGAGGGTAAGATTTAAACAGGGGGAGACGGCTGTCACTTTAACGCGATGATTTCCGAGACAGCACTACTTCCACTTTGCAGTTTATGAAGGCAGCAGCGAGAAGAGAAAGAACACGGAGTCTGCAGGGCTCAGGAAACGTCCTATTTTCCTCTTTTCTTCTCTTTTTTTTTTATTTATTTATTTGAAACAAAGAAGCAGGTTCTGAATTCATGCCGAGTTGCTTCAACTAGCGCATAACTTTAAATTTAAGAAGGAAGAAAAGTTCTCAAATCTATCCTTTACATGTTAATTAGAATAAAACATACCATTATATGCTGTGTACTTTTAGGTGGCTTTCTTAGACCCGGAGGCGCTGTGTGTGTGTCGGCATGCTTGGCTGCGGTCTGGCTTCCCTTCGCTGCTGGTAGCCCAGGTTTGCTCTGCTTCAGCGGGGTTGGCCCGGTCGGGTTCAAAAGTTTTGGCTCAATTTCCAAGTTTAGGGCTGAGAATGGGACCAGCCGGCGCCTTTTGGACCGGGAACAGACCAGGTCTGGCGGATCTGAACCTGGGCCTCGTGGCCTTGGCCAGGACACGGATCTCTAGACCTTTACTGTAATTAATGCCATTCCTGGTCAGTGTCTGTCTGCCCCTCACCCACCTGTTGCTGCACACTGCTGGTCAGATGACTTCTTTTTTTTTTTTTAAACACACATTTTCATCACTGACAAGGAAGTCAATTTCAGCTGTTTGGATGTAGTTCCTAAAACTACAACTAACTAGGAGTTAAATGCCCCTGATGGAGTGGAGTCCAGGGCCTCCCTAGGCAGACAGCCTGAACGAGTAATCATCACCAGAGAGCAGAGTCGATCAATCGTTCTCTGGATCCACTTTGGTTGCTGATCAAGCAAACCTTCTAATCAAATCTTGAAAAATCTAAAATTTGTCAAATTTTGTTTGATTCAAAATCACTACCTGTATGAGAGAACTTGCGGCGCATTTTTAAAAACTCATGTGTTGTGTGATTTTTTTTTTTTTTTTTTTAACAAACAAACTTAATAAAACAGTTACCAGCTCAGACCAAGAAAGCTTCGGTACTGGCCAAAAAAAGCGGGTCAGTGCATCTCTACCAATTGACCAGCTAATATAAGCTTCTTATACTGGCTGTCCTGTAAAAAGCAGAACTGCAGAAATGTGAAATATTCAACCCAATAAGCACAAACTATTCATTTAGCTGGTGTGTTGTTGTTGTTTTTTTTAGATATTTATTTTTGCTTAAATCTACAATAACAATAAATACATTTAGATGACATTATTCCAGTATGTTTGTATTTGCCTAACAGCCATAGAAATAACTAAAAGCTTCTTTGTTTCAAGTAAAAAGTGATTATATGGTCTTAGACATTTTTTTGTTTAAATCACAGTGTAACCGGCGTCGCGCTGTGAAACCGTGCCGTTTTTACCCAAGCCTGCCTAAAATGCAGTGACTTCATCAGTTTTGTAGCAGTCCTCGTAAAAAGACGTGGATGTCAAACAGATGAGGCGTCTACGCTGTTTAGCCCCCCCCCCCTCCGGCCGCTGGACGCAGCCTGACTCACTTTGACCTTCCAGGTCTCCGCAGTAGACACTTGGGAGCGGACTTCTTTACGACCCCCCCCCCCCCCCCATACCCCCACACACAGACGCACTGCATGAAAGGGATGACAAGTGTCGCCTTCGCCTTGCGTGTCTCCATCACCCCCTGCCTCGCGTGTCAGCGTGCAACTGATGCTGCTTCTAGCTTTCAGGAGACTAGACAGCGGGCAGCTGCATGTCTCCACACTGTCAGACAATAGTGGGGCGGCACACGTCTCAGAGTGGGGGGTGAACACCTCCTGAGTGTGTGTGGGGTTAGGGGGGTGGGGGTGTCTAATGAGGGTTCAAAAAGCTCATTAACCGCATACCAAGTCAAAAGTAAGAGCCGTGGCACTGATTTACTTTTTGTTTTCGGCGTACTGACCTAAGCTAAACTAGAGGGCTATTTAAAGCAGCGCAGAAGACGTTTGCCTTGATCAAACGCGCTGGTGTGGTAGCACAGCACCAGGAAAACGTATTCTCACTAGCCTAAAACCGCCTCACGCTGTTGCTCAGAATCCTCCCAGAGATGTCGGTGCCGGTCGACGGAGCGGTGCGCTTCATACCTGCTCTTGATGTTGCACAACCAGCAATCCTGTGGCGAGGTCCCCGTCGACTCAGATTTACCATTAAAAGCCTACAGACATGCAGTTAGGAGCGCGTTCTTGAAAAGGAATACCCCTGCTGGGTGAACGAGTTCAGCATGACCTGTCCCAGTTTCTGCGACGTTATGAAAGAAAACTGTTTCAAAATTTGACTTTTGTGATATATGGGACTAGGAAAGCAACACAACACAATCAGTTTCTGTTTATAGCTTAGCATATATACCCCTTATGTTATTTCCACTGTTTATTTGCACATTGTGTGTATATGTATGTGTATATATATATATATATATATATATATATATATATATATATATCTCCATCTCCCTGGCAGTAGAGTGCTACCATGCACTTGTGATGTTTCTAGAAGTTGCTTGGCGGAGGCAAAGACCTAACACATGGTTGTGAAGTTGAGGCTTTCATCAGAACTATGCAGAGTGGAGGGTTGTTGTCAAGTTGGTGGGTGTGGGGTGTCTGAGTCACCCTGGGTGGGTTAATGGTCATGGACCATGTGGAATTTGGCCCTTTGGCAAAGGAAGTCCCTGATCTCAGGACCTCCTAGGTTTGTATGGAAAAGCATGACCTGCTTCCTGAATCACACACGTGTGTGTGTGTGTGTGTGTGTGTGTGTGTGTGTGTCTTAGTGGCAGTCTTGACAATATGGGCTGTAATATACTGTGACATGTCCTTTATTGTCATTTGTGTTATGTCTTGACATGAATTTCTTTTAATGGTTAGTGATTATCTATAAAAGTAAGTGGATAATTTCGTGTTAAGCTAATTAAAACGCTGCTGGTACGGGTATCTAAGAGCATTTTTCTCTCATTTGTATAATTCACCTGGGTACAAACGGCTGTATTAACATGACACAAAAGTAATATTTTGCTGATTGGTTAAAACATTTAATAACTCATGTCAGAGGACACGTCTAACACAACATGAATTGGCAAACAAGAAAAAATACGCAAGGTTGTGTAAATCTGGTCAAGTAATACTTGGCAAAGGAAAGAAGTCAAAGAACTAATCGGCTGATCGAATGCCCTCTGGGGCGCCGCCTCCTTCAAAACAGCGATGGCGGGACTCAAAACCGTTGAAGTCAAGATGGACCACAAAATGTAATCTGGTGCACACTGCTGGTGACATATGATGAGCTGCATCACACATCACAGATGGTTTTGATAATAACTTATGCTGATAACTAATAATTTGCACATGGTAATCATGATGCAACGTGTTCATACTGTAATATTTATATATAACGGGAGTGTTGTCACCGTTTACCTTTGACGTTCCCATGCAGTTTCTGAGTTGGCCCAAATAGACACCTAGTGGCAGTATTGTAGAATGCAACCAATTAAAAGGGTGACAACTTTATTTGGTGAACGGGTTATTTTGGTTGACGTGAATCTGTGTTGATTTGGATAAACGTGGGTCAGTAACGTTCTACGAATGCAGAAAAGCCTCCTTAAAAAATTAGCTTTTTGCAGCTACACTCAGTCTGCTCCCACAGTCTAAAAAGGTTTAAATATCCACTAGTGTCTGTTTAAAAATTACATCAGCCGATAGAAAATAAACCTGATGACAAACCAGTATTTGATTTCACTTGGATTCTTAGGTGTTTGGTCACATTTTATTCCCTTGAAGTGCCCCTAGGTGTGTTGTGCTTGCGCTGATATGAAGCTTTCTGAGCAGAGTCTCTGACAGCCAAGAAAACAAGCTGCTGAAGCTGGGATTTTCTTGGAAGTCAGAGGGAAAAATATGAAGTTGGTAGCAATAATGGAGTGGCAGGTCCCTGTGACTGCCAGCCTCCCTGATGCCAGGCGGTGGACACAAGCTGAAATGGCACCGGGATTAGATAAAATTGAGTCATATGACAAAATGACCAACTGCAGTGGGTTATATGATGTGACGTCTGTGATTGATGAAACATCCCAAGTGGAGGAAAACATGACTCATGCCAACCATGTGAAGACTGCTTTTGGGGTTGTGTGTGCATAGCTGTACTTTTTTTTTTTGAATTAAAAAAAGACTATATATATACCAGCAAAAAAAAAAAATCATAAATCAAATAAACGGCTCAGTCCACTAGGAAGCTGCTGACGAGACGGCTCTATTATGAGGCATTGGTGGGATCCCACTGCTGAGTAAACGCAGGATGTTTGTGTGCTCACAGGCTCACCACTATTAGTGCAGCGTCTGCCTTCGGCGGTGGGGATTAGAGCGACGCGTCCTGCCTGATCAAGTCCGGACAGATATGGGGATTTTTTTTTTTAAAAACATTTTTAAAATGTAGGCTGGAGTCGGAGGCAAAGCGCAAGGTGGATATCCCTCCTCTCATACAGAGCCACTATCTTCCCTACTATGTCACCAAAGTTGCAATTCATTAAAAAGGAAGATATATATATATATATATATATATATATATATATATATATATAAACAGGCTGTGAGGGCAGCTCTTGTGGGGACATGTGGAGGCACGCAGTGATATTAGAGCCTGGATAAAAACGTAAAAGACGCAGGTGGTTTCACAAAGTGTTCGGAGCAGTTCTTTAGTTCCGACTGGTGGACGCTCATCTCCCCTGATGTCTTCCTTTCCTTTTGAAACACCGGACTGAAGCTTGCGATGTCTAAAGTTTACAGTGTGGGTGAGCGTGTTTGTCTGAGAGTAGGTGAGGAGAGGCTACTGTTTGTCTAGCTCCGTAGGAGGCTCATCTGTTCATGTCTCACAGAGCAGAGGCCCGGTTTGAGCAAACAAGCCCTTCAGCTGTTTTCACAACAAGCTTTGTGAAATGGTACTAATAATGCATTTTATTTAAATGTGCCTTTCAGGTCGCTCAAGGACACTGTAGAATAAAACAGTATAAAGCGACAGTCAAAATGCAATCAAATTACACAGTATGATTTCTTAAACTAGTGAGTTTTGAGTCTTGATTTTAAACAGAGGGCAAGAGTCAATATTATGGATGTCTGGCGGGAGGGCGTTCCAGATTTGGGGAGCGGAACAGCTGGATGCTTTACTCCCTATAGTGCTGAGTGGTGGACGGAGGAGGATGACCAAAAGGAACGTGCAGGGGAGGCGGTGTGCAGAAGATCTGACAGATGATGAGGGGCGTGGCTGTGAATGATATTATATTGTTGATTTAACCGGAAGTTTACAGAGGGATTTCTGAGGAAGACCAAAAAGATGTAGAACGAGTGATGTTACCGATGTGAGTCTGAGATGATGGTGAGCTGTCAAGGATGACACCCACACTCTCTTAACCTGAGGGGAGGAGGAAACGGGGAGCTGGTGGTAGTAGTGAAGAACTGTCAGCAGTGTAGATTTGGTACAAACTAGGAAGATTTCAGTTTAGTCACGGTTTAATTTAAGGAAATTAGACGTGAACCAAGAGTTTATCTCCGACAAGAAGATGGGAGTGCAGAATTAGGTTTGGCGTACAAGTAGAGCTGGGTGTCATCGGCGTAGCAATGGAAGTGGATGTTGAGTCTGTGAAAAATAATGTGAAGGGGAAGGAGGTAAGTGGTGAAAAGGCGAGGCTCCAGGATTGAGCCCTGGGGCACACTGATCTGATGTAACAGCGTATCTGTAGGACCCAAATTAGATGGACTTAGTGCTGCCCGAGAGATGAGTTGGGATAATGCTGCCTAAAGACAATCTACTGAGAAGATGTGTGTGAGGAAACGCAGGAGGCAGATCAAGAAGGATGAGGATGTTGAGTAAACCAGAGTAAGCTGAGGTCACCTGTGAATATGCATGTAAATGTTTTAAGTGCAGATATTCATATAGGGTTATAGCAAAAAAAAAAAGATCTTTCTGTAAGACTGTAAAACAATTGCAGTTTGCAGACCATTTCTACAGACATATTAAGCTCGTCCATCTCTGTAAGTTAGAATCAGATTTAAACAGTAACTAAATTTTATTTAAATGCACAGTTATTTTTTTTTAGCAATAATTCAGTTAATGTTGATTGTTACAGCTTAGAGCTAATGAAAACCTAAGAGTTACTAAACATATGTTTTTTTTTTTTTTTATAAGGCCACGGGGACGGCAATTGACATGACATTTGTCCCTCTGACAGTCATCAACACCCTCACGAAGGAAGGTGAGCCACAAAAGATCATTAGCCAAAAAAGCTGGCTGGTTTACAGTGCTGTATGCAAGATAGTAATAGAAAGTTGAGTGAAAGGAGAACCTGAGGTAGAAAAAAAGGTGCAAACGTAACGGGGATGGCAGCAGCCTCGAGCATTCCTTCTGTTCTGCTGCTCTGGAGTTAAACAGAAGTGGTCCAAAGCCCTCTTTTCAGATGAAAGGATCTGGGATGCATATTATAGTTGTTGGTATTTTGACATATAGCCTAGGTTCTCTCCAGTCTCTGTGTATTTATGTGCGGTAAGGATGCTCAGATACTGATCACCCCTGTAGCCTTTCTCTTGGCAGATGGCCGAATAAAGCTGGCTGCCCAGTGGCTTATGGCCCTGTTGGATAATAAACACGTTGTTGACAAGGCCGTGCGAAAAGGCTCTTCTGTGTAAATTATACAGAATGCTAAAATAAAGTGATAAATGCAGCAGAGACTCTCGTACTTCACGTTAGCAGTTGTTGCACACACGAGTCAGACGAAGGCATACACCGCACGAATCGCTGTGGCCATTTAAATAAAATACCAGCTCATGCCAAAGAAATGATGGAGGTGGCAAGTTTAAGTATAAACGATGTTAACAATCAATGTGGGGTGTCTAAAATCATAATACACGTTTCATAGCATAATTAAATATGAAAAAAAAATCTATTGTGAAATGTATAACTGGGAAGATTGATCCTTCCAAATCTTTGAGCTCTCCAGCTCTTTGCTTTTGCTGTTTTAGCTGTAACGTTCTGATACGAATTGGCTCCGGCTTAATTAGCTTCTGCCAATTCTTACCCAGATTTTATACCAGTATAATTAACTATTATCAGTTTTTTTCTTCTTCTTTGTATTTAAATATATCATTGAAACATAAATACTCATAAAAATGATCAAGTCTCAGGTATGTACTATTTTTGCGTTTTGCTTGAAGACTTGAGTGTTGGCTACATTCCATTTGCAATTTTTATTTTATTCAAATCCCTCTGTGGGCCTGTTTACTCTTATGGCGCCCCTATCAAACCAAAAGGAATCTGAACGATCGCCTGTTGGTAAATATCATTTATTGGAGTCATACAATCCCATTTCCTTTGATTGCAAGTTAAACGAACTGACGTGTGGTAGGCTATGATCTAAAAAAGTTAAGCGTGAAGGTCATGTATATTCAGGCAGTTCGTTTTTTTTCCCGTCTGAAACCAAAAATGGAAAAAAAAAACACACTAGAATTTTTTTTTTTTGTTTATTGAACCAAAACGAGAAAATGGATAACAAACTGTTATCCGATTTGCAATTTATTTATTTTTTGTTGTTGCACTAAACAAAAAAGGAAAAAACGGAGAACGAGCGCTATGAACTGATCAAAGCTTTAAACCTACAGAACAGCGGAGGGGCAAAATGATGAGCCCTCATTTTTGGGTTTCTTGGATTGTGCTTAACAGATGCTTTACTTTTCTTTTTGCCAGGAATTTATCACGGGTGTGTTCAGGTCTTGCTGGTTGGGTCCACCATCCTCACTGTAATTCCAACCATGCATTTCTAGTCTTGTCATAGTGTAACACAGATAAGCAGTCTTGTTACTGAGGCAGCTCAGATGAAACTGGCAAGCTGCCCTGCAGCCCACTATAGGAATGTCCATGCAAAAGGGAGTTTCAGATCCACAAAGAGACTCCTGCCTTCCCTGAATAGTTCATGACACAACAGCAGGTCATTCCTTCTGCTCTGAAGCTGCTGTGAAACTAATAACTTCCCAGGGAGGAAGAGTACTCCTCATCGGCAAGAGCTAATCATCAGGGATGGGTCACTGATCAAAAGATCATCATATCCACCCCAACGTTCTCCTGCGATAATTTGTTGAAATAAAAAAAATATATCTTCATTGCAAGGTGGTTTGAAAAAAAAAGAATATGCATTTGAAGCTTTTGATTCACTTTTTGTAACCATGAAGTTGATGCACCTGCTTTTATGGGCTTTTCATCTGGTTTCATCCAGCTGACAATCAAGCACATGGAGTCTAACCAACGCATTTGGTGCTGAACCGTGTTTTAATTGACACTACTGCTTTCTCACAACGTCATGAACACCGCAGTTTCATGCTATCACAATAAGAGAAAAACTGTCTAAGATAATCTAATGGCGTGTTTGGTTTATGTTCACTTAGTAAACGTCTGGAGAAAGGCTGTTCTTTTAAGCCGAGTCTTCAAGAGACTTTTGAAGATCTGGTGGGACTCCCTTTCTCAGGCTCTTCTCGGATACACTGTGTTTTCCTGGGGAATTTTTTATTTCATGTTCAAACTGGAAGTGCCTGTCTGGATTGCTGCCATCCCCAAGTCTCCAACATGTGCAGCACTTCCAGCGGTTGTCATGTCGAATTGTGTTGCGGTTCTTCCTCCGATCAGTACTGAAAAAGTGCCTTTATTTAAACATATATATTTAGATGTTTTGTTTTTTTCTCAGAATAGCGACTCGTGTTGGGGTCAACGATCAGTTTTTGTTGTTAGGCTTATTTTAAATTATAGAATCTATAATTGCAAATGTAAATGAGCCTATTCAGCTTGTTCCTCTTGTACATCTGCTTGTCATTCGGCGACCCTTACCTGATGACTGACATCAGCTTGCCTGACAATGGACATTGCGTGCTTCCTCATTCATTGTGCTTCTTCTGTGTGTTTGCTGTTAAAACTAGTTCTTTGTTGTCGTTGTTGTTTTTCCATAGTAATTCCCATCAGGTGTACCATAGAACAAAGATGAGTATTATATCAGGACACTTTTTGAACAGTCATGTTCAGAATGATTAAATCTAAGGGGTATCAAATCAAGAGGAATGCCGGTAAATTTCAGACGCACACTTCAACTCATTTGTGGTCTTAAAGGGAGCAAGCATGACTCAAGTCTGGGCGAGAACTGTAAAAGCAACCAGCTGTAAAATCAGTTTTTCAATTTTAGGACATGTCATGGTTAGTTTCCACATTTGTTTTGTTTTTAAGTTGTTATTTTATCAGGACGATTTGGCAGTCCACACCCAAAAAAAAAAAAAAAAAAAAAAAAAGATTTTCTGCACATTTATATCACATGACATCTCATAAGGCATTAAGCCCCGCCCCCCAAAAAAACCACTAGTAATAAGAGATTGTGGCCGTACTGCAGACATTCCTACTCAAATGCCTGCCGTAATATTTACTCATGCCGGCCGAACAGTTATCTTCTTGGGCCTCCTGTGATGTCATCAACCCAAACAAACACAAAGCAGAATCATCTTTTCTTCAAACGTTCTTAGTGAAGACTTTGTATGAAGCCCACCTGTAAAAGTCCTCACTTAATTTCCCGGGTGTGTCGTTATTGTCGGTGCACGTGTATTATTGGAGAGGAAGTATACTACTGGAGGGCATCTTTAACATTCTCTAAAATAAGCAAAGATTATCACTGTTGCATAAATGAACAAAAATCTGCTGACCAGAAATAAACAGAACCCAGTCCTGTGGAATATGACCAAAAAGATAACACAAGCGCTGCTTGCTCTATCGTTCCTCTTTCTGACTTCAACAGCTGAGTGCAGTATAAAGAGAGTAGTTGTATAACTACCCCAACTTTCACCGCTACGTTCAGATAAGGATCTAACGTCCCCCAGAGCCCCGGCCAAGTGATTGGGCTGGATATTTTTTTATATTCATGTTTTACTCTGTGCTGTCATGAAGGGGAGGTACTTGGAGGAAGAACTAGCCATGATTTTCAAGGTTGGCCATAGCTTCACCAATCAGTTGTCGAACAAATAACAGGAAGGACACTGTGACTCTTCACCGCGATTTTTGACTTGAGAACCCGCAGCTGATATTTGTGCAAAATGGTAAAATGATTGAAGTTATTTGTTATAGTAAATACTGTCTTAAACGTGCCTTTCAATAATTCAGCTGCCCATGCACAGGTAAATCGTAAACCAGTCATCATACTTTATAGCAATTCTCAATCTTTTTTTTTTTCTTTATTAATCTTGTTTATCTTTATTTTAGTTGAAAAAGACGCGGGTCAGCAGGACTGAAAAGGTCAGTTACAGATTAACAGAAAGACCCCAGTTCCTAACCGAATGTCGGCTTATCAGCGGCCTGTCGAGCTTGTTGTTCACATTGCAGCAGAGAAAAAAAACAACTGTGTTAGTTCCTTAAACCAGACGTATTATCAACTATTACATTTTGCAGATTGTGCACACTGTGTTTATCTTTAGTTTCTGTTTAAACACCAAATTTCTGCTTTTTTTAACCCCCCCCCCCCTTTTTTTTTTTTTTCTTTGGTCTCTCACATCAAGCCCGTTGCTTCTTCTAAAATGCAATAAACTGTTATGGCAACATTTGCATCAACCTTTTCTGTTTTTTACCAGAAAATCATCAGTTAAGCCAAATTAACAGTAGCTGCTTGATTTTTGTTTTTCATCAGCAGTGCAATGGAGAGAGAAAATAGATTGAATTTCCTGGTGACTCTTTAGGTCAAGTTACTTGGTACGCTCAGCTTTTTAACACGTCATGGCAGACTGTCCATTTCAGTGTTTTTATAAGCAAAAAACGTGATGCACATGTATGCTTGCAGTTGTGAAACGAGCAGCATTGAGCCATGCACACACAGCCCTTCACACCTCCTCAGTTTTGGCGATAAGAGCGAGAGAGTCAAAGAGTTTGATGTTTGTCTTACGTTGGCATCCATAGACTTCATTTCTTCATATGTCACAGCTTTCTTCTCCGCCTCAGGGTTTGGCCTCAAAGCCACATTTCCTCTACACACTATTATGCTGTTTACATAGAAAACACAAGGTGGGGGCGTAGGGTGGCAGGTTTGTATTGGCGACAAAAAGCCGTGTGTCTGGATGTCCTTTGTTGTGACTAAATTTCTGTTTCATTTTGAGAAAACACCCTCTGAGTTCCCTGTTTAGGATATAAACTGCTTTACTCTTTTATACTCGCTTACTGGGAACAACTAATTTCGTTTTTTGAGGATTACGCCAATCTAGTTGGAGAACCTTCACTCCGAACTGCTGCTCAGGAGATTTTTCCGTGCTTTCAATTGCACCGATGTGTGCGAATGTAGATTTTCGGCCTGAAAACAGATCGACAAAACGGCCTGCTCTTTGATGCATTCGGTCGCGCGTTTAGTGAAAATCAGGTCAAAGTTGGGGGTATATGGTGTGATACATAATTGCAGATGGTTTTGTAGTTGTTGTTTTTTTTACTGTACAGTTGGATTCAGAATTGCTCTTTTTAGCAAACATTATATTCGGTAAAATAAGAATCAGTTGATCTGATGTTAAAGAAAACTGGGGATGAAAATCCTTTTCAGCCAGAGCCGTCACGATACGGTAGGCAAACTAAGTAATAACCTTGGGCCCCGAGCTGATGGGGGGCCCACGGTGGAAGGTAAGGTGGTAAATAACTGTGATAGTGGATAATGTTATAGTAAAAGTAAAGAAAAACCAGTAAAGTAAATTATAAACCACTTTGACGCTTTCTATGAAGGTTCCTCCATGGTACCACTGAAGTTCCCAAATACAACGAGCATAATTCTGAAACACGGAGTACATTGCAATGACTGACGTAATCATGCAGCGCACTACCCCCTTAACGAAGTAAACGGGGCCCCCATAACATTGGGCTGGTTGTCACAGCGACACAGCAGATAGCGGTAAAAGTGTCGCTGGCACCACTTTTTGAAAAAGTCAGGATTTTCAAAAAGACAACACAAGAAGGAAGAAAATGAAAAATGAAAGAGATGGTGGTGAGTCAGCGGTCTTAGCACCATGACTTGATAAAAGCCTGAATGTAATGTTAGATCGTGTGCTAATCTTGTAAAAAACGACATAACACTGTATGTTAGAAAGCAGTGTTGCACTGTTCATACAGACACTTTATTTGGTCCGTTTACAAAACGTTACCACAATATAAACGGTATGGTTTGTGTGGTGGGTGACCAAATTTCTAGAATAATTTAATATTATAAATCTAGAAGCTGCCACGCTTATATTATCAAACAGTTTAATGTTACATTTGACCTAACCAATGAAAACATGGAATACATATGAGAGCATAGCACTTCCTCACACTTCCAGTCACTGCTGCATGAGGAAAAAGGAGCTTCTCGGCTAAAACCGATCAAATCTTATCTGAGATCATCCATGTCACAAGAGAGGCTCAGAGGACTGGCTCTGATTTCAATCCAAATGCAATATTTGAAGGTCTTTTGACACAAAAGCCCTAGTTTCTGCTTTTGTCCAAGCTAAAGTGCGCAAACTTCTCTAGAACTGATGGTTGACAAAAAATAAGGTTGTTCAGTGTTATTGTTTTATTGTTTTTAAACCTGTTTGTTGTTAAATGTTTAGAATTAGTATAGTGCTGGGGGAAAAAAAACAAAAATTGTTTCAATAAATTTGTTCTAAACCGATACTGTCTGCGGTAAGTGCTTAAAAGTTTGATAATCACAACAACAATATATGCATTTATTTACATTTCTTTAAATATAGTGCTGCAAATGACACATGATGTGTACATAAATATTAATTAGTAATTGCTGTTCATGTCTTTTTTGCATAACTTTGGTGCATATGTCCGTAGAAATTTGGACGCAGCGTATAAGGGGCCTCAAGTGTTTAGATACGGCTCTGGTTTCAGCATATCTCTTTGTAGAACCAAAAACTATTAAAGGATACATTTTGGATTAGTTTATGTAACGGTCAAAAAAAACTAATTTCAAATAATCTGATTGCATAAGTTTGCACACCCTTAAACTAGAATTTGTTGGTTCAGTCTTTTCAAGTTCACACTAATTGTTTATTTTATCAACCGGACATAAAAATAATATGGGACAAAAGTGAAGTTAATAACCTGGACATTTCTCCTAAATGGAATAAAAATACAGGACTGAAATCTGGTCAGGGATGCGGCCAAGACCCCGAAAGCAACTCTGCCCCAGTTTCCAAGAAGTACCGAATGTCTTCAGCTTCAGCCCAGTGCAGCAGCCGATACCGTCGCTCATTCCATCTCGTTAGAGTGCCTGGAACGCTGGGTCGGCCTTTCTGGTACAGCACACATTAGAATCCGGCCGCTGCACGTCACAGCCGGCCCAGACAGTTGACGCCGAGTTCCTCTGTGTTGTTTTTTTTGCCCATTGTTCCGCGTTCATGCATCTGTCTGTCGCAGGATAACTGGTCACAGTATCGGGCTCTCGCATCTAAGTCGTTTAACAACAGCACCAGCAGCCCTGCCTATGGGAAAGCGAAACGCTGGCTTCTCGTTTGAGCGACCCGAGCCCATCTCCTGCTCTCGTTTAGCGTTAGGAGCGGTCGGATCCTTTTTGAGCCTGCTGTTTATAAAGCCGCAGTCATCCAGTTTACTCAATAGATCACCTATAAGTATTTCTTCTATACATCTGTTCCAGTGGCGGCTGGTGAAAAAAAATCTTGGTGGGGCTGGCCAAAAGATTTCCCTGCCTAACCCAGTACATGCATTTAAATTAAAAGTCGGAAAATTACTACGATTCCACAATAAACATTTAATTAATAAAAAAACATTGTTCACAAAACATTATTTTGGTGTTTTTGTCTTATTAATCCTTTTCACAGACTTTTGCCAGAGGGTTTGCATACATTGTACATGTACGTATATTATTACAAAACAAACGTTTACGTCTTGACTTTAATATGTATCCTAATTTTTAATTTATATAATGATTTAAGTAGAACAATGACTTGTGCAAAATTAAGTTGTATTTACCGGAGATGAAGTGTAGACTGCAAACTCTGTCTTAGTATGATGGCTCCCACAGTCCATTGGCATCCTGCATCCTTTTCATTGAAATGATCCATTTCTTTCTTATTTCTTTGTCCTTCGGTAAACGAAACAAACGTACATCCGACGATTTGGAATGCTTCTGTGTGCAACCGGGAGCACAACAAGTCGTAGGCATTGTTTATATTCCAAAAATAAACTAAAAGTACTCTCTAATTCACCCGTTTTGTCACGCTGGTAAGCGAAAACAGTGCTGTGTTTGCCGACCACCGTTACCCGGATGTAGCGCGGATGTAGCTCGTGACGTCACGCGTGAAGTGCACCTATCACTGTGCAGCTAGGGCTACTACTCCAGGAGCCCCAAAGCCATTCATTTTGGCGATGCTGATTGGCCAAATATTTATAAATCTTCCCTAGCAACAGTATACGATTGGTTATTTCGCTACACTTGTAGGGCTACTTCTGTCACAGCCCCAAAAGTGTAGAAGAAGAGAAATGATACGTTCTGTTGGTGGAAATGCACTGGTAAATTATAGAGTAAATCAGTAGAAGTGTTTTAATAATTCTTATTACATGTAGCCACGTACTATTAAGTAAAAACTGACATTAATAATACTTTTAAAATCTATATATATATTTTGACTTCTCCCCTCCACATCTAGGGAGGGCAGCGCCCGAGCGCCCCCTATGGGCCAGCCGCCACTGATCTGTTCTCGCTGCGGATGCTGAGCCCCGCCAAGCAGCTGGGGAACATTTGGCCGGGCTCACGCAGACAGTGTCCAGAAGCCTGCGGGGCACCTGCTGTCCTTTTTAGGGGGGAGGAGATGTGGCTCGAAATGAGACGGCCTCCCCTTCAACAGGTGACGGCGGATCCTTGCTTTGCGGACCGAATGTGAGCACGAGAGTGGGGCCCGACAGCTGCATGTCTCAGTTCCTCTCCCACCGTTCCAACGCCGGATCACATCAAGCGAAGCTATTCAGCGAGCGTGGAGCACGTGTTTACATGCGCGCTGTGATATTCGGTTGAGTCAGTGACGCACCTGCTGTGTGACTGTTGCAGCAGCGATCCGACAGCAACTGCACGCGACCCTGTCCACGGCACCAGCTGATGTCCCTCAGCCGGAGCTGCGAAGTGGCACGCGAGTCCGTGGTCAGCAGATGACCTGAAGAGTGTTTATGTGTCGGCGAACCAAAACGTAGTCCTCTCGCGGACACGCCGCTCCGGATGTTTGGGAATGCATGTGGAGCTCAGGTCTCTTGGCAGGCAAAGCAAGACATTCGCTTTAACGTGTACGAGAGACTGTTGTGATTTTAAAAAGCTTGTCCTCACGTTAAACTTGTTTTTGAACCCAAGTGTTAAGGATGCATCGAAAGCTGACTGGAAAGCATTTTTTTCCCCCCAATTCCCACTAAAGCCCAGCAGCTCATTGTTTCTAATATGTTTTTAATTTGAATGTGGAGTAGGGCTGCAATATTGCAATATTATTTGTTAATATTGCTATGATGTTGTCAATTGCAATTAAATCCACATTTGTCCCATCCCTCCCTCTGCCTCATCTGTGTTCCCAATACTCGTTGAACTTTAGCCTTTCAGCTGCTGTTTTGTGTCTGCTGCGGGGCGACCAACATCCAGCTGGCTGAATATTATCTGCAGGCAAAGTGGGAAAATTATGGAATATTTGAATCAACGATTATTGCATTCCAAAAAGCTATTTACAACGTTAATGCTGCGATGACAATATAATCACGATAAATTGTGGAGCTGTATTACTGAGTGAAAAAACAGGTTGAATACGGAGCAAAATCTGCATGTGTGTGTGTAAGTAAATGGTGCAACAAACCGCATTTTCTTTGATGCACTTCAAATAAAGGTTGGAGACACATGCATGGTAATTTGTGCAGTACTCTTACATTCTTTATCCGATTCAAAACTCCTTCGTATCAGGCAGCACTTTGTTTGCTTTGTGGTCAATCTTTGTCCCATCTAAATATTGGATCAAAACTAAAGTTACACAAATGGGTTTGTATGCGACATCGTCCCCAGACACCACTGGCAACAGCTAATTGAAAGTTGAACCTTTTGCTCAATCTTTATTATTATCAGTATGCTGATATTTATTTATTTGCTGGAATTTTGGAGGGAACATTGAAGGAAATTTAAATTATGTTTTCAAGTTACAAAACGAGTACAAGGAAAATGGTAAAGTAACGGGGAAGCCGGCAAAAGCCCGATCTGTAAATGTATCACTTGTGCAAATATTTCTGTTCAGCAAACTGGAACAGTTAGGTTTTAGATCTACTCTGACAGACTTGGCTTTGTCTTGTAGTTGCATTTAAAAGAAAAGTTCTTGTTTTTCCTTTTACCGACAACCAAGCTCAAATTTTGGTTAGAAATAATTTTCCGTGTTAAACTTTGCTTTTAGAAACAAATCCCATTCAGCCAAAATCCCCAAATAGGCTTAAATAACTGCGATTGTGTATGTCATCCTTGTTTTTGTTTGTTTTTATCGGGACCGTTGTGCAGCTGTAAAAATCAAGAAAGTGACAGGCACAGCATGTTAGTGTTAATTATGATATGTTGGTTGATGGTTACCAGGCAGGCCTGAAAAGAGTGAAGATGGTGTCCATTAGGTCTGTTTTACAAGCAACTGCCTGCTAAGCTAATAACATTTCTTCTGCCTGTGTTGTGGGGCCGCTGTCTTTCAAAGCACTCGCCAGTAATACTGTCCTGTCTGGCATGTTTATCACCGAGTGGCCCCATTTCCTTAAACGTATCACTCCCGGTGGGGTCACAGGAAAAGATTAATCAATCTGCATGGATGCTGTACTGTTAAATCCTTTTAGAATTGATCTTAGAAATGGGTCTTTGTGAATGGGTAAGAAAAAATGAAATAAAAAATGTTTAGGTTTCTGTAGTTTTCGTTGTCTTACACCAACACCTTTTAACTGGGAAACAACTACTGCATTCAATGATCGCTTTGTTCTTCAGCTGATCAGCATCCCGTTATACGGTCAGTCATACGGTCTGTGCGAAAACCAGAGGCTGGAAGCCACACTTCTCTGAATGGCTTTATATGGGTTTTTAAAGTCACACAGTAGTCTCTCTGTCCACACAGCCACTGCAGTAGTTTGTGTCCTCCCAGTCGGCCGTCATCACAGTGCTGCTTTGTTGCTGAGAGCGTGTGCAAACGCCGCTTCTGCACAAAGACGAGCAGAGGAAGAAGAACTGAATAAAGCCCCAAATGGACTGAAAACACAACAAAGCACAATGCGCGCCAACACCAGAGAATTTTTTTTTTTTGCTTGTTTGTTTTAAAGTGCTAGGATTGTGTGGAGTGTTCTCTATCCATCGTTTGTATTTTACTGTATCTGGTTTGAAGGGTTGAAGACTTGGTCTTTGTAGTAAAATATCATCTGTTTTTATTTATTTGTAGATTTGATGATCTACTTTGGTTTAGGTTTGGACTAGATCTATAAAAGGAGTTATTGAAGAGCAAAACATAGTTGGAGAGATTCCCTGTCTTTCATAGATTAACTCTCTTCCACATTTGTCTGAATTTGTTCACCAAATACACCAAAAATGTGACAGAAAGTATTATTACTCACATCTTTGATAGGTTAACTAAAGGGATTTTTTTACAGGACACATATTATGCAAAATCCACTTTTTTGCCCCTAAATACATTTTGCTGTGTACTTGGAGTCCATAGGAGTGCAACAAAGTTGAATGTAGTTTTTCCAGGTGCTGCGTGGACATCTTTCTATTCCTTTTGGGTCAAATTTTTCATGCCGTTAAGTTTTCAATGTTTTCTGTTACGATTTTTTTTTATTTCTTTTAACCATTACATCACAGTATTTGCTGCGGAGCTGCTAAACAAGGTCATGGACTTCTTGCTACCCATTTCGCGAATCTGCCATTTTTTTATTCCTCGATACGATTTTGCAGTCCAAGCTGAAGGATGCCTCCTTTAAACAGACTTTATTCTAATGGCTATAAAGCAGCTTCTTTAAATGGACTTACCAGGGAGAAAATACTCAGCTGTAAAAAACATAAATAATAGTGAAGACTTTTTTAAAGTAAGCGGAGTTCTTCGCAGTGGATTAAACAGCAATGATCTAAAGTAGGGTTGTCAGGATACAAAAATGAGCTTGATAGTCTATGCCATTTTTGAGACTCATCATCAGCTTGTAGCGCTATAGACCAGTTCATTGTTATTGTTTTGATCCGGGGTTTTCGCACATGCGCGCCGGACTGGTAGGCAAAAGACGAACACAAAGGCGGACGCAAACAGAGGAAACGACGAGTTCTCGGCGTATTTTTCTTCTTTAGATAACGTATCACAAGATCGCTTTAAGAGTAAGTTGATGGTTGATGGTATCAGATTGCCAGATCCACACAGCAAAAGCCTGAAGGGACGGAGCGAGTCTGTGAAATGCTGGCCAAGTGTTCCGCACCGCGACATATACAGCTGCCTTATAAACACGCAGGCCAGTACAGACGAGAGAGCATGAAAGCCATGAAATCACTGGATGGCTACAATTATTTTATATCGGGACATAGGCACCAGCAACCCCCGCGACCCCATGAGGGATTAAGCGGGTCAGAAAATGGATGGATGGATGTTCAGACATGTTTGTGTAACATACGAAGCGGAGTCGGACACACAGCGCCTCAGCAGAGAGGAAGACCCGCCCGGTAGGTTAAAAAAACATTATTCACTACGGATTATTTTGGTGTTTTTGTCTTATTAAAATCGGTGGGGGTGTCGGCGATGTTGCAGCGTAAACAGGGGCGTAATGCAGCCGCTGTCTGGAGCACATTATTGCACACTGATTGCAGGAAGAAAACTAAAATGATGCGGCGTGCTGCTGCTGCAGCGCATCGACTCTGCATCTCCTGGCCCCGTCTAGCGATCGCCACCTCCCCTCCGCCGCTATTTAAGTAGAACAATGACTAGTGCAAAATTAAGTTGTATTTACCGGAGATGAAATGTAGACTGCACATTCTGTCGTGGTATGATGGCTCCCACAGTCCATTGAGATTGTCTGCCTGCATCCTTTTCATTGAAATTATCCATTTCTTTCTTCTTTCCTCGTCGTTCGGGAAACGACAGAAACGTACATCCGACAATTTGGAATGCCTCTGTGTGCAACCGGGAGCACAACAAGTGGTAGACATTGTTTAGATTCCAAAAATAAACTAACTAAAAGTACGCTCTAATTCACCCGTTTTGTAATGATAGTAGACGGGAACAGTTCTGCTTTTGCCCACCCGCGGGACCCGGATGTAGCGCGGATGTCACGCATGACGTCACGCGTGAACTGGTCTATTGCAGCTAGCATGTGGCACCGTTTGGTGTTTAGGTCCTGTTCGTCTGCCACATAGGGAAACTACCTCCGAACAATACTTTTGTGTTTGTCTTGTTGGCTAAGGAAGGTCCCGTATGTTGTTTTTCTGGCCGTTCTCGCCTCGTTAGCAGAGTTTAAAACTTCTAGCCGCAGCTCATTGTTTTGGTCAGGCGAGGCTGGAGCCAGTGAAATTCAGTCTTAACAAACAATTGGTTACAAATCCGGTCATACTAGCCGCAGAGTAACAATCAATCCTAGAGATAACCAAACCTTTGACCATTTACACCTTGCAGCTCAAAAAACCAAGGATGAATTTGGTCTAGATACAAAGTTTCGAAAAGAACACAACGACTCGCTGGCTGCAAGTCTGATTAATCTATCCATCAGACACTGCGTTGTGGCAGCAGCAGGGGAAATGAGAATGGTTTTAGTCCAACTGTTTTTAATGTTCCTACTTGCTTTTATTCTGTTTTATTTTCCTATATTTTAATCATGTAAAGCACTTTGCATTGTCTCTGTACTGAATTGTGCTATATAAATAAATTTGCCTTGCCTTGCCTTACCCTTATCAAATCTGTAAAGAAAACTGATATGAACAACTATAAACCAATCGGTATTCTACCAGTCATCTCTGAAGAGGTAGAAAAGTTCATAGTCAATTTTGGGTGGCATATTAATCAACCAAAAACAAACTCCGGTGGTACGTGGATAGGAAGTAATGTGTAGGAGCTTTATTACTTGATTGGGGAGGGGGGGGGGGGTGTTACTGTTGACCACAGGATTTTAAAACCATTTTGAGTTAAGTGGATGGATCCATATCTGTCAAATGTAGAAGTCAGTGGAGCTACTGTATATCTCCATAGAAAACAGTGGGGATCTCCAAATGTTTTGGACTTGGACCCATACTGTTTTTCTTGTATGTCAGTTATCTGCCTAATGTTTGCAACCTAGTCAGTTTGCAAATGTATGAAAATGATGCAGCAAAAAAAACCACCGCCGAGGCTGCTCAGATCCCAACGGTGGGTTGTGAGTCAGATCGAGCTGGCAAAAGGAAACCCCTTTCTCCCTTTCAACACAACAAAATTCTCTGTTCAGAACATGGCATCTGTAATTTGTTAATAAGTAAATGCAGGAATAAATAAAATGACAGCCTATCAGTGTTTGAGCCTCTAGAGCAGGCTCAGTATAATGTGATATCTGTGAAGTTGCATCAGCAACTTTTTAGGTTTATGTTGCTTTCAATGTAACCGTTTTTGTACCCTGTGAGAGAAGCATTTTCTTTATCCCCCGCCTCTAATTGAACAAAATGTGCTTATAAAACTGAGATAAGGACACTGTTTGTAGCGTGACCAGTATGGAGCGAGTAGGCCGCTATAAGCCCAGTGATCTGGTGAAAGAAAGGCCTTTAAATGGCACTTCTTTGATACTGAGCCTTTGAGCGGGTTCAGAAGTGTTCAGAGACCAGCATGCATTGATATTTAGCAGCGTGATTGAAGTTTTAATGCCAAAGAGGTTAGAAGAAAGCAGGGGGTTGACGGTGCCAAGAGCTGGCCTGTTTGCTGGGACATTTAGCCCGTGCTTTATTCTCCACATGAGTGCTATCACTCGTTTTACTGGTGTGTGTGCTAACTGGGCCATCCAGCAGTATACTGATTTACTAGAACAACAGTATTTCCCTTATGGCTCTAGCAGAGCCAACTGCTGCTCCCTTGTGCATGATTAACGACTTATGAAAATAAAGAATTAATGATTTATTCATATTTGTTACAAATGTATATTATTTATAATGGCAATAATTACAGAAGGATCTCTTTTTTTAAACTTCATACTAAAATACATTCTCACTCTGGGAGTGAGGAGTCCAGATGTATTGTTCTTTCAGGTCTTTGAATAGTTTGGTACACAGGTTTAAATAGTTAGAATAGCAGAACCGTCATGCTCTGTGTGCTTGGAGCTCAATACAGTGCTTGGCTTTTCACCTATTTTGTTACATTCAAAGCTGTCATTTAAATGGTTTTAATCTTATTTTATTAAGTTTTTTTTAATTCAATAGCAAATGGACATATCACATTTTAATATGAACAAAAAAGAATGACAAGGAGTAGGAGTGAAAATCTTATATAATCTCCCCCTTCTCCCAAAAAGTAATTTTACTAAAACATAAGCAACTAACTATTTGCCAACCAACCATATACATACTTCTTTAAACACAAACAAGGCAATAAGGAACAAAATATAATCATTTGTGATGATACAGCACTCCGAGTCCATATATTTCGTTATATCCTGACAGCAGATTATATTTGGTAATTTGCTTAAAAATATATCTGCCGTACTCTCTTGGGTTTCTTTAGACAGATTATACTATTTATTACTTTCATAAACAGAAACAATGTTCCATTAGATTACGTCTGACTTTAGTTTTTTTTGTTTAAGGTCCTTTCAAATTCTAAATGCAATCTTTTAATAAATCTTTTTTGTGAATTTGTTAATAATATGTTAGGTATTTTAAACAAATATTGTCCACCAAGTCATAAAATTAAATCGGTTTTAAATTTAGGAATAGTGGAATCCTTGGATCTCTGTACTGTTTTTTTATTTTTTTATTTATGATTCGTATATGTTGTTCAAGCTAAATTAAGATGGAATTGGTAAACGTTTTACAAGCATTTCCCCAAATCCATGTGATGGATCTTTTCTGGAAGGCCGGAGAGGCTGCAGCACCACTGAGCAAGAGCCATCAAACTATGAAGACCAAGGAGCTCTCCAAACAAGTCAGGGACAAAGTTGTTGAGAAGTACAAGTCAGGGTGGGGGTATCAAAAAAATATTTAAATCTGATGTTCCCGTGGAACGCCATCAAATCAGTCCTCTTAAAAATAGAAAGCACTATAACAAACCTGCCAAGAGAGGACCGCCCACCAGAACTCACAAACCAGGCAAGGAGGACATTAATCAGAGAGGGCAGCACAGAGACCAGAGGTAACCCTGAAGGAGCTGCAGAGCTCCACAGCAGAGACTGGAGGATCTGTCCATTGGACCACGATAAGTAGTACTCTCCATAAAGCTGGGCTTAATGGAAGAGTGGACAGAAAAAAGCCATTACTTAGTGTTGAAAATAAGAAGGCATGTTTTGAGTTTGCCAAAAGGAACTTGGGGGTCTCCCCAAATATATGGAGGAAGGTGTGATCAGATGAATCTAAAATGGAACTTTTCGGCCACCAAAGCAAATGTTATGTCTGGCTGAAACCCAACACATCCCATAACCCCAATAACACCATCCCCACAGGGAAACATGGTGGTGGCAGCATCATGGTGTGGGGATGGGGGCTGGGAAACTGGGTGGTGCTAAATACAGGATAGATGGATAGATTAGGTTAGAGCGTTTGAGCTCCAGTCAAGGACGTTTTGGGCTACAAAACTCAGACCTGCGCTGTATAAGCTTAATGGTTACTGCTTTAGTCCTAATGCAGCTGACATACTATGTGCACAGGTTGCTACTCTCAGAAATGCAGTACTTAAGATATATGCCTGCTTAAATATGAGTGCTTGTTTCTCTTTTTCCATCTGCTGGATGTGGATGTGCCTCCCTGCCAAGTAAATATAACAAACAAACAAAACACATCTGTGAGCTGTTAAAACACTTTTTTTTATTTTCTTTGACAAGAATAAAATCATCCCTCGACTCGAAGTGCGGCTAGATTTGAATTAATTGGATGAATGGGAGCTTTGGGCCAAGGGTCTTTCAGCAGGCGCAGTTTCACTGGGCTGCTGGCATTTAAGGACACGGCCGTGATTAAAGGAAAAGCCTATTGATCTGTTGCACATTAGACGGAAGCAATCTTATTGAAGTTATGGGCTCATTTAATTCGGCATCAGGCCAAAGTATGGTGGTATACACAAACGGCATTGTGGCAGGAAACAGCCTGTGAAAATGTTATTACTGCTGATGCATTGCTTAGTTTTATAGTAATGGTGCGAGGGATTTGAGTTTTTTTTTTTTTTTCTGATGATGATGATGATTTTGTGTTGAGTCTTAAATCTTTCCCAGCTAAAACTAAATGCTCCCCGGTGGCCCTTCAAGGGGGCGAACGCATTGTGCTCTCCTTTTCTTTCCATGTGTATTAGGTATTGAATATGTGACCTTTCTGGTTCGTATGAGCTCATGGGAAAAGTGGGTGTTTCCACAGGAAGTTAATGCGTTTCCCCTCCCCCTCTTTTTTTCTCTTGCTCACTCTCCATGGAGCCTACGGTCTCCCTCCCCCTCAAACCTTTCATTCTGCCTTATTTTTTCCCCTAATTCTCACTTCAAGTACTCCCCGGTACTCGATGAAACTCCCCGGTACTCCTCCCGCCTATTCCTCCATCACTCGTGTGAAACTTTGTGAAGCAATGGGAGGAGAACTTTACAGATGCAAAGGGGTTAGTCCTCGCTTTCTATCTGTTTAACATTAGACCCTGATGCTGTTCGATTACAGGCAGCTGCTCCCAAAAGCCCCCAAAGGTTCGACTTGTTCAAATTCAGGAACAGGAAGTGATGCATGGCTGATCCTGGTCAGCTGTCCCTTTTTCATATACCAACGTCACACTTTCCCATTTAATGTATTGTGCACCGCTAAAGCTGCATACATTTGTGCCGCTTTGAACTTTTAGCGTATGCCCAAGGAGTTAGACTCGCCGTGTTATCAGCGCAGACTGCCACTCTGTTACAGTCCAGCCTACAGTTCGACTTGGCAGGCTCCAGTCTGTCTGGCACGCACTTTGGGCCCTTAATTGAAATTGCCGCACTTGGCTCAGGCCCACTGGACTTGTCATACATATGGCATGTTTCACCTGTCAGTGAGAGGGCAGCCCCACCACCCACAGCCTGGTGTGGCTGCCCCCACCTCCCTGCCTTTCTGGTGCTGATGCCTCACTATGTAGCACTTTGTAATCGCTCTGTCAGCAGAACCAGCAGCGAGGGCCTCATTCGAGGACTCAAGAAGAGCAAGCAGTGTAAGAAAATATCTTCTCCTAACCGTGTTGTAACAGGATGCTGCAGCATGAAACGCTCACTAAAAATGTTACCTTTAGGGCTGTTTATAGCCTGAGTCCTGAGAACGTGCGTGAGACTTGACGCTCACCTTGAATTCAATTACCAAAGCTAGTTTTAATCGTGCCGAGCTTATTTTCACACTTCTCTCTCATTTCACAGCCGTTGCAGCATCTTGAGCAAAACAAGGCAGTGCTGGGATTATTGTGAACTCTGTCTAAATCATGATGTCCTTCTGATATCCCATATTCATTATTATTATTATTAGTTTATTATTATTTCCAATGTAGATTTGATAAATTACAATCAAGAAAAAGACATTAGGACACCGCGCGACGGCCTGAATGTTGTTTTTAAACGCATTCAGGCTAATGAATTTTTTATGTCAGTTTAATAAATACTATATATATAGAGAGAGAGATATATAGATATATCTATAGATAGATAGGTGATTGATTGTCTTTTTAAAATTTTCTGCAAAATTGTATTTCAAAATGTTTTATTTCTGGTTAAAAAAAATGAACTCACACTTATTATTATTATTATTATTATGCACAATGGCTAAAGTCGTGAATCGGCATGTCACATTAGCTGCAGACAACATGAAGAATTTTGATGCCGTTTTTGAAAGAGGTTTACCTTGTTTAGACCTCAGATTTGGTTTGGTGTGCTCCTGAGTGCTGAATTGAGAGTGAACACCATACTGCCATAAAAAGATTTGAATGTGGGGCTTCAAAAAGAAGACAGTTGCAGCTAAATGGTCTGGTGAGTGAATGGAGGACTTTCAAAAGTGCTGCCAATAAAGCCGCTTCTGGCCATCCACACACATTTACCCAGAAATGAGACTGCAAGATGCTAAAAGAGGTGTCTGAGAAGCCTAAAATAAAACCACAGCACCCACAGCGGGCCCTTACGTAGGTTGATATGAAGGTGCATGTCTGTACATTCTGCAGAGGTTTAACTTTCATGGGACTTGTGCAAGAAGGAAATAGTTTAAGGCCAGACTTAGGTTTGCAAGACAAAAAAGTGTTGACAAAGACCAGAACTTCTGAAATAATTTTCTCTGGACAGTTAAGTCTTTGGACACCAGTCCTGGGTCTAGTCAAAGCCCATATCTTGATCTCGTTGAGATGCTTTGGGGTGATAGAAAATGGGATGTACATGCAAGAAACTCCTGAAAGACTGTACAGCTTTCAGTAGGAAAACTGATGGTGATGGAAAAAGGTCTATATTTAATTCTAGTGAAGATGGTTGTACAGCAGACGATGGGTCCACATGACTGCGAACGATGAGGAGTGGGGCAAACCTTCTTAGACCGACGACAGAGACTGTTACGTGGATACAAGAAGTGGCTCAGTGAAGTTATTTCAGCAAAAACAAGTCAGACATGCTATAAGGGAGTCTGGTGTGCCAGCTAAGAGAACATTTCTTAAAGAACTGAATATTTATTGGTTTACCCTCGTTTTTCACATGACTACACAGTAAACTATTAATATACATAAATTGACCTCATCATCTATATTGCCCAATGTTAATTTGAAAGGAAGGCAAAAAAGGATGAAGAATTTTAATGTTTATAACCACACTTGATCCGTCAGCTTCTCACGCCAGAACCACCAAGGATCAAACTAGGAAGGGTGCCTTACTTTGGTCAGACAGACTTTTTATTTCCTCAGAATCGGCTTCGTACCTCCGATTATGTTAGCATTCTGCCACTTGCCTTTTTTGAACTGGCTGAAAGGACGGTCTCCTTTTCTGCTCCAGCAATGGTTTGGTCTGAGGGAAAACTACACATTTTCAAAGGAACCACATACAATTTTTTTATGAGTGTACCAAAACAAAGAAAAACACTTTTCTAAGATTTAGAAGCCTAAATCTCAGCAGATTAAGGCTTCTCGTTCACTGAGTCAAGCAAAACGTCTTGCTTTCTTTTGGTTTTTCTTTTTGTTTTAGAGTGTGTGTGTGTGTGTGTGTGTGTTTTGTCCCATCACTGATTCCCAGAACTTCTGTAGCTTCTGGGGAAGGAGCCGTCATGAGGTGCTGACCATCAATTCAGAAAGGGACTTTGGACAGAATGTGCAGAATAAGTCAAGTTATAGTCAGCCACTGGTCATAAAAACATGTTGAAGACTCAGTACAGCATCAGCGTAGGTTAAGCTGTTGTTTTGGGTCGGGCTTAGAGGTGCAGCAGTTATATTTTGAAGAGCACAGAAGAAAGTAGGGCTGGGCAATATATTGAGATTTTTAAAAAAGGTTTATAAGATGAGACTATATTATTTATATTGAGATGTCTATGTCGCGTTAGGATTATACTTTTCTGTATTCATGTAGGTTATTTTTCAGCCGTTGCTCACACTTATCTACAGCTGTTTGTTAAAAAAATGCGCCTGTGAGCAGAGGTGGTTAGTAGCTAGTTACATTTTGAACAAAATGTACTTTTAGGAGTAGCTTTACTGCAATGTACTTTTACTTCAGTCATATTATTACTCAAGTATCATTACTCTTACTTGAGTAAACTTTCTGGCTACTCTACCCACTGCAAGTAACTTCATATAATAAAGACTTTATTTTTAACTTTTTTTTAAAAAAAACAAATATGCACCAGAGAGACAAAAACCTTGAGTTTATGTTAAAGTGAGACTTCTTATTTGTACACAAGCTTTATTATTTTAATGTTATTTTCTACCTGCTGAGCTCATTGAGCCATTTGGAGGTCAAATCAACATGCAGTAGATATTGTCATTGGAAGTACTTTGCATTGTTCTAACATACCGCAAATATATTACCTGCTGTAAGTATTGCTTTCAAGGACACACACACACACACACAAAAAAGTATTGCTTTCAAGTTTAATGTTGGGGGGGAAAAAAAGATTTAGAAAAGTGCTTCTTCTGCCTGAATTTATTTTGCAATTGTGTTATACGTTGTATATTTGTTTTCATTTTTGTCTTTAAAGTACCAGAATTTGCACATAACCTTATGTCTATCTGTCCGCTAACATAATTTTTAAATATTAAATCCTCAGCTGATGATTAGTTACTCAGTACTTGAAAAGCCTTTTTACTGAATACTTTTTTTACTCGATTAATTTCTTGGCTGACTACTTTTTACTCTTAGCTGAGTAAAAATACGTTGAAGTGCTACTCTTGAGTACAATTTTTGGCTACTCTACCCACCTCTGCCCGCGAGACATTTGTGACGAAGCTTTGATTCAGAGATGCATTTTTATACTTTATGAAAAGAAAAACATATTGAGATAAATATCGTATATCGGGATTCAGCCTAAAAGTATTGAAATATTATTTTTGGCCCATATCACCCAGCCCACAGAGGAAAGCAGTTAAAACATCAATCTGAGTCGCTCTGTTCACTTCACTAGTAACAAAAATCCTTAGTAATGAAATGTTTCAGACATATTAGTGAGCAGAAACATGGCTGTAAAGACGTCTGGGAGTGTTTGCAACATTTTAAATTACAGATGCTAATAGACGTCTTTTAGCTCTTTGAAGAATGCATTTCAATGCAGTTTTTATATTACCTTTCGCTTACTTAAAAACCCAATAAAGTTAATAGGATTATTGTAATGTCAAGGTTTGAGAGCATACATATAGCTTTTGGACTCGTGCAGAAGGTTATTAACTAGCAACTGTGCCCTGAACTGTTTGTTTCAGCTGAGCGTTCCTGCACATAATCAAAGCGCAACGAGCTGATGCACACTACACCGTAGGGCTGCGTTTCAGTTGTGTCGGTGTAGAATCTGAGATTTCGACTCGCTTGCAGATAAGCACTTTGTTGGGTTTGAGGCAAAGCGGTGGTTTTTAACTAAGTGGGATAACTGACGGAGATGGAAAACGAACTATATTTAGTGCTAGTGTAGCTGTTTGTGCGAGGAGGAAGTGGGCGCACACGAGTGCAAGCATGATGTTGATTACACGCCTACATATGTCACTCATTCTTGCTTTCCTCGTGGCTGGCAGGCAGAAGGTTGAAGGAATTATTTTGTTACGATAACTGTTTTTGTGAAACCCGATTTTTCCCTTCCTGACATTTGATGTATTTTTTTTATTTTTTTTTTGCTTAATAATTAGTTTAAGGACTCATACACACCCACACATTGGTTTGATATTATTTTTGCATGTTAAGCAGCTAAAGCGTTCACTAAATCCTATTAATCTTTAAATGTATTATTGTTTAAAAGGTCTTTTATCCATTCTGTTGTGGAATGTGTGCTAATGACATTCTGCAGTGGGTTTTTAATTTATTTTTTTATTTTTTTTATTAGATGTAAAAAAAACAAAAAAAAAAACAGTAGAAACCGCAACAAAAGCGTTAGAACTCTTCTTTCATTCAATTGACATTTGATAAATCTAGCATAACAAAATAACCAAATAACTTTTCTTTAAGGCAGGAAATTTACTTTTGGAAACCTATTTGTCTTCTTTATACTTTTGTGAAATTTTATGAACAGTAGGGTAAACTGGTGATCTGGTAGCCCAATTGGAACAAAAGAGACCAACACTCCTAGTTGATCCGTGGACTCTGTTTGGGACAAAAATGGATGTTTGTCGTAGCGTGTTGTGATTTCTGTTGGTCATCTGTGACATCACTGCTGCCGAGGGCTCGGCCGGACCAGCAGTCGGCTGCAGAGGTGGAGTTTCCTTCCTGCAGAGCAGACCGGGACCCAAGCGCAGCCTGAGCCACCTTGCCACCGACATCTAAACTGTAACATGGCCTGTTGCTTTTTCTTTTGTCCTTGCAGCAACACGTACATTTTGCTTTGTGTTTTGTACTTCTATTGACTGACCTTCACCTTGGATTTCCTGCTGCTTGCTAGAAGAGGAATCTCAAAGATAATTGCAGATTTGCAGCTTAGAAACCCACAGACGCGTTTTCCTCCTTGCGCTTGAGTTACCTCTTTGCTTTACTGTTAGTATCATTTTACACATATGTTTTTACCCTGATTATTGATTCACTTGAATACCAGATAGACTTGTCTGTGTGTTGTTGGATTGTGCTTTTTTCCCCCCTCTGAACAACAGGAAAATTTGGTTACGCGAGGCTTTATGTGCACCTGACCGTCCAGTGTATTCATGAAAATGTGTCCAGAAATCTGTCTGCCTCTCTGGTATGTGCATGTGATACAGTCTCACAGATTACAAAGAGAACCATAACCTCATCTGGTTCAGTTCAGTTGCAAGTATGCGAAAAAGAAATGAAATACTTTGTATGTGTTTTTGTCAGTTCTGGATGCTCTACCAGAGGAATAAACCCAAGCTGGGACAGTACTAAATAGGCATCGGCCGGTATCAGTTTCACTGTATCTTAGTATTACCACAAAATGTAAACAAGTACAAAACATTCAGACCTGTTATTGGAAGCAAAATAGCAACAGCTATTCCAACTGTGCTACAAATGCTGATAATTAAAGCTTTTATATATTTCACATAATATCCCCCTTATTGTTAGTTTCTTTACAGATTTCTTCTAAATATTTGTAGAGTTACATTGTTTTTGTAACGGTTTGGAGTGGAAATTGAAGTACAACTTTGATTACCGGTATTTGTACAGCCCTCCATGCAGTCTAAACGAAATTTTATCTTTTCTTCTGATTAACATGTCACTGTCTGGACACTCACAGCTAACATCAAGCTTTTGGTTGATACCAGGTTAAATTTGTAGCCAAACGTAACTTCCAAAGGTCAAATCACAGGATTTGATCCAAGCTGTTATTTCTCACACAGTTGTTGGTAGTCTACTCGAGTCATGTTTGCCTCTCCAAGGCCATTGCTGCCCAGCTGAAAAGCCAGCCAGGCTGGACTCCGGCCCCGTTATTGCTGGCCCCGATGCTGCCAGCAATGCAGAACAGTGTCATCTATCAGGGGAAAAGAGACAATCGCCTTGGCCAGAGCAGGACGCTGCAGCTAAGCTACCCGTACACATGGAGGGAGGGGGAGGACGGAGGACTGTGGAGGCCAGAGGAGCGTGCAGCTCCCCCAGGGAGACAAACATGATTAAGAGGTTAAAAGAGGAGACCACCACGAGAGGGCACATGAAAATGTTACAGCAAGAAGAGTTTAAAAAAGATGGTGGAAAACAAAACCTTTATGACTCTTCTTCTCTCTTTTTTTTTTTTTTTTTTTTTTTTTTTTTTATCTCTGTTCTGTCACCTCTGAAGGCACACTGGTAGTGCAGTGGAGCACATTTAAGGATGCAGAGTAACCCTGCTGAATAATTGAACAGCAATGAGTAGATGTGACTCAGGCGAGCGTACTTACAGGCTGCAGAGACGTCAGAGTGATTCTCTGCACATCACGAAACAACCGAGAGTCACAAATAGGGGGGGGAGATGAGTATGCTGTTGTGGTTAGCAGCAACAAACAACCCAGTAATTAAAATACTACTTAATTTTCGAGTAAAATGTCAGTAATATTTCTGAATCATAATTTTTTTTTCTTTACATAAGCTAAAGATCTGAGTTTTAAAACATTGCAAGAATAGGGTTACATTTGTCTAAGAATGGAAACGATTGCAAAATCGTCTCCATGCAACAAATAACAGTGTTCTGAAGGGTTTGCAATGATTGGTGCTCATCGAGTCTGTTACATAACTTATAAAGAGATTCAAGAGCCTTGGTACACTCTGAAAGAACATTGCATAAAGATCAAAGGCTGTAATACTCTGAAGCAACAAAGTCACTCAGAATAACGTCTAAACTCTTTCGCACTGACTAACGTTAGATCAGTGAACATCAGCTTTATACAGAGCAAGACTTCAAGAACGAAACTGCTACTTTCGTAATTTGCCATTTGCTGAAGACCACAGGGACAAACTAAGATGCTGATGGATAAAAATATGTTCTCGACAAATTATTTCAAAATGTATCTTATTCTTCTAAATGAAAGAAGAACCCTAAAACTGCATTCTAGATTAGAAAAATCTGTGATCTGTAGAGCTCAGTTGTGGTAGTGTTATGATTTGCCCTTCTTCAGCCGCGATACCTCAATCGAAACAACTGGTCCTACAGTGCATCAGCTAATTCAAATGGCCAGGGATGCAAGAACATCTCTGTGAACTGAACATGAGCAGAAAGTAGGTCACGCAGTGAGACAACAACCAGAAGGCTCTCTATCATGTGGAGTTAAAACTGTATCTGTCTGAAGGTAAAATATGTCTCAACCAGAAACATTTTATTTTTCCTGGAAAGCAGAACGGAAACAGGCCAGTAAACCTAGAGCTGAAGTTGTTCTACTAAAACTCCATCAAGATGAAGTGCATCTGAGCCTGTTGACTTTTAGTTTACGTTTCTGCAAAAATAAATTAGAAGAAGCATTAAAAGCAAGACATTCAAATACTTCTCCCAAATTCAGATATATATTGTTAAAACATTATAACCTATTGTAATTTACTATTGTCTACATTCATCTACACATGCAGTGTTGTGAAAAGATATTTGCCCCCTTATAGGCATCTTAAAAGGACATATGCAAAATCCTCTTTTTAGTCTTTAAATACATTTTGTGGTCTACTTATAGTCTCTGAGTGCAGAAAATGTGAATTTAGTCTCACCAGGTGCTGCGTAGATGTCTTTGTATTCTATTTGGCTCATATGTTACAAGCCGTTCAGTTTTCTGTTTTCAATTAAGTTTTTTTAAATGGCAATAACACGGTTCTACGTGGTATTTTGTGCATATAAACTGCGCTGACGCGTCATATCTAATGAACACTGAAAAGCTGTACATGTGCGACTGACTAAATGTTACATTTATAATAGAGAACTGTTAAAATAGTCAAAGTATGCAGTTTTACTTAATATTGCTGTGAGTAGCGGCCATCATGAATGCGGAAGTCGGGTATGGTCCTGACTTGATTTCAAGTTGAAATTTCCAGGTTGGAAATTCTGATTACTGAACACAAATGGAATACAGCAATATTTACTTGTAGCTCACAGAATCCCTATATAAAAAATAGCAAATCTGTAAGGGGTGTACTTTATGATGCTAATAATTACTATGAAAATTTGAAGCTGTTTTACTGCTAGATTTAGGTATGTTACTTTTGTCCTCTTTTAATCTGCCTCACCCATGTTCTGGATCCTCAAAGATTTGCTCTTCTTCAAACAGGGCAGGCTCTTTCTTGTCTCCTCCACTTACGAGTAACACCCAATAAGCATGCTGCTGTTGTAAAACATCACACAGTTTCTGTGCACAGTCAGCTGGAGTGCGCCAGTGAAAGTTTAATTTGGCTCATCCTTGGACCAAGTGTGAAATGTGTCTGTATTTTTTTTTTTTACGTCGCAGTGATTGCTCCCTGTGTCTTCGGGTGTTGGTTTGACATTCCCCAAGCACTCCCCTCAGCTGTCACCACTTAACAAATCCCCGAGGGGAGTGAGAACAACAAAACACGGGAAAAATGTAAAAAATGCACGACCCCTCCTTCTTCTCCTTCTCCTCGTCCTTGCGGCACGGCCCCACCCTTCCAGCTGAGGTTACCACAGGACCAGATACTGGCCCCAAATTGAGAGAATCAGATGGGCTGCGTGGCTCTTGTAACTTGGCAAACCATTTTGTAAAGGCGTTATTAGCTTAAAAACCAGCCTGTGGCGAGGGGGGGAGTAGAGTGTGTGGTTGTTGTGCAGTAGAATATTTGCTTCACATTTTTTGTGCAGGTGGCTGCAGACAGCTTGTTTGCCTTCTGTCTGCAGAGAGCCAGGAAAGATAGAGGTCAGTGAGGCTGTCTGTGCTGTTTTAACCCAAAACACAAGCACAGAGTGGCTGTTTATTCCAACGTCTGCCCGTTTTGAAGCCATCCATGCAGACGTTCATGTATGCCTGTGCAGGTTCTCAGTTATCCCGGTCATGAAATCAGCAAACAGGCTTAAATTGGAGAGAACCGGACTTTCGTTCAGTTTTTGTGGAAAAGCTTCGACACCTATCCAGGAGTCTTTGTCAGTTCTGGTGGTTTGCACTTGAGCATCCTGCAGTTGGAGCGCTGCTGTTTTTAAGCACAAAGGGGTTTATCTTCCTAGAAACATTCCAAGTCAGATGCAAATCAGTGACCCACTCTTCACTGTCCTGGGTCGTTGCTTGGTGTGAGTGGAGCACTTGTCCACTGAGTACAGTCCACTTGTACCTCAAGAGCAAAGGTCACACTTTTGATGAAAATGATGTCCAGATTTGAAAGGGGGGTGAAGGAAGCCATCTTTATCAAAGGAGAAAAGCCAACACTAAACAGAGGGGGAGGATTGCACTTCCAACTCCCTTGAGTGCACAACTCGGTCTTGAGATTCTTTCCAAACATAAGCAGTCTCATCATGATACAGTGGGGCTCTTCCTCTGAAGTAGCAATTTTCTCCTAGACTCTAGAGGGCAGCATTGTGCTCCTTAGTCTCTTATGGTTGTCTGCATTGTCGATGGCTTTGCATTAATCCCTTATATTGAGCATGCATGAAGCCACAGTGGAGAGGAAAACTCCCCTTTAACAGGAAGGAAAAACCTCCAACAGAACCAGGCTCAATGTGAGCGGTCATCTGTCAACTGGGGATTATAGAAGACAGAGCAGAGACACAAAAAAGCACAGAAGCACACACTGATCCAGGAATCCTTTCTATGCTATATGGTAATGGTAGATGATCTGCCACCCGGGATGGCGTCACAGCTAACAGAATGCCAGACCAGGTGTACCTACTATGAAGAGAAAAAAGACAGAGAGAACATCAAGTTAAAATTTGAAATAACAACAAACAATGCAAATTGGAGAACAGTAGGAGAACTCAGCAGAGAGAGAAAAATAGACCCTGATGTCCTCCAGCAGCCTAAGTCTATAGCAGTATAACTAGAGAAAGCTCAGGATAATCTAAGCCACTCTAACTATAAGCTTTGTCAAAAAAGGAAAGTTTTAAGCCTAGTCTTAAAAGTAGACAGGGTGTCTGCCTCATGGACCAAAACTGGGAGTTGGTTCCACAGGAGAGAAGCCTGATAGCTAAAGGACCTGCCTCCCATTCTACTTTTAGAGACTCAAGGAACATACGGGGTAATCAGAGCTCTGATATATGATGGAGCTTGATATCTAAGGGCTTTATACGTTAGAAGAGGAATTTTAAAATCTATTCTTGATTTAACAGGAAGCCAATGAAGGGAAGCTAAAATTGGAGAATATGATCCCGCTAGTTTTCATCAGAACTCTTGCTGCAGCATTTTGGATCAGGTGAAGGCTTCAAACTACATTTTGTGGACTTCCTGATAGTAAAGAATTACAATAGTCTGGGAAACCCTGGAAACCTGTTTAATATTGGATTTAAATGACATATCTTGGTCAAAAATAACACCAAGATGTTTTTCTTTATTGCCAGAGTCCAATTTAATGCCATTCATATTAAATGATTGTTTAAGAAGTTTATTTTTTTTAAGGACTCTGGTCCAAAAATGACAACTTCTGTCTTCTCAGAATTTAAAAGCCAGGTTTTGATATCATCAAGGCATGCCTGTAGGCATAGTAATTGATTGGATTCGTCAGTATTTATAGATAAATATAGCTGAGTGTCATCAGCAAAACAGTGGAAAATATTCCCATTCTGTCTGATAATTTTACCAATCGGAAGCATATATGTAATAAAGAGAATTGGCTCAATGACTGAATCTCTCTGTCTCCCACCACCAGCACTGGGTCGAGGGGGCATCCCAGGACAGAGCTTGCCTTCCTGTTCAGTTTATCTAACCACTTCCTCTTAGCTTTAGATAAGCTGCTGCTTCAACAACCTACATCAGAAAGATGGCTGATGCCATCAAAAAGTGGACTCAGGACCACCTCTGTGCTCTAAAACATCTCTTTATCGTTAGCACTTAGCTGGCAGAGTCTGCTCTGACCCTTCCCGTAAAGAGCATCAGTGTAGTGACCAGTCCAGGTTATTGTTCAGGTGAACATCCAGGTAGTTATAAGAGTCCACTATCTCAACATCAGTTCCCTGGATGTTAACCTGTGTTGATGTGGTGGGTCTGCGTCTACGGCAAACCACCACCATCTCCTTGGTTTTCCCCACGTTGATCGGGTGATGTTTCTGCTGGCACCAGTCTACAAAGCTCTGTATCCGCTGTCTATTCACTTAGTAGTCCTCATTTGTGATGAGACCGACTATAGCTGACTCATCAGAGAACCTCTGAAGGTGGCAGCCTGGGGTGTTGATGGAAGAGTCTGCAGTGTAGAGGGTAAAGAGAAAATGTGCCAGCACAGTTCCCTGCTGTGCTCCCGTACTGCATACCACTTTAGATATCACTTAGGAAATCCATCCATCCAGCCACTGTCTTCCGCTTACCTTTGATCGGGTTGTGGGGGGAACTGGTGCAGGTTTCTTAAGAAAGCATGGCTGAATCTTCATTCAGACTCCTGACATGAGTGTTATTAATCAGTCATTGAGACTTTCCACAAGCAGGGTACACCACAAAAGGTCATTGCTTTAGAAGCGGTTCAGAGTGCTGTATCGGAGCATATTACTGGAAGGTTGGGTGGAAGGAATGAGCGAGGTAGAGAAATGTGCACAATCAACCCTAACGACTGCAGGCTTGACAGGATCACAACTATTTAGGCGTGTGGGGAATGTTTGGGCTGTGTTTGTCACAGACAAAGTAGTGAGCGCATATTTTGTTCAATCCAGTAGGCTGACAGTTCTGTATTAAATATTCCCTTTCATTGGACATGTGCTGTAAGCCATAATCATCAAAATTAATAGAAATAAAAACTTAGTTTGCAGACTGCACGTGTAATGACTCTATCTGACTTGGTGAAAAGAAAAATATGATGTTCTGATTTCTTTAGATGCGCCTGTAATGTAAACTGGGTTTAAAATCATGTCTTCTGTTTTCTCGTGTTCCCTCTCTCATGCAGTCTTACTTTGTCACCGACTATGATCCCACAATCGAAGACTCTTACACCAAGCAGTGCGTAATTGATGAGAGGCCGGCCAGGCTGGATAGTAAGTGCAGAACAAACCCGGCGCAAATGGAAAGACGCATATTTGTGTCGTTTCTGTTTAGTTATACCTCTAATGAGGTTCTGGTTCTGAGCGGCTTGTTTTTGCTGCAAGTCATTCTGTTTGTGTGTGCCCGTGTTGCCGCTGTGCAGTCCTCGACACGGCTGGACAGGAAGAGTTCGGAGCCATGAGAGAACAATACATGAGGACAGGGGAGGGCTTCCTGCTCGTCTTCTCAGTCACCGACAGAGGAAGGTAGGTGACAGTTTCCATTATGAGCAAACACATACACACATGTTGGTGTCTTTTTCCTCTTTGTAAAGCTCTGTATGCAGTTCACAGCTGCACACTTTCTCACTCTCTCCTTCACTACTAGAACCATAAATTTTGCATCGAATACTTTTGCTGCTCGTGCTTCCGGACCACGCTGTTGTTCTTATTGTCATTCGCCTTTGTTCTCAACACTTCCTGCCCTTGCCCTGCTCTCGTTTAATTCACCTACACGCTTACTCTGGATGTCTATTTAAAGCCTGCCTACTGCTTAAACAATAGCATATGAGCACAAGCATGGACGCAAATCCGGGCACATGTAATCCTTAAGAAAAAGATCAAGACTTTTTTTTATTTTTACATCATCACTGGTGGCCCAATTTTGCATAAGCCTGCTGTCAGTGCTTAGTATAACCCACAGCAAAAATCTTCTCCGTCAAATATACAGCTAATATTTCCTGATATTTATAGCATGCGTACATCATGCTATGTGCACTGACAAGAATCCCAGGGGATTTGGAAACAGGCCCACAGCATCACAGATCCACCACCATGCTTAACAGTGCGAGAGGAGCTTTTCCACATATTCTTTTGTCATGCCAGACCTACCTAAGTGTTTTTGTTGCCTAAAAGTTGAGTCTTCCTCCCATTTCAGTTAAATACTGAACTATGAACTGCCCTGTGGGGTAATTAATTATTTTGAGCTGTTTGGCCGGTGATCCGTCAAGATCACAGACCATGTGTGCTTTCACCGCATGCAGTTTAGAGGGCAGAACCAAAGGGGCGTGGCTTACAAATCCCAGCTTTCACAGGAGCAGAATGCCTAAGACTGACGGGACATCCTTAGAGGAAATGCTCAAAGAGCTGGACTGTGGGTCCCGATTCCTATGCAGGCTGTCCAGATTATTCAGTGCTTTTAAAAGATTTTGTGGCACTAGTGGCCTTTTAATGAAAGTAGGCTGACAGGAAAGGGGTTAAGAGACAGGGGGGAGACATGTGGTCCACAGGCCAGAGTCAAACCCCAGACAGCCGCATCGAGGACTATGTCCTCCGTATATGGGTCGCGCGCTGTACCCCTGCCCACCTGGATCTTCTGGTGCCCCTTCTGGCTTTTTCATGCCCCCCCCCCCCCCCCCCCCCCCCAACTACATTTCCTATTGGAATATATACAGCATCTGTTGTTATAAAGGCTTGGTGACACAAGATGTTGGGATTTTGCTGCTGTTCCCTGGCAGCGAGCCTTGAAGAGTTTTCTTTTACCTTCCTTAAGGTCCTGCTCACTGTGCATGGTGGACGAGTACAAATGGGTCTTCCTCCAGGATGGTGGCCAGTGAAGGAATTTGGTCTTTGTGTTATGTCATGTTTATACCCCAGAGAAACAGGAAGTCAGGGATGCCTTGTTAAAAGGACACGGACAACGGTTCATTTACATTTATTAGGATGTTTGTAAGGGTACCAATAAATGTTGGTGCTGTGTATAAATGCTGTGTATGATTTTGTTAAAAATAAACATTTCTTAATGTGGGATATTTTTCTCCTGTAAATGATTGTACTCAAATTAAAAGTTTTTTTTTTTTTAATGTTTGAGTTGGATCTGATGCTACTGCAAACAAAAAAGTAAAAGTATTTTTAGGCTTTTTTACACATCCTTATTGCACCAGGGCTGTCAACAAATGGGGCAAGCATTGTGTGCACTGGCAACATGTATGGCTGTGTACACTGACAACAGATTCCTCTCACAAAACCTCATGCAGTTGTAGCTGAACTTTGTGAAAGGCGTCTTTATTTTAAGCCTCTTTGAAATCGGGTCGCCAAGGACACAAAACGCGTCAATTTGAAACCATCGTTTTCACCCCTCGCCTGGTTTCGCACCAGCAGGTGGGTTTGACATGAAGGCATAGCTTATTCCACCTGCTGCTGTTGCTGCACACGCAACAGCTGTGTCACTGGCGTATGTGTTTATGCTGGCATCACGCGAGGCGAAAAGAGGAAACAGGCGGCCGCTGGCTGCATGAAATGCGTGTCCGAACTGATTTCAGGCGAATCCTTTCTGCGCGGCATGCTCTGTTTGTAAGGTTTGAACTCAGACCTGATTTTGGGGGAAAGGGGGTTCTACTTGTTCAAGTAGCCCATCCTCCTTGCCATGTCCCTGCACAGCAGCACAGTAAGCTGCATTCCCTTGTTTCCACCCTAAACCTCCTCCTAATGTTTATGTTGTAAACAGTCTTTCCTTCCTCCATTTATATTTGTCAAGCCTTGCCAGATTTACTATGTGCTCAACACGACTGGAATGCTGTCTCGGCTTTGTGGTCGCATTCTGCCTCTCTGCTCTTCTTTCTTTCCCCTCCCAGACTGACATTTTTATTTGCTGTAAAGTTGAAAGCCTGCCATCGCATGCCATCTGTATTATAGTGGGGCAACAGTCAGGTCAGGCCGAGAGAAGCAGAGCCTTGGATAAAAAAAAATATGTTACGTTGCTGTAATAGCGTGGCAGGCTGTTCTACTGACACGTTTAACCCTGCAGAGATGACCCCAACCTTCTGTCTGACGGCTCTGTTCGAGTGTGTACATGTGGGTGTGGGAGGCTTCTCTTTTTTTGTTGGTGGTGTTTCATACTTTGGAGATGAATGTCTGGCTTTACACATATGTAACAGACCTCGCCGTGTCATTTACAGCTTTGAAGAAATCTACAAATTCCAAAGACAGATTCTGCGAGTCAAAGACAGGGATGAATTCCCCATGATCCTCGTAGGAAACAAGGCAGACCTGGAGCTGCAGAGACAAGTAAGTCCGACAGACTGGCGAGATCTGAACCCGCCTACTGATGAACACACAAGCGCCTTTATCATCCGAGGAGTTATCATCTAGGCTTGTGGGATGCGGATGTGCAGATTTCAAAGTGCACGTGTTGCAGCTGCAAGCTTGGTTTAGAGTTGCGACAGGATGTTGAGGGATACTGTAGACATGGTGGTGTCAGGAAGGTAGGAGTGATGAAGAAGGGAGTGTGATGAAATGATGGCTCCTCTCCCTGTTGGTATTCAGCCTCTCACATTTCTTCTGGTGAAGCCACACCACCCCCTGTTGGTTAGAAAGGGCATGGCTGCTATTGACCGTCATCTACCTCTAAATACTAGAGCTGCTACAATCAACAAGCAGGATTGCAATTTCAGCCAGTGTTATTTTTTTCTGCCCTGATTGCTGATCTGCAGGTCAAATAGTAATTTAGTAAAATAATCTGTAGACCTCAGAGCAAACTGGAAATATGTGTCAGTTTGGAAAAGACTACACAATGTACCTGTAATAAAAACCTCACTTAGAAATCTGGGTTTCGGATATCAAAGCAGTAAACATAGTTTCACAGGATGCTCACATACATATCCTATCTGCATAATCTGATCCAATCTGTATAATCTGATTGAATTTTACTTTGGAAAGTGCCTTAAGATGACATGTTTCATGAATTGGCACTATATAAATAAAATTGAATTGAATACGTACCACAGCTTCTGGTTCACTTAATTTTGGCAGTTTTCACCTTCATATTGCATGCATAGTGGAAATTTATAATCCAGCCTTCTAAATAATGGCCAAGAAGGCGCTCCTCAGCAGAAAAGCTGCTGATTCTTGCTGTTTGTTTGAATTTGCTGTAAACCGGGTATTTTATACCAATGCATTCATCTGAGTTCAGAGATTAAAAGGACAAAAAAGTTTTAGGTTTCCTTAAAAAGCATCAAATGTTGCAGTTTAATACTCGCTGTAGATGTACAAGTCGACTTCGTTTGATTGCAATTACCTTATTAAAGCAAAAATGAATGTATATCTGGTTTTTAATAACGTTTGTAGCTGTTTTCTTGAACTGTATATTTTAGGGATCTCTGTACTGTTTGGTTTTGAGTGTTTATGGGTATTATAGAAGAGTCACTCTTCTTCTGTTCTTCATCTCACCCCAGGTAACCCAGGAAGAGGGTCAGCAGCTGGCCCGACAGTTAAAGGTCACATATATGGAGGCTTCAGCTAAAATCCGAATGAACGTAGACCAGGCTTTCCACGAGCTGGTTAGGGTAATCAGGTAAGTTGTGTTTTTTATTTTTTTAGCTGGATAACCCTCTTTCCAGTGTTAATTACGCAGAGGTTTAGTTCATGTTCCTCCTAAAGTTTAGTCAGATTTACAGGACAGTCCAAGTTTATTTGCACCACTTGAAAAGAGCAAGTAAGAAGAACAAGCAAGAACAGCAGGTGTCCGTTGATCTACGTTTGTCAGGAAATCTGTCAAACTAGGTCAGCTTTATTTTCATCGCATGCACAAGGCAGTGTGATGAAATTCTGTTGGCAGCAGTATGTCAGACAACAAAACAGAGCAAAAGTGACTCAACTATGACAGTTTACATTTAAATAAGCAAATAATAGATTAGAAAGAGCAAAGTACATTATAAAATTGTACTAAAAGCACCTAATGCCATCTGTGGTAGAGGATGCTTTTTGGAAAAACCAGCACACGTTAAATAACATTTCGGGTGGCTTCTGACTGAAAACTGAAAATGGCTCTATATTAGGTCTTTCAGCAGAATGGTCTAAAACGTACAACCGAATAAATGGAAACTAAATCAACCTTCTTCAATGATCATCTCAGTCCATTGACCCAAATCCTCTAGAAATCCTTCCTGTCAGTGGGATGAGGATCCAAGACTGTAGAAAATCCTGATATTTGGCCAACTGGATGAAGCCAAGCCTGCCCCTAGTGCCCACACCTGATGGGTACCTTAAATGCTAAATTTCACAGGGATTGTTGAGTACTTTGTTCTGCGGTATCTTGGTATTGTGGACATCTGAAGGTCTCGGGTGTTGCACGGTCACCAACTTGTGGAGGTGGAAAGAGTCGGTCTTGCTGTGTCAGCTGGATTGGTTTCTTTGCAGGCAATCGAAGGCAAAAAGCAAACGAAGCTCGCTGGAGCTTTTTAAAGAATAACACAGTGAACAAAAACACAGAACAGTTTGACCAGACGTGTCTGTTTCTTGGTTCTGGTGCTGTTTCTTAGTCAGCCCATGATTCTCTCTCATTGTCTCCCAGCTGCCCTATTTACTCTGACTCAGATCTAACAAGCACACAGAAGTCTCGCCGTTGTGATGTCAGCAGCATGGACCACAGAGATGTTTGCCATGTGTCAGTAAATGTTAGGAAAAACGTGTGTGTGTGTGTATATAATATACTTTCAGAATCTTTTGTTTACAGTTTGATGACAGATGAAATCTCAAAAAAGATAAAGCTGACTGGAAGTAGTGTTTAACTCAAGGTCAGAGACAAGCTCTTAGAAGAGAAACAAACACATTCAGCTCCAAACTCATTGAGGTGTAAGCTAACAGAGTAAGGTCGTTAATTTAAAAGGCATTATGTGACAGGTATTGACGTGCATCTTTATAAACCGTTAATCACTACCGCTTCACGAACGTTGAATTGGAATAATCTCAGAAGCACAGTTTGTGAATTAAAAGATTACTTTTGCAGTGTTGTTGCAGAGTGTGAATATGTTTGCATCAAGGGCAGATTCCTTTGAGGCTTTATAACGCCACAACTGCATGAAAGCTAGGAGTTGTATAACCTGTGTGTGAAAGCACTGGACTTGCACGGCAACATGGAAAAACATCAGCTTCGATTGACACAGTCACAGAGGTGTGAAAAAGTGTTTGCCTCCATCCTCCATCACGTTTGTCACACTTCAGTGTTTGAGAACATCCAACAAATTTAAATATCAGTCATAGAAACAAAAGTAAACACAACATGCAGTTATTAAATGAAGGTTGTTATTGTTGAGGGGAAAAAAATCCAAACCTAGATGGTCCTGTGTGAAGTGGTTGGGCCGCCCTTAGCCCAACAACTGCAACCAAGCGTTTGTGATAACTAGCTGTGAGTCTTTTCAGAGCTGTGGAGGTATTTAGGCTCGCTCATTTGTGCAGAATTGTTGTTATTTAGCCACAGTGGACATTTTTTCGAGCATGTACTGCCTTTTCAAGGTCATGCCACAACATCTCAATAAGATTCAGGTCAGGACTTTGACTAGGCCACTCCAAAGTCTTAATTTTAGTATTCAGAGGTGGACTTGCTCGTGTGTTTTGGATCATTGTCCTGCTGCAGAACCCAAGTTTGTTTCAGCTTGAGGTCATGAACTGATGGTTGGATGTTCTCCATCAGGATTTTTTTTGGTCAACAGCAGACTTCATGGTTCCTTTTATCGCAGCAGATCTTCCAGGTCCTCCCTTGTTCCTGAATTTCTGTGAATCTTGACTTGTCTAGTTTTTAAGAATCTTTTGGAGTACTTCACCTCATCAGGCAGGTCCTATTTAAGGGATTTCTTGATTGAGAACAGGTGTGGCAGTAATCGGGTGTGGGTGTGGCTAAAGAAGGTGAACTCAGGTGTGATAATCCACAGTTACCTGGGGGGCAATCACTTTGTCACACAGGGCATTGTAGGTTTGGATCTTTTTTCCCCCCTTAAAAATAAAAACCTTAATTTAAAAATAGCATTTTGCGTTTACTTGTGTTGTCTTGGACGAATATTTAAGTTTAGATGAGGTGTTCTGAAATAATTAAGTGTGACAAACATGCAAAAACAGAAGAAATCAGGAAGGGGGCAAACACTTTTTCACACCACTGTATATTTAATTTAAGTCATTTAGTTAAATAACACTGCTAATTTTATTTACCAAAGATTTTTTTCATTACCGCACTTACTTAAATTTGAATAATGGTCTTAAACATTCTTCAATGAGTGAAGCTTGCAGAAAACATGTAAATTCATTTGCAAAAAAAAAATGAAACAATCCAGAAGTTCTTGGTCCAATTTTGTTTTTGTTTTTGATTGACAGGAAATTCCAAGAGCAAGAATGTCCACCGTCGCCGGAGCCTACGGGAAAAGAGAAAGACAAAACCGGCTGCCATTGTGTGATCGTCTGAGTCTGCCTTATCACTGTTAACTCATGCAGCTAATAAAATCCCCCCCCCTCCCCGCCCCGCCCCACTCTGCCTGACATTACATCCCAAGTGGATGACTGACCGCTGCCTTCTCCATGTGCATGACTTCAGACAGCCTTTTCTGAGTTAACTTGGACCAGGAACCGCTGTTTCCAGGACATCGCTATGGGACAACTGACAATGCCAAATTTTTAACACCACTCTACCTTCAGCTGCGATCTAATCCACACGAGAGAGTACCAACACTAAACATTGCCTTCTTAAATCAGCCTGTCAAATTCAATGTTTTGTACTCTGAAGGACTCCTCTTGCCTTGTAGTGACGTTTGTACTTGCTGCCGAGATTGAATGAAATCTATATATCCAGAATGTTAATGACTTTTCTTTAGTTCCCAGGGTCCGACCAGAGCAGAGAGATTATCTTACGAAGCTTTGTGTATGTTGTGCCATATCCACCTTTACTCCCCATGTGCTAATCTGCTACTGTACATATGTGACATTTGTTGTGATTTTAAAAGTGTATTTCTAATGACCTATTAAATCACCACAGTGCAGTGTGTGAGGTTGAGTTTGGTTTTACATATAAGAAACTGAATATGTATGTATATAAATGCAATTCCTAGGCATCCCTTAATGCTATATTGAGACATATTTCTGGCAGTCTGCAGTGGATAACCTTTCCCCTGTTTTATTCTTTCAGTTCAACTGCCAAATATTGGATTGTCTGCTGTATTTGATTTCTTTTTTTTTCCCAAGTCTTATAGATTGAATGATTGTAATCATATTCAATATCCACGACATAAAAAGTAGCAAGTTTGCCTCAATTTTTCTTGCCCAATGGTGGAACCTCAATCAGTAAAAATTCTGAAATTTTGGGAGCAGATTAGGAGCATCTGGTTTCAGTATACGGTTCAAACCAGATATTGTTCATTACCTGCATAAAAAGACACAACACATTTTGTCTCAGTGTCTGAAATGAAATCAAACTAAACATTTCCTGTTTTGGTTCAGTTAGGATTATCAGTATTGTTTTTGTTTGTTTAAAGCCTGAATTATAAGAAATGTTTGCTTTTTCAGTCTTTAAATTTAGAAGTTTACATGCATTTCCTTATTATTTGGTGGAATTACCTTTTAAACTGACTTGGGATCAAACAATTTGGCTTTCCTCCAAAAGCTTCTCACAATACTTTTGGCCCATTCCTCCTGGGTGAGTCAGGTTTGTAGGCCACTTTGGATACACAAACCTTTTCTGGCACATTTAAACAGGACCGAGAAGTTTGTGATGGCCGCTGGGGACACTTGAGTTTGCTGTCAAGCCTTTTCTTACGAATGTAACGATGGTCATTATAGACATTCTTACTTGTTTCGCCACACCATGCAAAATGTCTTAAAAAGTTAAGGTCATTGTCACTCCTGTGTTTTGAAACTCTAATGTGGCTTTTTTGTTTCTATTTGATAGTGGCTTCTGCATTTAGGGTGGCCCTTCAGTCCGTTGGATGCCTGAAAATTGCATCCAAGGACGAACCAGAATTTGTGGAGATCCGCGGTTCTCTTCCTGACATCTTGGCAGATTTCTTTTGATTTCCCTTCGGAGTTGCACAAACAGCGCGCCTCCATTTAACCCAAATGTTGAGTATTAACTATTAGAAATGTACATAGCTGTGGCATCATTATCACCTGGACTTAACCAAATTGTTTAAAGGTTAATATTTTCACATGAAAACTTCTGAATTTTAAGAAATTCATAAATTGTATTATTCTGGCGTTTAGGAAGATGAAATTCTTTTAAAAATCCTAACTGGACTAAAAAAGAGAAATTCTGACCTTATTTAATACCAGACACTGAGGACCAAATTGGTTGCAAGTCTCTTTGTACGTTGTATGAACACGTCTGGGTTCAACTGTAACCACTGGTAGCAAACTGTGTAGCCTTGAAAACTAGCATGGTTTCAGACAGAAAAAGGTAAACTGTGTGCTCCGCGCTCAGCTTTTCAGCTGGTGAATCAACGTTGAAGCCAGCTTGTTGGGAACCAAGAAAGCTTTGCTGCTCAGTTCAGATCGGTCCAAAGTAGCACATCAGTTCTGATTGCTGTTGCGCCACCAACACCATGGCAATGTATTTGTTTGTGTCCCAGATTTTTGTCCATGTCTGCTCTGCTGGTTGTAAAGCCAGGGCTCCGAGGTGCACTTCGTAGGACGTGATCCCACACCGGAGGATGTCTAATCACTGAAGACACAGAACGACGTTCCGCCTTCTCCTTTCTGCTTCTGTACTTCTGTTCGGGCGTTCAGATTGCAGTGCTGCGGTTTGTTTCACATATCCTCATCTTGTATTATAAACAAGACGATCAGATGATGGACTTGATTAAATGTTTCTACTCTACTTTTATACATTATTTTCTTATCAAACCAGTTGAATATTTTTATATGTTTATAAGTAAATACATGTTCACAGCGCAGGCTGTGTCTATATGTAAAGAAAAATATCTAACTCTTGGTTATTTTTAACGTGAAGATGATTGCTGGCCCAAGTCTAAAAAAATTGGATTCTTCACCTAAATATGACCAAGCTTTTTTTTTTCTTTTATCTTTTTTTTTTGGGGTGGGGGGTATTCTGGGTTTAAAAAGGAAGAATATATTTATCCTAAGGTGTTCGCCACCAGCTCTGATTGTGAAAGGTCAGGTCAAATTTGGAGGTCCTAGAAATGATTGTTTAGATCATGCAACCTTTTGGTGCAAAGATTTACATGCCCACATCTCTTATTGCTAATCCTACTGAAATGTACATCGGCATCATTCTGTTTTATTTCTCTCTCACATCAGTGTCTTGCCCTGTGTCTAGTTTCTGTTGCTAAAAATAAAAAGTCTAATTGAGCCAGATGAGATAGGAAATCATTCTTTTAGACATTGTGTAATGGACCGACTGATTCTTTAAAAACCAACATGCGAAACTATATATGAGCTGTCATTGCTCAGAAAATCTCTCTGGAAGCAATCTAATTTTGAATGTTTCTATTTGCTACACATCTATTTTCATTTAGGCTTCCCCCCCCCCCCTCCCCACACACACACACAACAGTTTTTGTTTCACAAATATCTCATGAGACACAATAGTACATGTTTCTGAGGTTGTACACAAATACCAGTGCGTCTAAATAAATTGCAGTTTAATCAAAAACATTTTAGTTCAGTCATTTCAGTCAAAAAACTGAAACATGGATTTGTTGCACATAAGGAGGGTAAGCCACAAAAGGTCATTGCTGACCAAGCTGGCTCTTCACGAATTGCATTATCCAAACATATTTGTAAATGGACGGCACTTATAGCTCTTTATCGAGGCCTGAGGACGCCAAAGTGCTTTACACTACATTCAGTCATTCAAACGCTGACGGTTGTGAGCTACATTATAGCTGCCCCGGGGCACACTGACAGAACCGGGGCTGCCAGACAATCGGCACCCCCGCCAGCAGATAAAGCAAGACCAGGATGGTCAGAGCTGGGGTTCGAACTGGCAACCTACCAGTTACAGGACAAACTCCTAGCTCTTGTGTCACTGCCGGCTCATTAATGAAAAGTTGAGTGGAAGGAAAAAATGTAGCAGAGAGCAGCCTTGAGAAGATTGTGAAGCGAAGCCCATTCAAGAGTTCGGGGCAGATTTACAAGGTGTAGGCTGTGGCCCGTAGTCAGTACTTAAAGAGCCACCTTACATAGATGTGTGCAGGACACTGGTTTAAACTGAGCATTGTTAAGTCACTCCTGAACCAGAGGCGACATCTAAAGCACATTACCTGGGATTAAGAGAAAAACAACCTCTCTTCAGATAAAAGTAAGTTTTGCCTTTCATTTGCAAACCAAGCTCCTAGAGTCTGGAGGAAGATTGCAGAGGCAAAGGTTATTGAGGTCAAGTGAAGTTTCCACAGTTGGTGAGGACTCTGGGAACCGTGTCATCTGCTGGTGTTGGTACGCCGTGTTTTATCAACTCCAAAGTCGGCGCAACCGTCTACCAGGAAATTTTAGAGCCCTTGATGCTCACTTTTCATGATAAACCTTATGCTGATTTCATTTTTGCACATGCACACTGCCAGAAGTACCAAAAGCTGGTATAACGACCATGGCATCACTATACTTGGCTCGTCAAAAAACTTGCTCAGCCTAAACCCCTTAAATAAATTAAGGTGTAATGTCAAGGGGAAGACGAGAGACACCAGACCCAGCAATGCAGAAGAAAAGAAGGCTGATATTAAGATTTCAGCTGAGCCACAGGCTGATTGCCTCCACCCCACTCTGCATTGATTCATGTAAATGGAGCACCGACAAAGTATTGAGTGCAGGGTGCAGCCATCTTCTTTAGCAAAGACCTTTATCAGTTTACCTGTTGGAGGGGTATAACATCCAAAGTTCAGCTTTTCTGAATTCTGTGCCTACAGTAGCCATAATCGTCAAAACTAGCAGAAATACACCTGAAATATATAATACTGTGTCAAATAAATCTATTTAACAATAAATTAAACTGCATTGTTTGAGTTGAATTACTAAAATATATTTATTTTAATATTTTTAATTTATTGCTATACAGCTTGGCTACAACTTTATAAAAAATCTTCATCCTTTTCTAGTTATGATTCATAAGGAAAACTAGAAGATGTGTTGCTATTCAGTGTCATCGATCGAGAATCCACTAGTAATCCACTTAATAGGTCCCATTAATCCTTTCATCAATTTGATAAATGCTTTGGGCGATCTGGCTGAGAAAATAGACACTCACGTATCATCATGTTGGATGGTAACTTATTTAAATAAAAATAACACGTATGACTCAAATGGACGTTTAATTTCTTATAGCGGAACACACAGAGAGCCTAGCGATTACACAGAGAGAGGAAAAACTATTAGCCTAAGGCTGTTGGATTTGTTTGTTGGAGAACTGCTCTGGTATATTTTTCTATTTCTTATTTCTATTTTGTGATTTTATGTTTTGATGGTTGTTGAGGAGAGAGTAAATTATTGTTTTTTTATGTAGGATAAATCAAAATGTTTCCAAAAAACACTAAATTAATTTGATAAGAAATGTATTCTCTCTAGTTACAAAAAGGTGTTTTGCAGTAGATAAAATTTATTTCAGCTCATTAAACTCTCAAAGCTGTTATTATTCAGCTGATTTGTGTTGTTGCAAATTCTATGCAAGGAGCCTCCGGAATCACTCAAAGGAAAAGAAAAGGAAGAGAAATCTTTCACACTTGGAAATGAAGGTGTAGGAGCTGCACTTTCAAAATGAACGCACAAATTGTGAATATTGTCACCATATTTTGCTATACATTACAAAATACAATTAGCTGGTTTTGAAGTGTAGTCATCTATTGCAGCTGATATATATTTGTTAATGATCGTTAACTAATATAGAAACAGCAAAAAAACCATAGTATTCCCCAATTAGATCTATTGTATGCTGACAAAGAACACCTTAGTTTATTTTAAGAGGCAGAGACGATAGCGAAAAGTTGTCTTGCGTATAACCATTGAAAAAATGTAATTGTGTTATCTGTTCAACCAGTGGTGTCAGCATGAACCCCGATGGGTGGCGGGGCTTAATGCGGCCTGCTGCCTCACAGTAAGAAGGTTGGCCTTTCTGGGTAGAGTTTGCATGTCCTCTCCATGCATTACTTTCTTTACATAATCCTCCTGTCTAAAAACTAGGGCCGATTCTGGATAAAACTTAGTTGTGAGTATGCACAGAAATCATAAATAGCCTACTATTGTGATATGACAGAAGGTTTAATATATCTACCCATTTTTCAAACTCTATATGCCACATACATGTATATGGTAGCAGATCAGATTTTAAAACACTGTATGATCTTGTTTGAACAACAGCACTAGGCAAATCTGCCTTTTTCCTTTTTGGCTGACATCTTTGGAATGAAGACTCAAAATGTCCATATTTCAGACACTTTCATCTGTTCATATCTTCAAGGGTCTTCCTAAATATATAACCTGACACTTCTTATTGTTTCATTTACGCTTTAATTGTGCTGGATTCTCGTTTAAGGTTTAAAAAAAACATCTGGCTCATTTTTGTTTTGTACCAACTGTTGTAAATGCATTGTTGCTACCAACCAAAGATGTATATAGATCAAAATACACTAATTTCATATGTTACAGACAATGCATCGCAGGAATATTCACCATACTGTCAAAGGGTGCAAAGGACCTGTAAGTATAACCAGCATTAATGTGAATACAGCTAGTTAAGAGTATATCACAATGTCCTACAAACATTATTTTCAATAAATATCAGTGTGCTGCATTCAATGATGTTGTAGGGGGCTAGTTTGGCACGGGATTCTCCAACGATTAGATGATCCATAACCATATACCATATAAAGAGCAGGCTACTGTCATGATAGGCAAAATTGTTCAGACTGAACCTCCAAATTGTGGCCATTCCAGGGGAGGGCAACTGATGGAAAAATACAATTCAGGGAAAACAGCCCTCCGTGTGTGAATAAATAAAGCAAATACAGTGTTTCTTTTAAAAACAGTCCTTTTAACTGTGAAACCGAGAGCTAAGCTTCTCGCTTGTTTATAATCCAACTGTGTTTTTTGGTATAATCGCACATTTAAGGGTAAACAGCATCTGAAACCTCTTGGATTCCTGTCAGGCGCCTCCCACCGTGGGGTCCCGAGCCCAGCGTGAGGAACCACCTGTTCGTTTAGTGGAATCAGTCTGGCTGTTGCGCAGCGCAGCGCCCCCCTCCCCGTGGTGGTGGTATAGTCCACAGCAGAAGATCTGGCGGCGCTCAGCCTCCCCGCTCCATTCACTGCCGGGCGCTCCCACCAATATACACCCCGACTCTGTCTGCGCGGCTGAAGGCTTTGATTTTATCCAGCGGCTCCGACTCGGTCCACATCTCCGGGGGTTGACATGGAGGGAGTGAGCAGCAACAGGAGCATGTCTTACAGTAGATGGAGTTATGACAGGTAAGCGGGATGTCTTGCATTGTTGTTGTTATCAGTGTGAGCTTTTAAAGCCGCCTGGCAGGTCTGGTGCGTTTCGCTTTTATGGTTCAGGAAGGCCGATTCAAAAAAAAAAAAAAAATAATAATAATAATCAGGAGTGATTTTGCGTGTTAGTGGGAACTCGTTCTCCCTGGTATTTACTAGTGGGTTGGGAAATGAGGGTTTGGAACAGCGCCGCATCCTATCGCTGAGAGATGAACGGCTCAGTGTCTGCATGTGTGTTATTGGACAGCTGACATCTTCAGTCCCAACCCACACATCCATCCATCCATCCATCCATCCATCCATCCATCCATCCATCCATCCATCCATCCATCCATCCATCCATCCGAGAGTTGACACAACACTTGAACAAAGGTTAACATCTTCCCATCTTAACATTCCAGTAGAGACGGTCAATAATATACAAAGCTATTGCTTAGGATAAGTTAAATGAGAATTAAAAAGTAATGCTTATTGTGTATGCATATTTTCTTGGAGGTGGTCAGTGTGAATGAGTCTGTGACTTCATCTTCTGGACCAGTGAGGGGTACACGTTGAAGTGAAGGGTGATTGCTTTGAGTTCATCCAGCGGTTAAGTGCACTTTTCTCTAAACGTTTCTGTTGGGGGTGGAATGGGACCATTCATAGGTTTTTATTGACTGAGTAAGAAGTCTGGATTGACGAATGCTGTAAAATATAGCTGCTGTTTCATTGATCGTTACAACCAGAGTTGAAGAGGTTTTACCTTGGCAATGTTAAATATACCTAGGCTCGGCCAGTCTAATTGATATTCTGAATATGTTCTTGGATATCATTTGTCTGAGTCACTGGTCTCTTAGGTATTTGAAGACAAATGTCCACATATTGTTATCTGATCCTTTTTTTTAAATGTATCTCTGGAAAACAAACCGATTTAATTATATCACCGTTTTATTTGAAAGATAACAAACATGTGTATTCCAACAAAGGAAAATATAGGTTCCCCACCATCCATCTAGGTAGTCTCACCCTCCGTGGCTGAAATAACTTGAGTGAAATGCATCTTGTGACAGTGGTCTGAGGAATGTTTGCCCTGCTCTTCCCTTTCAACTGTGATAGGTTTGAGTTGTTCCTTTACTGTAACCCTGCAGCAACTCAATGAGGTCAAGATGTGGCGTTTGACTCGGTACCTGGACTTTCCATGTTTTAATTCTCCGCTAATCCTTGGTGGATTCTCTGGTATGTTTTGGGTCATTGTCATGTATTTCATTTTTAAATTTATTTATTAATTTTATTACTTTTGCAGATGGTCTCAGGGGCGGATCCAGGATTTTTCAAAGGGGGGTGCGCACCTAAGGGTCATGGGGTCAAGGGTCAAGGGTCATGGGGTCGAGACAATGTGAGGCTAAATGACCAAAGAATGCCATCTTTACTCTTTCACACTACCCTAATTATTCATCTAAGGGTTTTTTAATTGATAATAATTTTAATGGATGAACATAAGTGGAATTAGCATGATTATCTTATTGTAATTGAAAATGGGTTTTTAAGTCAAAATCTCGTGCTTTTTACAGCATGCACAAGGTTAAAAAGTAGTTTGAAGAAAAAATTATCCTTATCAACAATTAATCAAACAAATAATTTCTTTATTTCCACAAATTATATTTATACAGAAAATGAAATAAAAAGATAAAGGAGTTTTAAAAATATACATGTATTTTAACAATATATTTTAACCATATAAACTATATTAAGAAAAAAAAATACTTAGAAAGACCCAAGGACTTAAGAACAGTGTGGTATAGTTCAAGTGATAAAAGATTTTTTAACATATTTTAACAAGACAGCATGTTGAGGAAAAAAAATCTTTAAAGTAAGTTAAACCAATGAACATGTAGGGTGAAGTTAAGCCATAAGCCTATAATAGAACTGTAAGACTTAACAAAGAATATTGTTCTCTTTTACAACACCTTTAACTTTATGATGACGATGATAATGGGTTTATGAATGTCAACCCTCTAGGATGCTTCTGGGCAAATATGTCCATGATTTTGTTGATGTCTAAATGAATGTCCTTGTGGACATACATAAGTAGCAAAGCCACAAACCTTTTCTGTCCCATTGTTGACCTCAGCTAAGTTTTCACTGCTTTAAGGCCCGAGTTAGCACGTTCCACAGAAGCACTTGTAAAAGGTATAACTGACAGAAGGTGAAGAATCATAGAAATGTTTGGGTAGCACTTCATATTTGTTATCCTTAGAATTTCAGGGAGAGAGCTGGGTTATTCCACTGATGATGACCACTTTGTGTGCCACAACTTCACTTCCTGCCTGAATGTTGATCCTGATGGTAGATCATCTTTATATGATGTAAAGATCTCTTTCTCACTCTCATCGTTCATCATATGCAAGTTGCTTGGCAATAGTTTTAAGCCTAGTATGTTTTCATAAAGGAGACCATTCTTAGTTTTAACAATAAAACGCATGTGGCACTAAAAGGTTTAAATCAGACAATACACACTACACAATAACTATTGTATGGGTGTCAATGTCCACTATTTTTTTTTTTACTTTAAACTCTTTTTTTCATTACTTTTCAAAAACTGTGCAACAAAAATGTATTTTTAAACTTTCCCGTTACTGGAAAAAGTTTTCCTGAACTGCACTACTTTACAACTTTACACAACTTGTGAGAACTCAATGTTTTTTCATTATCAAAATTTTCTAACGATCATCATACCTTTTTTCTGTGGGGAGAATATAAGATTAAGGTTGATCTATACTCCAATCTGGAAGGTGGCGGTAATGCACCTAAAAGTTGTTTGCCAACCACTATTAAAAAAGAGAAGAAGAAGAAGTAGTCGTAGAAGAAGAACAGGCTCGTCACTGCGCGCTGTTATTCAAGATGGCCACTACCGTTGCGGCAGAGAGTGATGGATTAATTAGTGATAGTGATGGAGTTTCATGGATTTATCATCATCATCTGAGAGCGATTTGGAATATATAGAAGACTTTCTTGACAGCAACCTGATTTTTGACGAAATCCAGCCCAGTTTGAGGCAAGGAGACCAAAAAGGAACGATGTGAGTTGAATCTGTCTGCTGCGGCAGCCATCTCCTTATTTTTGTGATGTTTTTCCACTCTTAACCGATGAATTGCAACATCAAACTGCCATGCACGTGGGCATTGTTGCTTCAACAATAGCTCTCGAAAATTTCAATGGTGACGTCCTCTGGAAATCCGAAATAATTGTTGTTTATCGCAGCTGTAGGAGTGCAATGCCTCTGCTAAGAAACAACACAGGATGTGACGTCAGGCCGCCATTACTGCCCATATTTGGGCACTAAATGCCGCCCGCAGTATCGGTACCTTTCATTCTAAATGAAAGGTACTGGCTCTTAATCGTAATTCTATGAAGGATGTTTAAAATTTCGGGCTCTTTAAAAAAATACTTTTGGTCTCCAAAAGGGGGGTGCGCGCGCCCCCTGCGCCCCCGCCTGAATCCGCGCCAGTGTCTTACTCAAGCACGCTCTGAGACATTACAATAAATGTAACTTTTGGAGTAGGCTCTACATAGTGAACTGCATTTCCTTCTGCAGCAAAGCATCCCCAAACCATCACACTGTTGGTATAAGGTATTTTGTGTTTAAGAAATATTTCCTCTGTTTTGGTTTCCAAATAATTCAGTTTAAACTCATCAGCCCAATGAATCTAATTCCAGAAGTCATTGCCTTAGAGGGAAAAGGTTTCCATGCATGCATACTCAACATGAAAGGTAAACTTGTTTCAGTCTAGTTTGGACAACAGTAGCAAGAGCCTGCTGTTGGTCCTGTGATTACATTTTAGAGTTTTTCCAGGCTTCGTTTAGCATTTTGCTGTGAACTTGGTTGGACTGCCATTCCTGTGGATGTCCGCAGTTGATTTAGAAGTCCTCCACTCGTAGACTCTTTTCAGGACAGTTTGGATGGCTGATTTTTTATTCCTTACCCGGCTCATAAATTGCCACAAACTTCTTTCTGAAAACCTCAGGGAGCTCTTTAGATCTCACCATGTTTCAACAGTCAGGAGCACACAACGTTTTAATTTTAAACAGATCAAACGTCCTTCAAAATGCTGGGTAGTCATCATCTAATAATGTGTACCTGACATAACAGCCTGTGTGTATTTCTGGTATTTTAAGTGGAAATGAATGTGGAGGTATCCTCATTCTCTCCTCACCAGAGATAGCATTTTTCATTACATGTTAATGAAACATTTAAAAGATATTTTTCCTTAGTTTATATTGTTTACATTGCTCCAATATCTTTGGATTGGACCAATGCAGAGATACATGACTAAAGTAATGGTTTGAATATAATGGTCTATATATATATATATATATATATATATATATATATATATATATATAAAATAAATGTGAGAAGATGCAAAGAGACACAATGAGACCAGAGCTGTTGCATTTTACTGCCACTTGGAATCCTCATCTGTAGCTTTGCTCTTTAAAACTTGCATTTGATTTTCCATGTCATGTTCTTGTCATGTTATCATGTTCTGCTCAAGCAGAACTAGCTTTTTCATGCTGGAGAACCAGTAAATACTTATTCCTCACTAATAATGTTTGTATTTAAGGATTGTTCTACAGGAAGGAGGAATATTACCTTGTGAGGCTGCTGTTTTGTGGTCTGGAGCCTTTTCACTCTTGCACCAACAGCCGGTGCAATCACTCTGTGTCCTGGCACCTACTCAGCAGACATTGTATCCTGGAGATGAAGGGCAAGGTGGCCTGACAAGATGTACTTCGGAGCCTTCAGATATTGACGTTTTAACGCTTTTAAACCAAAATAAAGGTTAGCTTGAATTTCTTGTCTATGTTTTGTTCTCAGCATTAAACACAAGTGTTGAAGGGACCAGAATTGCAGCTTTATGCTTTTTTTTTTCTTGTCTTTTATTTTGGTACCTGAGAATAAGATGGATGAACCTGTTACAATACCTGGTGCATACACTTGAAGTCAAGGCCTACAAGCATGAAGTGAACTTAAATACATCTGCTTCAACCAAGCATATGTACCGGTATTGTTTTTCTGTCCATATTCCTGATATTTTTTATGTTTTTAATATTTTTTAACCTGATGTAGTAATCGTCATATTTTAAAGCTACCAAAATAATGTCATCCAGCCATCCATCCTCTCTCGCCTTGACAAAATAGAAAAGCGCCATTTTATCAGTGTTGTAATGTTTTTGTGTCAACAGCCATTGGACATTACCCACTGTGTGGGAGGGCTATTAGTCAGTGTTTGTTGGTAGGTTTCTTATTTATTTTCTCACTTTTAAACATGTTTTTTTCCTCTTAGGTTTTGAACATTTCCTTGTTTGTGCAGCTGTCAGATGAACATACTGTTATTCTGCAGGTGCTTGAATTTGAGAATTTGATTTTGATCCATTACAGAACTTTGATTCAGATTAGAAACCAACAAAATGCTTATTAAATATGAGCCCACTGTCCGTCTGGGCCTCTGTGGAGGCTGTTTCTGAAAATGAGTCACAGAAGATGACGGTGTAATCGGAGACTTGTAGAGCTGTTTAAGGCAAAGTAGTTCACCAAGAAGATGACTCAAATTGTGAAAAAAAAAAAAAGTGCAGTGTTTGAATTCTTCATTTGTTCACTCAGTTGTTGGCCGTACAGTATTCAAACAACCATCTCCTGATCAGTGTGAGCAGCAGGATTTACAAAATTCTGAGAAAAAGGGTTCGGAAAATGTATCTAAACTATTTTATGTGGCTTTTAAACAGTAAACATGATCAAGATGTATGGTAAGTTACAATATAAGAATGGAGGCGTGAATATTGTACTAACACCTTTGGAGAATACACACCCTTTATGCGTAACCATTACAACTAAACACTGAAACATTGAACAGTGATCCTAAACGAACATTTACATATCAATACATCTTTTTAGTCAAAATCATATGAAGAAATTCAGCTGTAATGTTCTGCAGAAGAAATACTTGCAGATTGTTTCTATGTGCAGGTCATCATCAAGGTGGTGCTGCCTTAGCCGTTTACAGACTTAGCTCATCCTGCAAACGCTGGCAGCATTTCAATAGCCCCAGGAACCCTTAGCATAGCTGTTAATTACAGTAAAATCTTAAGCAACACTAGTGCAGAAATCTACAGTGCACATTTACATAACCTTTTTTTATAGTTCCCACATGGCAAAAACAATAAGCAGACTATAAGCAATTCAATTCCTTTTGAAGAAATGGCTAAATGTAGTTTTAAAAATGCTTATTTTCTAATATCCTGTCGAGGCTTGTTGGGCCACACCTGTCAAAGGAACTATTTCATGGTGGCACATATTTACCAATATAACAGCAACATGTTCAGCAACACTAAAGAATGTGTGTTTGGATAAAAGTCTTTAAACATGAAAAAAATGAAAGGCCATTAGCCTATTTTTGAAGCAAAAATAAGAAATTTCAGATGCCGCGTTGATAACTTTCTGTGGTAGCTAGTTGTGCTAGAGTGCTAATACTAGCTCGTACATAAACAGGAACAATAAACAGTAATTGGCCTTCAACCTTTATTTTTTATTTTCATCCCTTTCTATAACAATTGTTTATTTATTTACAAAATGTTACAAATTTACAAATATTTTAAGAAGCTGCTTTAGCTTATACAGGGACCCCAAACACAATACATTAACAAAACAATACAAATTATGCCATACCCCTCACACCAGCATCTAGTCTAATCATTATTCTTATTTCACATCCCCATATACATTTGCACATTCCCCCACCTAGCATCACACACTGTTATTGTTTGAGCAAGATATTGCACTTTTCAAATCTCATCACATTAATTGATGCGACTTCTTACAGCCGTATTCACAAAGCACTTTAAAAACACATCAGAATGTTTGAGGTGACATATTTTCCTTATGTTTTCTATCCAGATACGATTAAAACATTATATTAGACATAATTAATAAATGATAATGGATTTACAATAGTTTGTAGTATAAGCTGATGTATTATATTCCGGTTTTACTGTTAATTATGCAGCCATCTTGGCTGGTAGAAAAATACAATGCTTTACAATACAGTGGCCTTTCTTCTGCTGTACATTTAACTGTAAAGTTTCTGTTGAATTAAGGTGCTATAAAGTGGATGACATTAGCTGGAACATATGCTAGAAATGGAAGTGCTGCTAAATGTAGCCACTTTTTATAGCCACCTAAATCTGACAATTTTACTGTGTGAAATCTTGAGAAATCAGACAAAAAAATGCTCTGACTGGTCATGTTTATAGTATTGTAACGATTGTAGCCGTGAACCCGAAATTCGGCCAAACACAGAATTACGTTTAAAAGGTTTATTGGGAATTTTCGATGTAGACGGACCAGGAGATGCTGACAGAACCAGGCCGTTTCTCAATATGCGTTCTTGAGCGTTCTCGTGTGCTCGTGTGCTCGTGACAGGTCATCAGCCTCAGCCCGAGCACTGTTCCGATTGCCGAGAACGCCAAACCGAGAACGCGCCGAATTCCCCGAATGTTGTTCTCGCCCGCCCTCTTTATCGAGCATGCATCAGAGCAGACTTGTGCGTTCTTCAGACTGACCGCTTTCCCCGAATGCACCGCGGCAAGATAATTTTTAGGCTTTTTAGAAATTAAAAATGTTTAAAAAAAAATTTCAATAAGATTTATTGTGGTGTAGTATATAAATAGTTTTGAATGTTAAAGAAATGAATTGAATTGAATTGAAAGAAATGCTAAAGAACTGTGCGTCTCATGACGTCACAAGTACGCTTCTGTTCCAATACACCATACGTGCTGCGTTCTCGCGTTCTTGTCAAGTTCGATCTTCCTGTGTTCTCGCCAAGACCGGACTTGACGAGAACGCGAGTCCGTACTCGCGTTCTCGTGAATTGAGAAACGGCCCCAGACTTGAGCAGATGCAGGTGGAGCACACATGAACTGAAACCACCACGGCGGCAGAGCACATGTCAGGTGATGTGACATCTGGCAGTGAGTGGGTGAGTGAGGCAGGTATCTGAAGGCAGGTGAACAGGTGAGCAGAGTTGACAGTAATTACTGGCAGCAGGTGGAGCTGATCTGACTGGAGACTGAGGTGTGGACAGAGCTGATTGGGTGGTGACAGATGACTGGTGGCTGAGGGGAGTGGAGACTAATTAGTCCAGAACAAAGCAAACAAAACGCTAAATCATGACACATGTAACTTCATTAGAAAAACGGAAAAATCCCTTCAAACCAGCCGTGCTAGAAATATTTGGTCAACGTTTGGTATTTTTTCTGACTTCTCTTATCCTCAGACTTGTTTATTTAGTGCCAACAAGCATTTGATAAAAACAGATTTGCTTTAGTGCAGTGCATATGCTAGCAGTTTGGCACTGTTCTCTGTGGTTGCTACAGCCTGGCCCAGAAAAGTAGCTAAGGAGACAGCTATGTCCAGGCAATGGAGAGAGTGTTCACCCGCTTTAGAAGCCTTTCTGTAAGCCTGTTAGATATTGGAGAAGTTGACTCCATGACATGATGCTCAGGAATAATCTTGCAAATTTAATTTTTTTTGTGAATGGAGACTTGATTCACAAACAAGATGGGTAAAAACCAGACAACATGAGAGAACACGAGGGAGATACACATTTTTATCCAGATTCTAAGCATGTAGAGACATATTTAATTTACCCTTATATATCAGACTATTGAATATCTGTGTGTGTATTTACTGCGGGTGTGCCACCATGTTTGATAAACGAGTCTCTCAAATGGTTGGTTGATAAAGAAGCTGAGGGAAAAGGCACACAGTTAGATAAGTGGGCTTAAAATAAAGAAATATATTGACACAGATTTACGGGACACCGCCAGTTTAACAAGCCCTCTGTGAAACTGCGTTTATTGAGCGGTCCATTGCTTAGTCACTCTCCACTTGTTTCTGTAGTAACCACCAGCAGAGCACAGACCCCTTTCAGAAGACAAATGTATGTTGACGAAGTAAAAAGTTGGGATATTGTGAATCCACATATTGCACAAATATTTAAATCGTATGGAAGACAACATTAAAAATAGTTAATCAATTTAACCTTATGAAACTAGAAAAGTTTAAATACAACTCCTATGGCAGCAAAAGAAAAATAACTTGATTTTATAAACAATGTAGTGAAAAGTATTTGTCATTTTAAAGATATTTTTTGATTTTGCTTTCTTGTGCTCAAATGCTACAGATGATCAAACAGATTTTAAAACTGGAAGGAGCTACCCTGGGTACATACACAAAGCAGTTTTCATAGAATGATTACCTTTGCTAAAGGAAGAAGACTGTTCAAACTACCCTGGCCCTAGTATAAAAAAACAGGTAGGCTCAAAATTCATCCACATCACCGTGGAGGGATTTTTGCCAATTCTTTGCAGAGCTGTGGGGTTTTCTTCAATAAACATCCTGCTTAAGGTCTTGCCACAGCATCTAAATTGGACTTAATTCCACACTTTTACTAGGCTACTTTAAAATCTATCTTTTTGTGTGTTTTAATAGTTTCAAAGGTGGAGTTGCTGGTGTCTTTCTAATTACTGTCCTGCTAAAGAAATCAAGTGCACTTGAGGTTAAGGTTGTTTATTGATAACATTTTTCTTTGGGATTTTCTAATTTAACAGAGGGGTAAATTAATGGTACTATCCGTTATGACAACGGATAGTACTTGATTGATCACACTACCATAACCATATACAGCAACCTTACAAAAAGCTCTGATTTTTTCCCCTTACTCTACAGGAGTCTTGGAAATCATAAAAAGTTGTTTTGAGGACACGTGCAACTTGTCTTTGTGTTCCTTTTGAGCATCGGTGATTTTGACCCAAGATCTTTTCCCTGTCTCTGTCTTATTGTTAAATCAACTGACACCTACAGCGCTTGAGATGTTGTCCTGTGTTCTTTTGTGACCTCCTGGATAAGTTGACAATGTCCTCTTGGAGTAGATTTGTAATGCCAGACAATTCGGTTCACCGTAGTTCTGTTTTTACTCCATTTGTGAATAATGCCTCTCATTGTAGTTTGCTGGAGTCCCAAATCTTTATAAAGGTCTTTGTCACTGTCTCAAGAAAAATAGATTCAAGTGACTTTGTTTCTCATCTGGTCTTTGAATTTCTTTCATTTAAGACATGTGTTTCTTTTTGAGATCTGCGAGCCAACTTCATGACAGTGTTTGTTTTAATAATTTCTTAATTTGGTGGGTCTGGAAGTAATCGGGCCTCTCTGTCGCTGGTTTAACTGAACCAGAAAATGTTGTTAATCACAGTTAATGTATGGTTAAACCAGGGTGAACCATGACTAAAGTAGCTTAAGCGTGATATAAAAGCAAGAACAGAAGCTATTCACAATGAGGCAAATATTTTCTGTTGCTCTGTAATACACGTGAGGCAAAGTTTTGGCAAAAGTTAAAAACATTCAGATTCAGATTTAAAGACGTGTGTGTCCATTGAGTGTCTGTCCAAAAATTTATTGCACTGAAAATTCTTTTTTTTTTGTGTGTGACAAAATCAGTGTGAATGTAATCAATCTATTAACAAATACGCAAAATTCAAGGTGTAATTTGCAGTTGTCTGCGTCATATTAATGGATTAAGGAGCACTTATTTCACTATGTTTTAGTAAGATAACTGGCTGACCAGACTGATCAAAAGACATGCTGAAATTACTGGTTTTCCATGTCATTTTCCGACTCTGTGTGAATTGGAATAATATGAAAAGCATTTTGTTTCCATGACTTGTTTCAGTTAAACAATTCCTTCTGACAAAAGGGAAGAGAAATGCTAGCATCATAAATCCCCACGTGGCAGCAGCTGTAATGGGTAATGGACTGAGAAAGATCACCTCCAATATGCAGATCAATGACCGAGTGATTGGTGGCTTTGGTGATTCCCACTGATGAAAGGAAGGGCTGGACAATCAATGGCCAAAGAAAACCATGGTGAACACAAGCAGATCTGGTTTAAAACCCTTTTGGAGTGTAAAGGTCCATTTTTATCATAAATCTCAAAACTAGCACTAAGATAATTAGTTTATTTATCTGCTCTCTATCAAGTCTTTGCAAATTAATAACACATTTTTGTTCATTCAATGATCTTTTGTGGCACCTCAAACAACTGAAATGTAGTCATTCCATCATAATAGAAAAAAAAAACCTGCATTGGTTTTTGTTCATAGACTACGCATGTGTTTTCCATTAATAAAATAAAAAAAATCAATAAAACACAACTATCATAATGCAGTAAAAATAACAAATTAAAGCCAAAGTAGCAGCAACTTTCAAATCAGACTTTTCTGCAACAGCCAGATGTAAATAAAAGTAGTGTCTTCGCCAAATTACAGTACATTTACCTATTTCAGATGCAGAAATCAACCAGGCCATTAGAAACAGCTCTTAAACATCCACGGGTAACACTTTTTTTTCTGATTCTGAAGCAATAAGGATCTCTGCACTGTAAGAGTGTGCTGTTGAAGGATGTGGAGGTGTTTGTTTAGTGGGGTTTGAGGATTACCTTCTTTCTAATGCAATAAGAAAAAGATATCAATGTTTTGTTCCTAACCTCAATGCGTTACTTTAGTTCCCAGCTGCTTCTGCAGGAAAGGATTACTATCAGGTTTCTGGGTATCTGCTGAAAATAGCCCTGTGCTAACGAAATTCAGCAGGTTTTTCTTTTGACTACAAAGGGAAAAAATGCTTCTTTGAAAGCAGGGTTAATGTGGAAGCTGATAGACATATGCATAAGTTGTTCTCTTTCACTTCTGCTTTTAAGTGTCAGATTCACATTTTTTTTTAAACAGTTGCTCTATATTTAAATTTCCAAAGGCAGTGTCATCAAAGGAAAAGGAGTACCCCCCTTAATAAATCACAATCACTGCTCAGGGGTATTACTGCGTTTGCAGCCCTGCCACTTTGATGCTGTTAGTTTCCAACAGGAAAGGTTGTTGGTTCCCTGTTGCATCAAAGTGGATTAGTGCTGAGTTGCCCTTTGAGCAGCAGGTGTGCTTTTAGAGCAGGAATCTGGAGAGACTGGTGATCCAGCTGTGCCCAGGAACAAGGCTGATGGGAGACACAACAACAGCAGAAATGTGGATGACAATAGAAATAATAGCAATACTGGTTTGTGTATTTAGAACAAATACTAAGATTGTCAGGCCATGTTTACCTAAAACAATGATAGACTGTAAAACTGGTGGAAGCAGCGTGGCATGGTGTTTCACCAGCAGCTGTATTATATTCATTCTACATACAAGTGTTTTCAGATACTCTCAGCATTACTTTGAAACACTTTTGTAATTCCATGTCTTTTTCATTATGCAAATTACACAACTATACATAATTATCTACAATCAAGGGACTTGACTTTTCTGTGCTCCCTGCTTATAGACATATACAGGCATGTATTCCCGCTAAGCTACCCCCTGTTAGTAACCTTAGGCTAGTGTTCAGCTATTTCCATATGCATGTTAGGGTTTTGTGGCTGCTGTTTTCTAAACCAGTGCACTAACAGTTGAAATGTCAAAATCTAAAGTCCAAAAATATACACAATTGCCATGATCTCGAACTGAGGTTTTTGGATTTCAGTTTATTCTTGTTTGTGTGTTTTCTAGAGTTTATTCATTGTAGATTAGGTTGTTGATTATTTCTTATTCTCCCTCAGCTCTCTAGCCTCATTGTTCTCAGCTGTTGCTCATTTGCCTGTCATTTCTCCTCGGTATATGTTCTCTGTGTTTCTTCCATTTGATTCCCTGTTCCTTGTCCATACGGCCTGTTACTCCGTTATTTCTCCTGATATTCTTTGTCTTTAGTTTATTTGCAAGGTTGTTTGTGTTGTTGTTTTTTTGAGTGATTGTGAAAATTCTTGTTTTCATTGTGCAGCTTCCGAGGTCCTGTCTGCATTTTGGACCTGCTAAAACCTCACAGTTGCAATGTCAGTTGCAGCCTCTCTCCATGTGTTTCCTCCATTTTCTGCCCATGAACAAACAAACAAAGTTTATAGTGTATAACAGGCGTCTTTAATTAAACTGCTGGAGGTCCACATAAGTACTATTTCTCCCAGTGGAGATCCAAGCATAAAAGTAACACAATACAGATTTAGTTCTTTATTTTTAGTTTTATTTGTTAAAGTTCATCTAGAAACACAGTGTTTTGTTCTTTTAATTAATTTGGCCTTTAACATGGGATGCTTCCTCCTCAAATTTCAGGGAACGGATTTGGAAGAATGGAAAAAGTGCCACATCAACCTATCTCTAATCAACAAAAAGGCTACAGTGTGATCATCAATAACCAACTTAAAATGTGCTTCAAATATTTCTTACTGAGGTCTCAAAACTCTAAAGCACAACAAATGTATTGTTGAAAATGTATGTATAGATATTTTAGGTTGCTTCATTTATTAAAGTGTCTTTTTGAGCTGAAGATTAGCTAAAATAGAATAACAATAATAATAATTAACATTTGTATTCTTTCCTTAATGAAAACAATAAACATTTTTTTTCCAGAAGCATTAGCACTGTTTATATATAATTGTGAAAACAACACATTTTTCTCCCATTTCAGTGAGAAAAAAAATCAGTTTCCAAGCATTTTAAACCCTGGAAGGACTAAGGACACCGTCATTCTTGAACAAGCATGCATATGTTAATTTTTTTTAGTTTATATTTAGCTTTAATGATGTTCATAGTTGAGAATGCTATCTCACAGCATTATATGGAGCCAAACATGTAAAATGTGTGGACTGTTACTTTGATGAGTACTGGAATAACAGTCTTGGGTACTCTGTGTGACCAGCAGGCAACAGGAGCAGCAGCGTCTCACTGCTCTCTAAGATCTACGTCTACTTGTAGAAGTACCTTTTGAAGAAAGCCTACATCTGCTCATTTGTAGTTCGGCTTGGCCTCCTCTGAAAATGTGACGTCTTTCACAGGGAAGGGATTTATTTTTTTAATAAAAATAATAAATTTTTCTCTAAAGGCTAAGATGACCAAAACACTTACAGAAGATTTCAGGGAGTTTTTGTACAAACTTAACATGGGAAGCAACATTCATCTATTCTTCAATTTGTTTTACTGAACTTGTGTGCAATTATCTTGGCGATCCTGTTTCAGATTTTCCAACTTTCTTTAGAATGGACAGTTATAAACAAATCACACAAAGAGTTATTCTTGGCTTGCAGTTTCACATTTAGGTAATTCAGGTGATTTTATTATGTCTACAAGAAAGGCAAAATATTTGTTGTTGTTGTTCTGGACCAGAAATCGCATTATTTCCCCTCTAATTCCCTAAAACTAAAGCTCTTCCTTTGCTCAACCATCATACATTGCAGTGCAATATTAGGTCATTTGCACCTGTATTAACTTCACTTTGAAACGTTTTGAAGCCGGTGATGTTGACAACGTGATGAAGCCCCGAGAAAGTTTATGAGTTTCATCTCTATAATCATAACCCCTCCATATTGTTCCAAAGGAGTGGAGCACAGAACCATCTGATGAATAATACCTCTGAGATGATGATTAGATTGTCTTGTTTTAGACGAGTAACTGCTCCTTTTTCTCTTCCTATCTCGGAGAGAGCTCCATCACTGGTGAGTGATACAGCACTTTTCAAGCTAATTCCTCTTTGTGTTGGCATTTCTTATAAAGCTAAATAACGGTTTTCGCCTCTTGTGTTTGTTTTAGGTGATGTAACATCTAAAATGTCCTCAACAAAACTCTGGGTGTCTAGGTGACAGAATCTGGCATAGACAAGAAGCTGGGCATTGTCAGTAATTCTGTTGATTCCTAGGCTGCTAACGCTACATACGGCGCCTTAGCAATCACGTTGTCCAGCTGCGGCAGCGTGTCTTCTGGAAGCTCACTTGGTGGCAGCTGTGGATGATGGGAATTTGTATAATTTTAACTTTGAGTTTTTGCTTTTCTTTCCCATCTAGAAGTGTGTCGACAAAAGCTACAATACACTCTTTTACCATCACTACATCTGTAAACGGCTCCTTGTGTTTGCCTAAAATCCACCCCTTGGCTTGCTGTCGGCAGAGACTCAATGACACAATCATCTTGTTGCTTGCTCATACTGGCCTCTCAACCCATTCATTTTTTTGTGTCCTCTCGTCTGAGTTTTGTGGGTAACACTCCCCAAAATGCTTCTGTTTCGTTTCATGATGTCTCCTCAGGTTGCTGCTTTGTACAACTGCCACAGACTACGAGCATGTAAGGCAGATGTGTTGTAAAGCAGATGCAGGCAAAACACATGCATAAAAGTCTGTCCACTGTATCCGAAATATGCAATATTCCCTTTTAAATGTTCAGATTTTTGACAATGACACTGTCATGCTGATTTCTCTCACTCATTTACATTCCTCCTTTTTGTGTGCTGCAGCAATGTTGATTCAGTTGCTGTGAAGGTCCCGTGCATTTGGTAGCTGTCTTGGCAGTGCCTGTTCAAAAATCACTTGCGAGACATAAAAATACAGTTTTTACTGTATGTGTTCTTATAAGAAAATCCTTCGCACTCTGAATGGAATACTTAACCCATCCCGACCTGGACTGGAGTCCATCTATTGCAGACCCCTCGTTGGTGGGGTTAGAACATGAGCCTTTCGGGAATGTCCACTGCATAAAAAAAGTCAGCATTGTGAAGTTTAAATTGAGGGGAGAAGCTTAGGCCTAAATAACCAATATAGAACTTCACAAAGCTGCCACCCACATACAGCCACTCAGCAAACACTGAGCACCAAACAGTGTGTTTGACTCTAAATTGCTCCTACAAACTACAAGAACTCCAGTGAAGAAAAACATAAATGTCTGACGGCTTGTCCACCCCCCCCCCCACAATGAATAAGTTTACTCAAATTAAAGGTTGATTTTTTTTTTCTTCTAAATTATCAGTGTTGGTGCTACTGACATGTAAGCAGAATTTATATTTAAAGACTCTTGCACATCTCTTCCCGGGGTCCCTACATGTTGGGGCAACAATAAATAAAACATGAAATATGTAAAAATTAACACTGCTAATTCAATATTAAATTGTAATATCTGTGGGTCCTTGTGTTTTTAGTTTTCACTTGTTTTTGTATCTGGATTATTTGTGGTTGTGGATTATTGTCACTAAGGTGTTCCATACTGGTTCATTCCTTTGTGTTGAGGTTTTTATTTCCTGTTTTACTGTTTGTCTTTAGGTTGTGCAAGTAAGATCCGGTGATGTAATGTTTTATTCCCTCTCTCATTATGTTTGCTTTTTTATCACCTTCTCTTAGTTTTCCTGCTCATGTTGTTAAAAAGCTGTGCTGCATTTATCATCAGAATCAGAAATACTTTAATAATCCCAGAGGGAAATTATTTTATCCCACCTGCTTCCCGTGTCTTTCCTCTCATTTAAAACCCAGCCAGTTTTTTTCCTGTAGAGAATATCAGCATTGGTCAGTACGAAGCAGTCCTGCTCAGATGTATGCTTACATTTAATTTCCAGTTGATTACCTAGATTCTGAGTTGCTGTCATAATTGTAGAGGGAGGCTGACAGTTTGAAAATACCAATAAAAGAGATGATTGGATTTAAATACAGTTATGGATAAGAAGGTGATAATTCACAGGAAGCTGGCTCCCTGGTTTAATTCAGAGCTGCATTCCTTGAAGCACAATGTTAGGAAATTGGAGAGAAAATGGCGCTCTACACACCAAGAGGAATCCTACTTAATCTGGAGGGACAGTCTATTGTTGTATAACAAGACCCTTCGCAGAGTTAGAGCAGCATATTTTTCATCATTAATTGAAGAGAATAAAAATAATCCTAGATTTCTCTTTAGTACAGTTGCCAAACTTACTCAGAGCTGCAGCTCTGTTGATCCAACCATTCCCTTAGCTCTTAGTAGTAATGATTTTATGGGATTCTTCATAAATAAAATTGATGCCATTAAAAATAAAATAATTGGCATCCTCCCAAACATGATTACCTCGTCCCCAGTAAGTAAGGCAGCATTGGAGGAATCTTTAGAACCTGCGCTGTGTCTGAACTGTTTAGAAGCAGTAGAGCTTTCTGAGCTATCTAAAATCTTAGCTTCATCTAAACCTTCTACCTGTATGTTAGACCCAATCCCAGCCAAGTTGTTTAAGGAGGTATTCCCTTTGATCAGTGGTCCTATTTTAGACATGATTAATCTATCCTTAGTAAATGGATATGTACCACAGGTTTTTAAAGTAGCTGTTATTAAACCTTTACTTAAGAAACCTTCTCTTGATCAAGATGAGCTAGTAAACTACAGACCTATATCTAATCTTCTTTTCTTATCTAAAATTCTTGAGAAAGTAGTTGCTAATCAACTTTGTGAACATTTACAAAGCAATGACCTACTTGAGGAGTTTCAGTCAGGCTTCAGAGCTCATCATAGCACTGAAACGGCTCTGGTGAAGGTCACTAATGATATTCTCATGGCCTCAGATAATGGACTTGTGTCTGTACTTGTCCTGTTAGATCTTAGTGCTGCATTTGATACAGTTGATCACAATATTCTCCTACAAAGACTTGAACATACTGTAGGGATTAAGGGGAAAGCATTAGGCTGGTTTAAATCTTATCTGTCGGACAGATTCCAGTTTGTTCATGTTAATAATAAATCTTCTTCAAACTCTAGGGTCACTTGTGGAGTACCACAGGGTTCAGTCCTTGGACCAATTCTCTTTACTATATATATGCTTCCGATCGGAAAAATTATCAGACAGCATGGGATTAATTTCCACTGTTATGCTGATGACACTCAGCTATATCTATCCATAAATCCTGATGAATCCAATCAATTACTTCGACTGCAGTCATGTCTTGATGACATCAAAAGCTGGATGACTTTAAATTTCCTGCATCTAAATTCTGACAAGACCGAAGCTGTAATCTTTGGGCCAGAGTCCTCAAAAAATAAACTTCTTAACCAATCACTTAATCTGGATGACATTAACTTGGCCTCTGGTAATAAAGTAAAAAACCTTGGTGTTATTTTTGACCAAGACATGTCATTTAAATCCCATATTAAACAGGTTTCCAGAGTTTCCTTTTTTCACCTCCGGAATATCGCCAAAATTAGAAACATTCTGTCCAGGAGTGATGCTGAAAAACTAGTCCATGCATTTGTTACTTCAAGGCTGGACTATTGTAATTCTTTACTATCAGGAAGTCCACAAAATGCAATTCAAAGTCTTCAGCTTATCCAAAATGCTGCAGCAAGAGTTCTGATGAAAATCAACAGGGATCATATTTCTCCAATTTTAGCTTCCCTTCATTGGCTTCCTGTTAAATCAAGAATAGAATTTAAAATTCTTCTTCTAACTTATAAAGCCCTTAATAATCAAGCTCCATCATATATCAGAGCTCTGATTACTCTGTATGTTCCTAACAGAGCACTTTGCTCTCAGACTGCAGGTCTGCTGGTGGTTCCTAGAGTCTCTAAAAGTAGAATGGGAGGCAGATCCTTTAGCTATCAGGCTCCTCTCCTGTGGAACCAACTCCCAGTTTTGGTCCGTGAAGCAGACACCCTGTCTACTTTTAAGACTAATCTTAAAACCTTCCTTTTTGACAAAGCTTATAACTAGAGTGGCTCATGTTACTCTGAGCTACCTTTATAGTTTTGCTGCTATAGGCTTAGGCTACTGGAGGACATCAGGGCCTACTTTTCTCACTCTACTGATTTTTACTGTTCTCCAGTCTACTGTTCTCCAGATTTGCATTGCATTACATTGAAATTAGAGACTGACATTTTTTCGGGAATCCCGCGGGTCACGTGATTCCCACGGGAATCCCGCGGGATGGGAGTCAACATCAGTAAATATCACGTGATTGTGACGGTACAGGATTAAATATCAACGGGAGCAGACGGGAGCGGGAGTAAACCAACAACAGGTACAATTAACTAGGATCGATGCCAAAAGATTAAATAAAATAGAAAATCAAAAATGTAAGTTCGCCGCCGCCATTTTGTAGTTTTTTTTCCAAGAAACCGAAACTATAATGCAGGTCAAAGAACTACACGACCCAGAAGCCAACAGTGCATCTGGTTTATTTTTTCCGCCAGCGCTCAAAAAACAGAATGGGAGTTGGATCAGCAACGCAAAGTCAAAAGTAAGGACTTATTTATTAAACTCACAGCGCAACTGTAAAGTTGCAAATATTAACAAACTTGACGAGAGTTGAATGTCACGGTGTTAACACTCAGTACCTGCTTGTAAAATGTGTTTCCTGGACTAATTTCCCAATGTGCAACAGTGTAATAATACGGCCAATAACTTACTTTATTACTTAAATAACTACTTTATTATTTTATTTAGTATTGTCTGAACAGTTGTGTTTTTTTTCTGTTTTAATCCAATAACTGAACAATGTGTTAACACTTCTGTTTCACTATTTAACAAAAGTAAAACACGTCTACTTCCATGTCTGGTCGGGTAAACATGAGACGGAGACGACTGGACCGGCTGTTCCTGGGTCCAGTTAGCTCCGCCTCCAGCTCCGCATCATCCCCGAAAATTAACATAATCTCACTTTTAATTTTTTATAAAAGTTGAGAGATCTGTCTAAGAATGTGTTTAATGTTCAAGGAATGTATTGGTTCTGATAGTAAACCCTAATTAGTTTGTGGATATTTTATTGAAAATGGAAAAATACTAATATGCTTGAATGATATTCAACGTTTTTAAATTTTTTTTTTTTTACTAAACTGAGTTTTTGAACCACTTCGGTACATTATCTATATTGTGACAGTAATGCCTTTATGCACTTTTTTCTTAACTGAGTATAGATCTCTTTCTCGGTGCATTATGCTTTAGTTTCAGCAATTTGAAATATAAAAGTAACTTCATTGTTCATGTGAAACAATTACTTAATGAATTAGTAAAAAGCAACATTGTACATTTTGTTTATTCAACTAAGATAGGCATGGTCTGTTTCCGTGTTTGTTACTTTTATTATTTATTTATTATTCCTTTTACTTTAACTGGCCTTTACTACAGCTAAAACAGGAACTTAACTGACCCTTCATAGACATTCAGGTTTAATGTATTGCCAGAAAACTTAATGAAGACAACAAGAATGGGAGTGGGGCAGGAGCGGGAGTCATTCTGAGTGGGAGCGGGATGGGAGTGGGAGTAATTTTACCAGGAGCGGGACGGGACAGGATTTTTTTTTCTACTCTGGCCCGGGATTGGGACGGGACACAATTGTTTTCAGTGGGAGTGGGATGGGACAGGAGTGAAAATCCACTCCCGTGTCACTCTCTAATTGAAATGACTGTTGTCATTTCAGCTTTTAACTTTTTGTTCTCTCTCTTTTTTCTTCATAGTAGGTACACCTGGTCTGACGTTCTGTTGACTGTGAAATCATCCAGGGAGGACAGATCACCGACTATTACCATCTAATGTAGAACAGATTACTAGATCAATGTGTGCTTCTGTGCTTTTTTGTCTCTCTTGTTGTGTCTCTGCTCTCTGTCTTGTAACCCCAGTCGGTCGAGGCAGATGACCGTTCATACTGAGCCCGGTTCTGCCGGAGGTTTTTTTTTCCCGTTAATGGGTGGTTTTTCTTCCCACTGTTGCTTCATGCTTGCTCAGTATGAGGGATTGCAGCAAAGCCATGTACAATGCAGACGACTCTCCCTGTGGCTCTACGGTCCCCCAGGAGTGAATGCTGCTTGTCGGGACTTTGATGCAATCAACTGGTTTCCTTATATAGGACATTTTGACCAATCTGTATAATCTGACCCAATCTGTATAATATGATTGAACTTGATTTTGTAAAGTGCCTTGAGATGACATGTTTCATGATTTGGCGCTATATAAATAAAATTGAATTGAATTGAATTGAATGGATAAGTGTTTCAGGATGATGAGAGTGATTCAACATTGTGTGAACAGTTGTTAGAGAAATGTGAATCTTTCATATGTGATAAAATAATTATCTATTTTTCCTATGCCAGTCTTTTCCTGTTGCACATTCCTTTTTATCTCCATTTTAGTCCAAAACCTTCTGCAGTGAGCGTATTAGATTTGTCTTTCAGCCTGAGAAGGCTTTGAATTACCACAAGTCTCCCACTATGCATTATACATAACAGATCTTCCTCTCTTGAACAAATAAATAGCTGTGGTGACTCTGGGCTTTTCTGCAATCTATTAACAATATTTCCACTTCAATTACTGGATCACAATAAAAGCCTTTGTCTTGTATATTTCTTTGGAGATTTGTTTTTATGTTTTTTTATTTGCTTTTCTTCTCAGTAGATGGAAAGTGTGTTTAAAAAGGCTTACATGCATAAAATGTTTTATTTCCACTCCCTCTGCCTGCTCTTTTATGCTGCTCTCTACTGCACAGCTCTGTATTACTGGTGGACATGTGTGTGATCTGCCTCTAGAGCTGTTGCTATGGTGACGTGACATAGCGTACATCTTTAAGTGACATTACACTTTTTACAAATGGAGTAGTATCACCAGAAATCATATTGTTTGAGAGCACAGACAAAAACTACAGCCTGGAAAGTTTTCCTTTTCTTTCTACCTGCCTTCATAATTGGGCAGGAACAATCGCTGCATTTAGTCAGACCACAAGGACAGATGTGTCTGAGCTCAATTCAGCTGTAAAATAGACAAATTTGCGCAATTAATTTTGCAGCATGGTATTGTATAAATTGTCCGTTCAATTTGAGAATATTTGAATAAGATGGTAAGTGGCGTAGATGGTCTACCACAGCATGTAAGGACTTGTGTCGATCCAGTTGGTCAGGAAAAATTTAAATGCCACTGTAAATACTGTTGATGCTCAAATAAAATCATGAAGATTAATGCAGCTATAACAGTAGCATCCAATTATTATAATTTGTTTTTGATTCAATCATATGCATGAAAAGAGTGAGAGATTGCAAATTGTGCGAGGTAGTGAACTTAACAGCTGATACCCCTGACTTTAACACATATAAAGACAATATACCAGCTAGATTTATTAATAATACTAAAATAAAGTACCTTGTCTGCAGACTACACCTTTACTGCGTTTCAGCTTTTTCTGAAGTAAAGTTTGCAGTCTAAAAAGCTCATGCGGGTTAGAATTTTTATTTATTTATTTATTTTTCTGTTGATGCTGTGCTGTTTCTGTTTAAATGTGAGACAAGGTTGAAGGAAGTATCAGTCCTGCAGCCATCATACACTGCTGACTGACAACTTGTAGCAGCCAATGGGGAAGGTGTTTCTCTTTGCGGCATAAAGCCGAGTTCATGCTGTGTGGTCATTGGCATTGTTAAAAATATTATCTCATCTTCAGCATTTCAGAGGAAAACCTTTGGTCATGAGCTTCAATCCGTCTGTGGTCAGTTAGACAGGTTCGCCAATTGGCCGTTTTAAATTCTCAAGACCAAAGATGACATACAACAAATATGAAGCAGTATCCAAAATTCCTTGGGAAAATATTTCCAGTGCGATTGCTGCTATTGTCTTATTATTGTCCTCAATTCTCCTCAGTCTTCATTTAGAGTGTGACTCTGATAACTAGAACATTAAGACCAGCTCATTCTGTACTGACGTCTCTGATGTGTTTTTGATGTGAGCCTTCTGAGGCAAGCATTGATTTCTTCTTACATCTTACTGTGTGATACATAATACGTTTAGTGTTGTATGATATTGAATTTAAAGTTTTGAGTGTACCACTTCAGACTGCACAGTGTGTCGCTTCGGCCATCCATCACATCATTTTTTCTTTTCACTTTTAGCACAAAAATATTTTGATCTCCTCTGTGAGGCTATGGTCTGCTCAGAGGAACGTTTTAAGCCTCATAATAAAGGGAAGCCTGCTGCATTTGAACTTTGAACAGATTCGCCAATAGATGATCTTGACAGCTGTTGGCTGCCTTCCCTTCCCTTGCCAAGACTGCTCTGCTTGCCAACATACTAATGCTCTTCTCGTCCTTTCAGGTTGTAAATGAAGAGAAGCATTAAATCATTGTCTTTGTGATCAGTTGAAGTCTCTAAAGCAGGGGTCACCAAACCTTTTGAAACTAAGAGCTACTTCATCGGTACTGTGTCAAATGAAGGGCTACCAGTCCTGACCATAGAACTACAAGAGTCAAAGCTCATCTTAACTTTGTGTAAAATAAACACATTTTAATGCTTTTTTTTAGATAATGTAATTTTTTATTCTAATTGAACGCAAGTGTGATTACAGAGGAAGAGCAAAAGAATAAAATGACATTTTAGATGCAGGTCACTAGGTGGTTGTGCCATTTATTAGAACAGGCTCAAGGTGGGGGAGTGTTGGCCTAGTGGTTAGAGCAGTGTGCTTGCACTCAGAGAAGGATGCAAGTACCTGGTTCGATCCCCCCTGTGCCTGCACTCTGGCTCCCTGAGCAAGACCCTTACCTGATGCCTGCGGGCACCATGTTGGTGACCCCTGCTCTAAACCATATTGGTATTACCACTTATCATCCTCTTTATAAATACTTTTTTATTTAACAAAACCCAACAGAACAATCAACAATTGAAAATATTTTTAATACTTGGGACTCCCCACAGTCAGGTACAAACAGGAAGCAAATCTGTTAAAGAAACAAAATTTTCTTTCTGTCTGAACAGAGGTCATCCATAATGTTCATAAAATTTGGGATAAATAACATTATTGTTGTGTTTTGATTATTTATTGATCTAAAATGGGTGGCTCTGTAAATGATTTTGATTACTTTTCTTCCATGCTTAAGCTAGGAATGCAATTTCAGCGTTTAATAAAGCAAAATGCTGCGTATCAAATAATTATTTGGATATACTAATGTATCAATAAAATATATAACCTCAGAGATTAAACAAGAAAATGTACTTTAAAAATGATTATTTTGTTTCTCTGATTCCTAATGGTGAGTCAGACAGGAGGCTTATTCTGGTTTCCCTCACATGAGATGTCAGCACCTCTGCGTGTGTCTATTTAATATCTCTTATAGATAACTGAGGAGCTGCAGGTAGTGCCAGGTTTTTCCCTACTGTTATTCCTTTCTAAGAGGGTCTGTTGTATTTGGTTTTAGGTGGTAAAGTGTGTGTTGAAAAAGCCTTGGGTGTCTTACATCAAACATGCCAGTCTTCAGCTCCATGCATGCTGCAAGTAGCTATTCAAGCACAGTGGTAGACAAGTGGGTCATTTTAGACCGTTTTCTTATCCATATCTTCCGGTAAAGCGGCACCAGCACAGATTGGTTTCAGTTTCAGAAGCTTTTGGTTTGAAAACTAGGATGAATTTGTAAAGTATGCATATAATTTGGAATCTGTCTGTATGATTCGACTGAATTGGATTTTTTTAAGTGCCTTGAGATGACATGTGTTCAGAATTTGCTCTATATAAATAAACCAAACTGAACTGACTTTTTAATTTATAGCCAGATTATTTACTTAAGGATTATTGAAAGATAGAAACAATAAATCTATACGATTGGCCGGAGGATTACTTCGATCAACCCTATACGCATGGATTCGTCCTTGCATTTGATAATTTTTTTTTAATCAAAAGATCTTTATTTTTTTGCTTGAAGCATTTCAGTGATTAATTTGAAAAACTGCTGTGCACTTTACAGATTCTTTTCTACATTTACCTTCATAGTTTCCACAGACGATAAACGCAGACCTGTGGTTGCGGTTGTGCATTTGCTAACGGAGGTGAAGTGGCACATCGGCTTTTATTCTGCATGTGTACCAACACAGCAGACATTAAAACTAAAGAAGCAGTATTACTTCTACCTCCAATGGGACTGTATCAAAAAGGCAATTATTGTGTTGACTGACATAAAAATAACTTTTGCACACGTTTGGGAGCTGAATAGTGGTTAGCAATGGTAGCTTAAATGTTGACTAAATTGTTTTAAGGCGTGAATAGGTTCTGTTATTGAAAAAGTTATGATTATTTGACATGGTGACTTACGGAGTTTGGAAAGATGCTGCATTTAACAGAATAATTCAGTGAAAGTGATTGCATGCATGGGTGTTAATCTCATGAGGTTCTGTGCTGGCCCTGCTGTGGACCTGTCCCTAGTGTCCCTCGCCTAGGCTGCAGGCTTTCCTAAAAACCTCAGGAGAATTAAGCGACCTTTGATAATGAATGAATCAGTTGCACGTTTATCTGTTTTCCTCTATACCAATCTGTTTTTGTAAAAAGGTAATGCTGCACTCATGCAAAGGTTCAGAAATCAAATTTAATTATGTTTATGTATTACCTGCTCAAACCAAACTTAATCCCAATGTTCTTTATAAGACAATCAAAATACAGAAATATACAATTTGACCAATATAATCATATAGGCTGATTCAAATTTTATTGCATGCATCCCTATTTGATTCTAGTTATAATCCAATATGGTCAAATTTAGATAAAAATGACAGCTAGTAAAAAAGTTCTGCCTAATGAAACCGAGCTGACCGCAATAATTTACTTACTTTGAAACAATCCCTCATTCTGAGAAAGCAAGTGGCAACAGTGCACAGTTGATTCAGAAAAAAACAGTTCATTTTCATGCATAAATACATATGCATGTTTTGTTTATTTTTTACATTCCTTTACTCAGTTGCACATTTCTTTAACCTGACTATACCTTTTAAATGGTGGTACAGTATTTTTTTTCTCATGTCGTAAATCTGTTCTTACTGTACAGCCTCTTATTCTTATTTTTGTCTTTCATTTTAATTCATTTGGCTAAAAATTTGCTGCTGGTATACCTGAATTTTCCAACTGAGGGACAATGAAGGTTATTTCTGTTATATTATTCTATATTATGGCCTTGACTGATATGATCCCATCATCAGCTGTTTGTTTTCTCCTGTGATTCGATGACTACTATTTTTTTCACACCTTTTTTCACACATAAACAAAAAAATTACTCTGCAAGATGTTCTTATGGGAAGTTCTTTTCTATTTCTGTGCTTTAGTACTTGTGATCCACGAGTACTGATAAGTGTTTGTTGCTTTGGTCTCTAGTAAATACATTGTACTTACGCATTGTACCAGCAGGGATTTTGATGTCAACCACAAACCTCTGAAGGATCGGTTATGCTTTCTTGCACAGTTCTTCCACTTACTTATAAACACAGATAGATAAATTGAGAGAAAACATCTACTAAATGAGTAAAAATCACATGCATGTTTGTTCCTGTTCCAATAGGCATCTGCAGGACTCTGATGACGCACACGTGTAAAAAGCAAACAATAAATTTGATGAAAGCCTGTTAATGGCATTTTCACTGCCACCGTGTAACAAAGCAGTGGAGCTTTAGCTTCCTCTGTTAGTAGAATCACACCACTTATTATGCTGTCACTGTTCAAGCTCTCTAACATTAAAACACCCTTAGTAATCGGAGGGGTATTAAAAAATACAATCGGACACCTAACGGCATTTTTTCAGACGCTAATCTCCCACATCCTTTCTGCTCCAGCTGTGTTTGCTGAGAATTTCAAAAGCTCACATTTCAAGCTGCTGCTATTAGTAATGTGGCAGGGATTGTAATTTATTTTTTATTTATTTCATCTTATTTTTTTGTTGTCGTACAGCACCGTCATGTGTCCATGGCCGGTTACTACAACCGTTTCCCTATGTGCTCAATGACCCCCCCCCCCCCCCCCCCCCTTTCAGGTTGAGCAAAATAAATGTGTTGCTTCTCATTGCTTCGACACAGTGATGCACGCTGCAGGCGCAGCTAGATGTTAATTAATCATAGCTGTGGCAGCTGACAGCGCGGTAATGCATGTGTGTTTGTGCATTTTTATCTTCCCCTCAGGCAGATGTTATGGTTAAATGACCGACTGGTGAGCTTTTAAATGATGTTCAATGGGCGCTGTTGCCATGGCAGCAAACCTGCATACGAGGCAGTGTGACTTCCAGGGAGAGGCAGCCTCCTTACAGAGATGCTGAGTTAGGAAGTGACGTGAGCAACACCACATCTATACGCTATCTGTTTATCCATCTGGATCTAACAGCCTTCATTGGCTCTGGTTACTCACAGAGGAGACAGAATTATGTTGGTGGTTTTATTTTTTTTTACCTTGAGCAGGTGAGCATCATGGGGGATCTAACTGGTGTTTTCATGGCCGCTGGCACACGTGCGAGGTCAAATAAGAGTCACAAGGTGGAAATCTCTGCCGTGGCAATCCATTTTTGACTCATTTCTCTTTGCTGTTTGCCAGTAAACTGGTTGATGTATTTACTGGGAGGCTTCCAGTCTAACAATGATGTTTGGGTGTGTGGGTCGGCCAGCATTGATTAAAGATGAAAAAGACAAGTAAAAGCCGAAAGAGTGAGTCACATCTAAACAATCCTCTAAAGATAGACGGCGGACTCCCTGTGCAGCAGCAGACAAGGTCGAGGCTGTCATTTAACATCGCTACCTCTCTGCTGTCTTTTCGTCAGCGAGGTGTTAAGCGTGTCCATGCGTCAGTCCGTGTGGGATGGGGTTGTATCCTTTGAAACAATGAAGGGAGATAATGTGTGCCTTATGATGAAGAAGAATCCCATTTAGGAGGGTTCTCTGTGATGAAAAAGAGGGCATGTAATTAGTCCCTGCAAGTGAAAGAGTAAAAAGTTTTCAAGCAACAATTTGTCTGTCTAGATCAAGACTGATCTGAAGATGATTCATTATTCTATGTTTTGTTTTCTGCCCCTGGTTAGACTAAGATGTTCGGTATGTCGCCTCAGTCTGTTGCCCCTGGATACGAGCGCTTTCTAAATGCGACAAGCAGTTTAACAACGGCCAAGATATATAGTCGTTGCTCAGGCTGTCGCACAGGGGTATTGATTTCAGTGTCTGAGTCTGCTTAATGCAGGGTTACGTAATGTTTAGCAAACATCACATTGCACTTGCTGGAGAGATTATATTTTTGGTTTGTCTGCTTCGAAGCTAGATTACTGAAAGGAAAGATGTGGATGAAAATATAACCACAGGAAGTTATTCCCTTTTGATGGGGATCTGGATCTAAAAGTTTATGATAGCTCTTGAACCTCTGCTGGTATCAAGTACAGACAAGGGCTGGTGTTAGAGTTTTCCAATATGATTGACTTTAATAAAAAAATCAAAATCACAATGTTAACAAACATGTAAAGCTAATACATACAGTATAACATGGTCTAATTGCTAACCCTATATAATACAATATTACAGTATAATATTGCTTTGTTTCAGAGTTTTATATCACAAAGAATATTATAGCTTTCTGCTGTTGTACAATTAATTGCAACACTCGAGGTATAACGAGCTTATATTAACAAATTCATTTGCTGGCTGTAAGCATTCTGTTAATATCCTGCAACTGCATGTTTAAAACAGTAATATGTTAAAGAATGGTGGGTGGTGCTCCTTTCCACGTCATTTCTGTAGAATAAATAATCCTGAGCATCCACTCTTTATTGTAGGCTAGAAAAAAGTGGAGCAGCTTACAGACAAGATGCAGCAACAGGTAGGGGAGGGTCTCCTATAAACGGGCCACCCTGGTACCTTCTTTGGTGTCTCATTAAAAGGACCGTAAACTGTTGGAATTGTAGCCTGCCTAGGGCTAATCAGGCATTCCCTTCCTTGTTGCTGGTGAGTTTGATATATACTGCTTATATTTAGATAGTGCTGCAACCTTGACTTGTAGAAGCTCTACACTTACAAAAACACAGTGGCAAGGACCCTGCTAAAACAACCCAGCTGCAAGCATATCTGAGGTACTTTTTCTTGTTTGTGTACAAGTTAAAACCCCTTGAAGCACACTTGGGTTACGCAACAGGACAGTGATCCAAAGCACATCAAAAAGTCCACCTGAGCGTTTTTTTTTAAGGGCCAAGTCAGAATCTGGACTTCAAACGGACAGAAGCTGTGGCATGACCAAAAACAAGCCGGTTATTGCAAAGGCTTGGTTGTTGCCACCACCGAGGGAGGCTACTTTTGGACACCATTCAGATGTGGCTCAACACTAAGCTGCAAATTTATATCCCATACAAACAGCTAGATATTTTTAAGAAGCTCAACTAAAGTCCATAAGTCTCCAAAGCACAAGCTGAGAGTAAAACAGAATCATAGATATTCAGCTGGTGATCAGATCCTCTATCAATAATTAATATGTCTTCGGGGATCTCAGCACGTGAAAGTCTGTGAAAAGGCAATTATTTTTTGAGGAGGTCACATGTTTTTCATGCTCCTTGCACATCAAAGTGTTTTTTTTCCCCCTTTAGAATATTTAGACAAAAGCTGTCAACAACATGCTGCCTGTCTGTGCATTTACTAACAAGATTAGGAGAACAAAAGTAATCTGCTTTTTGCTCACTTTGCAGCTTCTGTTTTGTATTAGACATAATTCAAACATTGCATACCTAACCTAATTTTTAATTTCCTTAATCTTGTGTTTAGCTTTTCCTTTAAAAAAAACTAAAACTTGCAGAAATATATCTAGAGATGTTCAAACATTGTACTTTTCTTCGTGCTTATTTATAAGCCGGCTATCCACTGGATTTAGCTACACGCAGACATAAAGCTGCGTTATTGAATAGGGAAACAGAGAGGAACTTTGGTGTGCTGAAGCAGTCCATCTGGTTGCCTCAGTGGGATCCTGGGAGGCGTTTTCATCCAGCGTGACATTTTCTAACCCAAATCATGTTTTATGCATGCCCTCAGATGGCCACTGTGCAGTAGTGTCTTGCGGGGACTTATGTCAATACCAAAACCATGCCTGTGTATTTGTATTTGTATATTCTTTGTGCATGTGAGGCTGCAAGTCAGTCACTTGCTGAAGTTAGTTTTCTGCTGTGAATTCAAACATAATAATTGCATCTAAAGTGCACAATCACCTGCAAACATGAATGCAATGCTAGATACAGAATATGAGTTTAATCTCCTCCTTTTATGTCCATGCATAAATCCACACCGTTTTTTTTTGTCCTTGAAGCTGTAAGATTTAATTTTCACTTCGACTCCCAAACACTTTGCTTCTGTTTTCCAAGAGAATTGTCAGCTCTGCTTAAAATAGAGATACCTGAGCATGCTTCAAACACCCAACCAGTAATTTTAGTTTTTGCAACACAGTTTAAATGAGATATTTAAATACAATGCACAAAGACACAAACTTTTTTCCACAGTACAAAAGTAAACCAGTATAACGCTGTTCTGTTTTAGGTCAGTTTTGGTTACCAAAATTATTTCTATTTGCTAAATATCAGAATCAACTAGCAACCCATCCAGGGTGTACCCTCTCGCCCACTGAGTGCTATAGACAGGCACCAGCACCCCTGAAACTCTGCAAGGATAAGTAGGTTGTAGATGATGCACAGATAAACATCGTAATAATGAGAGATATGTTTTTAGGGGAGGGGAGTCCTAGTGGTTAGAGCAGTGCGCCTGCGCTCTGACAAGGTCGCAAGTTCCCAGTTCGATCCCCACAGACTGCCACTGTGGGTTCCTGAGCAAGACCCTCAGCTCCAGATTGTTCCCCGGGCGCCACTCAGTGTAGGCAGCCCACTGCTCCATGAGGCATGGGTTAAATGCAGAGAAAAAAGAAATCTTTTTTTAATGATATTTTTCTTTAAGTTCAAAGATTACGTGCCTTTCCTTAGTGTTAATTAGGTTTCCCTTCTAAAGCAAACGACTCGAGTAAAATATTTTGGGGTACACTCCTGCAATTTTATCATAAAATGTTACTGGAAATGTAGCTCAGTCCTCACAAATGTTCTGAGAATTCAAACCACCTTGGCAGCGTGATTAGCACCAATGTCCATTTGAAGACTGGCTGATATCCTGAGATGTTTCTTCAGTATTTCCACAAAAAACTTTTCCTTCATGATGCTCTTTATTTTGTGCAGTGCACCAGTCCCTCCATCCGCAAACACCCAGAAAACATGATGCTGCCACCTTCGTACTTCCTAGTCAGTTGGGACTGTGGTCTCAGGCTTATAAGCTTCCACCCTTTTTCCTCTAAATGTAACAACTTACATTTTAGTTTATTTAGACCACAACTGCTTTCATAAATTAATATCTTTGTCCCTAAAGTTTGTCTGCACACTGTAATCTGTTATTTTGTGTTGCCCTTAGACTAATAGCTTCTTCGAGTGGCCTTTCAGCTCATACAGGCACCAGTCTCATTTTACTGTGGAAGATAACTTTCCAGAACAAAACTAAAAGACCTTGTAAAGATGTTTCCTGAAACTGGAAAGCATATTTAGAACCAATCAGACACAGGACCTATTTCCTTACAAAAGGTTTCTATGCTGTTAAATCCTGGACAAATAAATGTAGCATGTTCAGGCATCAGTAAATTTTACCTTGTGACTTTTTTTGTCTGGCAATCATGCATTTAAGTGACAATCATTGAAGACTACTGTACAGGTTATGCTTTTAAGTCAGAGATGTTTTCCTTAGTTAGTTGGGGTCAGTATAACTTGTAACTTAGTAAACTTGATAAAGCCTTCGTTATTCACATGTTACATACTCTATTGTTGTTTTCTTATAACTTTTCATTGTATAAAAATGTCTGAAATCGGGTCTCTTGTGGAAAGCAACGAGCCCACACACACATTATTCACAAGATGTTGCACCATCTATTACACTGTAGGCGAAGTTCTCTTTTGTAGCTCAGCTGTTTTATGTCTGTGCATAATTAATGTGAGCCTTATTAAATACCATCCATCTACCAAGACCTGATGCAGACAGGGTTCTCTTTGCTTCCACCAACCTGATCCCCTGGCTTGGCCGATCTGTGTTGATTGATGTGATGTAGTGTGGATCTAGTCAGTGACTCACTCTTTACCACTGCTCAAAAAAAATAGAGGGAACAATTAAACAACACAATGTAGCTGCAAGTAAATCCCACTTTTGTGAAATCTAACTGTCCACTTAAGAAGCAGCACTGTTTTACAATAAATTTCACCTGCTGTTGTGCAAATGGAATAGACAACAGGTGGAAACTAGAGGCAATTAGCAAGAGCCCCCAAATAAAGGAGAGGTTCCGCAGGTGGTGACCACAGACCACTTCTCAGTTCCTCTGCTTTCTGGCTGATGTTTTGGTCACTTTTGAATGCTGGTGGTGCTTTCACTCTAGTGGTAGCATGAGACTAGAGTCTACAACCCACTCAAGTAGCTCAGGTAGTGCAGCTCATTCAGGATGGCATATCAATGGGAGCTTTGGTAAGAAGGTTTGCTGTGTCTGTCAGCGTAGTATCCAGAGCATGGAGGCGCTAACAGGAGACAGGCCAGAACATCAGGAGATGTGGATGAGGCTGTAGAAGGGCAACAACCCTGCAGCAGGACCGCTATCTTCACCTTTGTGCAAGGAGGAACAGGAGGAGCACTGCCAGAGTCCTGCAAAATGACCTCCAGCAGGTCCACAAATGTGCATGTGTCTGCTCAAACAATCAGAAACAGACTCTATGAGGGTGGTATGAGGGCCCGACGTCCACAGATGGGGGTTATGCTTACAGCCCAACTTCATGCAGGATGTTTGGCATTTGCCAGAGAACACCAAGATGGGCAAATTTGGCACTGGTGCCATGTGCTCTTCGCAGATGAAAACAGGTTCACACTGAGCACATGTGGCAGACGTGACAGAGTCTGGAGACGCTGTGGAGAACGTTCTGCTGCCTCCAACATCCTCCAACATGACCGGTTTGACAGTGGGTCAGTGATGGTGTGGGGTGGCATTTCTTTGGGGGGCCGCACAGCCCTCCATGTGCTCTCCAGAGGTAGTCTGAGTGCCGGTAGGTACAGAGATGAGATCCTCAGACCCATTGTTAGACCATATGCTGGTGTGTCAGCACTTCCTGCAAGACGAAGGCATTGATGCTATGGACCGACCCACCCGTTCCCCAGACCTGAATCCAACTGAGCACATCTGGGACATCATGTCTCGCTCCTTTTACCAACACCACGTTGCACCACAGACTATCCAGGAGTTGCCGGTTGCGTTAGTCCAGGTCTGGGAGGAGATCCATCAGGAGACCATCAGCCACCTCATCTGTCTGTGTATATATATATATATATATATATATATATATATATATATATATATATATATATATATATAATAAATATATATAGCATACAAGTCAACTATAAGTCAACTATATAATTTATTCCTTAAAGGTAGAGTCGGACATTTTTCCCCAAGTCCCTTTTTGAATAACTGTGCATGTGCAAGACATCGCATGAAAAAAAAATCCCAAATCCACTTTGGTCTTATTTCTTTCTACTGAGGCCTTCATCTTCTTTTCATAAACTTGCACATTGGTGTTACGTGAGTGCGTCACAATGATTGGCATGTGGGACAACCAATAGATAAGACGATACATCCGGAACTTGAGCAGGACCAAAACTCTGACCAATACCTGCCCTTCGGTGTGAAAGGCAGTGATGTTCAAAAAGATGACTTTTGGTAAATGTGAGTGGGGCTCATATGCTGATCAGCTGTGACTTTTGTCTTGACATTTACCCATGTCAGCCATTTTCATGAACACCACCCTTAACTCAGGCTTGTAAGTTCTGCAATGCTTTAAATCTTGTTCTGGGTTCTTTCATGATCTCCTGGGTGTTGAAGAAATTTTGGGTAATTTTGGTAGTTCTGCCACTGTTGGGAAGGTTCATCACTGTTCCATGTTCTCCTCATTCTCTCACGCTCACAGTGGATCACTGGAGTCCCAAAGCCTTAACAAAAATCGTAACCCTTTGTAAACCTTTCTGGATTGATAGATGTAAATGGCTTTGTATCCCATCTGTCGTTGAATATAATAACATCAAAGCATAAAGCCTATTTTAACAAATTTTTTTTAGCCTACCCTTTGTTGTCAAGTCCTGAGAAACGGTGTTCACCAGCAAGCAGAAGTGATCCACAGTAGAGGGTGACACAGGAGTGGATTTTCACACCTGACCCATCCCACTCCCACATAATTGTTTTTGTCCCATCCCAATCCTGGGCAAGAGTTAAAAAAACAAATCCCCTTCCCATCCAACTCTTGGTAAAATTACTCCCATTCCCTTCACACTCAAATCCAGAATGATTTCTGCTCCTGTACCACTCCTAATTTTTCTTCATTAAGTCTTTAGGAAACACATTTAATTTGATCTTATACCCACTTTTTAATTAGATTAATTTGGGTTCTGATACTTTATTTCAAATATACGGCAACAGGAACAGTTCATCTGTGGTAATGTAGACACTGCATTGCTGTGGATGGTGAGGAGAGGGAGTGTTAGGGGAGAGTCGACCATCACCTCCAGAGTCTTGACAGTCTTAACAGTCGGCATTGGCTAAAACCTATTGGCTCCTCGACGGTTACTCCAGGTGGTTCTGACCACACCATCGGACCAACCAAGCCTCCTCCTGGGTGTAATCTGGCTCGTCACCATCTTGGATCAGACTAACAGTTCTTCTTCATCTTCTAAAATCTTCTAAGGTTTCACAGATGGGTCCCCTCAGGTTCAGCCAGTTATGGGAGAAGAACAGCTGGGAGATAGCACACCTCGGGGGATCCTGCCGTAGTACAACCTGTGGACTTCAAAACACAGAGATAAGAAGGGACCCAAAATAACATGAAAGGTGTGAAAAGGCTTTCCGGATTCAGCAGGTTGTGATTATGTGGACATAACGGGGTAGTTTTACATTGATTTTTCGTGGATGAAAATGAACTTATTAGCACTTAATCGCACACAGATAGAAAAATTACTCATCAGTCAGTACGTCTCCTGTCTCGCTGGTGAAACTGCTGTATTATTAAAGCTATGTGCTGTGCAGCTGTGTTTCAGTCATTCTGACTGGGACAGGCAGACATAAGCCAGATATCCATTTTCACATCAGTGTGTCTTTTATGCCAAGTCCATCATTATAATTAATGGTCTTGCCGGCCTCTTGTTTCCAACAGTAAAATGCCTCTGGGAAAACAGGGGGCAAATTGTAGGCCTGGAAAATTTTAATTTGTCAAGAGGATCTTATTGTTTTGTTGTTTCATGCTGGTTTTTAGCCCACAGGGACAGAGGAAAATTAGGGAGAAACAACGGGAGTAAATAAGTTAGTCTTTCAGCCACTTCCAATTCTCTCTTTACTGCAGCCAACGTCAAAGACCTTCCTTCAACACTGAATGTTAAGGAGGCGTCTGAGCTCATACCTGTTCTGCAGACAAAAGACTAGCAATAGCATGCAGGTTTGTGCCAGTGTCTATTTCTTCATCACAGCCCAGTAGTGTTATATTTAAATCTGTAACAGATGTAATTTTAGATAATATTAAATGCTCTGGTAATAAAGCTCCCCAATGTTTTGCAGTACAGTGTTCTGCTGAGAAAAGCTGCATTCACATGAATGCTGCGCTGACACCTACTACACAGACATGTTGCTGACAAGTCCAATCCTGACATTGCAACAGCTTTTTTTCACCTGTAAAAACCAATGTAATCTGCTCTACAGTGGTGGATGCCATTAAAAAGTGACTAGAAATTACATTAAGAATACAACTAAGAGTCTGAGATGTTCTCCCGGTGTCCAAACTCTCAGATTTTAAGATCTGAATCAAATATACCAAAACCACATCCTACATCCGACGTTATCAGATGTCCTTATCTGTATCCTGACTGATGAGAGTGGTTCTGTTAACAAAAGGGAAGGCTAATTTATACTGGGAGGTTGGTCAAATTGCAATGAATAACCGTAAACAACTAATGTCAGATGGATTCGATTACCAGAGCTAATTTGACCTTTTATCTGTGTTGGAATCATATATTAATTCCTTCATGTCTTATTTTGTTTTTCTTATGAAATATGAAATAGTGGAGGACACCCAAAAGATGAACCAGTGTATCTTTGTTCTTCTTGAAAGCACGAGAAACTGGACATTGGCTTTGGCAGAAAATGCGCTGTTTGATGGGTTGAAATGGTTGCAAACAAAGAAGAAACAAAAAAGTTTCGGTAACATAAATGTGGGATTTTGGAAAGTTAAGCCTTTAGTTTTCATATTGCTTTTGATTTCTTTGGTGGTGGACAGGGAACGCTAAAGAGGCAAAATTGGGTGCATACAATTCAAGGATGAATGCAGGTTACTCAATGAAGTGATTAAGCCTTTTAGCAATTGGTCCACTAGCTTAGTCCGTTTTGTTCTTTCCTGTACCTTGAACGCTTTGTTTTTTTAAGCAAACCTGATTTAAAACTACCTTTTTTGAGACCATACATTTTGAAAGGTCAATCAGCGCTATAATGTGCTTGTGTGAGTCAGTTTATGGTTGGTTGTGATGTTTTACTTTCTCCATTTTAACCAAAAAGCTGGTCAAAAATAGTCAAATGCAGTGGAGAAGAAAAAGAATGAAAAATGAAGAGAATGGAGAAAAAGCACCTTTAAAGGGAGTCCTGCTGCCAAGATACAAGATAAAGACTGTCGATCTATAAATTAGGCTGCATTAGTGACGATGATACGGCGCAGCTGCTCAGTTACCATGACATTACCCGCTGGGGTTTTGAAGTAAAAACTTTCAGTGAGCTCAAAACGTGCATTTCCCAAAGCTCATAAACAGCTTTTTGAGAGCCCTGTTGTAGTACGTGCAAATAAAAAGCCAATGTTGTACCAAAATGTAATCCCCTTCAAAATCTAATCCCCCTTTTCAGCTCATGTATTAATGAAAACCTATTGCAATGCATCGTAAATCATTCAGCTGTGTGTTTAGGGCTTTGAGGAAGCTGTAGCTTTATCCAGAGGTTAGGGTTGGCACCTTTTTAGGGCCTGTCTTTGCAGCCCAACCCAACACCCCGATGACCCTCATTCTGCAAAAACATTTGTTATTATGTAACTTATCAGATTCATTAGGAAGTACAAAAATATTGATCTAATGATGATTAATCTTGATGATTGGACGGGTAAATTTCAAAAGTGTCACGACTGTCACTCTGGGTCCCTGATCAAGACCCTAGGCCACAGATTGCTCCCCGTGCGCCATGTAGCGACACATTTCCCCTCTGTAGGACAATAGAGGGAGATATTTACTTAGTTATTTTGTTTATTTAGAGGTCTTTTGAGTTTTTGTTTCTCCTTTTGGGACTTTTTTCCTTGCTGTTTAGTATTCTTTAGGTCCAGCCTCCTTTAGTTCTCATTGCAATGTTCATTATTGTTTGGTGTTTTCATTATTAAGTTATTCTTTTCACTTCTTATTTTACTCACATACTTTGTGAGAGAAGGCTGCAACATATTCCATGAGAAAATTGCTCTCGCTCCCCGTGCAAATGACGTGGTTTCACGACTACTGTTCTGTGATTGGTCAGGATTTGGATGGGCATGTCTTAGTTGGAGAAGCAAAAATGTCTCTCTCATCTGTTGGACGGGACGCTGTTTGTGTTCCCCTCATGTTTTTTAGTTTTTCCCCTGGATCTCTGCTCCATTCACGTTTATTTCAGTCATTCACCTTCAGCCACCATCTAGTTAAGCTCATTCAGTCCGCCTCATCACACTCATGCTTCCCACCTGTTTCCCCTACTCTTTAGGGTCCCATTTCTCATAATGCTCCTTGCTGGATTATACTGTTCTGTTCATGCCAAGAGAACACGTGTCCATGCCTGTTTGTTGCTACGCTGGTTTGGTGCTGCTCTCTAGTCGAGTAGTAAGTTTTTGCTCTTCATTTGGTAAATTCCTTTCAACTCATTGAGATTCTTCTGCCCGGCTGTTTGCATTTGGGTCCATCTCCATGAACCTCAGCCTGACAAAAAGCATTTTTTAGAGAACTGAAAATCACTTTTTTTCATGCTGAGATCGCATACTTTTTTACAGCATGGCAAATAAATATAGTAAAAGTCAGTCCATGTTTGGCCAATGTCATTTTTACCCTTTTCCCTGTCTAAGGTGGGTCTAATGGTAAAAACCATAAAAAAATAGAAAATAATAATTTTACGTTTTCACAAATTAAAATTGTCTTTTAAAGGATCAGTGTTACATGTATAAATGTTGATTTGATGAAAATGTTGCTCCTTGCAAAAAGAGGAATGGCTCTGCAGCACTGAATCATAAGGTGCAAGACTGATGTGAACTTCAACATTATCAGGTACCCGGAGTGTGCAGAAACATTTTCTTACAGTGCATTGACTGAGCAAAGGGACACATGCAAAAGAGAAATAGAAACATCCTTCATTGCGCCACTGGCAGAAAGTCATACCTAATATGAAAAGTGGTAATGGCTTTTTCATCATTATTTTATAATATTAATAGTTTTATTTTATCCTACAACTTCATAAAACAAACATTTTTACTTGCAGGGCAGATTTATTTTGTACCAATTTCAACACACGAAGCAGGAGTCCTTCCTAACTGTACGCATAAACGTCCTGCAGCTTCGTGGGGACACTCGGTGCAATATATATATATATGTATATATATATATATATATATATATATATATATATATATATATATATATATATATATATCTTGATGCCTGAGGTTGTATTTGTTTTCAGACAGAAGGGGGATCAATATGTGCAGATCACACAGTTACAATGAATTTGCTTGCTTTACAGACCTGACATGAATTGACTCCTTGTAATCCAGTGCCATTGCAGGAAAGCTGCCCAGTTTAACTGCCTATAGATGGACTCCTGAATAACCCCGAGAGCACAGTAAGGGGTGTGTGTTTGTGTAGAGACAGTGAGGGGTGGCATGGGGAGGGCGGAAGCAGATGTGTGCGGAGCGAGGTTCTGAGCTGTGGCACTATCACAGAGTGGCTTTGTCTGGCTGTGGAAAGTGCTGAATTAAAGGCTGTCGGCACTGGTCGGGCACACTCATATGCTAATGTCTTTTGGTTTCAAATAGATAAATTATGGCCCCGAAAACACACCCCAGTGCCTGCTTTACATGCCTTACATGCACTGATAGGACGCAAGAAAGATGCAGAATGCAGAAAGAAAGGGTGCAAGGTAACACTGGAATGAGTGGGTGGCTATGTGCTGAAATAGCTTGGTGGGATTTTCAAAAGCAGCCAAGTAGAGGGCGATCTCTGCTTCCCTCCCCACCCTCCACCCAAAGTCTTCGCTTTCGCTGCTGCAGGTGATGCTGCTAGACAGATACAAGGAGTTTGATCGGGGCAAATAGACAGAGAACTGGATTTGGATTGGGAATAAAGAAGGGGAGGGGGGGGATTTAAAGGGAAAGAAACGGAGGGAGATTCAGACTTCAGCGTGAGAGCGAGGGAAGAGAGCCAGCGCAGAGAAAGAGAAGGGCAGCGATTGGAAGAAGAGAAGAGGAGAGGCATTGACTGGAGGCACACGCATGGACAAGAAGAAACGGGTATTTCATGTGCTCGGCGTGCAGCCCTGAAGGGAAGTGTGCGGCCGTCGAAGTGGATTTTTTAAATTATCCACTGCTCCGCAGTCAGAGGAGAGGCAAAGGCGCACAGGCAGGCAGGCTGGGAGCAGAAAGCTGAGCGCATAGGATGAACAGGAGATGTGGGCTCTGTGGCTGTGATCGCTGTGCTCAGACCTCCTAGCCACTCTCGCTGGTCGTTGCAGGCCATCAGCCTCGCAGGGAAGGCAGCAGCAGTCGACACAGAATGAGCTCCAAGCACTCCTCCGACTGGATTCCCTACAGGTACTGTAGCACGTTCTCGAGAGCACGCTAAAAGAACATCGCATTTGTCTTCCGAAGGAGAATTGGTGTGTGTCTGTGTGAGCATCTAGATGTGAAAGATAGGATTGATCTGAGGAATATTGTAATAAAACCAATGAGTGATGGAAATTGTATTTGTTCTTCACTCTGCGTTTAGTGGAAAAAAATATGTTACCTAGATGTATACAGTTGTATCGGTCAGCATGAAGTAAGTCAGGGAATATTGGCAAGAAAACTGTTTGTCTTTGTTTTCTGTGTACATGTCTAATCAAACTGGAGTATTTCAGTTGATGTGTCATGGATTTCAATTACAGAAACACATTCATGGACCTTAATGGCTTTTGGTTTATTTTGTATTTTAGATCCCCTAGTAAGTTCCTTCCATTGTGCATAAAAAAAAAAAACATTTTATGTGTGTTTTGCTGGTGCCACCTGGAGTTTTACTACTGCAGATGATGCACTCTTGCCGTTTGTGCCCGACAACAAAACGAGTCTTTGGAAATAACAAAAAAATTGGAGCTCTAATTAGCTTTCAGCCTCCTGATGTCAAATCTGTAACTGTTCTAATCCTTTCAAGTGCAGAATGAAGCTGCTGACTTTTTGCTCTTATTAGGAACCTATTGCCATGGTTTCCCCTTCTTGCTTTGATGCCATTGGCTTGTGGTTGCTATACGATACAAATAAAATCAGTGTGATTTTATCACTAATTTATGATTGGATAGGCACCAGTCTTTAGATGTTCACCATATAGAACAGCAAAAAATGCACTCATCTTACATCCTCTTTCATTAACTTTTGTCCTCATGAAGCATATTAAAGAGGAAACTGTTGCTACAAAGCCTATGTTTACAATAATGTGGGATTTTTAGGGCAAGAGATTTGCCAGTCTTCACTGAGCTTCATTTGATGCTGCTACTAAAAACACTCAAGGCCCTCTGTGCAGAGGTTAGGGAAACCGCAGCACTCGGTTCTTCTGTCCTCTCAGATACAGAGCACAGGCGTTCACAGAAATCAACAAAACCATGGATGCATATCTGACAAGCACCCACAAAAAAATAAAAAAAAATCAGTTCTCACTGCACAGTGGTTCCTCCGCTGAGAGCGAATTTACCAGATTAGCGTTTCTCAGCTTTGAAGGGCTAAATCTCTTGCACTCTCTCGAGTACAGAAGTGGAGAAAGTGTTTTTGGGTCAAAAAACATCCCGCCAGTCCTATTCTACTCTACATCATTCTTGTCTAATGTTGCTTTGTGAAAGAAATCTCCTTAAACAGCGTGGTTATTGGTTTCCTTCTCTCTTCCAAGGTCAATTTACAGCTACGCAGGCCACGTGTGATTCATTTTCATCTTTACACCATCAAATTTCATGGATGGCACCATGCAAATTAAAAATTAATCCCACTTCTGAGTCATGCAGAGACACATAATGTGTGAAAACTGTTGATGTAGGTAAGACTGTTTTTAAAGGTGCTTGCGTAGTCAAACTCCATTGTTTCAATTTCATATCTAACAGATTCAGGATATTTCTTTTTTACATCAAAAAGAAGAAGAAAAAAAAAATAAATCCAAATAGTAAAGTCTAAGTTTTCAAAGTCAGTCGAGTTTTAACAAAACATCCCATAGCAGTGTGGTTCGCGTGGTTCAGATGGCGAGTACTCAGAAGATTTGGTTTTGGATGCAGGCACAGTTTCGATTCTTTGAATCTGTGACACTGTGATAGTATTTGCAACATAGTTTTCCCAGTGCGCCGGTGTGCTGCAGGACACCGGTGACCAGACTCGTTTCACACTGAAGAGCTGTTCGACCCGAACCAGTGCAGCCACGTTTGTGTCATTATCTTCCTGTCTGATGCTTATTTTCTCTCTCGATTGCTCTAATTACAGAAACAGAGTGCTGTGGTTGTCAGCATGTGTGACAGAAAGTGGGCAGTAAATATATTTTTATTGCAACTGCGTGGGCTTTTGTCATCTGCAGCACGCTGAAAATGTACTGACCGGTGCTTTACTTGAGAGACTCCACTGTCTCTCTCATGCTTTGACAGAGGAGCTGAATGCTTCAGAACTGCGATAAATAGATCTTTCTTCTAAAGATTGTTTCAGGTGCTGCCGGCATTTATTTAAAGTGGGGAGGATGAGGGGAGGCTCACGATTTTTTTTTGCAACCAGTTTAACAGCCTGGCAAACCATAAATCAGCCTTTAAAGGAAACTAAGCTTGTTTTTTACACCAAAGAGGCAGTGAGATCACGGGATGTGGTCCAAATGCTGTTGCGGCTTTCTGCCAGTTTGACCTTTCCTTTGTAATATAGTTAATCAAATGAAGCAGACTTTTAGAATGACGTATCCTGCTCCTCGCCCATAGTGGCGCCGAGAATGCCAAGATTGACATCTAGTTCTTCGTACAAAGAAAAATTGTCCTTTCCTCCTCCTGAACTGCAGCTTCTTCTGAACACGTCAAGTGTTTATGTTGTTGTTTGCGGCGCTGTGAAAACCACAGCCTCCATTTTCCCCCTAATTAGTAAAAATGATTCATTCTTATTATTGCTTAACAGCAACTGTGATCTATTTTTGCCTGACCATATTTCTTTTGGAGCTTTTACCTTAATCCATTTCTCCAGGCTATTTAACAACGCAAGCATTTGTTTTGGTTGTCCACTCAGTTTCCTGCACTGTAGTTCATTTCCAGTGTTTGGTTCACTCGGAGAACGTCAGATTTTTTTTTTCCAGACCAGGGTTTGATTCTTTGATCTGCACCAGAGTTTAATTGCACATTCACACCTGCAAAGATGAACCACACCTTCCAAAGAAACAAGGCACACGCTCAGTTCAGCATGACTTTGGTGAAAAGACTAACCCTCCTAATCTTTTTTTTTTTTCAGTGTGAGATTTCCTATTTTTCCTGAATTAACTTTCCAGATGGATGGTTGGTTAGTTGGTTGGAGGCGTGGCTGCATGCTGAAATTAAAACATTCAAATTGCATCCAATTCTGTACCTTTTCAGATTTTCCCTTCCTGTGTCCAAATCCTGTAAAATTAAGAGCTTTTTATTGTCATTAGAGCCTTTTTTTTAGTTGTTTTCCCAATACAAAAACCCAAAATATAGAATAAAAATGTATTCCATTCTTTGAACTAAAGACAATGTCTTTTCGTTGCAAATAGATAAATTACAGACAATTCCAAATACACTGTGCACTAAAGGCATGCTGGTCAGGTCGGTCATTAGCGGCAACGCGCTCATTCACATAGATCAGGCTAACCCTCCACCTGATTATGAAATTTCGCTGCATGTACCTTGCATGTATAATGTCAAATGAAGCACTTTATCCTTTTATCCTTATCCTTGAATCACTAAGGATAAAACATTTTGACAAAAAACAATGACTTTGATGGACAAGCAGCAAATATTGTCCTGAAAACATGGACGGTTTTTACAGAGATATCTGGATATATTCATCCTGTCTGACTGACACATTTCTGACATCTGCATCCTTTGACTGGTTAAAGGCAAGAGTCATGTTAAGTTATCACATGTTTTAGGGTGATGGGAAAAGCAACAGATACAACTGCATTGCTCAACTGCATGGCAAAGAAGCTACATAACTAATACTGGTCAACAAAAGACAATAAAAAATACTGTGATAATTTGAAAACTACATGTAGAAAATTTGCATTTTCACAATGAAACTTGAATGCATGCCCAAAAAATCCCAAAACTCAATTCTTGGTTAGTTGATGGTGGGGGAAAAAAAAACCTAATGTAATTTCCTCCATTCACCACACATCAAGCGACACCTCCACCTTACAGTCTTTCATCTATTCTAGCCTGCTCTGCTTCCTGCCATCTGAATCTTCTGCATAAATCTTTTTAATTAAAGCCACAGAGGTTTTTTTTTTCTCAAAGGCCTCTGCACCATGCTCAGCCACAAGTGCTGGAGGAACAATGAGGGAGTTTGTCGCTGGTGATTAAAAAGCTCTGAAGGAAAAACTGGATGCATGAAGGCAAAATAAAAAGAAAGTCTAATCACTTGTGCCGCACAACATGTCCTGTTGTCTCATTAACGAGAGCTACTGTTTTATGTACCTACAGTTATGGAGACTTTGACAGCATGGTGGACGTTATGTGACAAAAATCGCAAAATTTCAGTATTTATTTTCAGGTTACGTCCAAATTCTCCAATGTAAGAGCCTTATAGTCTCTGTCATACAAAAACTATTGTAAACATTTCATAGCAACAAGGATAAAGCACAAAGCTTTGGAAATGAAGTGCTGCTTGTGTCTGCAGGGAGAATCACAAACAATGTTATACAGGCGTCAGGCAAAGTCTAACTGCGTTTGTGGAACACACATTGTCACAAATACATTCATGATTAGATTTTATTGTTATTCTGTTTAGCTTTATCTCCGTGTGTGTGTGTGTGTTTTTCTTTCAGCCTGATGAGTTTTACTGAGTCCTCCGTGTACCAGTAACACAGACAGGCACAGGGACAAGCTCTAACAGCAAAGCTACATTGATGGAGAGCTTAAATTAAAAGCTGCTGAGTCAGGGAAACCTTTGCAGGGACAAAATGTCATAAAGCATCAGAGCTCCTCATGTCTTACTCTCTCTTTGATAGACTTCACTGTAAATGTTTTTTCAAATGGCTTCTCTCAAACATTCTGCTCTCCAACTGCGCTCACATATGAATTTTTACTTTTATCTTCAAGCTCTTCTAACCTTTTTTATGCCCTTGCTGCTCACACATGCATGTCACAGTGCTCTGCGTTGAAGACGAGCTCTCAAAGCTCTGAATGTTAGCAATTGGGGTTGAGTGGCAAAGATGAAGGGGACGACACAGAAAGAATCTGGTGGAAATCACTATTTATGCGGTTCATACCTAACCACTGTTTTATTTGATGTCTCATGGATAACCTACAGAGTGAGTGAAAAATACACTTAAGCAATTAGAAATAAGTAAGAAAATAATTGTCGTGAAAGGTGCAGAGCTAATTTGGTGTCCTTTGATACCACTTTCGCTCATCTCAAATTGGTAGAGATTTTTTATTCATCACCCAACGAGGGTTTTATGTCTTCATTCTCCCAAATGAATTACCGCCATTTTATCCCTGAAGTTAGCCTTTATTTTTGTTTATGTTCTGCTTTACCTTAGTTAGGGTGTGAAGTGCGGAACAAACTGTAAAACAAACAGGTCGCAAGCTGTAAGATTCAAGTAACTCAGTGGTACTGCAGCATGGAGTCAACCCGGATTAACCATGCAGCACCCAGAAACTACTGACAGCTGAGATATGGATAATCCAGAAGAGTTTGGGAGATTGTTTTTAATAATCTTTAGATATTTTACAGTATAGTAATCATTATGAAGTAACCCACAAGTGCTGCTGGTTGTGAAGATTATAATCTAACCTCTACGGGCATAAATAGAAGTGAGGTAACCTTCCATCTGTCTCCCCAGCTGTCCTTCCATCCATTCATCCACTTTATCCTTTCCAAGCTTACAGGACTGCTGGGAGGTGTGACACCCCAGCAGTCCATCACGGTGTGGCTGTTATCATACTACCTGAAAACAACCGGTGTTTGCCAGTGATCCAGGGCATTGTAAAAGTGTGTTTGAGGTAGCAGATACGAAACAGAATCCAGGTGAGTGATTATGCTGCCGAGTCATGGTTGGATGTGCAGAGGTCAGCTGTGCAGTCTGTGTAATACACCTGTGCTTGAAAAGATTTTTTAAGCACTCATGTATGAATTTATTGATTCTAAATTGATTTATAGAACTGGTTTGTGCATTATCCACTGTGATACACTCTGTGGTTTTATGCACTCTTGTTTTATTAGTATTCGACTTGAAGTCATTTTCAGAAACTAGTGTGTTTTTGTGGAAACGATATTAAATGCAACAGTTTCATGAATCATGATAGTGTCATCTTTTGTTCTGATGACCCGAACACACTACACACAGAGGCAGGAATCTTTTGTGAGTTTATTGAATGAGATGTTTGATGATAAAACCAGAGAGACAGGACTGCACGGGAACAGGGATGTAGATGATGGCAGGAGCTGATGGTCCAGAGAGAGATAGTCCCCAATCACTAGTGGCTAGGAAAGCTCAGTACTGCTCGGCTAGCAGGCCTCATAGCAACACCAGGCCACAGAGCAGAACTTCTCCAGGGCGGCTAGTCAGGTTAGCAGTTCTCAGAAGACACCAGAACAAAAAAGCAGAACTTCTACAGGAACAAGCAGCATAATACAAAGTCTTTCAGAGAGACTGGCAGGACTGACCTTAAACGAGAAAGCAAAACAAATCTTCCAAGGCAAAAAAACGAGGACTAGCAAGGAGAGGGTGTAGAACGATGACGGACCGGCAAAGGAGTGACAGCAGAGTGAGGCTTAAGTAGGGAGGCTGGCAGGTGAAGTGAGTCTGGCTAATTAGTGGCTGGCAGGTGTGACTAACTGCAGTGGAAGGGAAGGCTGAGTGGGAGTGGTAGGAGGAAACTGAACTAACCAAAACAAAAGCCAGAACCTAACTAAACCCAGACAGGAGGAAGAACTGAAAAATAGTAAATAAAAACCAAAATCAAAACTGAACCCTGACAGATAGATGGCTCAGTTTTTTTACAATAATGTTCAAATCCTTTTCAACCTATACTTGAGACCGTACACTATATAGAAAGACATACGATTTTTTTTCTCACTGTCAGAAAATTAAATCTGAATGAACTTTTCCTATTTTCGTTGTTAGAATTAAAAAAAATGTCTATTTGCTAAATGCCAGAATAATGAGAGAAGGATTATTTTGACAATAATTGATTACTTCATGTTCAGAAGTTTACATACCCTAAGATCACTGTGCCTTTAAACAATTTGAGAACACCCAGATGATGATGACATGCCTTTGGAAGCTTCTGATAGGTTTATTAACAACAAACGAGTTGATTGGAGACACACCTTTGGATGTTTTAAAGGCACACTTAAAACACTCTGCCTCTTTGTGTAACATAATGGGAAAGTCTAAAGAAATCAGCCAAGATCAGGAAGAGAATTGTGGACTTGCATAAGTCTGGTTCATCCACGGGTGAAATTTCCAAATCGCTGAAGGTGCCACATTCATCTATTTAAATAATTATACAGTATGGCGGCCTACACCAGTTCTGTCAGGAGGAATGGGCCAAAGTTCCCGCCAACGTTTGTGGGAAGCTTTGAAGGATATGAAAACATTTGACCCAAGTCATAGAGTTTAAAGGCAAGGGTACCAAAATGTTTGCAAACTTCCGACCTTCAAGAAAGTAATAAAACAATGTCTAAAAAAATATTGCTCTCATTATTCTGGTGTTTAGAAGATAGGAACACTTTTGTAATCCTAATGGACCTAAGACCGGAAAGGTTTATTCAGATTTCATATCAGACAGTGAGAAAAAAAGGTTGTGTCTTTTTATATAGAGTATGTAAACTTCTGGTTTCAATTCTGTATTCAATTGAGCACACTCCAAAGAAAAAAAAAACACTCACTTTAATATCTGCAACATGTTCTAAAAAAGCTGGGACAAGGGCAAAAAAATGTGGAAAAGATGCTAAATGCCCCAAAAAACACCTGTTTGGAACATCCCACAGGTTAACATGTTAATTGGAAACATATTAGTGTAATAATTGGGTATAAAATGAGCATTCTGGAAAAACTCAAGGCGAGGTTCACCACTTTGTGAAAAACTGGTGAGCAAATATTTTCTCACTGTACAACGGCTAGAAACTTGATGATCTTATCCTTTGCAGTGCATAAGATCATCAATAGATTCAGAGAATCTGGAGAAATCTCTGCACGTATGCAGCAAGGCCCGAAAACCAACACTGAATGTCCATGACCTTTGACTCCTCAGGTAGCACTGCATTAAAATTAAATACCGTTATGTAAAGGAGATTATCATGTGGGCTCAGGAACACTTCAGAAAACCATTGCTAGTTAACACAGTTTGACGCCACATCTACAAGATAAAACTCTACCATGAAAAGCGAAAGCAAAGCATCAACAACATCTGGGCCCAAGCTCCTCTCAGATGGACGGAAAGTTTGCTTTGATCTGACACCATTCAAATTGTTTTTGACTAGCAGACCTCCAGTTCTGCTAGTCTAAGATACAGTAGTTCTGATACATGCCTGTGCAAGTTCTGATAGTTCTGATATGTTTCTGTTCAACACGCCTGATATATAAAAATGAGGTCTCTGGCAAAGCTTACTGAACTGAAGTGATGTTTGAAGTACCTTTGGTAAGTCAGCGGCTCCAAGTTCGTCACTGTTCCACAGTTCCTCCATTTGTAGATAATGGTTTTCACTGTGATGCACTGTAGTCCAGACTGGCGCTAAATGTATTGTACTCAGCTTTTCTTCAATTTCTTTAGATCAGGACATGATGGTTCTGTTTCAGCAACTCCTTCATTCTGTAGGTCACTCAGGCTCTCATGTGGCTTGTGAAAATAAACTCAAGAAATGTTGTTTATCAAACTTTTTTAACAACTTTTTCAGGTGGGGCCAAGCTGGACTTGGTGGCCTATTTCTTTCAATAAATCTTCTCATTTAGAAACAGTTTTTTTCTATTTTCTCATGTTTTCTTTGTCAGAAAAAATGAAATAAATCAGTGAAGCACGCAAATACTTTTTCACAGCGCCGTTCTTCAAGTTATCCTTGTTTCTAACAAACATTTGTTGTAACTTAGTTCTTCTTCTTCTGTTTATTTCTCCGCAGCACTTTAGACGATGAGGGGACAAACCTCAGACAGCAGAAACTGGACAGGCAGGTGAGCCTCAGATGTTCTTGTTACAGTTAGAGTCTTGTAAAGAGAAAAGAAACAACAATTACAGCTAGACAGATTTATCACCAAAGCCATTACTGCTCCGTCATTCAACATGAAGTCAAAATCCACGGTGGAATCTGGTATTTTTCTAAAGTGCTTTCTGACGAGATGGTTTGTGTTTCTGCAACACATACAAAAACAACACCCTTGGTACTAAAGGGGACATATCATGCTTTAATTCATTTGTGGTCTATGAAGTGTAACTGCAATGCTTTGGTCTGAATACCCTACAGACCCCTCTTTTACCCTCGTTCTGAGGTCAGTCTTTTGGTGCGGTCTCTTTAAATACCAACGAGGCATTTCACACCCCCTACAGGTCGCATTTGACCCCGTCCAGCCATTTTTGCAGTTTGATAGCAGAGCTATGATTATCTACCCGCACAGAAACTTTTTTCCATGAAAAATACAATTTTACCAGGCTCTTCAAAGAGGTTCTGATGCTGGGGGACGGTGTAATGGATTTTGTGGGCTAATACACCCAACAACTGAACATTTTGATTTATCCACTTTTAGCTTTGGCATCCTTTAGCTTGAACGTCAAAATCTCTGCGAGAAATAAAGATGGCAGATTTGTGTCACTAGTAAGTTGGAAGTCCACCATGATCTTATTTAGCAGTTCCGCAAACAAATACTGTGACGTTACTGTTCAAAAAACGTAATACAGAGTAGAGAAAACGGATTTAAAAACATGATCTAAACAGAATTTAAAATATCTACGCAGCACCTGGAGAAACTACATTTAACTTTTCTATATCCCTAGAGACTCCAATTAAACAACAAAATGTGTTTAAGGGCTAGAAAAATGCAGATGTTGTCCTTGGCATTTATGCAAGCTGTTTTGATTTGAACTCATATCACTTCATTGTTCTTAAAGCATTCTGACCTAGTTCTGCTTCTCATTATTTTTGGGTAACACTCTAACTGAGCCGTGGAGAGCTTGCTATTTCTTTTTTCCTTTACTCATTAAAGTTCTTTGAACTGTAAATGCACCAACATAAATTTCTTGGGAATAAACTTTGCAGTCAGATTTACAGAGCTTCAAACAATCTGTGGCACTTGGATTAATTGAACAGAAGTTTGCTGAACATCCAATCATCCATTTTCTAAACATATCCATGCAGAGCCACAGGGGTGCAACAGCTGGGTTTCACCCTGGACAGGTCACCAGCTCATCACTGTAAAATGCAGAGAAGCACAGGACAAACAACCATGCATGCATGCACAAACTCAGAGCTAAAGGCATTTTAGGGCAACCAGTTAACCTTACGGTCATGCTTTTGGACTGCAGGATGAAACTGGAGAACACAGAGAAAACCCATGCATGTTAATAGTAAATATGCAAACTCCAAGCAGAAATACCACATCCATCCATCCATCCGGAGGACTGGTGCTTATCCCCATTCCCTTATTGGGCAGGAAGCAGGGCACACCCTATTGATTCAGTATTTCTAAATGGTCCTTTTTCATAAGGACATCTATTTTGTAAAGCGCACCACTCCCTCCTACAGCAAAAGACCCAACGATGATGCTGTGACCCAGGTACTTCATAGCTAGATTGATGTTCTCATTCTTAACAGCTTTGCCCTTTTTTCTTCAAACGATCTTCTTTAAGTTCCATCAGACCACAGTAGATATCTTTAAAATACATTCTTTCTCCTTGAATGTATTTGTATTAGATTTTAGAATAAGGGGTTCTTCCTCTCTTTGAGTGGCAGCATCTGTTTCACTGTGGATAAAGACACTCTCTTACTAGCTTCAGCCAGCAACTTCAAAAGATCCTTTTGGTCTGGGGTTGATTTGCACATTTTGCACCAAAACATCTTCCATCCTATACAGGATGATGGCTGAATAAAAACAAATGATTGAACAGATGAACGTGGCACCTTAAAGCATCTGGGAATTACACCCAAAGATGAACCAGACTGGGGGAGATCCACTGCTCTTTCCAGGATATTTTGGTTGATTTATTTAGAATTTCTCAAGATTTTACACAAGCAAGCAGTGTGTTTGAGATGCCGCCTTAAAATAAGTACACATGTGCCTCCATTTATCTTAAATTTCGTCAGAAGACAAAGAAATTCATGTCAGAAGCTTACAAAGCCGTGCCATCATAGTCTGGGTTTTCTCAACCTCATTGTATGCGAACCTCTGAATTTGAAGAAATCAGTAAAACAATCTCTGACATATTATTCTGACATTTATTGATGATTTTGGTTAGCCTAGCTGATCTAAATAAGAAAAAGCTTGGTCTGATTTATGGCAGAAAGTGAAAACAATGATCATGTGTCTTTTTATACAGTCCATGTAAACATCTTGTTTCCACTGTACAGATTTGAAAGTTAAATGTTATACATTTATACAGAACAAACCTATTTTTGTTAAGTCCATGGTGTGATTTAATGTTTTTCCTCTTGATCTTACAGTGCAATCTAATTTCTTCTCTAATGGAAACCTTTAATATTTAAAAAGCTCTCGTTGGGTATAATTAGCCCTGATAAAAGCCGTAGAATCCATTTAGCGTCACATAATGTGGTTTGGCAGCACATTTGCAGCAATCTAGTATTGCTTCTGAAGCCTAATAGATTTGTTGCAACCTGCATTTAAGCAACTGAAATAGCTCATAACAAAAATACTGGTGAGCAAGAGTACATCTACTTGCCTACAATTCAACCGGCCCCTTATCTGCCTCCCAAAAAGCTCTGACGCATGAAGACATACTTTACAACACCCCTGAAGGTGTTTTTAAGATACATCATGGTGGTTTTAAATGTGCGGCAGGGTGCGATAACCATTTGAAACAGAATGTCGCTTCCTGTAAATGCCATACGATACAACTTTAGTTTTTAAAGCAGATAAACACAACAATAAAACTGACCAAAGTGCAGTGTCAGATGCTTTTGTTTTAGATTTGTATACTAATACCCATATAAATATGTGTTTACCCCTTCATTAGCTAACTTTGGTCTGGAAATGTTTTTTTTGCTCAAACCTCAGCGAGCCCTCCTTGAACAGAAGCAGAAGAAGAAGAGGCAGGAGCCTCTGATGGTCCAGTCCAACGTGGACGGGAGGTCCCGTGCTCGTCGGACCAAACAGAGCGAAGAGCAGGCCCCGCTGGTCGAATCGTACCTCAGCAGCAACAGCAGCACCATTTACCACGGTGAGCAAGCCTTAAATGCCTGCGGGGCTCCTTCGATTCAGGGAGGTCAGACAGAAAGACACTGATTAAACAGTGAAAGATGACGGATGTTTGTTTAATTAAATTAAATTACATTCAGAATTTAATTTGAGCCTCAAGAGATGTTTATCCTCTAAAGTCAATCTCATTTCCAGGTTTTTAGAGCGACTCAGAAAACAAAGGGCACCATAAATGAAATTTAATACACAATGTTTTAAAAATGGTTGCCGCCCTAACCATTTCATAATGGAACATGGCAAAACTAAAAGAACTGCTCAGTTAAATTAAAAATGGGTAAAAGGCAAACAACCCAAGAGATTTTTGCTGTGATAATTCTAAACAAAGTTTCATGTTTTAAGAAGCTTGTTTGAACATTAGCTGATTAACTACAGTTCTGAACATTTCTAACACCTTCTTCCATAAATAACAACTGGCAAACGACAACATAGAGCCTATTAAACTGTATTATATTGCTCTGAAGTGAATTGCATCGCCTGGAAATTTCCTTTTCTAACATAATAATATAAAAGAGTTGCTTGTATATAGGAAGAGAAAACTGATATTCAAACATTTGCTGCAGCTGACAATAGCAGAATACTTATGGTTCTTTAACAGCAGCAGAAACGTCAACTTTACTGAAATGTCTTTAGCAGAAATATTTTCCAGTCTGCTGGCCATGAAATGCGATGCTTTGGCACAAGCAAAAAAACAAAAGAAAAAGAAAACTAATAAAAATAATACATATGTATATATATTGGGGGTGTTGGGTGTAAGGTGCAGGGTTAGGGTAAGACTGCAGGAAAACAGAAAAATGTCTGGATCTAACAGACCTAGTTCTTGTGTAACAGCCATGGAAACATCTTACTGACCATACAAAGGAGAAATTCAATACTGTACAAGCAATTTGGGAAATCAAATATCACAATATCTTAAAATTAAAATAAATTGTATACTTCCCCAAGATGTTAAAGCAGAAGGTTTTCTAGAAGTGAGGAATGAGTAAAGCAATCCTGCCTCAGACAGTAAGAGTTAGCATCAAATTTTAAACGTCATTTTATAGCTGTGAATCTTTGCAGTGTGTTAGACTTAAAATGTGAAGTGCCCGGGCCTGCTCTGATGGTGCAGAGGTAGACCCATATACCGAGGCCTTAGTCCTCGATGCCGCTGACCTGGGTTTGATTTCGACCTGAGGTCCTTTACCGCATGTCTTCCCCCTCTCTCAAACACCCTGCCCTTTCAGCCTACTTTGTAAAAATCTAGCCACTGTTGCCATAAATAAAAGAAGTGAGGTGCCCAAACTTTTGCTTTGTGACAACTTTGTCTTGAAAACTTAAAATAAAAATATACATTTTTATTTCAGGTACAGTAAAGGATATTTTCTCCCTTTTGCATCAAGGCCATATTACTTTGACTTCAGCTTACAGCGAGAGAATTTTTGACCAGCAGGGCCCAGACTCTGGCATACTACAAGCATTTATATATTGATGTCTAGAAATCTAAGCACTTAGGAGCTGAAGTGGCGTTAAGCTGGATGTTGATGAAGTCCTCTTGTGTGAACACAGAAACTGGACTAAATCCCAATTCTAAGAGCTAGTTTTTTGGCTTAAAACCATGAAGTCTCTCAGTTTTCACTAAGAGAAGGAAAAATTTTGACAACATATTTTTTCTGTGAATATCCTATTATCATTTGCAGAAGTGCTGCTAAAGAGACTTTAATCTTTCATTCATTTTCACTCCTTTTTCCATGAAGGCGTAACCATAAAAAACACACGGTTCTTATACAAATACTGTTTTAATTCATGTTAAAACAGTTTTCTTGTCTGGAATTTCACCTTGATGTACCTTACTTTCCATTTCTGTTTTCTCGTCTGAATGTTCTCCAGTGCAAGATCCTGAACGGGAGGAGGTGAAGGTCATTTCGGATGATCCGCTTCCTCGGTCAGCCAAAAAGGGCAAAGCCTCGGCCAGCTCCACTCCACAGACAGGCAGCGAAAAGAAGGAGAGGAAGGGAAAACACAAAGGTTAGCCTGCCACGATTCGAACAAACAGGTTGTGGAATACATAACATTATGGCCAACGCGCAAAGAATTTTGGTCAGGAGAAAACGATCTACAGCAAGAAATGGAGTAGACGAAATCCTTTTTATCCAGCTGCTTCAACAATCTTTGTTATCCTTGGGTTATGTTTTAGAAGCTGGCAGCAAACACAATCAGTGTAGCCTTCCTTTATTTCTGTGACGTTTCTGAACTCTGCAATGACGTGTGACAGGAAGGCTGAGATATAGATCATAGCCAAAAAAGAAAGTTTCTACATTTTATATTTAACCTATATTCTACATCATTTACTTGTAATTTAATGTTTTTTCCCCAATATTCACAGCAGATATTACAAGACAAAGAATGGAAATTAACAAGCAAAAAATAGCCATTCCCCCACGCATGCACACACACACACACACACACACACACACACAAACACACACGAACGTATGCACACAACACGCTCATTACTAAACCGTAGGCAGATTAGACTTATTTTTTTCAGTGCTGCTATGAATCTAATAACTCTTCTGTAGCTCTCAAATGACAATCAAGCAAACTGCAAATGAGGACATTCTGCTTGTTAAACTAATAGCAGAAAAATGTCCCACTTCTGGAAGAAAACACAGCTTTGGCTGTTCTTTGTGCAGACTCGATTGAAGCTCTGTCACAATACCAGCCTACAAGCCATGAGAAATAGATCCTTTATGTTCTGTAGGTTGTAGAGTGGCTCCATATTCTTCCACAGATCTTCATATGGATAAAAAGCTTACAAAAATGAGGATGCAGCGCTAACCTTTTAACCTTCTTTAAGCCCTGTTATAAACTGTGGTGCATGTATGATGGGCTGCCGTAAAGCCCCAGTGTGTAAATCTTACCATCTAGTGGTGCGCTGAATGAATTACAAACGACCTCCTCGTTAAGCACGTAATAACTACTTTAGAAGCTCCAGAGTTTAAAAAATGTAAACATGTCCTCCGTGCGTTTGGTACGAAGCTATTTCTAATAACTAATAACTACGGTTATCATATGAAATGGTTTTTGGCACTGTTGCCAAGTCCGTTTATTATTAACTTTACTGTTATGTTCAATTAAATAACCTATCAAGCAGACAGTCTGCAACCTCTGCATCCGTTTTGAATCCCCGCTCCCTCATGGATTATCTCCACCTGGTGATAATAGCTGCACAGATATAGACTCGTTTTCTCCTAGTTATTAATCGTTTTATCTTATTGGTTACTTTCTCTTTCTTCTCACTGGGCATAGAATATAGATGGTCCTCCATTTCAACAGAAAAGAGCAAATAGAATGATCTACAGTCGTCTTTGCTTGTTTATACTCCTCCACCGCCGACAGCACGTCTTTATATAGAAGACAGATAGGGAAAAAGCGAAGGCTGACAAGTTTGTCTCCTTTCGACTACTGAAATCAGAAATGGCGAGGCAACATGGCGTCTCCCAGTGGGTGCACTGCCACCTATGTATTTATAAACAACTAATTCTAAGCTATGAGAATGCTTTAATTTTTGATATGATGTTATTAGACTTTGGCAGAATATATATTTATGCAAGCAATACTTAATTTTTGCTGATTAAAAGCCAAATTTGTTACACACTGTCCCTTTAAGGTTATACCTTGCAATTATTTGTACATTTAAATATCCACCAAGGATTTCGTTAACACTGTCATGCTAAAGACTGTAATGGTGACTTACTTATACTAACTATTGCTTAGAGCTACTAAGCATCAGCAGCCACAAATAAAAGAGTTGTTTAAGCAATTTTTCTTCACTAGAAACTGCTCAAATTCTCACTGTGCCATCATAATGAGATTATCAATGTTTTTAACGTAAAGCCTAAAGTGGACAGAATGCTAAGGCCACACATCTTGTTTTTTTTTCAGAATGTTCTTAATCTCTTAATACCTGCTACTCCAGAAAAGACAACAGAAGACTATATAGGTTAATTATATATTCAAGGTATTAAGTGAAAACAGTGAGATAAAACACCCAAAACCAGAAATGTTCCAATATAGACATTTCTCCTGATTTTGATCAATTTTTGTTATAGTTTTACATGGATGTTTTTAATTGTGAAGCAAACATGAAATATCTGTTACTGAGCAGCATTCTGACAAAGTTTGTTCTTGTTGGATGATGGCCCGGCAGCGATCAACAGCCCGGCTGCTCAGCAGGATGACAGTCAGATCCAGATCCTGACGGTGGGCCATTCTGCTGCAGAGGAGGGCGAGGCAGAGCCGGTCATGAGCTGCACTCAGTCACAGAGCAAGCAGGACCTGCGTGTCACCATGCTCAAGAAAGGTAAAACCTCTGTTGTTTCAAAAATCTTTAATCACATCCACCACCATCTAGTTTGTTGGTATATAGGACAGGTTATCACACTCTGGTAGGTGGATCTTCAACCTGTTAACAGCAAGTTGCAGATGATTCATATTGAATCCAGCAATACTGAATAACATTCATGTTTTTTGGACTGTGGGGGGAAACCGAAGTACCCGGAGAGAACCCACGTATGCACAGGGAGAACATGCAAACTCCATGCAGAAAGACCCAGGGTCTTTACTCATTGCACCCATCAGTCACACTCCTCATCTCCCGTCTCCAGCTCCCATTAGGAAAATTGTGTCCTAATAAGTCGACCAAAACCACATGTAATCTCTTTAATTCTTTATATGACAATTAGGTCACAAAAACAATGTATTTTATAGGAATACTGAACCAAATGGTAGGACTTGAACCCAGGACTCTTGCTGCATGGCAACAGTGCTACCCACTGCGTCACTGTGCAACCCTATTATTATTATTAATAATAATAATAATAATACTGTAATTCCAAAGGACACTTATTCATCATTGTCCCTGCAAGATTCGTAAAAGGGATGATTCATACTTAGAATAGGTATATTATAGTGTTTACTTCCGTGATTATTGACCAGCTACCAAAGGAAAAAATGCACCTACTAGGGATGGATGGATGGATTCTCAACTCTGATTTTTTGTCCAAATTAAAAACTTCAAAAAGATTTATTGCACATGATAAAAGCATTGATGTGACTGGAGCTCTTCACAGGTTGACAGGATGTTGAGTTGATCATTTCCCCCTGGCTGAGCTCTAAGGGCTGGGACGTCTCTGTGCTTGGCACATGTCAACATGGACACTTGATAAAATCCCAACCTGTCCAGACCAACACTATTACCAGTACCATAAGAGAAGAGTTGGGGTTGAAGTAGAGCTCAACACCCCCCCCACCCCCCCCCCCCCCCCCAGCTAAACATACATCCTACTTCTCTAGACATATAATCAAAATAAATTAGATCATTTCCCAGCTCAGGGGTTCTACTCCTGATGTGTGACGAACTGCGTTAACTCGGCCTTAATTGTCTGTCTGATGGTAATTGGCGTTCTTTTTTTCTCTCACCCGTCAGTCACACTCCTCACCTCCCGTCTCCAGCTCTCATTATGAAAATTGTGTCCTAACAAGTCGACCAAAACCACATGTAATCTCTATAATTCTTTATATGACAATTAGGTCACAAAAACAATGTATTTTATAGGAATACTGAACCAAATGGTAACAATATTGTTTAATAAATGAACCTTCCATCTCTTTTAGTCTTCTGGGGAAAAAAGAAAGTATTTATTCTGCGTTATTGTTTTGCAGGGAAACTTCCTCCCTTATTTATTTTTTATAATATATAAGACGAGTTATTTCGCTTTTCATTTTTCATGTTTTCTTTTAATTTTGTGTTCCAAAGGTATATCCAGCAGTATGAATTTCGACGAAGAAGAGGATGATGACGACGAAATTAGCTCAAGTTCTTCACAGCTCAACAGCAACACCAGACCAGGCTCTGCCACCAGCAAGAAGTCGTGCAAGGTAAAATGAATTTCACAACCATGGGACCAGAGCCGTGCATCTGCAAATAATAAGCAGACATAATGTACATTATGTTGCCCAGCTTGACTCTCTACAATTTAATGTATGAAGTTAATAAATTGAAAATGAAAGTTTATTATTGTTCAAGTCTGTTGCTATTTCTGGACCAATCATTTGTGTTTATTTGCCATACTGATTTCTGATAACTAAAAGCAAGTACCAAGATTGTTTCAGTCACTATTAATCTCAACTTGAGCAACTCCAAGAAACAAAGTAGTCTTAAGAGGCAGGAAACACCTGCAATCCTGAGCATTTCAAAGAATGCCCATTAAAGGTCTCATGACATCACCGTATAAACCATTTCATGCAGTTGATATTGCTGCATTTATAAATTATCCAAAGAATTTCATTTAAAAAATTAACGTTATGTTATCCCTCCTCAGTAACAGGGTTGACTTCACTCTCATTGGTTACAACCATATTCTTCACGGCAGCACCTCAGCAGAGAACTCGCTGCCAGCAGCACAGTTCCGTTATGCAGCTGTCTGCCAGCGCTCTGCCACGGTCACCGTGACGGTGGTCGTCACTCAGCTGGATTTTTCGGTTACCAACACACCTTTCTTACATTTGACAGCATTTAGAAATGAAATAAACTTAAAGGTTATGACAGCGTTGTGGTCGCCAGCTTCTATGTTGGTACAGAATATTTTTTTCAATCCGTTTGTTGGAAAACCCGGACTTGAATTCCCCCACAGGAAACAGTGTTCAGTAAAGTCCCCATAAAACTCTTCTGTGATTCTCTCTTCTTTTGGGAGTAAGTGGCTGTTTGCTTGATGGTGTGCTCTGATTAGAAAATATGAATTACGTAGAAAGACAATCTGTTTTCTGATCGGACAGTTCTTGACCCAGTTAACAGAGCTGACTGACCCTGAGCAGGTGCTTTGGCATTCAATTTGGACATTAACACAGCCTCATCAGTGCACAACAGACCATATTATACCCCCGAAACCTCGGAAAAATTAAATTTGTTGTCATAGCCCCTTTAAGATCACTGATGACTGTAGTCTGGTAACATATTCCTACAAGCAGACATCTTACACAAGTCATTTTAACACTCCACGTGTCCCATAACTTTAAATTGGCGAGCTTCTCAGCCACTAGACCAGAGGTGTCCTCAGGAGTCGGTATCCTGGCTGATTTAAGTGTTCCTCTGATTAAACAAATAAATTAAAGGTTCATTAGCAGGCCCCTGCACAATTTAAAGATGCACAGAGGATTTATTTCAACCAGTAATTCAGCTGCGCTGGAGCAGCAACACATCTGAAACAAGCAGGAGACTGGTTACAGAGTACTAGAGTTGGAAACTGTGTTGCCAGATTGGGTTAGGCTGGCGTTGTTAAAATTTGGGCTGCTTTTCACAACATTTGGCAGGTTTTTTTCATAAATATTCATAGGAAAATTCTATCAAAATAGTTGTCATTGTGTGGCAGAAAAGTAAAAAACTTGTACATTTTAATGCTGTTTTCTTGCACTCATTTTACTTGTTCATTTATTTTGAAATGTACAGAATCTATTAAATCTGACATCATTAATGATTGTTAATCATTGGTTAATCAAGCATCGCTATGAAGTGGTATAGATCACTGTCAGTTGTAAACACCCTAAATGGGGTTAAGTGTTCAACTGATAAACTTGAAAATGTTTCATGGCTGTGTGAAAGAAAAATGTTAAATTGATCTATTCTAGACTAAAGGGAGAACGAAATGTTATATTAAGTTAGATTTACAGCTCATAGGCTATTGATGACATATTTACCCATTGCGATCCTGGTGTGTAGGTTATTTGGTTGCCTGACTGTAGCCTGTTATGCGGAACGTTTTTTTTTTTTTTGCTTAAGGGCAGCGTGCCATTGGCGTGTTTTTTTTTATTATGTGTGAAAAAGTTCTGAGTTGTTAACATCAATTCAAAAACGGCTGAGATTTGGGCTGGTATTTTTGAGATGGGCGGGTTTTGCATTGTGTTTGGGCTGGAAGATCTGGCCACCCTGGTCTGAAACCTTTGCAAAAAACTGTATTTAATAATACATTTAAAATGCAATTGCTGTTCTCATTATGTTTTTTTTAGTTCGTTAAAGTGGCTAGCCACTTCTAGGATTTTTTTCAAATGATCTTATATCCATTACTAATTACTATCAACAAACATGTTTCTACTTGAATTCTGTACAAGTGGTCTTCGTAAAAGTTTTCGTTGGCTGCTTTTTTACTAATCGTTTCTGTCCAGTTTTTGCATTTGATCATGACAATGTTAGTTTCTTTTTAAACCACAGCAATACACAGGAGCAAATTCAGAATAGTGGATGCTTAAAATGTGTAAGCCAAAGTTTCAATGTTCTGATTCTGAATGTAGACATAAATGCAGATCTCCCATGCCCACATTTAAGTCGGGCCTTATACATGCATTTTGCATTTTTATTCTCATTTAACTATAAATTAGTGTAGTGCATTTGTATAGACTACCAGTCATCATTTTATAATCTGCAACATTTTTACATCAAACAATGACTTTTAGGGATACACCAGATTGTCTTTTACAATCCGTCGGAAATTGATTTTGAAAGTTAGAGGAATGCCTTGTCCTGCCAGGATGTTATGTTCTCAGTTAAATATAGTAATAATGCTAATAATAATAAATAAATATTTCTCCATCTCTTTTATCACTCCTGCATCTCTGGTGTTTGTTGCTGAAGAGAGGCCATCTAATGTAGAGCCTAAAAGATAAATAAGGTGCAGATTGCTCATATCTGCTGGACTTGTGGATCATGCTTTTAGTGAAATCTGCATTGTGGATCCAGGGCAGAAATACAGCAAATCAGCAGCAAAATATTGGAGCAGATTGCACTGCTTTGGGAATTTCCCCCAAAAAATGTCTTATTTTGGGATGAAAATCTGTTAAGATCAGTCTAAATGTATGTTTAAGATCTTATGATTTCATGGTATTTCTCTTGCGATGTATATATTTTCTAATTCAGTTCAATTCATATGTATGAAGATATAAAAATAAAAGCAGAATACAATTATTGTAATAAAATTCTTAGACCAGTAGCCCGTCAGTCATGCACAGTAAAACAGAAAATTAAGAAGTCATAAATTAACAAGTGTATATAAATAACTAAAGACCAATTATTTTTTACCTAAAGGTCCAGCAAAAAAACAACTTACACAACACTAGAAAAAAATAGCACGACAGGCGTAAAACTGATTAGCAATTAGCGTAACTAATGTTTATCTGAAGTCAAGTGGTCACATAATCAGTGATTGATCACACTGTTACAGGCCCAAAGCATATCTATTTCCTTTGGCACGATAAACTGCCTGTCCCATCATTTGTAAAAGAAAGCTGATTGATGTCTGGACTCAGTGTTTGCAGCTTTTAGTTTCTGCTATGACAACCCGTTTTTCTCTCTGCTCGTCTAATCGTTCCAGTCAACTCAATCTTCTGTTCCTCACCGGATCTTTATTTTAGGCCCAGTGTGCTCATTTTCTGTCCCTGTGGACAGTTTGATCTCTAGACTCATTATGCTGTCTTACCCTGTGTTAACAGTAGTCCCTGCTAATAAATTACTCATCTGACCACTATTTCACTCTGAGTGGGCTTCTCTCTCCCACAGGAGGTGGCCTCAGCACCCACTCCACCGACAAATGAACCTGCCATCGATGTGGAGGACCTGGAGGAGTTTTCCCTGCGACCCGCACCGCAGGGCGTCAGAGTGAAGTGCAGAATCACCAGGGACAAGAAGGGCATGGACAGAGGAATGTATCCCACCTACTACCTTCACCTGGAGAGGGAGGATGGCAAGAAGGTGAGAGGGGCCATACAACAAGCAGTGCATGAAGGATTGGGTCAGTTTTTCAAAGAAACGAATGCTGAATGTTGTATATTTTAAAACATTCATACTATGCTTATTCATGGATTCAAATGGCAAATACTGCGATTGTATTTTTTTAACTGTATTTTGTGGTTTCTGGCTCAATTTTCCACAGGTATTTCTGTTAGCAGGAAGGAAAAGGAAAAAGAGTAAAACTTCCAATTACCTCATCTCCATTGATCCCACTGATCTGTCCCGTGGTGGGGAGAGCTTCATTGGAAAACTGAGGTGAATTCTTTAAAGACATGTCGCACTACGACGGATATTTTGAATTACAGCACAAAAATTAATGACACTGACATTAAATTAACTGAGTTAGCCTTCTGCCAGCTTTGCAGCTTGCATTACATGGTGCATTATTATTTAAGACCAGGGTTTTTAAAAATGCAGTGTGGAAAAAGCATGAAATTTGCTCTCATTATTTTCAGGGTTATGATAAGGATGGAAAAAATATATTTGAGTGTGAAAAATAATTTTTAAGACATTTTTTCATCTTACATTTTCCAAAAGAGAAGAGTCTATGCTTGATAAATGCAGAAAAAAGTATAAAATTAGTTTTGTTTGCCAGATCTGGGAAAGCATGGAAATAGGAAATTGAAGGATATTGGTATTTCCAGACTTTATTTCCTGCCCCACTGTCATTTTTTTAATAAAAGAAGTGTTGCATTTATGTCTCTGTTTCTCTGTTCATCAACACGTTTGCATCAGTCTATCTTCCTTCATCCATTCATCGAGCCAGCCATATATTAAGCTGGTTATCCAGCCACCTGTTCGTACACTCATCTGTTTATCCACCCTTCTGTTTGTCATTTATTTGTATGTCCAGCCTTCCTTGCAGGCTGTGTTTTTCACAGGTTTCATATTTACAGGCTGATCTTAAAGAATGGACTGTGAATGCCTGAAATTTTAATCTGAAGGAGTAGGGAATGTTGAACCCTGGAAAATTTATTTTCGGTTGTTTTTGGGTCTCCGAGTTCTGACAAAAATGCATTTTTTTGAACACGAGAGTTTAGAATAATGCATAATAATGCATAGTATTCTCATGTGTTAAAAACCTCTTATTAGTAGAAGGTTAATGTGTATTCACTAAGTTCTAGCAAAGAAACGGCATGATCTTGAAATATGTGACTGATTGCAAGTCATTGTTAATTGTTAAAATGTGCAGTGATCTGTTGAGTAAAAAATAATTCTGACAGCCCTGGATGGATGAGAAGTGAGTTATAATGTAACCCTCAGAGAGGACATCAATGCAGCAGCTCCATGGAAACTCCTTTGCAGAGTAATCAAACATGGCTCAGCGGAGCCTTTTAATCTTCACAGCCAGCATGACCGCTGCTCAGACCTCTACAGTCACAATCCTGCTTGAACGATTGCAATCTAAATTTATATGAACACTCACCTTTCATCTAGCTTCTCAAGAGGCCTTGTGAGGACTGGCCTAAATGATGTGTGACTTTTAAAAGAGATACATTCGCGCTTTGTTAAACCTGTTGGATATGAAACACTAATGCAAAATATTAAATATAAGCTTTAGAGATGGGATTTAGCCCAGGGTTGGTGCTGTTGTCGCTTTTCTTTAGAATTTACACTGTAAAGATTAATTGCTTTAATAGGAGTAAATGCAACATGAAAGTAAAAAGGAATTATTATGAAGAAGCATATTTGGAGAAAGAAATAAGCAAAATCAAACATACATGTTAAAAACTTAGCATTTTATATTTCTGCTGACAGCTAATAAAAATAATCTCAAAATGACTAACCTATGAGTGTTGTGCTTACCAGCTCTGTAAGGATTTTGTTATGCAATATAAAGAACTGCATGTGTTTTCTACAATTAACCAAGTCAGCATTTTGAAGTCCATTTTTGTTTCATTCCCTCTCAGTTCTTTTTTTTATTAAAAAAAAAAGCTTGTCATATTATATGCATGTTTCAGAAAAACATCCAAGAAAGTTAAATTTAAGTTGTAAGAATAATTGGATTTGGCTCTGACTTCATAAGTATATTTTTTATTTTATGTTTCATCTTTGTTTTGGCAAATTCCTCTTTTTTTGGAGAAAACGCTCCTATCATACTTCTCAGATACATTATGAATGGGGTTTAACCATCTTATTGTCCTTAGCCATCGGTGTTGATCCTTGCATTTCAGTGTAGCAATGATTTGTAAATTATGCATCACACTGTTTTTTTTTCATTTATTTAACCAGGAAAGTCCCGTTGAGATTACTCATCTCTTTTTCAAGGGAGTCCTGGCCAAGACAGCAGCACAGATCACAACAATTCAGTACATTACAGACAATTTCAGAACAATTTCATAAGACTATTTAAAAACATTTACAAACCTTTGAACAAGAATTTAAACTGCACTGTTGTAACTCGTGCCTTTGATTTCCAGTCCTTTTTGTAAATTGTTCCATGTTGTGGGGGCAGAATACTGAAATGCCACCTTCCCAGCTACAGACAGTAGCAGTGAGTCTTGTGAGTGTAAAGAATGCAGTCCTCTGTGCAAAAATGTGAATCCCAGATTTTATATCCATGTAAATCCCAGGGAGTTACACAGTTTTATAATTGTTTTAATATGGATTTGATTATCCTTTTCTAGTCTCTTTGAATATACACTACCAGTCAAAAGTTTGGATTCCCCTTGTCATTAAAGGGTTTGTATATTTATTTACTTCTGGGAACTCCTTCAAGACAGATGGAAAATAATTTCAGGTGAATATACTGATGAAGCTCATCAAGAGAAGGCCAGGAGTGACTAAAGCAGTAATCAAAACAAAGTCAGAGTATTTAGAAAAAGCAAAAATTTACAAGATGCTTGAGTTATTTCAAAATTTTGGGTTCAATACATAATTCAATATACTTTTGAGCCATAGTTTTGATGTCTTTGCTATGTATCTGCAATGTAGACAGTCATAAAAATACGGAAAAGCCATTGAAGGACCATGGTGAGTCCAAACCTTTGACTGGTAGTAAATGTCTACGTTTTTTGCCTTAGTTGGTCCACAACAAGGCAGGTCTACAACAAATAATTTTAGATGCACCAGCCTGATTGAAACTGTTACTTCAGATGTTCACAATCTGCCAATCTGTATATAATATAAGGGAAAAAAATATATATATATGCGCAATATTTGTCATGCAAGACTTTGTTACAGGTTCCATGTCTACAATATACTTACAGATAAATAAATAAAAGGATTTATTTTGCATGTATAGAGGTTATTAGGTCTAGGTTTACGTAAAAAAGGCGACCCCTCCAGTTCAGGTGTTCGACTCCATCTGTGCAGCTGCTTCACAGATGATCATTCTCACACTCTGTAGAACATATCATGGATCCCCAAATGATCTGGATGGTCTATTTAAGCTGCAAAGCTCCAGCTGCAAACTGCATGCATGCCTGTCTGCTACTACTACTACCAGTTTCTGCTGGATTGTAATGGAAACGTACTGACAGGAGCAACAAGTGTGATAGGAAGACAAAAGGAGAGTTGATGAACGAGGAAAATGAGAGAGAACAAACGACAGAAGTGATTATTGCGGATCAGGAAATAGCAGCAATTTGTATGTATGAAATAAAAAAGCCATTGAAAAGTACGAAGAGTGGAAAGGCAGTTGGTCCTGATGATATACCTGTGGAGGGAAATGTCTAGGAGATACAGCAGTAGAGATCTTAGAGAGCGAAAAGATACTTGAAGAGTGTAAGAGATGTGTGCTGGTACCAATTTTCAAGAACAAGGGAGATGTGCAGATATCCAGCAACCACATAGGAATAAAGTTCATGAGTCATACAATAGTTATGAGAAAGAGCAGTAGAAGCTAGGCTGAGGTCAGAAGTTAGCATCTGTGAGCAGCAGTATAGTTTCATACAGAGAAAAAGTACCACAGATGCAGTATTTGCTTTGAGGATGTTGATGGAGAAGTACAAAGGAGGTCAGAGGGAGCTGCATTCTGTTTAAAACCAAGGTTCCTTTATCTTCCACATAACAGTTATGCTCTACTTTGTGTTGGTCATTCAAATAAAATCTAAATAAAATACATTGAAGTTTGCTGGAACATTACAAAATGCTTATCAGCTTTTCAAGGCTGATATTGACATAACTGGTGAAAAGAGGGCACCTTTCATTTTTCCACAGCCTCAATACATTACAGAAGTTTTTTTTTTTTTTACTTTGAATAAAACTAGCTACGCAGAAAGACCAGGCAATGGCACCTAAAATGATGTTTCCATGTTCACATCATACACACACAAACATGAATCAGTTAGACTTGATAGCCTTGTGCTGTTTTTGCAGGTCAAACCTGATGGGAACCAAGTTTACCGTTTATGACAACGGTCTGAACCCAATCAAGAGCACCACCAGCCTAGAAGCCAGCAATCTTCGCCAAGAGCTAGCTGCCATTTGCTACGTGAGTATAAAGGCATCCCTGTCAGTCATTTCATATTGAAGGTGTACAGTTCTCGCAACAATAGTTTATCACACTATGCTCAGATTGTAATGTGATGGTTCACCTGATTTGTGATTGTACAATATTTAAAACACTGCAGAAAAAGTGGCATGTGGGATTATAGACATAAAAAGAACCAGCAGAATACTATCTATCTATCACAGTAATATTATCCAAAAATAGCTTTATCTGAGCAAAAATACCCTTCATCTGATATCATACATTTATGTAAATTCATCTTTTTTATGTGTGATTTGTTTTGTTTCTTACCCCAAGTTTCATTGCAGTATTGAGTTTACCACATTACATTTTAATTATTGATAGTAAATAGGATGCTACGTTAAAAACTGAACATTTTTTGCTTAGAGGTCCTCCTACTAAATCTTTACCAGTTTCTCATCTATTCACTCCAGGAAACCAATGTTTTAGGATTCAAAGGACCGCGCAAAATGAGCGTCATCATTCCTGGAATGAACATGGACCATGAGAGAGTGTCCATTCGGCCGCGCAATGTAGGTGTTACAGCACTGCCACATACAGGCTAAGCAATTAACCTCTTCTAATAATTTCAGAATTGATCAGATAACTGTGATGGCTACTTTCCCAAGGTGTTTGATTGTTCTTCATTGCAGGAGCACGAGTCACTGTTGGCCAGGTGGCAGAACAAAAACACAGAGACTGTGATTGAACTTCACAACAAGACACCTGTGTGGAATGATGACACGCAGTCCTATGTTCTCAACTTCCACGGCAGAGTCACGCAGGCCTCTGTTAAAAACTTTCAAATCATTCACGACAATGACCGTAAGTTCCAAATGTTTATGTCACATTAAATTTGGAGACCACGTCTTCAGAGTACAGCTGACAGGGGCAAGATGTATTTCAGTAAGGCCCTCAAAACTCTACGTTGAGTGTTTGACAAAGTCTGACCTTCTTTTTGCTAGCTCGGTGTACAAAGCTGGCATCACCGCAGGGCTTATAATTATAATTTAGTAGATTTAGCAGTAAAGGAGGTCAAGGAAGGCTACTGTGTTTGCCAAGAGAAATTATCAAGAGTAAGAAGTCAAAAAGATGTTGTAATATGGCCAAAGTTCTGGCTCCAAAAAGCAACAATGTTGCAACAGATCAACGTTCTGCAACCTTTACAACCAAAAGAGCCATTTTTGTCCTCAGTCCAGCTACATAAAGCTGGTTTAGAGCCACAAATGTTACCAGACCTTTTAAAAAAATGACAATGTCTAATTTTTGACAAATATCTATTGCAGGAAATGTATTATTATTATTATTATTATTATTATTATTATTATTATTATTATTATTATTATTATTATTATTATTATTATTATTATTATTATATTAAAGAACTACAATTTTACTTCTATTTTTTGGTTTGAAAATAAAGAAAAACAAAACTTTTTAAAAAGAGGATGTAATGCTGATATCCGAGGAAAATTAAAATGATCAAAAATATTTCTGGTACTTTTAATGTCCTTCTGTTGTTGAAATTCAATGCAATCATTCCTTGAAAACAAAATCTACAGCTGCTAAAATGTGCATTTATTTTTGTATCTATAACTTAGAGCCCTTGTGGAAGGCCCAATGAGCCAATTGCAGCTCCAGACCCACAGGTTGCAGATGACTGGTACAGATAGAGAAAAAATACATCAATGGGGTATTTTATTAGCTGCAAAACTTTGATCAGTTAGTCCGTTAGAGTTATTTTTCAGGTAAAATACCGTCATGAGAAAAATTAAGCACAGCATCATTTCTTTCATTGGATTTCAGGGGGAGAGGAGCAGCATGGTGCTGCTACTTACGTGAACATGATTAACAGATCATCAGCAAGTGTGACCAACTCTGTAAAAGTGCTGTCTATACCTCTAGAGGAATCATGGGGCGTCAACTAAGTGACATTAGAGATAACACCTTTTAATCTAGAAAGGGGTTATCAATCATCCATCACTCTGCACTGAGAAATAGCTCACAAGTGAAGAGGACAGTTTCTAGTTTTTCGAGGAGTGGATTTCCCTGCACATGTATCCCCAAATCAAACAGCAAAATTCTCAAAACATCCTCATCTCACACATCTCAGACTTGACAGCTCTCGCTTCCTATCTTGCCATAGGGAAGCATTTTCTCTCTAAGACGTGAATGGCATCACAGCTTGGGTTGGCATTTGAAATAAACCGAACTGATTTCTGACATAGTCGTTTACGCAAATGTGGCCACAGTTCACAGCACAATGTCTGACAGAAAATCAAACAGTTTTTAAGCACAAACATTTCTATATTCCTACCTAAATGATCGGCTCTGCAATAGGCTTTCCTGTATAGAATGCACACCAAAGTCATATTTTGTGACATTGTCACTTGAACAATGTGATTCATGCAGATGCAGGAGCAACAGTCAATTAAACAGAAGAAAAGGGTCACCAGACAGAGGGGTCCTTTTAGAAATCTAAGAAAATGTTACAAGCCCTTTATAGAGTCTGATAGGGGACTGTATTTAGGGTAGAGACATGGCTGGTTGTCTTGTTTTGCAGTTGCCCATCATACGGAGGTTAATCTTTACAGCATAGAGTCGGATGACACAAGGAGTGTGACCGTCTTTACATACCCACTGGTTCCAGCATGGGGCCTCTGTGACATCCACACGCCGTATGCCAGAAAACCTAACACACGTCCTCTGATAAACCCAAATATTGGTAAAGATGTCTAATGATTCTACAGACCATCCTCTGTGTCTTCTAGCTTTCACTCGCTGTTTTGACTGAGGTTGAAGCCCCAGCAACGGCCTAAGTAGTGATGCCACTGCCCAGTAATTTGTTTCAAATCCCACCATTCCTTCTGTGCAATTAACTTGAGCTTGAACTTTTTGTGTTAATGTTAATGTAGATTGATAAAAATGTGTATGTTTTCTCTGACAGCTGACTACATTGTGATGCAGTTCGGGCGTGTGGCAGAGGATGTCTTCACCATGGACTATAACTACCCAATGTGTGCGCTGCAAGCCTTTGCCATTGCCCTCTCCAGCTTCGACAGTAAACTTGCCTGTGAATAGACTCAAGTCTGAGGTTCAGAGAAGAGCTGGTCACCCGTCCTTAAGGGCTGCTTGTGTAACCCTTGGGTTGGTTTGAGATCTTTAAATCACCCAGTACCTTGGAACTCCTGCATACGGCGAAATACATTGTTGGCTTCAAGTTCTAGGTTTATCTGTGTGGCTGGGGTTGAATGGGCATGATCTTTGGAAGAAAAAAAGCACAAAAAAATAATCCACTTGCCAAATCAAAGGAATTGGTTTTGACAATTATTGTAATTTTGTATACAGCAACTGCATTATAAAAACCTACACTGTTTCTTTATGTAGTAGTTACATAAATTTAACATTTCCTTACCTGTACATTTTAACTAACAGGCACACACTTATGTCTGAGCAGCTCATTTTTTTCTGTAGTCTAGAGCACAGTCTGACACATCATTGCCATGCATGAGTTATTCTCAGTAAATAAAATAAACAAAACAAAAAAAAAAAAACATGCTCATCACAGTCTTTTGTTTCCATACTTCATGCATGGCATTTTTGTTTTCTGCTATCATTTGTAACAACTTCATCAGTATTGGCTGTCTGGTGCTGCAAACATTCATCATCAGCGCAAGAAAATCACTTGCTTCCACAAAAATCAATTAGACACTCGAAAAGGGCAAAGGCATGTTACACCACAAGTTGTGTCACACTGTTCAATGTGAATGTACAGGATGATGGTGCACTTTACTTTGAATCATGTGATGGAAAGATATATACTGTACATACTTCATTGTGCCTTTGAAGACGAATTCCAGTTTTAAAGTTTGGCCACAAAAATGACTTGAACTTGAATAATCTTCACGTTTCTTGCTGTAACCACGTTCACTGAAGATATTTCTCTGAATTTAATTTGCCCAAGGCATATGTTCAGAATGGTTTGTAGAAGTTTCAAGACATATTCCAAAGTACTCATTTCTGGATAAAGTTTCTGAAATGGTTCATCTATAGGTTAATTAAAATAAGCCCAACATTTTTGCTATTCTTATATCCTTTAAAGTTTATTAACAACTCATGAACAACAATTAATTTACTGCCAACAAACAAAGAGTGGGAATCCACCTTTTGTTGTAACACATATCTTTTTCTTGACATCTTTCATAAACGTTATGCTTCATAAAGAAGTTTAATACATTCCTCAGTTAAGTGGCAGTAAATCAGTATATCACACACTGTTCACATTTTTACTCAAAATATGGTTCCTCCTGCTTGTTCTGGAGCAGGATCTTTTTTGTCAAATGTAAAGTAGTAGATTTTCTATTTTAACAACCATTTAAAAAAATAAGCTGAATGACAGCAAAGAACAGCTGTTGTTACTGTGGGTTATGAGAAGATATTTAACACCTGTGCCATTCTTTTACTCAGTTGTGTTCTATTTGAAATTTCTATTTCCAAATGGTTGATACTCTTGCTGTAAAGTCTGCTTTTCTCACATGTCCAGGATCCGAAGGTTCTGTCATTTTCTGGTTTCAGTGCTCTCGTCATTATGTACAGTAAATGGTGTACAATTTTACTCTGATGGTATAAACAAAGTCCTTGGATCATGAAAAAAGAATAAAAATAAACTTACAGTATGTCAAATGAAAATCAAACATCCTGGATTCTGTTGATGATGTTTTTAGGAATTTAAAGCATCTGAGCACCATCTCTTTCCACCAGTAAATGATGACATCTTGTTTTCAAATGCTTTTATGGGAGTAGAAATAAGAGCATTTTCATTGAACTTGCAGTGCGTTTGCACCTCTCAGCCACTGTAAGAAATGGCTGAGACTACAATGCTAAACTGAAATTAAGCATATTAAATGATCTAGTTGCTGCTGCACCCAGCTGCACATGTTTTGCTGATTTCCAGCCTCTTATACGTGCTTCTTCCTCAATAATGTTTATTTTTGTATTTGTATTTTTGTGTCATCAGAGGTATGACAACATGAAGGCTTCTAAATTATCTTTTTTATTTATGCTGGTCCTTGACTGGCCACTAAAATACAGCTGCAATCAGGACAGCATGAAACCAATTGATGCTCTGTACAGATATGACTGAATAACAAACAGTACAAAAGTGGTAGGGTTGAATTTGTAAAAGGCTATTTGTATAAAGAAAAGCTAAAGTCTAAAATAGAAGGACAATTGACATAAATGACCAATCTTCTTAATTACTTGAAGGAGGGGACAAAACAGAAATCAACAAAACAATGTGCCAATTTACTTTCATGTCAATCAACACTGGTACTATATCTGTCCTTACACTACCAATGCCACATGATCAGTAAAAAATATGATTCAAGCTAAACTACTATTCTGAAATCATCTGTGGACCCCAAAGGTTTTCCATTTTAAATGACCAGGTCGTGCTTTAAAATACACCCAGAACAGCTGAAGACAAGATTGTAGTTGTTGTTACTGTTAGAGACCAACTAAGACTTAATGTGTCTAAAAATTAAAATGCACGTTGCTACAGATTAGAGCAGTAGTGGCTTTCTTTGGAAATCACCCAAGAGAGACTATATCACCCAGCCATGAACACTTGAAACTCTTTGGTTGCTGACATCACACAAATGTGAAACAACGCACATCAGTTTTTCTGCTCCGGAGTCAAGCCGAGATTCCTGACTGGGTTATAAATAAATTGGCCCAGTATGAAGCAAGCAGCTGATAATTTGATGAGAAAAGCCTGCATAATGGGTATCAGTGGGGGACATTTATAGATGTCATCATCTCTACCAGTGGACAGGTCTTAGCTTCTTTTTCTTCCTCTTTCAGCTTTCCCCTCTCAGGGGTCACTACAGTGACTCATCTGTCTCCATCTAACCTCATCTCCTGCATCTTCTTCTCTCACATCCACTGCCTTCTTGTCCTCTTTTGCTCCATCCAGAAATCTTCTCTTTGATCTTCCTCTAGGCCTCCTGCCTGGCAGTTCCAGCCTCAACTTCTTTCTACCAATGTACTCACTATCCCTCCTCTATACAAGTCCAAACCTCCTCAGTCTTGGCCTCTCTGGCTTCATGTCCAAAACATCTAACATGAGCTGTCCCTCTGATGTGCTCATTCCTGATCCTCTCCATCCTCATCACTTCCAAGGAGAACCTCAACATCTTCATCTCTGCCTCCAGCTCTGTCTCTTCTTTAGTGCCACTATCTCTAAACAATACAACATCGCTGGTCTCACCACCGTCTTATACACATTTGCTTTTATTCTCACTGATACTCTTATCACACAACACACCTGACACTTTTCTCCACCAATTCAAGAGTTCTTCTCCTCTATTCCACACTCGCAGTTGTTCTGGACTGTTTACCCCTGAGTAAACACCTTCTTTATCTCTGCTCCATGTAACCTCAGGGCTCCACTTGGGTCCTTCTCATCTACACACACGTAATTTGTCTTGCTACCACCAGCCTTCGTTCCATACCTGTTAGCTGCCCTCAACCTAGATACCAATGTCATCTGCTAACATCATAATCCATGGAGGTTCCAGCAAACAAGAATGGGCTCAGAGCCGATCCTTGATGCAGTCCCACTTCCACCTTGGACTCATCTGTCACACCTACAGCCAGAGGTGTCAAAAGTATTCACATCAATTACTCAAGTAGAAGAATAGATGCTAGGGTTTATAAATACTTCTGTAGAAGTAGAAGTATCCCACCCCCACCCACCCAACCACATTGCAGTAATTGTATAGTATGATGTTAATATAAAAAAATGGGATTGACTGTTTTACCCACATATATGTCCATTGAAAATGAACCATTTAGTACAATGAAAATGTATTAAAGGTCCATGGGTGCAATACTGAGCATTAACTTGGGTTTCATGGAACAAAAAATCTGATGTCTGGTTGCCAATAAGTATTGGTGCAAAAAGTCAAACTTCAGAGACATATTATTACCTTTCCTTTTTTATTATTGGGAATGTAAATGAACATCCAAGTGTAGCTACAGAAAATGGTGAGGGCAACAGATGAAAGATAACACAACTGGACATGAAAATGAATGCATTACCCTCCTATAGCAATTACCCTTATATGGCTGCCTTATACAGCAGCCATGTTGCTGCTCACAGATGTTTACTTCTTCAGTTTAGCTTCCACTACTTTGCAATACTTGCAAACAAACTATGATACAAAATGAAAACAAACAAACAATAAGCAAACAAAACCACCCTTTCTAATAATAAACATTTAAAGTGTCTTTTAGTATTACTAAAATGGCTACTCTTCATGTAGAGAATTATTTTCATCATTATTTATTTTTCATGCATTTCCTCACTAAATTAAGGCCGTTGTCGTTGGTAATGCTGCTCTGCCAGCAAACATTGTTCATAGGTTTTCCCAGCAGGGATGTAATTTCAATGAGGAGTTGGGATAATCTGTAGTTCTGTCAGAGCATTACGCATGATGTTGTGGTATAATCATAACTGCAGAGTTAGACCAAACCACCAGGGGGAGCCCAATACACCTCTTTTGTGCCTAAAAAATCATGGGCCAGTTGAGAGGTCAACAAATCCTTGTGGTTGACCTGCGTTTTCTGTTATGTTGGTTTAAAATCTTCTGGATACATTGACCTGTATTCTTATCTTGGACTTGTTTCTGTAACATGACATCAGCAGAGTGTCTGCAGTTCTGTTTCTCAATTTTTCCCATTAGAAATGACACTTGAACAATATAGCAAAGCTTCAGTTCACTGTTACTGCAGGGAAAACTTTTCATGAGAAATATGTGAAAGAAGGAATCAATAAGGTGTCAAATAATTAAATGATAGAAGTACAATTAGAGGGGATAGTATTTGAAAATGAAAATGTTGTATTTTACACATTACTTCTTATCTTGCTACCTTTTGTGTTTCATTATATAGAATCAAATGAGGAGTCAGTAAATTAAAAAAAAATCATTATCAATTAGATATGTAATAAAAAACCCACTGCAATCACATCCACCCATCTTTAGATAAATATTATTAAAAATAAATTAAAACATCCCTTTTCTGTCTGAAAAGCCTTTATGCTTGAATCAAATCTGTCATATAAATTACAAGGACTATCCATCCATCCATCCATCCATCCATCCACCCTTCCTTCCATCCATCCATCCATCCATCCATCCATCCATCCATCCATCCATCCATCCATCCATCATTTGTCTATATCTACTTGCCCTTGCAGGATCACAGGCGATCTGGTGTCTATCTCCAGCCGTCACTGGGTGAGAGGTGGGGTTACAGATTATAGGTAATAAGTTTGGGTTCAGAGTTTAAATATGTGAGATTTAACCATTCATTAGTTTTCACTTATTGTGACTTAGTTTGCTGTAAAACTTCATCTTTCTCTTCTGTTTCTCATCCTCAGGCCATTCTGCCCGACCTCTTTAGGGACATCTACATGAATCTGAGCTTCATCTTCCACTGGTGCTAACGTTAGGAAATACTCCTCTTCAACCTCCTCTGCTTGTTCCTCTGGATTTGAGGTGCCTACACAACTAAACAGGAGGCTTTCTGCCTCCATCAGAGGATCATCATCACCTTCCTCCTCCTCTTCTACTTCTGTTCCCTCTGCCTCGTCCTCCTCTATTTCATCTTCTGTTTCCTCGTCTTCCTCATAGGTATCCTCTTTGGGGTAGTGGAACACGTGTTTTTTGTCACTGAAGGTTATTTGCTTCCTCCCTCCCCTGTGTTGCTGCAGCTCTTTGCTCACCTCAAACCCAACTTTTTCCTGCTTTCTCCCAATGACAGGAAGAGCAGGACTGAGCAACTGTTTCTTCTCAGCTGCCTCTTGTTCCTCATCCTCATCCTCTTCCTCCACATATTCATGCTCTTTTTCCTCTTCTGCTTCCTCCACTTCCTCTTCTATTTCCCCAAGTTCTTCTTCTATATCATCCTCTTCTTCCTCCTCATCTAAATCTTCTTCTGCTGATTCTTCCTCCTTTTCCTGTTCCTCCTCATCTTCCTCTTGCACAATGGAGAGTTTCCTGGCCATGATCTCTTCCTCCTCCTGCTCCATCCTCTCTGCAAGGGCCTCCGCTGTAGGTTGGCTTTGGTATTCCTCCAGCCTGATGGTCTCATACTTATGTCTTTTACAAGGATCATCATATGCTGGGTAAGTCTCCTCAGGATAGCCTGTGTTAACGCAGAATGGAAATAGTCAGCTTTACATAAGTAAAATGCTTTGGGTTTTACTAGAGGCAAACTCTGCTGCTTGAACATATTTTCTGACATTATCAGAGGAGATTGAGGACTTATATTTAAACATATACCTTCCCATTCTGCACTGTAGGGGACCTCCTCGGCCTCCATCTCAGGAGAGGCTCCCTCCAAACGGCCCTCCTCAATCAGCAGGGTAATCTGCCGGAGTTGCCTCAGGAGTTTTTCTTCCTTTTTTGATACTGAAGTTTTACTCTTCCGCCTTCTGCCACTGTAAAGCAGCAAAAATAGTACTTGTCAGTTCTTTTTATTATACTGCCCTGTAATTTACATATAATGCATTTTTGCTTTTAAACGTTCTAATGTTTTTGATCTCTCAATACTAAATCTTCTAGAAATATCAATTTTGTCCTCTGAGGCTCATGCATGAATGATTACCCTTTTATTGCTTTTTTTAGTTTTTGGAATAGCGTCACATAATGTGGTTTCTTGTTGCAACAACTGTGCTAATTTACAAGGGATTTATTCTTTTGAGTTTTTTTGTTCTTTATTTTCAGCCTAAAAATATTCCTTTTTTATGATAAACACAGCAACAAGCAGCTGTTCACTAAATATTTCTTACCTTGAAGAACAATGATTCCTCCCCGAAACAATCCTCTCCAACATCATTTCTGTTTGCACAAGTTTCTCCTGAAGCCTGGCAAGCTCATAATCAGTCGCTAAACATTTCATAAGAATCATGATATCAATAGGACATATAAACTATGTGACAATAAGAAAAACGTGATGTACAAATCATTTCAATTGAGTGATAACATTTCAAGGTCACTTTGGTATTCTTACAAAGTTACAGGGAGTCTAGTTCTATTTTTCAGTTGTTATTTGAAGCTTAAAAGTTGTTTTTTTGCAAATATTTTACTAAAACCCCTAAAGAAAACAAAATTTACACTGTAAAAACTATGAAAAGTCTAAAATACACTCAAAGCCAACAAACTCCTTCTGTGTGTGAATTAACTTACCACTTATATTTGTCAGGTTTGTTGTCCTCTCAGTAGAATAGATTCCAGATTTATTCATCTGTCCCTTACACGTTAGCTGTATACAAAGATACAATTATGATTACTTTAGCAGGGCAGTAACTACAATAGGCTAATGCATTATTATATACATTACTATCATTTATTTTTACTATTCGTAAGAAAATCATAATCTCTTTCATAACAAAGATGTTAAGTTTAGCTTAGTGGAAAAAAACACCCCAACATTAATGAAATTTAAGAGTCACCATAAGGTGTACACATATCCTAGAACCAGTGATTACCTTATACATAATATAAAGGATGTAAAGCAGAATCCCAAAACCATATATGGGTATGGCTTGAGCCATCAGGTTGTATTTCTTCCCCCGCCCACTGCCTTTATCTTTAGCCATGGCTTCAACAGTGTAGAGAGAGTGCGTGAGATAGCGAGAAGGATCCACCTCCCACTGCTCTGGGTCGTCTGATGCTGACAAATGCATCCCAGAAGGGTAAAACCCAGGTCCGACTGCAGAAGATAAAACACAATTACTCAATCACTGCTTAAATTTATTGCAAATATTTCACTCTGACTTCTTATTTAAACAATTTTTGATTTTCCTCCGTGGTTGCTAATCAACTTGTTCTTGTCACCAAGTTATCTTCCAATTGGCCTTCAAATTCATTAAATTTAAAATGTTGTTCTTTAAAACAACCATCTAATTTGTAAGTTGTAGATTGGTTAATATTTCAACATGGGGATGTGTCATCATTCTCTATTCCAGCTATGATTAAACTGAGGAGGTGTTGTAAAATTTACGTAAACTTCATGAAGGAATTAAGTAATTCATGAGTTTCCCTTCTTTTTGGAATTTACCCTGTGTATATGTGTGATTTCTCCGGTTTCTACTGCTTCTTCCCTCAGTTCAGAAACATGGCTGTTAGGTTAATTGATCACTCTAAATTGCCCTTAGGTGTGAGCATACAGTATGTGTGTGTGTGTGGTTGTGTTGACCTGTGATGGACTGACAACCTATTCAATGTGTACCCCACCCCCTGCCACAGAAGACAGGGCCAGACTCAGACAACTCTGCAGGGATAAGCAGGTACAGAAATCAGATGGATGCTTATTTTGGCCCCTGTGCTCTTTCTTCATCCTTTCTATAAACCTTAAAATTGCTAACATATCACATAGAAAACATTCAGAGCAGCACAAATAAGTGTGGGCATGAAATGCAATGACCTGATCAACAATGTCGTTGCATGTTTTTCTATGAGGTACATACAGTATTTATATATTTATTAATGTATTTATAAACACCAACTGTTAGGTATTAGCCATATGTGGTGAGAAACCTTTTAAATAACTGCTTCATATTTGCAGAAATGTCAATGAAGAAACTAACCCCAAAACAAAAACACATCACCGTGACATCTGTTTATGTCTTACATCACCGTACTTATCTGCAGACTTTGCTGTTGCACTATATTGCATAATTGGTCCAAGATTTTGAGAATGTTGTGCAGCTCTGCCTTAATTTGTTGGTAGTCATTAGCAAAGACCAGTTGTTCTCAGTGGCCAGTATATCCATATGATGTCCTTATTTCCAGATTAAAGATTAAAAGCCACTCTTGGCAACTTTTGGTGGGTTCCATAGGGCCAGGTATGTTTGGATATCTTTTTCCCTTAGTTAAATAAGATTTAATTTCGAAACAGTGTTTTGAATGTACTGAGCTTAACTGTATCTGACATTAAAATTAGTTGGATCTGAAATTAAGTGTCAAAGTTTTTTTTTTTTTGTTCCCTGCACTCTTTAACCACATGAGCATGTATTACATGTGAACACATCTACAGTATATCTACAGCATGGTGGGGTTTTAACCCTGGTAAATCCTCTATATCATACTAGCTGACAACAACAACAGAGACTGAAGATGGAGCAGGATGGAGGTGGATGGATGATGACCCGATAAACTGCCTTACCCTCAGCCTGGCCCCTCTTGTTTGTTCCTCTGGGTAGAAGCATCCTGGGCAGGAAGAGAGAAACACAAAGGACAGAGCATGATATAAGGGTAACCTTCTGACAAGTTGTAATGGTCATCCTGTCTCAGAAAATGACCCTCATCCAGTATTTTTCACTTCACTAGAAAAGCTAGTTTTTGTCCACAGATGTCAGCTCTCATGTGACGATGCCCCATCCAGATTAGTGAGGATTAGAGAAGCTGCATTCAAGTGCGGTCAGAAATATGAGCTGTAAATCCTCAAATAGAAACTAGTTGTCTATTGTACTATTTTCATATTATTTCAACTGCCACAGGCTGAAGATGAACTATAAAGAAAATCAACAAAGGGAAGGGCTACTAATGAGTGGTAAAAATCAAAGTTGATCAAGACGGGACCATTATTCAATCTTATTGTCCTATTTTTTCAAAAGTAATATCAAATTGGACTTTAAAAAGGAGAAAAACACTTCAGTATTTAGTATTGAATATAAATTTGTGTTATGCAAGTGACTTTGCATGAGTCTATACAAATGAGGGGTCAAAATAAAATAACAACATATGATGTGTTGTGTACAGCTTGTCTGTATCTTAAATTTTGATTTGAGCCAAACTTGGATAAATAAAAAATTACGTCTGCCGTTTTCTAATTAAGATGAGTTAAAATCTTTGTTAATCAGATGTGAGCACAATTTCAGTAATGATCTGAAGGCTGTGTACTATGAAGCTAAATTTGAAACAGAGTAAAAAATCTAAACTGAAAAAAATCATTTGAAACTGAAAAAAATATTTAAAACCGAAAAATATTTTTGAAACTTAAATGAGATGTTTAAAACTACGTTTTCATAAAAAAAAATTTCAGTGTCCAAAAAAACCCCAAAAAACAAATATTTCTGAACAAACTTTATGGCCCCAATTTAGCTCCATAATGTTCAGGCCAGATTTAAGAATGTATTTATAAATTAAATCCCTTTTCCTCTTGTAATACCCTATTCCCTGCATAAACAACTATTTTTGAATTGGGTGCGTTCAAGTGAGAAACATCTACCACATGCAGGTAGGACTGATTAAGACTAATTTGAGTTGTAAATCCTCTTTCACGGAAATATTGGACTTAAAAGCAATCATAGAAACAAAGAAATCCAACTAGTCACAGTGATGTGATAGTCAACAATGATTGAAATATTTATTAAGTAATCATAGAATGTAACTGAAATCATAGATTTTAATTCACAAATGAAATGCTTAACAGTGATGATGCGAATGCAACACATAACCTTTCCCTGTCTGGAGTGTATTTCATATCAAAGAGCAGCAGATGGCACTACAGACTCAGTAAAAAAATACCACAAATTCAAGGCAGGAGCCCACCAGCTCGGCAGTGAAGTAAGTTAGTGTAATGTTCTCTATAAATTTGCTTATATACTAAATCTGGAAGTCAGTAAAGGTGGTCTAAATATGTAATAATTATATATTTAAGAAATATATTTTTAACAATGGCCTGTGTATACACAATATTTTGAACTTTGGTCAGATTACATTTTGCCATAGGTAGGTGGTGCTAACTGTGTTTCTTTTGTTCACAATCATCCATCCGTCCGTTTACCAGCTCTACCCACTGTCCTTGCAGGTCCGTGGGGGTGCTGATATCAGTAGTCTTGGGTGAGAGATGGGGTATAAACTGGGCAGGTTGCCTGTCCATCACAGCAGTGTGTAACACATAATGTAAAAGAGGGAATGCTAAAAACAAAATCAATTTGATTTGGGGGAAAAAATTACAACATTGTCTACTTTTATAACATTGACTTAATGCTATATTTACTATTAAGTTAGTAATTACTAATATTTGCATATTTCTTTTGCCTTTTATGTCAAGACAACAAAAACAAACATACATTTATTAGTCTTAATTTGTTTGAAACAGATTGTAGTAATAAAGATAACTATAATCTCCTTTCCAAAGATCCCCTTTACACCAGACTGCGACCACACGATGACATTAGACATCAGACAGAACATGGATGACCTTTGCAGAGTCCAATAACTTGCATTGAGTGTATGAACTCCCTGACTAGCACACATACAACTTTCATGGAGAGATTTTGGTGGTGCAATATTGTGGTGACAGCATGTTTGGGTTCTGGGTCAGCTGTAGAGGGTTGGACATACAGGCCTCATGCCAAGACTATAACTTGGTCTATGAGCCTCGCCTTTAAAATTTGGAAGCCACAGAGAGTGTAGCCGTTTCGTGACTGATGTTATGATCTGACTCAAAGACCACAACAAAAATGGAGACACGCCAGGTAGAAAGGTTTCTAAAATATTTATTTATTTCATTCAAATTAAGGTAAAGTCAAAGTTTTTCATACAAAGTGTGAACGTCATTCTGTGTGAATGGAGAATCCATCCATTGTCTATATTGTCTTATCCCTGCAGGGGACTGGTGCCCATCTCCAGTGGTCAATAGGCAAGAGGTGGAGTACACTCTGGACAAGTCACCATTCCATCACAGGGAAACACAGAGACACACAGGACAAACACACACACACACACACACACACACACCTAAGTACAATTTGGAGAGGTCAACCAACCTATAGTCAGGTTTTTTGGACTGTGTGAGGAAGCCGGAGTACGCGGAAAAAACCCACACATGCACAGGGAGAACATGTAAACTCCACGCAGAAAGACATCAGGCTGGGATTTGACCCAGGACCTCCTTGCTGCAAGGTAACAGTGCTACCAGCTGCACAGCCATGAACGGAGAATGTGTATGCAATATATGTTCAGCTATGTTTGAATGGCCATGGAGGTCCTGAAGACCCAGTGACTGTGTTAATCCAGTGTGATGACATCCTGACAACTGTCGTGTTGGGTTCATACACACAAGGAAGCCTGGTTTGAGTTCACACGGAGCCCTTTTATTCCGATGCCTCTGGCTTGAATGTACATGTAGCTTAACTCTAACTCTGCTGCCTTAGTGCAGCTTACAATCAACATAAGACCATGGTCTGCCCCCTGGTGGCAGTACACATATACATCAATGTAATAACATTAGTTTACACCACATCCCCTTTACTGAAGTTAGGTTGACACATTACAGTTATAACTTTCACAGTAAACAAAAATGTACTTTAAATTATTACCAATCACTTTAGGTCAACTAACTCTTATCCGGGAAACATTCTCTGTTCCATCTAACCAATATTATTACATGTTCTTTCTATTATGTCAATATGCATGTATATGAAACTTCTGTGCCAAACATTTTATATCGAACATATAACTCTGCACATTAGAACGATAACAGACTTTTTCTCGTTTCACATCACAGATCAAGTCTTTTGGGTTTGACTACTTCTCTCCCATACCTGGTTCTGACAATACCTGGTGTTACTGGTGTAATACTCTCAGAAACTGTCTCTGTTGTAGTATCTTCGCTTGACTGGATCTGCTGTTGCTCAGTCTGTATTGCAGTGTCCGGTATTGGTATAAGATGACTGCGGTTCCTTCTGATTGTTCCTTGTGGCCCCCTGATTACATAGGAGCGCGGAGTTGTATGAACTGTTGTCACCTTGCCTTGTGCTTTGGCATCTGTTATCCAGACTGGGTTTCCTGGTAACAGTTTGTCCAAATCTCTTGTTCTGTGTCTTTTGTTCAACCTGTCTCATCCTTCTCTCCCTCTCAGAGTGACGCATCTGCTGCAAATCCGGTAAACATGGCTGCAGTGTCTCTGGAAGTACAGGTAGAGTTGTACGGAGTCTACGCCCCATGAGAAGCTGAGCCGGGCTGTAGCCGTTCGCAAGTGCTGTGTTCCTGTAGGCCAACAATGCTCTATACGGATCACTAGCTTTTTTCAGTAGATTTTTGACTGTCTGAACTGCCCTTTCAGCCTCACCGTTACTCTGGGGGTACCTAGGACTACTGGTTACATGTTCAAAACAGTACTCTTTTGCAAAATCTTTCATTTCCTGGCCTGAAAATTGCGGACCATTGTCAGTTATCAGTGTCTCTGGTATTCCATGGCGTGCAAAAAATGACTTTAAATGCACTATAACATCGACGGATCGAGTTGGACTGAGCTGAGCTATTTCTACATATCTCGAAAAATAATCCACAAGTAACAAATAGTTTTGCTCTTTCAGTGTAAACAAATCAGCTCCCAACCTCTGCCATGGCCTGTCTGGTAGATCTGTTGGCATCAAAGGCTCTCTCGGATTAGCTCTTTCCTGTATGCACTGTCTACATTTTAACACCAACTCACTGATCTGGTTATTTAATCCAGGCCACCACACTGCTTGACGAGCACGTTCTCTACATTTAACCACTCCCTGATGACCTTCATGTATTTTCTCTAAAATTGCATTTCTCATGTTAGCAGGGATAACTAACCTCGTGCCTCGCAGTAATAGATTATTGTGTACACACAAAACTGCTCTTTCTGGCCAGTAATGCTTCTCAGCTCCTTGTAGCCAGTTCCTGTCTGGCCAGCCTTCTGTACAGTACTTCATGACCTGAGAACAGACGCTGTCGGACTGCAGTTGCTCTTTAAGATCTGCAAGATATTTGCTGCTTGTAGGAAGTCCCTCTAGCACAGAGTCAACATAAATGTTAGTGTCCTCCACCAGATCTGCGTCTCGGCAAGTAATGCTGTTGGTAAGTGGTAAGCGTGAGAGTGTGTCAGCTGTGGTGAGGTTTTTGCCAGAGATGTGCTGTATGGTGTACGAGTACCTGATTAATCGCATACGAAATCTCTGTATTCGCGGTGGCAGCGCATCCAAAGCTTGTCCTCCCAGCAAGGTCACGAGTGGTTTGTGGTCCGTTTCGAGTTCAAAGTTCAATCCTAAAACGAAGTCATTAAATCTTTCACAGGCCCAAGTAAGAGCCAGCGCTTCTTTTTCTAGCTGGGCATATCGTTGCTCTGTTGGGGTGAATGAGTGCGACGCATACGCCACAGGTAACCACACATCTCCTTCCTTCTGTAACAAAACTGCTCCCAGTCCGTACGATGAGGCATCTGCAGAGATCTTCTGAGGTTTATTCGGATCATAGAGTTGTAGCACTGGAGTAGACGACAATTCCTGCTTCAGGCTACAAAATGCTTTTCGTTGTTCGTGCCCCCAGTACCACATGTTTTTAGTTGAAAGCAAATCTCTCAGTGGTTTGTCTTTTTCAGAAAGAGTTGGGATGAACTTCCCTAGTTGATTGACCATACCAAGGAAGCTCCTGAGCTCACTCAGTTTACTAGGTTCTTTCATGTCCTGAACAGCCTTGGTTTTGTCTGGGTCGGGGCTCATTCCCTCCGATGAGACGATTAAACCCAGAAACTTGACTTCTCTTTTGCTGAACTCACATTTTGACATATTAAGAGTGACACCTGCCTGCTCCGCTTTCTGTAGGACCGCATGCAGCCTCGTGTCATGCTCCTTCTTGGTGGTTCCCCAAACCAGGATATCGTCCATGTGACACACGGCTCCCTCCAGGCCTGCTGTCACCTCCGTCACCATCATGTTCTGAAAATGTTCAGGCGCACTGGAAATACCAAAAGGCAAGCGATTGAAATGATATCTACCAAATGGTGTGATAAACGTGGTGAGGAGAGCAGATTCTTTAGATAGTGGTATTTGCCAAAATCCCATATTCGCATCGAGTTTTGAAAAATACTGTGCTCCTGTGAGCATGCCTAGTGTCTGGTCTACTGAGGGCAGAATGTATCTCTCACGACACACTGACCCGTTCAGTGGTGTCATGTCAACACAGATACGCACCTTTTGCTTGTCCTTTTTAGGTGCTACAACCATGCCACAACACCAGTCTGTGGGCTCCTCCACACAACTGATCACTCCTAGTTTTTCCATCCTCTCCAGCTCTTCTTTAACTTTACCCATGAGAGGTAGTGGGACACGCCTCGGCCCATTGAGTGAGAAAGGCTTAGCATCAGGCTTCAACTTGATGGTGTAGGGTTTTTGAACAAGTCCGAGCCCTTCACACAATTTTGGGTATGTCTTTTTCACTGTCTCTTGGTCGATACTGTCCACTCTTGCTATCAGCTTAAGTCTCACAGACGCTGTTCTGCTGAACAGTGCCACGCGCAGATTTCTGACCACGTAGATCGTCTCTGTTGTACACCTGTCGGCGTATGAAATAGTCTCTGTTATTGAGCCTAACACATTGAGCACATTACCACCTGGACCAAACAGTGGTTTCTCAGCTTTATCCAAATGTTGATTTGTCTGTTTTAAGTTCTTGTATGTCTGCTCTGAAACAGCAGTGACATCTGCCCCTGAATCCAACGTGAACCTCACTTTAGTGCCTCTCACATCAATGTCTGCAAGCCACGGATCTTCTCCTTGATCAAGCTCACCTAAGAAAAGTCCATCTGCACACTCAGCCACTTCATTTACAGCACTTTTGGACCTACACACTTTACCGTAGTGACTGCGTCTGCCGCAGTTGTGACATTCCGCATTTTTAGCTGGGCACTGGGCTGCAGGGTGTGCCGGTGCTTTTCCACATTTATAACATGTTTTATTGTCTTGTTTAGCATGTTGAGGTTTTTGGAATTTCAGCTGTTTTTGTTCTTTATTTTTGAACTTACTTGGCTTGAATTGTCTGGTGTGTACCGCATCCATAGCCGTCTTGCTCGCATTACTTTCGCATCGCAGGTCAGTCTGTTGCCGCTTTATTTCTTCGGACTGCCTCGCCATTGTGATAGCTTTGGTTAGTGTGAGGTCTTTGTCGAGCTGCATCCTCTCTGACAGTGACGAATCTCTGAGACCCACAAGTCTATCTCTCAACAGTTCATCGTGAAGTGCACCGTATTCACAGTTCTCCGCGAGGGCGTACAAAGCCGTGATAAACGAGTCAACTGGCTCTGCTAGCTGCTGTACTCGCTTGTTAAATTTTGCACGTTCATAGATCACGTTCTTTCTAGGGACAAAATGTCTATTAAATGCATTTTTGACTGCATCATACTGCTGGCGCTGCACATCGGTCAGGTCTAGTCCTCTTAGCACGTCGTCAGCCTCATCTCCCATGCAGTAAACTAACGTGTTCATTTGATTAGCATCGGTCGAATTATTCAGATTACTTGCAATCCTGAAGCGCTCAAAACGTCTGATCCACTTTTCCCACTCTTGGGGTTTTGCGAAGTCGAAAGGTTCCGGTGGTCTGATGGTGAAAGTTGCCGCGGGTGGGGTCGCCATTACGGGAGCTGCTGCCGCTGCTACGGGTCGGGCTGCTTCCGGTGCGTCTCCCTCATCCATTGTCGTTAGCCGAATGCAAAACTGACCTTTTCACCTGTGTCTACAAACCAGGACCACTTCTGACACCATGTCGTGTTGGGTTCATACACACAAGGATGCCTGGTTTGAGTTCACACGGAGCCCTTTTATTCCGATGCGTCTGGCTTGAATATACATGTATCTTAACTCTAACTCTGCTGCCTTAGTGCAGCTTACAATCAACATAAGACCATGGTCTGCCCCCTGGTGGCAGTACACATATACATCAATGTAATAACATTAGTTTACACCACAACAAACACATTCAAGAAAAGGGATTTCCAGCGTTGTTTAGTGTTTTTTGTGAACTGCTCAGTAAATGTGAAATAAATCAACCCTTGTTACACTTCCTTGGTCAAATCTGGGCTGATGTGGCTTTGTTTGTTCACCAGCTTCCTGTTGGTGAGGACAGTGGCAGCATGAGCAGTCAAACCTGATGCTTAGCTGACATGTCTCTGAGCTTTTACTAGAGAGTTGTTATGTACTGTACAGGCACATCTCAAATAATTTGAATGACATGAAAATGTAAATTATTTCAGAAAAGGATAGTCAGAAATTATATCTATTCATTACACATAGTGTGAAATATTTTACAGATAACAAAATGCAAAATTCAGTATCTGAATATTGCATTGATCAACACATTGAAAACACAGTGATCAACCCCTGGTGTTGATCACTGTGTTTTCTGAAGTCCACAGTCAATGCAGCCATCTACCAGGAAACTTTAGAGCACTTGTGATGATGATTTCATTCTCCTGCAGGACTTGGCACCTGCCCACACTGCCAAAGGTACCAAAAGCTGGTTCAATGACCATGTTGTTACTGTGTTGGATTAGCCAGCCAACTGACCTGACCTGAACCCGACAGAGAATATATGTGTCTTAAGGAAATTGAGAGAGACCAGACCCAATGATGCAGATGATCTGAAAGCTGCCATCAAAGCAGCCTGGGCTTCCATTACACCTGAGCAGAACCACAGGCTGATTGCCTCCATGTCATGTTGCAGTAGTAGTTCACGTAAAAGGAGGCCCAGCCAAGGTTGAAAATATCCTTTATCTTATGGTAAATGGTCAGAATTAGATAGCGCTTTAGTAGTTATACTGACCACTCAAAGCACTTTACACTAAAGCCATATTCACCAAATGGTACTCACATTCATTCACCCCCATTAAGTGGGGCACATTGATATTTGACAGGAGGAAGCTAGAATCAAACCTACAACCTTTCAAATTCACAGTCACTTAGTCTGTGGCACATTCTAACAAGAGTATCATATATTCAAATTTCAAAAATTCAAAATTATCTGTAGCCATGATCATCAAAATTATGAGAAATTTTTTTTTGCCAAGATATTAAACATTTTTTAACGATATTCTAATTGTTTTGAGATGGCAATATATTATCACTGCTGATTTCATATTCCCAGCTTGGTGTTGCAAAGCACACAGCGATATTGCGCTGAGCTAACTCTGCTCTACCTTATACCACTCTACCTATTTGAACTGCAAATTGGAACACACTTTAACTGAAACCTTGTTTTACTGCACCAAAATGAGATGAAATGTGAAAGTTCTAAAACTTTAGGTGTTTGAAAGTTTTTGGATTGTTACACAAGGTCAAACACAATGTTGCCATTACCTATTGCAGACAAAAGCCTCGAGATTTCAACGCTCCCAAGTCTTTCCTGCAGCAACCCACAGCACTTCCTGGGGGCTCATGTTGCTCTTGTCTGGTTTTCCGAGAATAAGGGGATAAACGGGCATTTTGAAAATTAGTAAGTGACTTGGCGGATCAGAGGTTTTTAAGCTCTTCAGTCTTTTTTTCCTCTCATAAGGTAACATTGATTGGAATATGACTACCACATCGTTCAGAATAAGTCAGTAGTAGATCTGAACTTATTTACTTTTTAATATATCAAACCTATTTGATTTTCTTAGTCCAACTCTCCTAAGAAGTTGAATTCCACATTTCTGGTTATTTATTTTTCAGATCAGGGGCTCAAACCTAAAGGTTCTGATAGAAATGAGATAACTTCACTTGATGTTTTGCAGCTACAGTATTTTATTCATTATTAAGTGAGCAGAAAAACATTTAACCATTGAAAACCCATTGACTAACTGATGTGTGCGTAATGTTTAATTTTAAGACCTGTAGTGTTAGCTTTACCTCTTTGTTTTGTTTCCAAATGCATATGAAGTATGCCTTTCCAGTAGTGGAATGGAGCCCATTTTGCCTTAATAACTACTTTGTGGTATAGATTCAGCAAGGTGTCACAAACAATCCTTAGAGATTTAGGCCCACCTTGACAGGATAAAAATTCACACAATTGTCGCAGATTTATTGGCTGCACATTCAATATGTTAATCTTCATCGGATCCCAGAGATGCCTCTATTTGATTGAAATAAGATTTGATTATATTATATTGAATACATAAGATTTTCTTTCTTCTGTTACTTTCAATCACAGCCGAGTGCGAAGCGGCCGGGATGAAAATCAGTGCCTCCAAATCCGAGACCATGGTCTTGAACCGGAAAAGGGTAGAGTGCCTTCTCCGGGTTGGGGAGGATGTGCTGCCCCTAGTGGAGGAGTTCAAGTATCTTGGGGTCTTGTTCACGAATGAGGGGAAGGTGGAGCGGGAGATCGACAGGCGGATTGGTGCGGCGTCTGCTGTGAAGCGGGCGCTGTACTGATCCGTTGTGGTGAAGAGAGAGCTGAGCCAAAAAGCGAAGCTCTCGATTTACCGGTCGATCTACGTTCCTACCCTCATCTATGGTCATGAGCTTTGGGTCGTGACCGAAAGAACGAGATCCCGGATACAAGCGGCCGAAATGAGTTTTCTCCGTAGTGTATCTGGGCTCTTCCTTAGAGATAAGATTAGGAGCTCAGTCATCCGGGGAGGACTCAGAGTAGAGCCACTGCTCCTCTATGTCGAGAGGAGCCAGTTGAGGTGGCTCGGGCATCTGGTTAGGATGCCTCCTGGATGCCTCCTTGGTGAGGTGTTCCGGGCACGTCCCACCGGGAGGAGACCCAGAGGGAGACCCAGGACACGCTGGAGGGACTATGTCTCTCGGCTGGCCTGGGAAACGCCTTGGGATTCCCCCGGAGGAAGTGGCCCAAGTGGCTGGGGAGAGGGACGTCTGGGCCTCCCAACTGAAGCTGCTACCCCCGCGACCCGACCCCGGATAAATGGAAGACAATGGATGGATGGATGGACGGATGGATAATCCAAAAACTGCAAGTGCAAAAACAATAATGTGCATGGAGGTATAGCAGTCATGGTTATCTAGTGTCAGAGAACAGTAGGTGCCGCTCCAAACTCAACTCTCACAATGAATGAACTAGTTGGCTTTTTAAAGGGGTCACTCCCAACTAGGTAAAACCACTTAAAACTACTAGTGTACAAAGATTAGTTCTTTAAACCCTGCATAAAATTCCTCCATTCAAAACCCACCAATAATTATGTAGAAATAAACCCATCAATTAAATAGACAAAATCCTAAATCAAACACAATTACAATAAATAATTCTCTAACAATTCTAAAACCATTAAACCCACCCTCCGACACCTTCTTCACTCTTTCAAGTAGGTGTCTGGTCTCTCGGGAATCCTTTTGCCAGGACACAAAAAGAAGGTTAGTAAACCTGCAACTTTTAGATGTCTCTTGTTTGCCCTACACACCTGGGGTCCGTTCTTCGTACGTCGCTAACTCAGTTAGCAGGATTTCATTGTTGACGATTTGGCATCATCTTGGATCGTTTGGTTCTTCGAAAGACATCCTGCACTTGTTGTCATAGCAACATGTGCGCCAGCTCAAGCCTGCTCGAGAGCAGGCTTATTTCATGTAAACAAGATTAGATCACGGCTGTATAAGCGGAGGAGATAGGGAGGTCTGCCGTAGCCATGTCTATTTTTACGACTGCAACCTGTTGCGGAAGGTGCAAGAATAATTTGCAGAGTTTTTCGAATTAATCGCGTATTGCTCAATAGACAGGATCCTTTAGCGCAGCGCGACAGTGTAATTGTAGAGAGATTTTCTTGGTGGCTGTTATAAACAGACAAACACATCATTTAACAGTGGCTTTTAAAGAGGAAAAAGTGGTGTTGGAGCCATAAATCTAAAATATTTAAGTTATTTGTATGATGGTTTGCTTTTTATTTTTATCCTATTCAGTAAGAAGATTTGTTCGGGCCATTTTATTGTGAAGTTTAGTTTACTTTGAAAGGCTTGCTTCCTGTCCAGCCGTATATTGGATTAGAAAAAACTATGGATTGATTATCTAGCCACGGAGCAATACAGTTTTACCGTGTAAACTGTGGATGACTTGGAAAAGGAAAATGTTCATTTTTTATGGATAAAGATTTTTTTTTTGTTAAAATTCCCAGTTTGCACATGTCCTTTACTTCCCGTGTCTAAGGAATGACACTGAAATTTGGATCTCTTGACATAACAAGTGTCTTTTTAAAATACAGTATAATAATTAAAGGCTACCATTTTGTAGAATATTCTTGTATTTCACTTTTACTTGTCCCCATGTTCTAGTGGGTCCCGTGGAGGCTCTGACATAAAAGAACAAAGTAAATATGAGATTATTAAAATGCAAAAATTCATACTGTAGAAAGGGATAGAAACATCTACCATGGACAGTATTTACGCATTAATTTTTCTGCTGCTTTTTGCCAGCCCTCTCTCCTGGCTTTAACAGATTTTGAGGTGTTTTAATTAATGACTCAAATTCGGCATAACCTTCCAAGCTCTTGTTCTGCTTGGGAGAAAAACTGTGGGCGTTCTTTGGCCATGCTGAACAGCCAATAGCAGCGTTGCTGATCAATGTTTCTACTATCGATACATTTCCCCTTTTAAACAAACGCATGAACGCGCAGTTGTCTCAGATAACTCAATCCAGCGATACTAATCCTAAACAACAGGTGTGTTCGAAGAACCCAATTAGCCGGATCATGATTAGCCGGATGAAATCATCTTGGATGTGTCATTTGATCTTGGATGTTTTAAGCAACGTACGAAGAACGGACCCCTGAATCACATGGCTAAACTACCTCACTAGCATGCAGTCCAGCCCTGCAGAACTCTGCTAATGAGCTAACGTTGGAGTCAGGTGTGCTGAAACAGAGACGCTGCTAAAGGTTGCAGGGGTCCGTTCTTCGTACGTCGCTAACTCAGTTAGCAGGATTTCATTGTTGACGATTTGGCATGATCTTGGATCGTTTGGTTCTTCGAAAGACATCCTGCACTTGTTGTCATAGCAACATGTGCGCCAGCATAAGCCTGCTCGAGAGCAGGCTTATTTCATGTAAACAAGATTAGATCACGGCTGTATAAGCGGAGGAGATAGGGAAGTCTGCCGTAGCCATGTCCATTTTTACGACTGCAACCTGTTGCGGAAGGTGCAAGAATAATTTGCAGAGTTTTTCGAATTAATCGCGTATTGCGCAATAGACAGGATCCTTTAGCGCAGCGCGACAGTGTAATTGTAGAGAGATTTTCTTGGTGGCTGTTATAAACAGACAAACACATCATTTAACAGTGGCTTTTAAAGAGGAAAAAGTGGTGTTGGAGCCATAAATCTAAAATATTAGTTATTTGTATGATGGTTTGCTTTTTATTTTTATCCTATTCAGTAAGAAGATTTGTTCGGGCCATTTTATTGTGAAGTTTAGTTTTACTTTGAAAGGCTTGCTTCCTGTCGAGCCGTATATCGTATTAGAAAAAACTATGGATGGATTATCTAGCCACGGAGCAATACAGTTTTGCTGTGTAAACTGTGGATGACTTGGAAAAGGAAAATGTTCATTTTTTATGGATAAAGATTTTTTTTGTTAAAATTCCCAGTTTGCACATGTCCTTTACTTCCCGTGTCTAAGGAATGACACTGAAATTTGGATCTCTTGACATAACAAGTGCCTTTTTAAAATAAAGTATAATAATTAAAGGCTACCGTTTTGTAGAATATTCTTGTATTTCACTCTTACTTGTCCCCATGTTCTAGTGGGTCCTGTGGAGGCTCTGACATAAATGAACAAAGTAAATATGAGATTATTAAAATGCAAAAATTCATACTGTAGAAAGTGATAGAAACATCTACCATGGACAGTATTTACGCATTAATTTGTCTGCTGCTTTTTGCCAGCCCTCTCTCCTGGCTTTAACAGATTTTGAGGTGTTTTAATTAATGACTCAAATTCAGCATAACCTTCCAAGCTCTTGTTCTGCTTGGGAGAAAAACTGTGGGCGTTCTTTGGCCATGCTGAACAGCCAATAGCAGCGTTGCTGATCAATGTTTCTACTATCGATACATTTCCCCTTTTCAACAAACGCATGGACGCGCAGTTGTCTCAGATAACTCAATCCAGCCATACTAATCGTAAACAACAGGTGTGTTCGAAGAACCCAGTTAGCCGGATCATGATTAGCCGGATGAAATCATCTTGGATGTGTCATTTGATCTTGGATGTTTTAAGCAACGTACGAAGAACGGACCCCTGGACACCGACACCTTGGGGACTGGAGCCCACTGCTGTATGTAGTATTGACAGGTTCTTTTAGTTTATTATCTTTGTGTTTGTTTATATGTCTTACTTTTGTGGATTATGTTAGTTCATTCTGCTATGTTCTGTTAGATTTCTTTCCTGCGTTCTCCTCTCCCTCAGCTCTCTGCCCTCATTGTACTCAGATGTTGCTCGTCTCACCTGATTACTTTCACTTGTGCTCTGCCTCGCCTTTCTCATCTTCCTCTGTATTTAAACTTCCTGGGGTCCGTTCTTCGTACGTCGCTAACTCAGTTAGCAGGATTTAATTGTTGACGATTTGGCATGATCTTGGATCGTTTGGTTCTTCGAAAGACATCCTGCACTTGTTGTCATAGCAACATGTGCGCCAGTTTAAGCCTGCTCGAGAGCAGGCTTATTTCATGTAAACAAGATTAGATCACGGCTGTATAAGCGGAGGAGATAGGGAAGTCTGCCGTAGCCATGTCCATTTTTACGACTGCAACCTGTTGCGGAAGGTGCAAGAATAATTTGCAGAGTTTTTCGAATTAATCGCGTATTGCGCAATAGACAGGATCCTTGAGCGCAGCGCGACAGTAGAGAGATTTTCTTGATGGCTGTTATAAACAGACAAACACATCATTTAACAGTGGCTTTTAAAGAGGAAAAAGTGGTGTTGGAGCCATAAATCTAAAATATTTAAGTTATTTGTATGATGGTTTGCTTTTTATTTTTATCCTATTCAGTAAGAAGATTTGTTCGGGCCATTTTATTGTGAAGTTTAGTTTACTTTGAAAGGTTTGCTTCCTGTCGAGCCGTATATTAATTAGAAAAAACTATGGCTGGATTATCTAGCCACGGAGCAATACAGTTTTACCGTGTAAACTGTGGATGACTTGGAAAAGGAAAATTTTCATTTTTTATGGATAAAGATTTTTTTTTGTTAAAATTCCCAGTTTGCACATGTCCTTTACTTCCCGTGTCTAAGGAATGACACTGAAATTTGGATCTCTTGACATAACAAGTGCTTTTTTAAAATAAAGTATAATAATTAAAGGCTACCATTTTGTAGAATATTCTTGTATTTCACTCTTACTTGTCCCCATGTTCTAGTGGGTCCTGTGGAGGCTCTGACATAAAAGAACAAAGTAAATATGAGATTATTAAAATGCAAAAATTCATACTGTAGAAAGTGATAGAAACATCTACCATGGACAGTATTTACGCATTAATTTGTCCGCTGTTTTTGCCAGCCCTCTCTCCTGGCTTTAACAGATTTTGAAGTGTTTTAATTAATGACTCAAATTCGGCATAACCTTCCAAGCTCTTGTTCTGCTTGGGAGAAAAACTGTGGGCGTTCTTTGGCCATGCTGAACAGCCAATAGCAGCGCTGCTGATCATTGTTTCTACTATCGATACATTTCCCCTTTTAAACAAACGCATGAACGCGCAGTTGTCTCAGATAACTCAATCCAGCCATACTAATCGTAAACAACAGGTGTGTTCGAAGAACCCAATTAGCCGGATCATGATTAGCCGGATGAAGTCATCTTGGATGTGTCATTTGATCTTGGATGTTTTAAGCAACGTACGAAGAACGGACCCCTGGACTTTTCACTCTTTGTCGCTTTACACATGGACTTCTCCCGCCTGTCACCCCGATTCTGCCATGCCTGTTATGTTGTTGCATTTCTTGCCTGGTTAAGAGATTTTTTGTGGTTTTTCCTTGTTTGTTATTAAACATCTTGCCGAAGCAACACTTTGGTCTTCCTTAAGCTCAAACATGACAGAAGTCAAAACTACAAGAAAGGAAATCAAAACCAAACAAAATGTGCCAAGAAAATAACAAACACACCATTACACCAGCAGCAGCCTGGATTGTTCATATAGAGAAGATGGGTCCATGTTTTCATGTTGTTTATGAGAAATACTGACCCTGTGCTCTGAATATTGACATCATTAATTCTATTATTGTCCAATTTTTATGGATCTGGGTAAACTGTTGCATCGGTTTCCTGTTCTTTGTTAACAGGAATGTCATTTAGTGTGATCTTTTGCTGCTGCAGCCCATTTGCTTCATCAATGTGAGGCGTGTTCAAGGATAGTATTGTACCTTGGTTGTATCTTGAGTGGTCATTTACATTTTTGTTGTCTGACCTCTGACACCAACTAGGCATTTTTGTCCATACGGTTGCTGCTAATTGCATAATTAAAAAAAGTTCTGCCACTCTGTAAACCTGTAAAAATGGTTTTGAGTGAAAATCCCAGTAGATCCTAATATTTCCTGAAATACTCATCTGGCATAAACTATCAAATAAACCTTTTTTGTTTATTTCAACATGCAAAAATGTGCATTATTTTATATTAGTCGTGACAAAATTGTGTCACATTAACTTGATTTAAAATAATTCTTACATCTCCATGCTTTTCCCTGACCCTTTCTGTCATAAGGATCTGCACTCTTTTTGTGCTTTAGCTTTTTAGAAAAGATCATTTAAGTTGGCGTTGTATCCATCAGACGGGGAGATACGGTATATTATTGACTTGCAGAGTGTAAATACGTTGTACAAACAAGACAGATTTCTATTTATGGAAGTTTAAGCACTCATTTAAAATATTGATACTGTGAACACTGATATTGTGATTACAGTGATTGTTACAGTGTCTTGTAAAGTTATGCATATTATCTGAGCTAAATACCGAGCAATCCAAGAAGAAAACCTTGTCAGAGGTCATTTTATTGCTTTTGATGATCAGCACTTTGTGTCAGCTGTGGCTGGTATTAACGTGCTTTATAAATCAAGCTGATGATGATAAGCACATTCAGGTAAAAAGTAGTCATACTCCTGTCTGACTCACGTTTAACATAATCATTTAATGTTAGACATGTTTCTTCTGCTTGGAAGTGATATTAATATTTTGGAGCGGTCAAGCCAGAGTCCTGTGATGCAAGGATGTCTGTGAATTATTGAAAATATCAATGGAAACATGCAAAAAGTTGATCAACAATTATAAGAATGGGTTAATTCCTGTAATGCCAACAACAACTTTTCATTGGCTCTTTGAGGAAGGCGTAGTATATATACAGAATCATGTTTTGACATACTTTTTGAAACAAATAAAAAAACCTAAATCATCTTTTTCTAAGCATCTTACATTCGTTTTATTCTTTTTTGAGAGATAATTTTAAATCTAAATATGCCAGGGTACGAATAATCTTTGGCTTACCGGCGTGTTCGGTTTTCAGATTCACTCCATCCAGCCTGTCTGGGCTTGACATAATTTGCAAAGAAGAATGAATTTCATGTCCTGGATGTGCAAAGTTGGTAGACCCAAGTGACTAAACTGAGTACTGACTCGGGGGGGGGGGGGGGGGGGTGAATACAAATGTACACCAGAAGTTTTAGATTTTTATTTAAAAATGTTTGAAAAACATGAATCTTTTTACTTCCTTTTGAAAATGATGCACTACTTTGGGTTGCTCTATCACATGAAATCCCAGCAAAATACTTTGAAGCCTGGGGCTGTAATGTGATGTAATGTGAAGAAGTTTAAGGGGTATAATATTCTTACAAGGCAACATACTTTATGGCTTACAAACAAAAAGAAACATACTTATTCATTCAAGTTGTCTTTCACCGTATTGAATATATTTACTAAGTGGACATGCTAGTTGCCCTGAAAACACTCATTCTGGCAATAGATGTTGTAGGACGCTTTGCATAGTTCCCCCTGGGTCACATTCAGTTCTATTTGCCTTTTATGCCATCTTTAAACTATTGCGTAATTTCTTTATTATGCAGATAATGAAATGCAACTCCACTTATTATGCAATTCCCAGAGCCCACAGGGATTCACTGTCATAACAGTCCCAGTCAGAGGTAGACAGCTTAATATTTTTGAGCAGCAAAATGCAAATTACATAGTAATTAGGCCCGAGCAGCGAAGCGCTGCGAAGGCCTATTGTTTCTGTGTTGTTTCTTATTATTATTAGGCCCGAGCAGCTAAGCGCTGCGAAGGCCTATTGTATCTGTAGTGTTAATTATTATTAGGCCCGAGCAGCTAAGCGCTGCGAAGGCCTATTGTATCTGTAGTGTTAATTATTAGGCCCGAGCAGCTAAGCGCTGCGAAGGCCTATTGTATCTGTAGTGTTAATTATTAGGCCCGAGCAGCTAAGCGCTGCGAAGGCCTATTGTATCTGTAGTGTTAATTATTATTCTTATTATTATTCTGCCCCCCTAAAGAGGGGCCTTTTTGGGGGCTTTGTCATTTTCAAAAACTCACCAAACTTTGCAGATGCATGGTGACTGTTTAAAAATTTTGTATTTTAAGGTCGTCACAAAAATCTAAAGAAAAATGCCTCAACGGCGCCACCTAGAAATTTTCAAAGGACCCTTTGCTATTCACTTACTTCGTCGTAGAGACATGAAATTTGGTACAGTTGTAGAGCTCACCAAGACGCTCAGAATTTACAATTAATGTCATAGTGTAAATATCACAGGAAGTCGGCCATTTTAGATTGAAAGTCTGATTTTGACCTCAATTTTGACAGTTACAGCATCGGTATAAGATCTAACTCCTCCTAGAGATATCGAGCGATCGGCTTGAAACTCGGGCAGTCTGATCATAAGGCATGGCCAATCAAAAGTTATCAAAACGGTGAGTTTTTGAGCATGCTGAAGGGGCGTTGGCAGGGGTCAAAGTTCAACTATTCGCCACAAAAAATAAAAGTGTTATATCTCCTACACAGAAACACACAGAGGCACCAAACTTTCTGTGATTAATCATCATCAGGTCTCCTATAATATCCAATGGTCAAATGATGACATCACTTAGGCCACACCCCCTGACAACAGGAAGTGTCATGTTTTGCTGTAAACGGTCGCTATGTTACCCCTCTGAGCTAATCAACATGAAACTGTGTCCAGAGACAGAAGACATGTTGTTGTGTTGTGGATTCCAGCCCCAAGTCGATTCGATGGAGCAGGAGAGCGTGGCGGCGTGGTGAAGTCACCTCAAACGCCGCTGCCATACGTTTGGCTCTGAATTCCACATTTTTGGGCCGAGCTGCATAAAACTCACTTGGATGCATCCTTATCCACCCCCCAACAGGAATCCATAACAAATTTTGGTGGGCGTGACCTAATGCCTCAACGGCGCCACTTAGCAATTTTCAAAGGACCCTTTGCTATTCACTTACTTCATCGTAGAGACATGAGATTTGGTACAGTGGTAGAGCTCAACAAGACGCTCAGAATTTACAATTAATGTCATAGTGCAACTATCACAGGAAGTCGGCCATTTTAGACTGAAAGTCTGATTTTGACCTCAATTATGACGTTTACAGCATTGGTATTTGATGGATCTCCTCCTAGAGATTTTGAGCGAGCGGCTTGAAACTCGGGCAGTCTGGTCATAAGGCATGGCCAATTAAAAGTTATCAAAACGGTGAGTTTTTGAGCATGCTGAAGGGGCGTTGGCAGGGGTCAAAGTTCACCTATTCGCCACAAAAAATAAAAGTGTTATATCTCCTACACAGAAACACACAGAGGCACCAAACTTTCAGTAATTGATCACCATCAGGTCTCCTATAATATCCAATGGTCAAATGATGACATTGCTTAGGCCACGCCCGCTGACAACAGGAAGTGTCATGTTTTGTTGTAAGCGGTCGCTATGTTACCCCTCTGAGCTAATCAACATGAAACTGTGTCCACAGACAGAACACATGTTGTTGTGTTGTGGATTTCAGGCCCAACTGGATTGGATGGAGCAGGGGGGCGTGGCGGCGTGGCATATTCACCTCAAACGCTGCTGTCATACGTTTGGCTCTGAATTCCACAGTTTTGGGCCGAGCTGCTTAAAACTCATTTGGATGCATCCTTATCCACCCCCCAACAGGAATCCATAACAAACTTTAGTGAGCAGGACTTAGTTTCTCTATAGCGCCACCAAGCAAATTTCAAAGGACCCTTTGGTATTCACTTACTTCATCATAGAGTAATGAAATTTTGTACAGTTGTAGATCTCAGCAAGACGCTCAGAATTTACAATTAATGTCATACTGCAAGTATCACAGGAAGTAAGCCATTTTAGATTGAAATCTGAATTTTGATACCAAGTTGACATGTAAAGCATATGTATTTGATCAAACTTGTCCAGCAGGGGGCAGCAAGAGACCACAAATAAACCCCAAAGGAATCTCTCTTGGTAAGTAAGTGATCTTAACTCTTTGGTTTCCTTACATATTTAAGTTGAACAGATATAAAAATCCTGCTTGAAAACTGACAAACTCTTGTTCAATACATTTCAGTTTTTATTTATATAGCGCCAAATCATGAAACATGTCATCAGGGGTGGATTGGGACAAAAAATTGGCCCTGGCATTTTGGATTAGACTGGCCCACCATATTTTTTTTGTGTACTGAATGTGTATACCAACTGTGCAATACCAACTGTGCAATACCTTGAAGTCAGGATAATGAAAATTAGTGAGAGTGGACACTTAAAATACTTCCAAAATCTTAATTTATTAACACTGTAAAATGTAAACTCCACCACAGCACAGCAACTATTCTTAGATCAGAGAGAGAGAGAGAGAAAGAGAGGTGTCACGGTCAGTCACACATATTATCACGTTACATCATCATAGTTATTGTAAGTTGCTCATCAGATCTATTCAGTCTTCCAGATACTGTAGGGTAACATTGGACTAATGTGCACTCACTGTGTAAAAAAGAATGCCAATGACAAAATGAACCAGAGAAATGCCTCACTTGTCATCATGGAAAGAAAGAAAATATATAATAACATAATATAAATTTTGATTTACTCAGTCATTTGTAATAAGTATTTTATTTATCTAATTTCCTAATTTTTGATCATATTTTCTTAAATATCGCAGACTTTTCGCTATTTTTCATGTAAATCCTTGGTGGCGCTTCATAGCGAAGCCGGTGAGGCCGCAGCGAGCTTGGCCTCCCCTGGGATTGCGCAATCCCATGTTAACTGTGCTGACTTCCATTCTGTGAATGCATCTTCCTGTCTCTAGATCATAAATTCAATTGTTCAAACAGTTATGAACTGATTTTCCACAATTTAATATATGTGGATTACGAATTGTGTTTTGGTCATCAAACTGTGTGCAGATAACATGTTTTCGTGGTGCTGGCCGATCATAAACAGCAAAGAACTGGTTGTAGGTGAGGCCGGCAGTTCCTTGACCGCTAGGCAGGGGGCGCTCAAGGGGCACCGCTCGTGATCCCCAAATAGTAGAGTCAAAACAAGTTATTGATGTTTTATTAGCAAGTTTTGCTAAACAAGTAAAGCACTAAAAAGACTCTAAACATACAGCTGGAACAGGACTGATCAGGGAAGGCTTTCCTCCCTGGCAGTGAGCTCCACTGAGACTAAGAGAGTTTTAAATCTGAAGAAGATAAAGATAACTTTTACCGGAAAATTATGATATTTTTGTTCAGAAAGAGCGCCACAGGGACTTAAATTATAAGTAGAGGTAAGACAGCGATACTTATTCATGTTTTGTTTTTGTGATAAAATGTGCGTAATATGGGTTATAGTTTTAGAATGTGTTACAAATGCAGAAATCCATCATAACTCATAAACTGTTACCAATCAAATGACATTTTTTTTTCATCAAAGAACCAATATTTTTCCATGTATCTTGGTGAATTTATTTGGCTCAATCAGTCTCCTTCAGCACTTTGCAACGAGTCTACTCTGTAGAGTGTATATATTTGTAAATCTGACTCTGATGACGTCAGTGCCTCACCAGCTATGAACCCTACCGCACGTCACTGACTACAACCACAACCACCACCATATTTTACATCAGACACCGGAGCAGATGAAGGGCCTGCTGTTGGGAACATGTCAGTCAGTTTGACACATTTCGCAGCATCCGTTTGAAGAACTCGTTTCTTTTTTTCGTGCAGTTTCTCTGCGCCTCCCTTGCGTTTCTTATCCATTACTACTGTGAACACCGCTGCACAAAGTTCCACATGGAGCGTGAAGGTGTTTTTCTACTTTATGATTGGCCTAGCCCTTTAGACTGTCAGGGATGATAACCAATGGGCTGCAGTAGCCTGTGGTAAGGGCCGGATGATCGGAACATACTCTTGCGCTGCTGATATTTTTCTTCATGCATTATGCAAATATAACGAGGCAGATATATAAAATAATAATAATAATAATATTAATAATAATAATACATATTATTAATATACATGTCGGGTCTGCCGGCCCAAACAGCACGTCGGCCCACCGGGAAAATGCCCGGTACGCCCGATTACCAGTCCATGCCTGCATGTCATCTAAAGGCAGTTTACAATGTCAAAATCAATCAGATTATACATATTAAGTCAGATTATCCAGATTGGTAAAATAAATTCCTATATAAGGGAACCAGTTGATTTCATCAAAGTCGTAACAAGCAGCATTCACTCCTGGAGAAGCGTAGAGCCACAGGGAGAGTCGTTTGCATTGTACATGGCTTTGCAGCAATCCCTCATACTGATCAAGCATGAAGTGACAGCAGAAGGAAAAACTCCCCATTAACAGGAAGGAAAAACCTCCAGCAGAACCGGGCTCAGTATGAACGGTAATCTGCCTTGACCGATTGGGGGTTACAAAAGACAGAGCAGAGACACAACAAGACAGACAAAAAAGCACAGAAGCACACATTGATCCAATAATGTGTTTTACATTAGATGGTAATAGCAGGTGATCTGTCTTCCCTGAATGATGTCACAGCTAACAGAACGCCAGACCAGGTGTACCTACTATGAAGAAAAAATAGAAAAAACAAAAAGTTAAAAGCTGAAATGACAACAGTCATGCAAAATTGAAGAACAATAGACCCTGATGTCCTCCAGCAGCCTAAGCCTATAGCAGCATAACTATAGAGGTAGCTCAGGGTAACATGAACCACTCTAACTATAAGCTTTGTCAAAAAGGAAAGTCCCAAGAGCCAGCTTCTAGTGGAGGAGTTCAAGTATCTTGGGGTCTTGTTCACGAATGAGGGGAAGATGGAGCGGGGGATCGACAGGCGGATTGGTGCAACGTCTGCTGTGAAGCGGGCGCTGTACCGATCCGTTGTGGTGAAGAGAGAGCTGAGCCAAAAGGCCAAGGTCTCGATTTACCAGTCGATCTACGTTCCTACCCTCATCTATGGTCACGAGCTTTGGGTCGTGACCGAAAGAACGAGATCCCGGATACAAGCGGCCAAAATGAGTTTTCTCCATAGTGTGTCTGGGCTCTCCCTTAGAGATAGGGTGAGGAGCTCAGTCATCCGGGGAGGACTCAGAGTAGAGCCGCTGCTCCTCCACATTGAGAGGAGCCAGTTGAGGTGGCTCGGGCATCTGGTTAGGATGCCTCCTGGACGCATCCCTGGTGAGGTGTTCTGGGCACATCCCACCGGGAGGAGGCCCAGGGGAAGACCCAGGACACGCTGGAGAGACTCTGCTCGCCTGGGAACGCTTTGGGATTCCCCCGGAGGAAGTGGCCCAAGTGGCTGGGGAGAGGGACGTCTGGGCCTCCCTCTTGAAGCTGCTACACCCGCGACCTGACCCCGGATAAGCGGAAGACGATGGATGGATGGAAAAAGGAAAGTTTTAGGATTAGTCTTAAAAGTAGACAGGGTGTCTGCGTCACGGACCAAAACTTGGAGTTGGTTCCACTGGAGAGGAGCATGATAGCTAAAGGATCTGCCTACCATTCTGGTTTTACAGACTTTAGGAACCACCAGCAGACCTGCTTTCTGAGAGTGAAGTGGTCTGTTAGAAATTACTAAAGTTTGTACACAACATACACATGTGGAATATTGCTAACGTGTTACTTTAGCAATATTCCAATTGCTAAAGTGTTACTTTTACATTATTACTTTTGGGTGTGTATCCACCAATTTAACTGTCAAACTTTCATAAAAGCTGTCTTAATGCAAGAAACGAAACCCTTAAACACATGAAATAATTAACTTTAAATAACTAAAAAGGTTTTGTTAACTTTTCACATGAAGCTGGATTAACAGCTAGTAAGATACCTTTGATTAAGTTGGTATACTAATGTTTAAACCAGGGGTGTCAAACGTACGGCCTGCGGGCCGGATCTGGCCCGCCGAACGATTTAGTCCGGCCCGGTGGCCAAATGCATTTTCATTATTCAACGGCTGTGTCTCCTCGGTGCATCGACCGATCTGCACCAGATTTTTTGTGAGTCGTGGGGGAGCGCTGCCCAACGCATACGTGTGTATTGCATGGTGGACGGGCGAGGAAAATGCGCGACAGCTTCTGCGGTGGCTGGCGGTGGGAGGTGCGCGTACCCTAGCGGTGGACCATAGGCCAGAGCGGCGCTTGGCTGCGAGGGCCGATCATCACCGCTTGCGGTTTTAATTATTATTATTATTTTTATTCTGCCCCCCTAAAGAGGGGCCTTTTTGGGGGATTTATCATATTCAAAAACTCACCAAACTTGGCGGACGCATGAAGACTGTTTAAAAATTTTGTATTTTAAGGTCCTCATAAAAATCTAAAGAAAAATGCCTCAACGGCGCCACCTAGCAATTTTCAAAGGACCCTTTGCTATTCACTTACTTCATCGTAGAGACATGAGATTTGGTACAGTGTTAGAGCTCACCAAGACGCTCAGAATTTACAATTAATGTCATAGTGCAAATATCACAGGAAGTCGGCCATTTTAGATTCAAGGTCTGATTTTGACCCGATTTTTGACGTTTACAGCATTGGTATTTGATCGAACTCCTCCTAGAGATTTTGAGCGAGCGGCTTGAAACTCGGTCAGTCTGATCATAAGGCATGGCCAATTAAAAGTTATCAAAACGGTGAGTTTTTGAGCATGTTGAAGGGGTGTTAGCAGGGGTCAAAGTTCACCTACTCGCCACAAAAAATAAAACTGTTATATCTCCTACACAGAAACACATAGAGGCACCAAACTTTCTGTGATTGATCATCATTGGGTCTTCTTTAATATCCAATGGTCAAATTATGACATCACTTAGGCCACGCCCCCTGACAACAGGAAGTGTCATGTTTTGCTGTAAACGGTCGCTATGTTACCCCTCTGAGCTAATCAACATGAAACTGTGTCCAGAGACGGAAGACATGTTGATGTATTGTGGATTCCAGCCCCAAGTGGATTCGATGGAGCAGGAGAGCGTGGCGGCGTGGTGAAGTCACCTCAAACGCCGCTGCCATACGTTTGGCTCTGAATTCCACATTTTTGGGCCGAGCTGCTTAAAACTCACTTGGATGCATCCTTATCCACCCCCCAACAGGAATCCATAACAAACTTTGGTGAGCGTGACCTAATGCCTCAACGGCGCCACCTAGAAATTTTCAAAGGACCCTTTGCTATTCACTTACTTCATCGTAGAGTAATGAAATTTTGTACAGTTGTAGATCTAAGCAAGACGCTCAGAATTTACAATTAACGTCATAGTGCAAATATCACAGGAAGTCGGCCATTTTAGATTGAAGGTCGTAATTTGACCTCATTTTTGACATTTACAGCATTGGTATTTGATCGAACTCGTCCTAGGGATTTCGAGCGAGCGGCTTGAAACTCGGTCAGTCTGATCATAAGGCATGGCCAATTAAAAGTTATCAAAACGGTGAGTTTTTGAGCATGTTGAAGGGGCGTTAGCAGGGGTCAAAGTTCACCTACTCGCCACAAAACATAAAACTGTTATATCTCCTACACAGAAACACACAGAGGCACCAAACTTTCTGTGATTGATCATCATCGGGTCTTCTACAATATCCAATGGTCAAATGATGACATCACTTAGGCCACGGCCCCTGACAACAGGAAAAACTGTTATATCTCCTACACAGAAACACACAGAGGCACCAAACTTTCTGTGATTGATCATCATCGGGTCTTCTACAATATCCAATGGTCAAATGATGACATCACTTAGGCCACGCCCCCTGACAACAGGAAAAACTGTTATATCTCCTACACAGAAACACACAGAAGCACCAAACTTTCTGTGATTGATCATCATCGGGTCTTCTACAATATCCAATGGTCAAATGATGACATCACTTAGGCCACGCCCCCTGACAACAGGAAAAACTGCTATATCTCCTACACAGAAACACACAGAGGCACCAAACTTTCTGTGATTGATCATCATCGGGTCTTCTACAATATCCAATGGTCAAATGATGACATCACTTAGGCCACGCCCCCTGACAACAGGACGTGTCATGTTTTATTGTTAGCAGTCGCTATGTTACCCCTCTGAGCTAATCAACATGAAACTGTGTCCAGAGACAGAAGACATGTTGGTGTGTTGTGGATTCCAGCCCCAAGTGGATTCGATGGAGCAGGGGGGCGTGGCGGCGTGGTGAAGTCACCTCAAACGCCGCTGCCATACGTTTGGCTCTGAATTCCACATTTTTGGGCCGAGCTGCTTAAAACTCACTTGGATGCATCCTTATCTAGCCCCCGACAGGAATCCATAACAAACTTTGGTGGGCGTGACCTAATGCCTCAACGGCGCCACCTCGCAATTTTCAAAGGACCCTTTGCTATTCACTTACTTCATCGTAGAGACATGAGATTTGGTACAGTAGTAGAGCTCACCAAGACGCTCAGAATTTACAATTAATGTCATAGTGCAAATATCACAGGAAGTCGGCCATTTTAGATTGAAGGTCTGATTTTGACCCCATTTTTGACGTTTACAGCATTGGTATTTGATCGAACTCCTCCTAGGGATTTCGAGCGAGCGGCTTGAAACTCGGTCAGTCTGATCATAAGGCATGGCCAATTAAAAGTTATCAAAACGGTGAGTTTTTGAGCATGTTGAAGGGGCGTTAGCAGGGGTCAAAGTTCACCTACTCGCCACAAAAAATAAAACTGTTATATCTCCTACACAGAAACACACAGAGGCACCAAACTATCTGTGATTGATCATCATCAGGTCTTCTATCATATCCAATGGTCAAATGATGACATCACTTAGGCCACGCCCCCTGACAACAGGAAATGTCATGTTTTGCTGTAAACGGTCGCTATGTTACCCCTCTGAGCTAATCAACATGAAAATGTATCCAGAGACAGAAGACATGTTGGTGTTTTGGATTCCATCCCCAAGTGGATTCGATGGAGCAGGGCGGCGTGGTGGCGTGGTGAAGTCACCTCAAACGCCGCTGCCATACGTTTGGCTCTGAATTCCACAGTTTTGGGTCGAGCTGCTTAAAACTCCCTTGGATGTATCCTTTTCCACCCCCGACAGGAATCCATAACAAACTTTGGTTGGCGTGACCTAATTTTTCTATAGCGCCCCCTAGAATATTTTAAATGATCAGCCCCAAGCCATGCTTTAAGATAGAATTACGAAAGTTGGTACACAACATACACATGTGGAATATTGCTTAAGTGTTACTTTTACATTATTACTTTTGGGTGTGTATCCACCAATTTAACTGTCAAACTTTCATAAAAGCTGTCTTAATGCAAGAAACAAAACCCTTAAACACATGAAATAACAATTAACTTTAAATAACTAAAAAGGTTTTGTTAACTTTTCACATGAAGCTGGATTAACAGGTAGTAAGATACCTTTGATTAAATTGGTATACTAATGTTTAAACCAGGGGTGTCAAAACGTATGGCCCGCGGGCCGGATCCGGCCCACCGAACGATTTTGTCCGGCCCAGTGGCCAAATGCAATATCAATATTCAACGGCTGTATATCCTCGCTGCATCGACCGATCTACACCAGATTTGTTGTGAGTCGTGGGGGAGCGCTGCCAAATGCGTTCGTGGGAATCTCCCGGCGGACGGGCGGGGAAAATGCGTGACAGTTTCTGCGGTGGCTGGCGGCCGGCGGTGCGCGAACCCCCGCGGTGGCCAATAGGCCGGAGCGGCGCTTGGCTGCGAGGGCCGATCGACGCCGCTTGCGGCTTTAATTATTATTATTATTATTCTGCCCCCCTAAAGAGGGGCCTTTTTGGGGGCTTTCTCATTTTCAAAAACTCACCAAACTTGGCAGATGCATGGTGACTGTTTAAAAATTTTGTATTTTAAGGTCGTCACAAAAATCTAAAGAAAAATGCCTCAACGGCGCCACCTAGAAATTTTCAAAGGACCCTTTGCTATTCACTTACTTCGTCGTAGAGACATGAAATTTGGTACAGTTGTAGAGCTCAACAAGACGCTCAGAATTTACAATTAATGTCATAGTGCAAATATCACAGGAAGTTGGCCATTTTAGACTTAAAGTCTGATTTTGACCCAATTTTTGACGTTTATAGCATTGCTATTTGATGGATCTCCTCCTAGAGATTTTGAGCGATCGGCTTGAAACTCGGGCAGTCTGATCATAAGGCATGGCCAATCAAAAGTTATCAAAACGGTGAGTTTTTGAGCATGCTGAAGGGGCGTTGGCAGGGGTCAAAGTTCACCTATTCGCCACAAAAAATAAAAGTGTTATATCTCCTACACAGAAACACACAGAGGCACCAAACTTTCTGTGATTAATCATCATCAGGTCTCCTATAATATCCAATGGTCAAATGATGACATCACTTAGGCCACACCCCCTGACAACAGGAAGTGTCATGTTTTGTTGTAAGCGGTCGCTATGTTACCCCTCTGAGCTAATCAACATGAAACTGTGTCCACAGACAGAACACATGTTGGTATGTTGTGGATTTCAGGCTCAACTGGATTGGATGGAGCAGGGGGGCGTGGCGGCGTGGCATATTCACCTCAAACGCTGCTGTCATACGTTTGGCTCTGAATTCCACAGTTTTGGGCCGAGCTGCCTAAAACTCATTTGGATGCATCCTTATCCACCCCCCAACAGGAATCCATAACAAACTTTAGTGAGCAGGACTTAGTTTCTCTATAGCGCCACCAAGCAAATTTCAAAGGACCCTTTTGCATTCACTTACTTCATCGTAGAGTAATGAAATTTTGTACAGTTGTAGATCTCAGCAAGACGCTCAGAATTTACAATTAATGTCATACTGCAAGTATCACAGGAAGTAAGCCATTTTAGATTGAAATCTGAATTTTGATACCAAGTTGACATGTAAAGCATATGTATTTGATCATACTTGTCCAGCAGGGGGCAGCAAGAGACCACAAATAAACCCCAAAGGAATTTCTCTTGGTAAGTAAGTGATCTTAACTCTTTGGTTTCCTTGTATATTTAAGTTGAACAGATATACAAATCCTGCTTGAAAACTGACAAACTCTTGTTCAATACATTTCAGTTTTTATTTATATAACGCCAAATCATGAAACATGTCATCAGGGGTGGATTGGGACAAAAAATTGGCCCTGGCATTTTGGATTAGACTGGCCCACCACATTTTTTTTGTGTACTGAATGTGTATACCAACTGTGCAATACCAACTGTGCAATACCTTGAAGTCAGGATAATGGAAATTAGTGAGAGTGGACACTTAAAATACTTCCAAAATCTTAATTTATTAACACTGTAAAATGTAAACTCCACCACAGCACAGCAACTATTCTTAGATCAGAGAGAGAGAGAGAGAAAGAGAGGTGTCACGGTCAATCACACATATTATCACGTTACATCATTATAAGAAGTTATTGTAAGTTGCTCATCAGATCTATTCAGTCTTCCAGATACTGTAGGGTAACATTGGACTAATGTGCACTCACTGTGTAAAAAAGGATGCCAATGACAAAATGAACCAGAGAAATGCCTCACTTGTCATCATGGAAAGAAAGAAAATATATAATAACATAATATAAATTTTGATTTACTCAGTCATTTGTAATAAGTATTTTATTTATCTAATTTCCTAATTTTTGATCATATTTTCTTTAAAATCGCAGACTTTTCGCTATTTTTCATGTAAATCCTTGGTGGCGCTTGATAGCGAAGCCGGTGAGGCCGCAGCGAGCTTGGCCTACCCTGGGATTGCGCAATCCCATGGTAACTGCGCTGACTTCCATTCTGTGAATGCATCTTCCTGTCTCTAGATCATAAATTCAATTGTTCAAACAGTTATGAACTGATTTTCCACAATTTAATATATGTGGATTACGAATTGTGTTTTGGTCATCAAACTGTGTGCAGATAACATGTTTTCGTGGTGCTGGCCGATCATAAACAGCAAAGAAGTGGTTGTAGGTGAGGCCAGCAGTTCCTTGGCCACTAGGCAGGGGGCGCTCAAGGGGCACCGCTCGTGATCCCCAAATAGTAGAGTCAAAACAAGTTATTGATGTTTTATTAGCGAGTTTTGCTAAACAAGTAAAGCACTAAAAAGACTAAACATACAGCTGGAACAGGACTGATCAGGGAAGGCTTTCCTCCCTGGCAGTGAGCTCCATTGAGACTGAGAGACTTTTAAAACTGAAGAAGATAAAGAGAACTTTTACCGGAAAATGATGATATTTTTGTTCAGAAAGAGCGCCACAGGGACTTAAATTATAAGTAGAGGTAAGACAGCGATACTTATTCATGTTTTGTTTTTGTGATAAAATCTGCGTAATGTGGGTTATAGTTTTAGAATGTGTTACAAATGCAGAAATCCATCATAACTCATAAACTGTTACCAATCAAATGACAATTTTTTTCATCAAAGAACCAATATTTTTCCATGTATCTTGGTGAATTTATTTGGCTCAATCAGTCTCCTTCAGCACTTTGCAACGAGTCTACTCTGTAGAGTGTATATATTTGTAAATCTGACTCTGATGACGTCAGTGCCTCACCAGCCATGAACCCTACCGCACGTTAGAGACTGACATTTTTTCGGGAATCCCGCGGGTCACGTGATTCCCACGGGAATCCCGCGGGATGGGAGTCAACATCAGTAAATATCACGTGATTGGGACGGTACAGGATTAAATATAAACGGGAGCAGACGGGAGCGGGAGTAAACCAACAACAGGTACAATTAACTAGGATCGAAGCCAAAAGATTAAATAAAATAGAAAATCAAAAATGTAGGTTCGCCGCCGCCATTTTGTAGTTTTTTTCCAAGAAACCGAAACTATAATGCTGGTCAAAGAACTACACGACCCAGAAGCCAACAGTGCATCCGGTTTATTTTTTCCGCCAGCGCTCAAAAAACAGAATGGGAATGGGGGGGGGGGGGGGGGTTGGGGGGATCAACCGCTAGTGGCGAACTCAACCTGGAAAAGTTGGATCGGCAACGCAAAGTCAAAAGTAAGGACTTATTTATTAAACTCACAGCGCAACTGTAAAGTTGCAAATATTAACAAACTTGAGGAGAGTTGAATGTCACGGTGTTAACACTCAGTACCTGCTTGTAAAACGTGTTTCCTGGACTAATTTCCCAATGTGCAACAGTGTAATAATACGGCCAATAACTTAAAACTACTTTATTATTTTATTTAGTATTGTCTGAACAGTTGTGTTTTTTTCTGTTTTAACCCAATAACTGAACAATGTGTTAACACTTCTGTTTCACTATTTAACAAAAGTAAAACATGTACTTCCATGTCTGGTCGGGTAAAAATGAGACGGAGCCGACTGGACCGGCTGTTCCTGGGTCCAGTTAGCTCCGCCTCCAGCTCCGCATCATCCCCGAAAATTAACATAATCTCACTTTTAACTTTTGATAAAAGTTGACAGATCTGTCTAAGAATGTGTTTAATGTTCAATGAATGTATTGGTTCTGATAGTAAACCCTAATTAGTTTGTGGATATTTTATTGCAAATGGAAAAATACTAATATGCTTGAATGATATTCAACTTTTTTGTAATTTTTTGTTTTACTAAACTGAGTTTTTGAACCACTTCGGTACATTATCTAAATTGTGACAGTAATGCCTTTATGCACTTTTTTCTTAACTGAGTATAGATCTCTTTCTCGGTGCATTATTCTTTAGTTTCAGCAATTTGAAATGTAAAAGTAACTTCATTGTTCATGTGAAACAATTACTTAATGAATTAGTAAAAAGCAACATTGTACATTTTGTTTATTCAACTAAGATAGGCATGGTCTGTTTCCGTGTTTGTTACTTTATTTATTTATTTATTATTATTCCTTTCACTTTAACTGGCCTTTACTACAGCTAAAACAGGAACTTAACTGACCCTTCATAGACATTCAGGTTTAATGTATTTCCAGAAAACTTAATGAAGACAACAAGAATGGGAGTAGGGCAGGAGCGGGAGTCATTCTGAGTGGGAGCGGGATGGGAGTGGGAGTAATTTTACCAGGAGCGGGACGGGACAGGATTTTTTTTTCTACTCTGGCCCGGGATTGGGACGGGACACAATTTTTATCAGTGGGAGTGGGACGGGACAGGAGTGAAAATCCACTCCCGTGTCACTCTCTACCGCACGTCACTGACTACAACCACCACCATATTTTACACCAGACACCGGAGCAGATGAAGGGCCTGCTGTTGGGAACATGTCAGTCAGTTTGACACATTTCGCAGCATCCGTTTGAAGAACTCGTTTCTTTTTTTCGTGCAGTTTCTCTGCGCCTCCCTTGCGTTTCTTATCCATTACTACTGTGAACACCGCTGCACAAAGTTCCACATGGAGCGTGAAGGTGTTTTTCTACTTTATGATTGGCCTAGCCCTTTAGACTGTCAGGGATGATAACCAATGGGCTGCAGTAGCCTGTGGTAAGGGCTGGATGATCGGAACAGACTCTTGCGCTGCTGATATTTTTCTTCATGCATTATGCAAATATAACGAGGCAGATATATAAAATAATAATAATATTAATAATAATAATACATATTATTAATATACATGTCGGGTCTGCCGGCCTGCATGTCATCTAAAGGCAGTTTACAATGTCAAAATCAATCAGATTATACATATTAAGTCAGATTATCCAGATTGGTAAAAGAAATTCCTATATAAGGGAACCAGTTGATTTCATCAAAGTCGTAACAAGCAGCATTGACTCCTGAAGAAGCGTAGAGCCACAGGGAGAGTCGTTTGCATTGTACATGGCTTAGCAGCAATCCCTCATACTGATCAAGCATGAAGTGACAGCAGAAGGAAAAACTCCCCATTAACAGGAAGGAAAAACCTCCAGCCGAACCGGGCTCAGTATGAACGGTAATCTGCCTTGACCGACTGGGGGTTACAAAAGAGAGAGAAGAGACACAACAAGACAGACAAAAAAGCACAGAAGCACACATTGATCCAGTAATGTGTTTTACATTAGATGGTAATAGCAGGTGATCTGTCTTCCCTGAATGATGTCACAGCTAACAGAACGCCAGACCAGGGGTACCTACTATGAAGAAAAAATAGAAAAAACAAAAAGGTAAAAGCTGAAATGACAACAGTCATGCAAAATTGAAGAACAATAGACCCTGATGTCCTCCAGCAGCCTAAGCCTATAGCAGCATAACTATAGAGGTAGCTCGGGGTAACATGAACCACTCTAACTATAATCTTTGTCAAAAAGGAAAGTCCCAAGAGCCAGCTTCTAGTGGAGGAGTTCAAGTATCTTGGGGTCTTGTTCACGAATGAGGGGAAGATGGAGCGGGAGATCGACAGGCGGATTGGTGCGACGTCTGCTGTGAAGCGTGCGCTGTACCGATCCGTTGTGGTGAAGAGAGAGCTGAGCCAAAAGGCCAAGCTCTCGATTTACCAGTCGATCTACGTTCCTACCCTCATCTATGGTCACGAGCTTTGGGTCGTGACCGAAAGAACGAAATCCCGGATACAAGCGGCCAAAATGAGTTTTCTCCATAGTGTGTCTGGGCTCTCCCTTAGAGATAGGGTGAGGAGCTCAGTCATCCGGGGAGGACTCAGAGTAGAGCCGCTGCTCCTCCACATTGAGAGGAGCCAGTTGAGGTGGATCGGGCATCTGGTTAGGATGCCTCCTGGACGCCTCCCTGATGAGGTGTTCTTGGCACGTCCCACCGGGAGGAGGCCCAGAGGAAGACCCAGGACACGCTGGAGAGACTATGCTGGCCTGGGAACGCTTTGGGATTCCCCCGGAGGAAGTGGCCCAAGTGGCTGGGGAGAGGAAGGTCTGGGGCTCCCTCTTGAAGCTGCCCCTGCGACCTGACCCCGGATAAGTGGAAGACGATGGATGGATGGAAAAAGGAAAGTTTAAGGATTAGTCTTAAAAGTAGACAGGGTGTCTGCGTCACGGACCAAAACTGGGAGTTTGTTCCACTGGAGAGGAGCCTGATAACTAAAGGATCTGCCTACCATTCTGGTTTTACAGACTTTAGGAACCACTAGCAGACCTGCTTTCTGAGAGTGAAGTGGTCTGTTAGAAATTACTAAAGTTTGTACACAACATACACATGTGGAATATTGCTAACGTGTTACTTTAGCAATTTTCCAATTGCCAAAGTGTTACTTTTACATTATTACTTTTGGGTGTGTATCCACCAATTTAACTGTCAAACTTTCATAAAAGCTGTCTTAATGCAAGAAACGAAACCCTTAAACACATGAAATAATTAACTTTAAATAACTAAAAAGGTTTTGTTAACTTTTCACATGAAGCTGGATTAACAGCTAGTAAGATACCTTTGATTAAGTTGGTATACTAATGTTTAAACCAGGGGTGTCAAACGTACGGCCTGCGGGCCGGATCTGGCCCGCCGAACGATTTAGTCCGGCCCGGTGGCCAAATGCATTTTCATTATTCAACGGCTGTGTCTCCTCGGTGCATCGACCGATCTGCACCAGATTTTTTGTGAGTCGTGGGGGAGCGCTGCCCAACGCATACGTGTGTATGGCATGGTAGACGGGTGAGGAAAATGCATGACAGCTTCTGCGGTGGCTGGCGGCGGGAGGTGCGCGTACCCTAGCGGTGGCCCTTAGGCCAGAGCGGCGCTTGGCTGCGAGGGCCGATCATCACCGCTTGCGGTTTTAATTCTTATTATTATTATTCTGCCCCCCTAAAGAGAGGCCTTTTTGGGGGCTTTATCATATTCAAAAACTCACCAAACTTTGCAGATGCATGGTGACTGTTTAAAAATTTTGTATTTTAAGGTCGTCACAAAAATCTAAAGAAAAATGCCTCAACGGCGCCACCTAGAAATTTTCAAAGGACCCTTTGCTATTCACTTACTTCGTCGTAGAGACATGAGATTTGGTACAGTTGTAGAGCTCAACAAGACGCTCAGAATTTACAATTATTGTCATAATGCAAGTATCACAGGAAGTCGGCCATTTTAGACTGAAAGTCTGATTTTGACCTCAATTTTGACAGTTACAGCATTGGTATAAGATCTAACTCCTCCTAGAGATATCGAGCGATCGGCTTGAAACTCGGGCAGTCTGATCATAAGGCATGGCCAATCAAATGTTATCAAAACGGTGAGTTTTTGAGCATGCTGAAGGGGCGTTGGCAGGGGTCAAAGTTCACCTATTCGCCACAAAAAATAAAAGTGTTATATCTCCTACACAGAAACACACAGAGGCACCAAACTTTCTGTGATTGATCATCCTCGGGTCTTCTTTAATATCCAATGGTCAAATGATGACATCACTTAGGCCACGCCCCCTGACAACAGGAAGTGTCATGTTTTGCTGTAAACGGTCGCTATGTTACCCCTCTGAGCTAATCAACATGAAACTGTGTCCAGAGACAGAAGACATGTTGTTGTGTTGTGGATTCCAGCCCCAAGTCGATTTGATGGAGCAGGAGAGCGTGGCGGCGTGGTGAAGTCACCTCAAACGCTGCTGCCATACGTTTGGCTCTGAATTCCACATTTTTGGGCCGAGCTGCTTAAAACTCACTTGGATGCATCCTTATCCACCCCCCAACAGGAATCCATAACAAATTTTGGTGGGCGTGACCTAATGCCTCAACGGCGCCACTTAGCAATTTTCAAAGGACCCTTTGCTATTCACTTACTTCATCGTAGAGACATGAGATTTGGTACAGTGGGAGAGCTCACCAAGACGCTCAGAATTTACAATTAATGTCATAGTGCAAATATCACAGGAAGTCGGCCATTTTAGATTGAAGGTCTGATTTTGACCCCATTTTTGATGTTTATAGCATTGGTATTTGATGGATCTCCTCCTAGAGATTTTTAGCGAGCGGCTTGAAACTCAGGCAGTCTGATCATAAGGCATGGCCAATTAAAAGTTATCAAAACGGTGAGTTTTTGAGCATGGTGAAGGGGGGTTAGCAGGGGTCAAAGTTCACCTACTCGCCATGAAACACAAAACTGTTATATTTCATACACAAAAACTCACAGATCCACCAAACTTTCAGTAGTTGATCACCACTAGGTCTCCTACAATGTCCAATGGTCAAATGATGACATTGCTTAGGCCACGCCCCCTGACAACAGGAAGTGTCATGTTTTGTTGTAAGCGGTCGCTATGTTACCCCTCTGAGCTAATCAACATGAAACTATGTCCACAGACAGAACACATGTTGGTATGTTGTGGATTTCAGGCTCAACTGGATTCGATGGAGCAGGGGGGCGTGGCGGCGTGGCATATTCACCTCAAACGCTGCTGTCATACGTTTGGCTCTGAATTCCACAGTTTTGGGCCGAGCTGCCTAAAACTCATTTGGATGCATCCTTATCCACCCCCCAACAGGAATCCATAACAAACTTTAGTGAGCAGGACTTAGTTTCTCTATAGCGCCACCAAGCAATTTTCAAAGGACCTTTTGCTATTCACTTACTTCATCGTAGAGTAATGAAATTTTGTACAGTTGTAGATCTCAGCAAGATGCTCAGAATTTACAATTAATGTCATACTGCAAGTATCACAGGAAGTAAGCCATTTTAGATTGAAATCTGAATTTTGACACCATGTTGACATGGTATCAAATACCATTATCATCCAGCAGGGGGCAGCAAGAGACCATAAATAAACCCCAAAGGAATTTCTCTTGGTAAGTAAGTGATCTTAACTCTTTGGTTTCCTTATATATTTAAGTTGAACAGATATACAAATCCTGCTTGAAAACTGACAAACTCTTGTTCAATACATTTCAGTTTTTATTTATATAGCGCCAAATCATGAAACATGTCATCAGGGGTGGATTGGGACAAAAAAATCGGCCCTGGCATTTTGGATTAGACTGGCCCACCACATTTTTTTGTGTACTGAATGTGTATACCAACTGTGCAATACCAACTGTGCAATACCAACTGAGGCCAGGATAATGGAAATTAGTGAGAGTGGACACTTAAAATACTTCCAAAATCTTAATTTATTAACACTGTAAAATGTAAACTCCACCACAGCACAGCAACTATTCTTAGATCAGAGAGAGAGAGAGAGAAAGAGAGGTGTCACGTTCAATCACACATATTATCACGTTACATCATTATAAGAAGTTATTGTAAGTTGCTCATCAGATCTATTCAGTCTTCCAGATACTGTAGGGTAACATTGGACTAATGTGCACTCACTGTGTAAAAAAGGATGCCAATGACAAAATGAACCAGAGAAATGCCTCACTTGTCATCATGGAAAGAAAGAAAATATATAATAACATAATATAAATTTTGATTTACTCAGTCATTTGTAATAAGTATTTTATTTATCTAATTTCCTAATTTTTGATCATATTTTCTTTAAAATCGCAGACTTTTCGCTATTTTTCATGTAAATCCTTGGTGGCGCTTGATAGCGAAGCCGGTGAGGCCGCAGCGAGCTTGGCCTACCCTGGGATTGCGCAATCCCATGTTAACTGCAGTGGCTTCCATTCTGTGAATGCATCTTCCTGTCTCTAGATCATAAATTCAATTGTTCAAACAGTTATGAACTGATTTTCCACAATTTAATATATGTGGATTACGAATTGTGTTTTGGTCATCAAACTGTGTGCAGATAACATGTTTTCGTGGTGCTGGCCGATCATAAACAGCAAAGAACTGGTTGTAGGTGAGGCCGGCAAATCCTTGGCCTCTAGGCAGGGGGCGCTCAAGGGGCACCGCTCGTGATCCCCAAATAGTAGAGTCAAAACAAGTTATTGATGTTTTATTAGCGAGTTTTGCTAAACAAGTAAAGCACTAAAAAGACTCTAAACATACAGCTGGAACAGGACTGATCAAGGAAGGCTTTCCTCCCTGGCAGTGAGCTCCACTGAGACAGAGAGACTTTTAAATCTGAAGAAGATAAAGATAACTTTTACCGGAAAATGATGATATTTTTGTTCAGAAAGAGCGCCACAGGGACTTAAATTATAAGTAGAGGTAAGACAGTGATACTTATTCATGTTTTGCTTTTGTGATAAAATGTGCGTAATGTGGGTTATAGTTTTAGAATGTGTTACAAATGCAGAAATCCATCATAACTCATAAACTGCTACCAATCAAATGACAATTTTTTTTTCATCAAAGAACCAATATTTTTCCATGTATCTTGTTGAATTTATTTGGCTCAATCAGTCTCCTTCAGCACTTTGCAACGAGTCTACTCTGTAGAGTGTATATATTTGTAAATCTGACTCTGATGACGTCAGTGCCTCACCAGCTATGAACCCTACCGCACGTCACTGACTACAACCACCACCACTATATTTTACATCAGACACCGGAGCAGATGAAGGCCTGCTGTTGGGAACATGTCAGTGAGTTTGACACATTTCGCAGCGTCCGTTTGAAGAACTCGTTTCTTTTTTTCGTGCAGTTTCTCTGCGCCTCCCATTACTACTGTGAACACCGCTGCACAAAGTTCCACATGGAGCGTGAAGGTGTTTTTCTACTTTATGATAACCAATGGGCTGCAATAGCCTGTGGTAAGGGCCGGATGATCGGAACAGACTCTTGCGCTGCTGATTTTATTTTTCTTCATGCATTATGCAAATATAACGAGGCAGATATATAAAATAATTATTAATAATAATAATAATAATACATATTTATATACATGTCGGGTCTGCCGGCCCAAACAGCACGTCGGCCCACCGGGAAAATGCCCGGAACGCCCGATTACCAGTCCATGCCTGCATGTCATCTAAAGGCAGTTTACAATGTCAAAATCAATCAGATTATACATATTAAGTCAGATTATCCAGATTGGTAAAATAAATTCCTATATAAGGGAACCAGTTGATTGCATCAAAGTCGTAACAAGCAGCATTCACTCCTGAAGAAGCGTAGAGTCACAGGGAGAGTCGTTTGCATTGTACATGGCTTTGCAGCAATCCCTCATACTTATCAAGCATGAAGTGACAGCAGAAGAAAAAACTCCCCATTAACAGGAAGGAAAAACCTCCATCAGAACCGGGCTCAGTATGAACGGTAATCTGCCTTGACCGACTGGGGGTTACAAAAGAGAGAGAAGAGACACAACAAGACAGACAAAAAAGCACAGAAGCATACATTGATCCAGTAATCTGTTTTACATTAGATGGTAATAACAGGTGATCTGTCTTCCCTGGATGATGTCACAGCTAACAGAACGCCAGACCAGGTGTACCTACTATGAAGATAAAAGAGAGAGAACAGAAAGTTAAAAGCTGAAATGACAACAGTCATGCAAAATTGAAGAACAATAGACCCTGATGTCCTCCAGCAGCCTAAGCCTATAGCAGCATAACTATAGAGGTAGCTCAGGGTAACATGAACCACTCTAACTATAAGCTTTGTGAAAAAGGAAAGTCCCAAGAGCCAGCTTCTAGTGGAGGAGTTCAAGTATCTTGGGGTCTTGTTCAGAGATGAGGGGAAGATGGAGCGGGAGATCGACAGGCGGATTGGTGCAACGTCTGCTGTGAAGCGGGCGCTGTAGCGATCCGTTGTGGTGAAGAGAGAGCTGAGCCAAAAGGCCAAGCTCTCGATTTACCGGTCGATCTACGTTCCTACCCTCATCTATGGTCACGAGCTTTGGGTCGTGACCGAAAGAACGAGATCCCGGACACAAGCGGCCAAAATGAGTTTTCTCCATAGTGTGTCTGGGCTCTCCCTTAGAGATAGGGTGAGGAGATCAGTCATCCGGGGAGGACTCAGAGTAGAGCCGCTGCTCCTCCACGTCGAGAGGAGCCAGTTGAGGTGACTCGGGCATCTGGTCAGGATGCCTCCTGGACGCCTCCCTGGTGAGGCACGTCCCACCGGGAGGAGGCCCAGGGGAAGACCCAGGACACGCTGGAGAGACTCTGCTCGCCTGGGAACGCTTTGGGATTCCCCCGGAGGAAGTGGCCCAAGTGGCTGGGGAGAGGAAGGTCTGGGCCTCCCTCTTGAAGCTGCTACCCCCGCGACCTGACCCCGGATAAGTGGAAGACGATGGATGGATGGAAAAAGGAAAGTTTTAGGATTAGTCTTAAAAGTAGACAGGGTGTCTGCGTCACGGACCAAAACTGGGAGTTGGTTCCACTGGAGAGGAGCATGATAGCTAAAGGATCTGCCAATCATTCTGGTTTTACAGACTTTAGGAACCACCAGCAGACCTGCTTTCTGAGAGTGAAGTGGTCTGTTAGAAATTACTAAAGTTTGTACACAACATACACATGTGGAATATTGCTAACGTGTTACTTTAGCAATATTCCAATTGCTAAAGTGTCACTTTTACATTATTACTTTTGGGTGTGTATCCACCAATTTAACTGTCAAACTTTCATAAAAGCTGTCTTAATGCAAGAAACGAAACCCTTAAACACATGAAATAATTAACTTTAAATAACTAAAAAGGTATTGTTAACTTTTCACATGAAGCTGGATTAACACCTAGTAAGATACCTTTGATTAAGTTGGTATACTAATGTTTAAACCAGGGGTGTCAAACGTACGGCCTGCGGGCCGGATCTGGCCCGCCGAACGATTTAGTCCGGCCCGGTGGCTAAATGCATTTTCATTATTCAACGGCTGTGTCTCCTCGGTGCATCGACCGAACTGCACCAGATTTTTTGTGAGTCGTGGGGGAGCGCTGCCCAACGCATACGTGTGTATTGCATGGTAGACGGGTGAGGAAAATGCATGACAGCTTCTGCGGTGGCTGGCGCCAGGAGGTGCGCGTACCCTAGCGGTGGCCCATAGGCCAGAGCGGCGCTTGGCTGCGAGGGCCGATCATCACCGCTTGCGGTTTTAATTATTATTATTATTATTCTGCCCCCCTAAAGAGGGGCCTTTTTGGGGGCTTTCTCATTTTCAAAAACTCACCAAACTTGGCAGATGCATGGTGACTGTTTAAAAATTTTGTATTTTAAGGTCGTCACAAAAATCTAAAGAAAAATGCCTCAACGGCGCCACCTAGAAATTTTCAAAGGACCCTTTGCTATTCACTTACTTCGTCGTAGAGACATGAAATTTGGTACAGTTGTAGAGCTCAACAAGACGCTCAGAATTTACAATTAATGTCATAGTGCAAATATCACAGGAAGTTGGCCATTTTAGACTTAAAGTCTGATTTTGACCCAATTTTTGACGTTTATAGCATTGCTATTTGATGGATCTCCTCCTAGAGATTTTGAGCGATCGGCTTGAAACTCGGGCAGTCTGATCATAAGGCATGGCCAATCAAAAGTTATCAAAACGGTGAGTTTTTGAGCATGCTGAAGGGGCGTTGGCTGGGGTCAAAGTTCACCTATTCGCCACAAAAAATAAAAGTGTTATATCTCCTACACAGAAACACACAGAGGCACCAAACTTTCTGTGATTAATCATCATCAGGTCTCCTATAATATCCAATGGTCAAATGATGACATCACTTAGGCCACACCCCCTGACAACAGGAAGTGTCATGTTTTGCTGTAAACGGTCGCTATGTTACCCCTCTGAGCTAATCAACATGAAACTGTGTCCAGAGACAGAAAACATGTTGTTGTGTTGTGGATTCCAGCCCCAAGTCGATTCGATGGAGCAGGAGAGCGTGGCGGCGTGGTGAAGTCACCTCAAACGCCGCTGCCATACGTTTGGCTCTGAATTCCACATTTTTGGGCCGAGCTGCATAAAACTCACTTGGATGCATCCTTATCCACCCCCCAACAGGAATCCATAACAAATTTTGGTGGGCGTGACCTAATGCCTCAACGGCGCCACTTAGCAATTTTCAAAGGACCCTTTGCTATTCACTTACTTCATCGTAGAGACATGAGATTTGGTACAGTGGTAGAGCTCACCAAGACGCTCAGAATTTACAATTAATGTCATAGTGTAAATATCACAGGAAGTCGGCCATTTTAGATTGAATGTCTGATTTTGACCACATTTTTGACGTTTATAGCATTGGTATTTGATGGATCTCCTCCTAGAGATTTTTAGCGAGCGGCTTGAAACTCGGGCAGTCTGATCATAAGGCATGGCCAATTAAAAGTTATCAAAACGGTGAGTTTTTGAGCTTGTTGAAGGGGCATTAGCAAGGGTTAAAGTTCACCTACTCGCCACAAAAAATAAAACTGTTATATCTCCTACACAGAAACACACAGAGGCATCAAACTTTCAGTGATTGATCACCATCAGGTCTCCTATAATATCCAATGGTCAAATGATGACATTGCTTAGGCCACGCCCCCTGACAACAGGAAGTGTCATGTTTTGTTGTAAGCGGTCGCTATGTTACCCCTCTGAGCTAATCAACATGAAACTGTGTCCACAGACAGAACACATGTTGGTATGTTGTGGATTTCAGGCTCAACTGGATTGGATGGAGCAGGGGGGCGTGGCGGCGTGGCATATTCACCTCAAACGCTGCTGTCATACGTTTGGCTCTGAATTCCACAGTTTTGGGCCGAGCTGCTTAAAACTCATTTGGATGCATCCTTATCCACCCCCCAACAGGAATCCTTAACAAACTTTAGTGAGCAGGACTTAGTTTCTCTATAGCGCCACCAAGCAAATTTCAAAGGACCCTTTGGTATTCACTTACTTCATCGTAGAGTAATGAAATTTTGTACAGTTGTAGATCTCAGCAAGACGCTCAGAATTTACAATTAATGTCATACTGCAAGTATCACAGGAAGTAAGCCATTTTAGATTGAAATCTGAATTTTGATACCAAGTTGACATGTAAAGCATATGTATTTGATCATACTTGTCCAGCAGGGGGCAGCAAGAGACCACAAATAAACCCCAAAGGAATTTCTCTTGGTAAGTAAGTGATCTTAACTCTTTGGTTTCCTTATATTTATATATTTAAGTTGAACAGATATACAAATCCTGCTTGAAAACTGACAAACTCTTGTTCAATACATTTCAGTTTTTATTTATATAACGCCAAATCATGAAACATGTCATCAGGGGTGGATTGGGACAAAAAATTGGCCCTGGCATTTTGGATTAGACTGGCCCACCACATTTTTTTTGTGTACTGAATGTGTATACCAACTGTGCAATACCAACTGTGCAATACCTTGAAGTCAGGATAATGGAAATTAGTGAGAGTGGACACTTAAAATACTTCCAAAATCTTAATTTATTAACACTGTAAAATGTAAACTCCACCACAGCACAGCAACTATTCTTAGATCAGAGAGAGAGAGAGAGAAAGAGAGGTGTCACGGTCAATCACACATATTATCACGTTACATCATTATAAGAAGTTATTGTAAGTTGCTCATCAGATCTATTCAGTCTTCCAGATACTGTAGGGTAACATTGGACTAATGTGCACTCACTGTGTAAAAAAGGATGCCAATGACAAAATGAACCTGAGAAATGGCTCACTTGTCATCATGGAAAGAAAGAAAATATATAATAACATAATATAAATTTTGATTTACTCAGTCATTTGTAATAAGTATTTTATTTATCTAATTTCCTAATTTTTGATCATATTTTCTTTAAAATCGCAGACTTTTCGCTATTTTTCATGTAAATCCTTGGTGGCGCTTGATAGCGAAGCCGGTGAGGCCGCAGCGAGCTTGGCCTACCCTGGGATTGCGCAATCCCATGGTAACTGCGCTGACTTCCATTCTGTGAATGCATCTTCCTGTCTCTAGATCATAAATTCAATTGTTCAAACAGTTATGAACTGATTTTCCACAATTTAATATATGTGGATTACGAATTGTGTTTTGGTCATCAAACTGTGTGCAGATAACATGTTTTCGTGGTGCTGGCCGATCATAAACAGCAAAGAAGTGGTTGTAGGTGAGGCCAGCAGTTCCTTGGCCACTAGGCAGGGGGCGCTCAAGGGGCACCGCTCGTGATCCCCAAATAGTAGAGTCAAAACAAGTTATTGATGTTTTATTAGCGAGTTTTGCTAAACAAGTAAAGCACTAAAAAGACTAAACATACAGCTGGAACAGGACTGATCAGGGAAGGCTTTCCTCCCTGGCAGTGAGCTCCATTGAGACTGAGAGACTTTTAAAACTGAAGAAGATAAAGAGAACTTTTACCGGAAAATGATGATATTTTTGTTCAGAAAGAGCGCCACAGGGACTTTAATTATAAGTAGAGGTAAGACAGCGATACTTATTCATGTTTTGTTTTTGTGATAAAATCTGCGTAATGTGGGTTATAGTTTTAGAATGTGTTACAAATGCAGAAATCCATCATAACTCATAAACTGTTACCAATCAAATGACAATTTTTTTCATCAAAGAACCAATATTTTTCCATGTATCTTGGTGAATTTATTTGGCTCAATCAGTCTCCTTCAGCACTTTGCAACGAGTCTACTCTGTAGAGTGTATATATTTGTAAATCTGACTCTGATGACGTCAGTGCCTCACCAGCTATGAACTCTACCGCACGTCACTGACTACAACCACCACCATATTTTACATCAGACACCGGAGCAGATGAAGGCCTGCTGTAGGGAACATGTCAGTCAGTTTGACACATTTCGCAGCGTCCGTTTGAAGAACTCGTTTATTTTTTTCGTGCAGTTTCTCTGCGCCTCCCTTGCGTTTCTTATCCATTACTACTGTGAACACCGCTGCACAAAGTTCCACATGGAGCGTGAAGGTGTTTTTCTGCTTTATGATTGGCCTAGCCCTTTAGACTGTCAGGGATGATAACCAATGGGCTGCAGTAGCCTGTGGTAAGGGCCGGATGATCGGAACAGACTCTTGCGCTGCTGATATTTTTCTTCATGCATTATGCAAATATAACGAGGCAGATATATAAAATAATAATAATAATAATACATATTATTAATATACATGTCGGGTCTGCCGGCCCAAACAGCACGTCGGCCCACCGGGAAAATGCCCGGTACGCCCGATTACCAGTCCATGCCTGCATGTCATCTAAAGGCAGTTTACAATGTCAAAATCAATCAGATTATACATATTAAGTCAGATTATCCAGATTGGTAAAAGAAATTCCTATATAAGTGAACCAGTTAATTGCATCAAAGTCGTAACAAGCAGCATTCACTCCTGAAGAAGCGTAGAGCCACAGGGAGAGTCGTTTGCATTGTACATGGCTTTGCAGCAATCCCTCATACTGATCAAGCATGAAGTGACAGCAGAAGGAAAAACTCCCCATTAACAGGAAGGAAAAACCTCCAGCAGAACCGGGCTCAGTATGAACGGTAATCTGCCTTGACTGACTGGGGGTTACAAAAGAGAGAGAAGAGACACAACATGACAGACAAAAAAGCACAGAAGCACACATTGATCCAGTAATGTGTTTTACATTAGATGGTAATAGCAGGTGATCTGTCTTCCCTGGATGATGTCACAGCTAACAGAACGCCAGACCAGGTGTACCTACTATGAAGAAAAAATAGAAAAAACAAAAAGTTAAAAGCTGAAATGACAACAGTCATGCAAAAACGAAGAACAGTAGACCCTGATGTCCTCCAGCAGCCTAAGCCTATAGCAGCATAACTATAAAGGTAGCTCAGCGTAACATGAGCCACTCTAACTATAAGCTTTGTCAAAAAGGAAAGTCTCAAGAGCCAGCTTCTAGTGGAGGAGTTCAAGTATCTTGGGGTCTTGTTCACGAATGAGGGGAAGATGGAGCGGGAGATCGACAGGCGGATTGGTGCAGCGTCTGCTGTGAAGCGGGCGCTGTACCGGTCCGTTGTGGTGAAGAGAGAGCTGAGCCAAAAGGCGAAGCTCTCGATTTACCAGTCGATCTACGTTCCTACCCTCATCTATGGTCACGAGCTTTGGGTCGTGACCGAAAGAACGAGATCCCGGACACAAGCGGCCAAAATGAGTTTTCTCCATAGTGTGTGTGAGCTCTCCCTTAGAGATAAGGTGAGGAGCTCCGTCATCCGGGGAGGACTCAGAGTAGCCACTGCTTCTTCACGTCGAGAGGAGCCAGTTGAGGTGGCTCGGGCATCTGGTTAGGATGCCTCCTGGACGCCTCCCTGGTGAGGTGTTCTGGGCACGTCCCACCGGGAGGAGGCCCAGGGGAAGACCTGGGACACGCTGGAGAGACTATGTTTTCTCTGCTGGCCTGGGAACACCTTGGGATTCCCCTGGAGGAGGTGGCCCAAGTGGCTGGGGAGAGGGACGTCTGGGCCTCCTTTATAAAGCTGCTACCCCCGCGATTTTGCTAAAGTGTTCCTTTAGCAATAGTCCAATTGCTAAAGTGTTACTTTTACATTACTTTTGGGTGTGTATCACCAATTTAGATGTTAAACTTTCATAAAAGATGTCTTAATGCAAGAAACAAAACCCTTAAAGACATGAAATAGCAAGTAACTTTAAAAAACTAAAATGGTTTTGTTAACTTCTCACATTAAGCTGGATTAACAGCTAGTAAGATACCTTTGATTAAATTGGTATACTAATGTTTAAACCAGGGGTGTCAAAGGTACGGCCCGCCGAACGATTTAGTCCGGTCCGGTGGCCAAATGCATTATCATTATTCAACGGCTGTGTCTCCTCGCTGCATCGAGCGATCTGGACCAGATTTTTTGTGAGTCGTGGGGGAGCGCTGCCGAACACGTTCGTGTGAATCGCCCAGTGGACGGGCGGGCAAAATGCGTGACAGCATCTGCGGTGGCGGGCGGCCGGCGGTGCGCAAATCCCAGCGGTGGCCAATAGGCCAGAGCGGCGCTTTGCTGCGAGGGCCGATCATCACCGCTTGCGGTTTTAATTATTATTATTATTATTCTGCCCCCCTAAAGAGGGGCCTTTTTGGGGGCTTTGTCTTTTTCAAAAACTCACCAAACTTTGCAGATGCATGGTGACTGTTTAAAAATTTTGTATTTTAAGGTCGTCACAAAAATCTAAAGAAAAATGCCTCAACGGCGCCACCTAGAAATTTTCAAAGGACCCTTTGCTATTCACTTACTTCGTCGTAGAGACATGAAATTTGGTACAGTTGTAGAGCTCACCAAGACGCTCAGAATTTACAATTAATGTCATAGTGTAAATATCACAGAAAGTCGGCCATTTTAGATTGAAAGTCTGATTTTGACCTCAATTTTGACAGTTACAGCATCGGTATAAGATCTAACTCCTCCTAGAGATATTGAGCGATCGGCTTGAAACTCGGGCAGTCTGATCATAAGGCATGGCCAATCGAAAGTTATCAAAACGGTGAGTTTTTGAGCATGCTGAAGGGGCGTTGGCAGGGGTCAAAGTTCACCTATTCGCCACAAAAAATAAAAGTGTTATATCTCCTACACAGAAACACACAGAGGCACCAAACTTTCTGTGATTGATCATCATCAGGTCTCCTATAATATCCAATGGTCAAATGATGACATTGCTTAGGCCACGCCCCCTGACAACAGGAAGTGTCATGTTTTGTTGTAAGCGGTCGCTATGTTACCCCTCTGAGCTAATCAACATGAAACTGTGTCCAGAGACAGAAGACATGTTGTTGTGTTGTGGATTCCAGCCCCAAGTCGATTCGATGGAGCAGGAGAGCGTGGCGGCGTGGTGAAGTCACCTCAAACGCCGCTGCCATACGTTTGGCTCTGAATTCCACATTTTTGGGCCGAGCTGCATAAAACTCACTTGGATGCATCCTTATCCACCCCCCAACAGGAATCCATAACAAACTTTGGTGGGCGTGACCTAATGCCTCAACGGCGCCACCTAGAAATTTTCAAAGGACCCTTTGCTATTCACTTACTTCGTCGTAGAGACATGAAATTTGGTACAGTTGTAGAGCTCACCAAGACGCTCAGAATTTACAATTAATGTCATAGTGTAAATATCACAGAAAGTCGGCCATTTTAGATTGAAAGTCTGATTTTGACCTCAATTTTGACAGTTACAGCATCGGTATAAGATCTAACTCCTCCTAGAGATATTGAGCGATCGGCTTGAAACTCGGGCAGTCTGATCATAAGGCATGGCCAATCGAAAGTTATCAAAACGGTGAGTTTTTGAGCATGCTGAAGGGGCGTTGGCAGGGGTCAAAGTTCACCTATTCGCCACAAAAAATAAAAGTGTTATATCTCCTACACAGAAACACACAGAGGCACCAAACTTTCTGTGATTGATCATCATCAGGTCTCCTATAATATCCAATGGTCAAATGATGACATTGCTTAGGCCACGCCCCCTGACAACAGGAAGTGTCATGTTTTGTTGTAAGCGGTCGCTATGTTACCCCTCTGAGCTAATCAACATGAAACTGTGTCCAGAGACAGAAGACATGTTGTTGTGTTGTGGATTCCAGCCCCAAGTCGATTCGATGGAGCAGGAGAGCGTGGCGGCGTGGTGAAGTCACCTCAAACGCCGCTGCCATACGTTTGGCTCTGAATTCCACATTTTTGGGCCGAGCTGCATAAAACTCACTTGGATGCATCCTTATCCACCCCCCAACAGGAATCCATAACAAACTTTGGTGGGCGTGACCTAATGCCTCAACGGCGCCACCTAGAAATTTTCAAAGGACCCTTTGCTATTCACTTACTTCGTCGTAGAGACATGAAATTTGGTACAGTTGTAGAGCTCACCAAGACGCTCAGAATTTACAATTAATGTCATAGTGTAAATATCACAGAAAGTCGGCCATTTTAGATTGAAAGTCTGATTTTGACCTCAATTTTGACAGTTACAGCATCGGTATAAGATCTAACTCCTCCTAGAGATATTGAGCGATCGGCTTGAAACTCGGGCAGTCTGATCATAAGGCATGGCCAATCAAAAGTTATCAAAACGGTGAGTTTTTGAGCATGCTGAAGGGGCGTTGGCAGGGGTCAAAGTTCACCTATTCGCCACAAAAAATAAAAGTGTTATATCTCCTACACAGAAACACACAGAGGCACCAAACTTTCAGTGATTGATCACCATCAGGTCTCCTATAATATCCAATGGTCAAATGATGACATTGCTTAGGCCACGCCCCCTGACAACAGGAAGTGTCATGTTTTGTTGTAAGTGGTCGCTATGTTACCCCTCTGAGCTAATCAACATGAAACTGTGTCCACAGACAGAACACATGTTGGTATGTTGTAGATTTCAGGCTCAACTGGATTGGATGGAGCAGGGGGGCGTGGCGGCGTGGCATATTCACCTCAAGCGCTGCTGTCATACGTTTGGCTCTGAATTCCACAGTTTTGGGCCGAGCTGCTTAAAACTCATTTGGATGCATCCTTATCCACCCCCCAACAGGAATCTTTAACAAACTTTAGTGAGCAGGACTTAGTTTCTCTATAGCGCCACCAAGCAAATTTCAAAGGACCCTTTGGTATTCACTTACTTCATCGTAGAGTAATGAAATTTTGTACAGTTGTAGATCTCAGCAAGACGCTCAGAATTTACAATTAATGTCATAGTGCAAGTATCACAGGAAGTAAGCCATTTTAGATTGAAATCTGAATTTTGATACCAAGTTGACATGTAAAGCATATGTATTTGATCATACTTGTCCAGCAGGGGGCAGCAAGAGACCACAAATAAACCCCAAAGGAATTTCTCTTGGTAAGTAAGTGACCTTAACTCTTTGGTTTCCTTACATATTTAAGTTGAACAGATATACAAATCCTGCTTGAAAACTGACAAACTCTTGTTCAATACATTTCAGTTTTTATTTATATAGCGCCAAATCATGAAAGATGTCATCAGGGGTGGATTGGGACAAAAAAATCGGGCCTGGCATTTTGGATTAGACTGGCCCACCACATTTCTTTTGTGTACTGAATGTGTATACCAACTGTGCAATACCTTGAGGTCAGGATAATGGAAATTAGTGAGAGTGGACACTTAAAGTACTTCCAAAATCTTAATTTATTAACACTGTAAAATGTAAACTCCACCACAGCACAGCAACAATTCTTAGATCAGAGAGAGAGAGAGAAAGAGAGGTGTCACGGTCAATCACACATATTATCACGTTACATCATCATAAGAAGTTATTGTAAGTTGCTCATCAGATCTATTCAATCTTCCAGATACTGTAGGGTAACATTGGACTAATGTGCACTCAGTGTAAAAAAGGATGCCAATGACAAAATGAACCAGAGAAATGCCTCACTTGTCATCATGGAAAGAAAGAAAATATATAATAACATAATATAAATTTTGATTTACTCAATCATTTGTAATAAGTATTTTATTTATCTAATTTCCTAATTTTTGATCATATTTTCTTTAAAATCGCAGACTTTTCGCTATTTTTCATGTAAATCCTTGGTGGCGCTTCATAGCGAAGCCGGTGAGGCCGCAGCGAGCTTGGCCTCCCCTGGGATTGCGCAATCCCATGTTAACTGTGCTGACTTCCATTCTGTGAATGCATCTTCCTGTCTCTAGATCATAAATTCAATTGTTCAAACAGTTATGAACTGATTTTCCACAATTTAATATATGTGGATTACGAATTGTGTTTTGGTCATCAAACTGTGTGCAGATAACATGGTTTTGTGGTGCTGGCCGATCATAAACAGCAAAGAACTGGTTGTAGGTGAGGCCGGCAGTTCCTTGGCCGCTAGGCAGGGGGCGCTCAAGGGGCACCGCTCCTGATCCCCAAATAGTAGAGTCAAAACAAGTTATTGATGTTTTATTAGCGAGTTTTGCTAAACAAGTAAAGCACTAAAAAGACTAAACATACAGCTGGAACAGGACTGATCAGGGAAGGCTTTCCTCCCTGGCAGTGAGCTCCACTGAGACTGAGAGACTTTTAAAACTGAAGAAGATAAAGAGAACTTTTACCGGAAAATGATTTTTTTGTTCAGAAAGAGCGCCACAGGGACTTAAATTATAAGTAGAGGTAAGACAGCGATACTTATTCATGTTTTGTTTTTGTGATAAAATGTGCGTAATGTTGGTTATAGTTTTAGAATGTGTTACAAATGCAGAAATCCATCATAACTCAAACTGTTACCAATCAAATGACACATTTTTTTTCATCAAAGAATCAATATTTTTTCCATATCTCTTGGTGAATTGATTTGGCTCAATCAGTCTCCTTCAGCACTTTGCAACGAGTCTACTGTAGAGTGTATATATTTGTAAATTTGACTCTGATGACGTCAGTGCCTCACCAGCTATGAACCCTACCGCACGTCACTGACTACAACCACCACCACCACCACCACCATATTTTACACCAGACACCGGAGCAGATGAAGGGCCTGCTGTTGGGAACATGTCAGTCAGTTTGACACATTTCGCAGCGTCCGTTTGAAGAACTCGTTTCTTTTTTTCGTGCAGTTTCTCTGCGCCTCCCTTGCGTTTCTTATCCATTACTACTGTGAACACCGCTGCACAAAGTTCCACATGGAGCGTGAAGGTGTTTTTCTACTTTATGATTGGCCTAGCCCTTTAGACTGTCAGGGATGATAACCAATGGGCTGCAGTAGCCTGTGGTAAGGGCTGGATGATCGGAACAGACTGTTGCGCTGCTGATATTTTTCTTCATGCATTATGCAAATATAACGAGGCAGATATATAAAATAATAATAATATTAATAATAATAATACATATTATTAATATACATGTCGGGTCTGCCGGCCTGCATGTCATCTAAAGGCAGTTTACAATGTCAAAATCAATCAGATTATACATATTAAGTCAGATTATCCAGATTGGTAAAAGAAATTCCTATATAAGGGAACCAGTTGATTTCATCAAAGTCGTAACAAGCAGCATTGACTCCTGAAGAAGCGTAGAGCCACAGGGAGAGTCGTTTGCATTGTACATGGCTTTGCAGCAATCCCTCATACTGATCAAGCATGAAGTGACAGCAGAAGGAAAAACTCCCCATTAACAGGAAGGAAAAACCTCCAGCCGAACCGGGCTCAGTATGAACGGTAATCTGCCTTGACCGACTGGGGGTTACAAAAGAGAGAGAAGAGACACAACAAGACAGACAAAAAAGCACAGAAGCACACATTGATCCAGTAATGTGTTTTACATTAGATGGTAATAGCAGGTGATCTGTCTTCCCTGAATGATGTCACAGCTAACAGAACGCCAGACCAGGTGTACCTACTATGAAGAAAAAATAGAAAAAACAAAAAGGTAAAAGCTGAAATGACAACAGTCATGCAAAATTGAAGAACAATAGACCCTGATGTCCTCCAGCAGCCTAAGCCTATAGCAGCATAACTATAGAGGTAGCTCAGCGTAACATGAACCACTCTAACTATAATCTTTGTCAAAAAGGAAAGTCCCAAGAGCCAGCTTCTAGTGGAGGAGTTCAAGTATCTTGGGGTCTTGTTCACGAATGAGGGGAAGATGGAGCGGGAGATCGACAGGCGGATTGGTGCGACGTCTGCTGTGAAGCGTGCGCTGTACCGATCCGTTGTGGTGAAGAGAGAGCTGAGCCAAAAGGCCAAGCTCTCGATTTACCAGTCGATCTACGTTCCTACCCTCATCTATGGTCACGAGCTTTGGGTCGTGACCGAAAGAACGAAATCCCGGATACAAGCGGCCAAAATGAGTTTTCTCCATAGTGTGTCTGGGCTCTCCCTTAGAGATAGGGTGAGGAGCTCAGTCATCCGGGGAGGACTCAGAGTAGAGCCGCTGCTCCTCCACATTGAGAGGAGCCAGTTGAGGTGGATCGGGCATCTGGTTAGGATGCCTCCTGGACGCCTCCCTGATGAGGTGTTCTGGGCACGTCCCACCGGGAGGAGGCCCAGAGGAAGACCCAGGACACGCTGGAGAGACTATGCTGGCCTGGGAACGCTTTGGGATTCCCCCAGAGGAAGTGGCCCAAGTGGCTGGGGAGAGGAAGGTCTGGGGCTCCCTCTTGAAGCTGCCCCTGCGACCTGACCCCGGATAAGTGGAAGACGATGGATGGATGGAAAAAGGAAAGTTTTAGGATTAGTCTTAAAAGTAGACAGGGTGTCTGCGTCACGGACCAAAACTGGGAGTTTGTTCCACTGGAGAGGAGCCTGATAACTAAAGGATCTGCCTACCATTCTGGTTTTACAGACTTTAGGAACCACTAGCAGACCTGCTTTCTGAGAGTGAAGTGGTCTGTTAGAAATTACTAAAGTTTGTACACAACATACACATGTGGAATATTGCTAACGTGTTACTTTAGCAATTTTCCAATTGCCAAAGTGTTACTTTTACATTATTACTTTTGGGTGTGTATCCACCAATTTAACTGTCAAACTTTCATAAAAGCTGTCTTAATGCAAGAAACGAAACCCTTAAACACATGAAATAATTAACTTTAAATAACTAAAAAGGTTTTGTTAACTTTTCACATGAAGCTGGATTAACAGCTAGTAAGATACCTTTGATTAAGTTGGTATACTAATGTTTAAACCAGGGGTGTCAAACGTACGGCCTGCGGGCCGGATCTGGCCCGCCGAACGATTTAGTCCGGCCCGGTGGCCAAATGCATTTTTATTATTCAACGGCTGTGTCTCCTCGGTGCATCGACCGATCTGCACCACATTTTTTGTGAGTCGTGGGGGAGCGCTGCCCAACGCATACGTGTGTATTGCATGGTAGACGGGTGAGGAAAATGCATGACAGCTTCTGCGGTGGCTGGCGGCGGGAGGTGCGCGTACCCTAGCGGTGGCCCTTAGGCCAGAGCGGCGCTTGGCTGCGAGGGCCGATCATCACCGCTTGCGGTTTTAATTATTATTATTATTATTCTGCCCCCCTAAAGAGGGGCCTTTTTGGGGGCTTTCTCATTTTCAAAAACTCACCAAACTTGGCAGATGCATGGTGACTGTTTAAAAATTTTGTATTTTAAGGTCGTCACAAAAATCTAAAGAAAAATGCCTCAACGGCGCCACCTAGAAATTTTCAAAGGACCCTTTGCTATTCACTTACTTCGTCGTAGAGACATGAAATTTGGTACAGTTGTAGAGCTCAACAAGACGCTCAGAATTTACAATTAATGTCATAGTGCAAATATCACAGGAAGTTGGCCATTTTAGACTTAAAGTCTGATTTTGACCCATTTTTTGACGTTTATAGCATTGGTATTTGATGGATCTCCTCCTAGAGATTTTGAGCGATCGGCTTGAAACTCGGGCAGTCTGATCATAAGGCATGGCCAATCAAACGTTATCAAAACGGTGAGTTTTTGAGCATGCTGAAGGGGCGTTGGCAGGGGTCAAAGTTCACCTATTCGCCACAAAAAATAAAAGTGTTATATCTCCTACACAGAAACACACAGAGGCACCAAACTTTCTGTGATTAATCATCATCAGGTCTCCTATAATATCCAATGGTCAAATGATGACATCACTTAGGCCACACCCCCTGACAACAGGAAGTGTCATGTTTTGCTGTAAACGGTCGCTATGTTACCCCTCTGAGCTAATCAACATGAAACTGTGTCCAGAGACAGAAAACATGTTGTTGTGTTGTGGATTCCAGCCCCAAGTCGATTCGATGGAGCAGGAGAGCGTGGCGGCGTGGTGAAGTCACCTCAAACGCCGCTGCCATACGTTTGGCTCTGAATTCCACATTTTTGGGCCGAGCTGCATAAAACTCACTTGGATGCATCCTTATCCACCCCCCAACAGGAATCCATAACAAATTTTGGTGGGCGTGACCTAATGCCTCAACGGCGCCACTTAGCAATTTTCAAAGGACCCTTTGCTATTCACTTACTTCATCGTAGAGACATGAGATTTGGTACAGTGGTAGAGCTCACCAAGACGCTCAGAATTTACAATTAATGTCATAGTGTAAATATCACAGGAAGTCGGCCATTTTAGATTGAATGTCTGATTTTGACCCCATTTTTGACGTTTATAGCATTGGTATTTGATGGATCTCCTCCTAGAGATTTTTAGCGAGCGGCTTGAAACTCGGGCAGTCTGATCATAAGGCATGGCCAATTAAAAGTTATCAAAACGGTGAGTTTTTGAGCTTGTTGAAGGGGCATTAGCAAGGGTTAAAGTTCACCTACTCGCCACAAAAAATAAAACTGTTATATCTCCTACACAGAAACACACAGAGGCATCAAACTTTCAGTGATTGATCACCATCAGGTCTCCTATAATATCCAATGGTCAAATGATGACATTGCTTAGGCCACGCCCCCTGACAACAGGAAGTGTCATGTTTTGTTGTAAGCGGTCGCTATGTTACCCCTCTGAGCTAATCAACATGAAACTGTGTCCACAGACAGAACACATGTTGGTATGTTGTGGATTTCAGGCTCAACTGGATTGGATGGAGCAGGGGGGCGTGGCGGCGTGGCATATTCACCTCAAACGCTGCTGTCATACGTTTGGCTCTGAATTCCACAGTTTTGGGCCGAGCTGCTTAAAACTCATTTGGATGCATCCTTATCCACCCCCCAACAGGAATCCTTAACAAACTTTAGTGAGCAGGACTTAGTTTCTCTATAGCGCCACCAAGCAAATTTCAAAGGACCCTTTGGTATTCACTTACTTCATCGTAGAGTAATGAAATTTTGTACAGTTGTAGATCTCAGCAAGACGCTCAGAATTTACAATTAATGTCATACTGCAAGTATCACAGGAAGTAAGCCATTTTAGATTGAAATCTGAATTTTGATACCAAGTTGACATGTAAAGCATATGTATTTGATCATACTTGTCCAGCAGGGGGCAGCAAGAGACCACAAATAAACCCCAAAGGAATTTCTCTTGGTAAGTAAGTGATCTTAACTCTTTGGTTTCCTTGTATATTTAAGTTGAACAGATATACAAATCCTGCTTGAAAACTGACAAACTCTTGTTCAATACATTTCAGTTTTTATTTATATAGCGCCAAATCATGAAACATGTCATCAGGGGTGGATTGGGACAAAAAATTGGCCCTGGCATTTTGGATTAGACTGGCCCACCACATTTTTTTTGTGTACTGAATGTGTATACCAACTGTGCAATACCAACTGTGCAATACCTTGAAGTCAGGATAATGGAAATTAGTGAGAGTGGACACTTAAAATACTTCCAAAATCTTAATTTATTAACACTGTAAAATGTAAACTCCACCACAGCACAGCAACTATTCTTAGATCAGAGAGAGAGAGAGAGAAAGAGAGGTGTCACGGTCAATCACACATATTATCACGTTACATCATTATAAGAAGTTATTGTAAGTTGCTCATCAGATCTATTCAGTCTTCCAGATACTGTAGGGTAACATTGGACTAATGTGCACTCACTGTGTAAAAAAGGATGCCAATGACAAAATGAACCAGAGAAATGCCTCACTTGTCATCATGGAAAGAAAGAAAATATATAATAACATAATATAAATTTTGATTTACTCAGTCATTTGTAATAAGTATTTTATTTATCTAATTTCCTAATTTTTGATCATATTTTCTTTAAAATCGCAGACTTTTCGCTATTTTTCATGTAAATCCTTGGTGGCGCTTCATAGCGAAGCCGGTGAGGCCGCAGCGAGCTTGGCCTACCCTGGGATTGCGCAATCCCATGGTAACTGCGCTGACTTCCATTCTGTGAATGCATCTTCCTGTCTCTAGATCATAAATTCAATTGTTCAAACAGTTATGAACTGATTTTCCACAATTTAATATATGTGGATTACGAATTGTGTTTTGGTCATCAAACTGTGTGCAGATAACATGTTTTCGTGGTGCTGGCCGATCATAAACAGCAAAGAACTGGTTGTAGGTGAGGCCAGCAGTTCCTTGGCCACTAGGCAGGGGGCGCTCAAGGGGCACCGCTCGTGATCCCCAAATAGTAGAGTCAAAACAAGTTATTGATGTTTTATTAGCGAGTTTTGCTAAACAAGTAAAGCACTAAAAAGACTCTAAACATCCAGCTGGAACAGGACTGATCAGGGAAGGCTTTCCTCCCTGGCAGTGAGCTCCATTGAGACTGAGAGACTTTTAAAACTGAAGAAGATAAAGAGAACTTTTACCGGAAAATGATGATATTTTTGTTCAGAAAGAGCGCCACAGGGACTTAAATTATAAGTAGAGGTAAGACAGCGATACTTATTCATGTTTTGTTTTTGTGATAAAATGTGCGTAATGTGGGTTATAGTTTTAGAATGTGTTACAAATGCAGAAATCCATCATAACTCATAAACTGTTACCAATCAAATGACAATTTTTTTCATCAAAGAACCAATATTTTTCCATGTATCTTGGTGAATTTATTTGGCTCAATCAGTCTCCTTCAGCACTTTGCAACGAGTCTACTCTGTAGAGTGTATATATTTGTAAATCTGACTCTGATGACGTCAGTGCCTCACCAGCCATGAACCCTACCGCACGTCACTGACTACAACCACCACCATATTTTACACCAGACACCGGAGCAGATGAAGGGCCTGCTGTTGGGAACATGTCAGTCAGTTTGACACATTTCGCAGCATCCGTTTGAAGAACTCGTTTCTTTTTTTCGTGCAGTTTCTCTGCGCCTCCCTTGCGTTTCTTATCCATTACTACTGTGAACACCGCTGCACAAAGTTCCACATGGAGCGTGAAGGTGTTTTTCTACTTTATGATTGGCCTAGCCCTTTAGACTGTCAGGGATGATAACCAATGGGCTGCAGTAGCCTGTGGTAAGGGCTGGATGATCGGAACAGACTCTTGCGCTGCTGATATTTTTCTTCATGCATTATGCAAATATAACGAGGCAGATATATAAAATAATAATAATATTAATAATAATAATACATATTATTAATATACATGTCGGGTCTGCCGGCCTGCATGTCATCTAAAGGCAGTTTACAATGTCAAAATCAATCAGATTATACATATTAAATCAGATTATCCAGATTGGTAAAAGAAATTCCTATATAAGGGAACCAGTTGATTTCATCAAAGTCGTAACAAGCAGCATTGACTCCTGAAGAAGCGTAGAGCCACAGGGAGAGTCGTTTGCATTGTACATGGCTTAGCAGCAATCCCTCATACTGATCAAGCATGAAGTGACAGCAGAAGGAAAAACTCCACTCTAACTATAATCTTTTTCAAAAAGGAAAAGTCCCAAGAGCCAGCTTCTAGTGGAGGAGTTCAAGTATCTTGGGGTCTTGTTCACGAATGAGGGGAAGATGGAGCGGGAGATCGACAGGCGGATTGGTGCGACGTCTGCTGTGAAGCGTGCGCTGTACCGATCCGTTGTGGTGAAGAGAGAGCTGAGCCAAAAGGCCAAGCTCTCGATTTACCAGTCGATCTACGTTCCTACCCTCATCTATGGTCACGAGCTTTGGGTCGTGACCGAAAGAACGAAATCCCGGATACAAGCGGCCAAAATGAGTTTTCTCCATAGTGTGTCTGGGCTCTCCCTTAGAGATAGGGTGAGGAGATCAGTCATCCGGGGAGGACTCAGAATAAAGCCGCTGCTCCTTCACATTGAGAGGAGCCAGTTGAGGTGGCTCGGGCATCTGGTTAGGATGCCTCCTGGACGCATCCCTGGTGAGGTGTTCTGGGCACGTCCCACCGGGAGGAGGCCCAGGGGAAGACCCAGGACACGCTGGAGAGACTATGCTGGCCTGGGAACGCTTTGGGATTCCCCCGGAGGAAGTGGCCCAAGTGGCTGGGGAGAGGAAGGTCTGGGCCTCCCTCTTGAAGCTGCTACACCCGCGACCTGACCCCGGATAAGCGGAAGACGATGGATGGATGGAAAAAGGAAAGTTTAAGGATTAGTCTTAAAAGTAGACAGGGTGTCTGCGTCACGGACCAAAACTGGGAGTTGGTTCCACTGGAGAGGAGCATGATAGCTAAAGGATCTGCCTACCATTCTGGTTTTACAGACTTTAGGAACCACCAGCAGACCTGCTTTCTGAGAGTGAAGTGGTCTGTTAGAAATTACTAAAGTTTGTACACAACATACACATGTGGAATATTGCTAACGTGTTACTTTAGCAATATTCCAATTGCTAAAGTGTTACTTTTACATTATTACTTTTGGGTGTGTATCCACCAATTTAACTGTCAAACTTTCATAACAGCTGTCTTAATGCAAGAAACGAAACCCTTAAACACATGAAATAATTAACTTTAAATAACTAAAAAGGTTTTGTTAACTTTTCACATGAAGCTGGATTAACAGCTAGTAAGATACCTTTAATTAAATTTGTATACTAGTGTTTAAACCAGGGGTGTCAAAGGTACGGCCTGCGGGCCGGATCTGGCCCGCCGAACGATTTAGTCCGGCCCGGTGGCCAAATGCATTTTCATTATTCAACGGCTGTGTGTCCTCGGTGCATCGACCGATCTGCACCAGGTTTTTTGTGAGTCGTGGGGGAGCGCTGCCCAACGCGTACGTGTGTATTGCATGTTAGACGGGTGAGGAAAATGCATGACAGCTTCTGCGGTGGCTGGCGGCGGGAGTTGCGCGTACCCTAGCGGTGGCCCATAGGCCAGAGCGGCGCTTGGCTGCGAGGGCCGATCATCACCGCTTGCGGTTTTAATTATTATTATTTTTATTCTGCCCCCCTAAAGAGGGGCCTTTTTGGGGGCTTTATCATATTCAAAAACTCACCAAACTTGGCGGACGCATGAAGACTGTTTAAAAATTTTGTATTTTAAGGTCTTTATAAAAATCTAAAGAAAAATGCCTCAATGGCGCCACCTAGCAATTTTCAAAGGACCCTTTGCTATTCACTTACTTCATCGTAGAGACATGAGATTTGGTACAGTGGTAGAGCTCAACAAGACGCTCAGAATTTACAATTAATGTCATAGTGCAAATATCACAGGAAGTCGGCCATTTTAGATTGAAGGTCTGATTTTGACCCGATTTTTGACGTTTACAGCATTGGTATTTGATCGAACTCCTCCTAGAGATTTTGAGCGAGCGACTTGAAACTCGGTCAGTCTGATCATAAGGCATGGCCAATTAAAAGTTATCAAAACGGTGAGTTTTTGAGCATGTTGAAGGGGTGTTAGCAGGGGTCAAAGTTCACCTACTCGCCACAAAAAATAAAACTGTTATATCTCCTACACAGAAACACATAGAGGCACCAAACTTTCTGTGATTGATCATCATTGGGTCTTCTTTAATATCCAATGGTCAAATTATGACATCACTTAGGCCACGCCCCCTGACAACAGGAAGTGTCATGTTTTGCTGTAAACGGTCGCTATGTTACCCCTCTGAGCTAATCAACATGAAACTGTGTCCAGAGACAGAAGACATGTTGATGTATTGTGGATTCCAGCCCCAAGTGGATTCGATGGAGCAGGAGAGCGTGGCGGCGTGGTGAAGTCACCTCAAACGCCGCTGCCATACGTTTGGCTCTGAATTCCATATTTTTGGGCCGAGCTGCTTAAAACTCACTTGGATGCATCCTTATCCACCCCCCAACAGGAATCCATAACAAACTTTGGTGGGCGTGACCTAATGCCTCAACGGCGCCACCTAGCAATTTTCAAAGGACCCTTTGCTATTCACTTACTTCATCGTAGAGACATGAGATTTGGTACAGTGGTAGAGCTCACCAAGACGCTCAGAATTTACAATTAATGTCATAGTGTAAATATCACAGGAAGTCGGCCATTTTAGATTGAAGGTCTGATTTTGACCCCATTTTTGACGTTTACAGCATTGGTATTTGATGGAACTCCTCCTAGAGATTTTGAGCGAGCGGCTTGAAACTCGGGCAGTCTGATCATAAGGCATGGCCAATTAAAGGTTATCAAAACGGTGAGTTTTTGAGCATGCTGAAGGGGCGTGAGCGGGGGTCAAAGTTCACCTACTCGCCATGAAACACAAAACTGTTATATTTCATATACAAAAACTCACAGAGCCACCAAACTTTCAGTAGTTGATCACCACTAGGTCTTCTACAATATCCAATGGTCAAATGATGACATCACTTAGGCCACGCCCCCTGACAACAGGAAAAACTGTTATATCTCCTACACAGAAACACACAGAGGCACCAAACTTTCTGTGATTGATCATCATCGGGTCTTCTACAATATCCAATGGTCAAATGATGACATCACTTAGGCCACGCCCCCTGACAACAGGAAAAACTGTTATATCTCCTACACAGAAACACACAGAGGCACCAAACTTTCTGTGATTGATCATCATCGGGTCTTCTACAATATCCAATGGTCAAATGATGACATCACTTAGGCCACGCCTCCTGACAACAGGAAAAACTGTTATATCTCCTACACAAAAACACACAGAAGCACCAAACTTTCTGTGATTGATCATCATCGGGTCTTCTACAATATCCAATGGTCAAATGATGACATCACTTAGGCCACGCCCCCTGACAACAGGAAAAACCGCTATATCTCCTACACAGAAACACACAGAGGCACCAAACTTTCTGTGATTGATCATCATCGGGTCTTCTACAATATCCAATGGTCAAATGATGACATCACTTAGTCCACGCCCCCTGACAACAGGAAGTGTCATGTTTTATTGTTAGCAGTCGCTATGTTACCCCTCTGAGCTAATCAACATGAAACTGTGTCCACAGACAGAAGACATGTTGCTGTGTTGTGGATTCCAGGCCCAACTGGATTTCATGTAGCAGTGTGGCATGGTGGCGTGGCAAAGTCACCTGAAAGGCCGCTGCCATATGTCCAGACTTCCATAGGATATTGACAAATTTAATAAAAAGTAACTTAAAATTACCTTAAAAGGACAACATTTTTAAAAGTCAAAAGGCTTATTTAATGCTTTGAGAACATCTCTTCTATTCGGCTACAAAATCAACCAAAACAGGATGATCTTTTAAGCTATAAGACCATTTTTAAGATGTCAATACATAGATTTTAAGCTGGTGGGTCGCCACTGCCTCCGGTGGCCTAATGCATCACTGCATCAACTGATCTCCACCAGTTTAATCTTGTCATGGCAAAATTATTTTTTCTCTTCATGTGTGGCCCTAATACTCCATCGTAAGAACACCGCTGTCGTTACCGCGGGTCCTGGGGAAAAAAAAAAAACGCTGCTCCTGGGGGGAGCGCATAGATGTGTAATACTTCTCATTGCAATTCAGACAGTGCAGTTCATTTTAAAGAGGCAGTTTTGGCGCATATTACGATAGAAATGGGCTGCGGGGAGCCTAAGTGTGTTGTCGTGGGCGTGTTTACCCGCTGCAGGTAACCGCTGTGAAACAATCAGAAAGATTTCCCTGATTAATAACATCTTTATGGAGCGCTAGACTTATTGTTACTATGTTTTACCAGTTCTCTCTCTCTCGCTCGCTCGCTCGCTCGTCATCGGACAAAAATCAAACTGCTTCGTGTTTGTATTTGAAATTGTGCGTCAGACTCAGATTTAGAAGATTGTTACGACGTTTGAGCTGTAACTGCAACCGTTATATATATCTTGTAACTTTGACAGACAACACCAACTGTCCCCACAATCCAGTGCACACAATACCACAACAGACCTCATCACGCTCTACAGTACATCAAGAAAACTAAATCAACTAAAACAAGTTCACGAGTGCACTTGAAATGAAGTTAATCCATATTTGTGTGTCAGGGTGTCTAAGCACTCTCCAGAATTTGAAATCTCAGCAGAACCTGTAATAATTATAGAAAGTAACGTTATAGTTGTTCTGCCTTTTGTTAAGACAGCAAGGAATTCATGTCGTGAATACATTACATAAATAAGATATTAATTAATTCTTAGTCAGAGGAAATCCATGGTAAAAACAGTTAGAAACGTTTTGGGTTCATATTTAATCAGAGTGAGACATCACAACTTTGTTAGATCTCTATGTGAATTACGTGAGATAGTGAGTGCTCTCACCTTAAAAAAAGATCTTTGACGTATTTTGCTCCGGTTAAAAGCTGCTTTTCAGCTATGAAGCTAGGGAAACTGCTAATGTTGAAGTTGAATTTGTTCTACACGCTTCTGCCTTGGAAAAATATTTGTCTTTTTACAAAAACAATGTTTAAAACCAGATTTGGTAACAAAGGTTATTCAGACAACGCAAGAAAAGGAAGGTTTGTGTGGGGAACTTTTGTCCTAGCTGTCTAGCTGCATATGGCCCCAGGACAGCACAATAGTTTTCTTGAAGTATAATTTTGGAGAAGTAGAAACAAGTATTCATTTCAAAAGGTAGGTAAAAAAGGAAAAAAGTTTTTACAAAATCTTAAAATGTTGGATAGTCGTTATTTCAATCTTGCTGTGAAAATTGGTGAAATATTATCATTTTTAATGCTTAGATATAAAATTGCAAGGCGATTACTAAAATTGCCTTTTGTTGAAAATGTTTTTTGGCATGCCATACTTTATATTTATAGGTAGCCTAGATGTGCATAATAAAAGAGTGGAACTAAAAGCTGGTCTAAAATTTTTATGGAGCTTTAACTTGCTAAGAGTAATAACGTTAGATGATTATATCTTTAAAATGAGATAACTGTCTCATAAAATGTGATAGTTTACTTGGTCTAAAGAGATGATTCAATTCAATGTTATTTATATAGCGCCAATTCATGAAATATGTCATCTCAAGGCACTTTACAAAGTCAAAATCAATCAGATTATACAGATTGGGTCAGATTATACACATTGGTCAAAAATATTCCTATATAAGGGAACCAGTTCATTGCATCAAAGTCTTGACAAGTAGCATTCTCTCTTGAAGAAGCGTAGAACCACAGGGAGAGTCGTCTGCTGTGTCCATGGCTTTGCAGCAATCCCTCATACTGAGCAAGCATGAAGCAACAGCGGGGAAAAAAACTCCCCATTAGCGGGAAGGTAAAACCTCCAGCAGAACCGGGCTCAGTATGAACGGTCATCTGCCTCGACAGACTGGGGGTTACAGAAGACAGAGCAGAGACACAACAAGACAGACAAAAAAGCACAGAAGTTCTACATTAGATGGTAGTAGCGGGTGATCTGTCTTCCCTGGATGATGCCACAGCTAACAGAACACCAGACCAGGTGTACCTACAATGAAGAAAAAAGAAAAATCAAAAAGTTAAAAGCTGAAATGACAACAGTCATTCAAAATTGAAGAACAATAGACCCTGATGTCCTGCAGTAGCCTAAACGTATAGCAGCATAACTATAAAGGTAGCTCAGGGTAACATGAGCCACTCTAACTATAAGCTTTTTAAAAATGGAAAGTCCAAAGAGCCAGCTTCTAGTGGAGAAGTTCAAGAATCTTGGGGTCTTGTTCACGAATGAGGGGAAGATGGAGCGGGAGATCGACAGGCGGATTGGTGCGGCGTCTGCTGTGAAGCGGGCGCTGTACCGATCCGTTGTGGTGAAGAGAGAGCTGAGCCAAAAGGCGAAGCTCTCGATTTACCAGTCGATCTACGTTCCTACCCTCATCTATGGTCACGAGCTTTGGGTCGTGACCGAAAGAACGAGATCCTGGATACAAGCGGCCGAAATGAGTTTTCTCCATAGTGTGTGTGAGCTCTCCCTTAGAGATAAGGTGAGGAGCTCAGTCATCCAGGGAGGACTCAGAGTAGCCACTGCTTCTTCACGTCAAGAGGAGCCATGAGGTGGCTTGTGCATCTGGTTAGGATGCCTCCTGGACGCCTCCCTGGTTAGGTGTTCTGGCCACGTCCCACCGGGAGGAGGCCCAGGGGAAGACCTGGGACACGCTGGAGAGACTATGTTTTCTCTGCTGGCCTGGGAACACCTTGGGAGGAGGTGGCCCAAGTGGCTGGGGAGAGGGACGTCTGGGCCTCCTTTATAAAGCTGCTACCCCCGCGATTTTGCTAAAGTGTTCCTTTAGCAATAGTCCAATTGCTAAAGTGTTACTTTTACATTACTTTTGGGTGTGTATCACCAATTTAGATGTTAAACTTTCATAAAAGCTGTCTTAATGCAAGAAACAAAACCCTTAAACACATGAAATAGCAAGTAACTTTAAAAAACTAAAATGGTTTTGTTAACTTTTCACATTAAGCTGGATTAACAGCTAGTAAAATACCTTTGATTAAATTGGTATACTAATGTTTAAACCAGGGGTGTCAAAGGTACGGCCCGCCGAACGATTTAGTCCGGTCCGGTGGCCAAATGCATTATCATTATTCAACGGCTGTATCTCCTCGCTGCATCGAGCGATCTGGACCAGATTTTGCCGAACACGTTCGTGTGAATCGCCCAGTGGACGGGCGGGCAAAATGCGTGACAGCATCTGCGGTGGCGGGCGGCCGGCGGTGCGCAAATCCCAGCGGTGGCCAATAGGCCAGAGCGGCGCTTTGCTGCGAGGGCCGATCATCACCGCTTGCGGTTTTAATTTTTATTTTATGTTTTTGTTTTTTTAAGACAAAAAGCCCAATTAACTCAGCTGATTTTAATTTCTAATTTTACTGTCAATCAAGTGATGTTTAAGAATAAAGCAGATTCGTACTTTGTCTAAAATATTGCTTTTGTCTTTATTGATGCAGGCGATCCCAAGATTAGAAATTTAGTCTGAGAGGGAATCTGGGAATCCTATGGGAATGTTTAAAATTGTACCTCTTGGTTCAACTAGGTTGGATTTTCTCTAGGAATGTCAGTCAACTTTTGTGTTTTCATATTTATTTGATTTATTATCTCAGATTGTTGTTGCTTGTCCGGCACGTTTTGATGAAAAGTTTTCCTGCATTCCTGTTTGGTGTTTGAGATGCTGTTGTTTCAGATTGAACCATTTCAGATCATCTCTGAAATGTATTTATGACAAACAATTTATTCAGACTGGTGCAGTTGTGGATTCTGGAACTGGTAGTTAGGAAACTAATTGCATAAAAATGTTCAAATGTTTTTACTTCACACCTACATGTGATCAGCTGATTTATTTGTAATTTCCATCAAGACTGAACTTTTGTTTTTCAAATAGAGAAATTAAAAAGCTGCACTATAGGGAGGAATGCTAACTTTTATTGCGTAAATGTTCATTCTGAAAAAATGAGGTAAATAACTCTGGATCACAAGATTTTTGTAGAGCATCACACGGTTCCCATCCACCCCCCCCCCCCCACACACACACACACACACACACACACCCCGGTGTGAAGTACAAAATAAATCTACTACTAAGTGGAGCTTTTACACAGAAATGGTCAAATACAATGTGTTGCCATTGCAAAAACCGTTTAGTACAAATATTTGCATGTACCTATTGGCCAATGCTTTATATTTAATGTGATTTGTATCTTAATTATCCTTCAAGGGATAGATTTTTTTTCCTAATGGATTTTGTCGAGCAACAACTGGCATCAGGTGTTTGCAATAACTGGCAATTAATCATTTTCAAGGTTGTGGAGAAATTCTGGCCAAGACTTCTTTGCTTCTTTCTACTTTTCTTAATGCCAATGTAACAGCATGCACACCTTTCAAAATTTCCATTTCCGGTCAGTGAAAAGTCACGGAGGATCACGAAAATGTGAAATGTGATTTTTATTTATTTATTTATCTATTATTTTTTTTTTTTTTATTCTCTTTAGTCAGCAATGAAATTGGCCCTTGAACTCTGTCTTGAATGCCATTTTGGTCCCAGTCTCTTTCTTATTCAATCTGAAAAACTCACACAGAAAGAAGAGACAATTAGAAGAATTTATTGATACAATATTTTAAGACTTTGGCGCTCAGACCTCGGCAGGAACATTCACGCTGAATTATACTTCAATATGCATAAGCAGGTGTATGAGAATAGGAATGATCCCCCCAGGCCTGAAACTGGTGGTGGAGTGGAGATAGAAGAAGTTTGTTCAGTCCATGTGATGATCTGTTTGCTAGATGTCCAATTTGATAAACACGGGTTTGCATGACTGTCCATGATGAGCAAGCTTGAAGCGACTGTGGAGAGGAAAAACTCCCCTTTGGGAAGAAACCTCTGGCAGAACCAGGCTCAGCATGGCGGTCTCTGCCGGACCGATTGAGATATGACAGGGAATTCTGTAGAGTCCAGGAGGAATTACACTCTAATAGGAACAAGGTTGTAGGAGCACATAGGAAAGCCAGATGGAGCTGCTATGATGGTGGAGAAGGGGATGGAGGTGGGTTGAATCCGGTCATCAGAGTCCAGATCAGACATCGCACAGCGACTGCTTGCTTGCTGGGTAGAAGTTGCGCTGGATTTAAAGTTCTTTTAAGACAGATCCAGGACACTGATTGGCTTCGAGGAGGAGCAGTTCAAAGCTGATTGGCTTGCGTCGGAGGCGAATGAGTCCCTGATTGATGGAGGTAAGCAATGAGTTTCTTCAGTCTGAATTTCCGCATTTAGCTCCATTTGTTGAACCACAAACACAGACTTTAATAAACGTGCTCCTGCAGGTCTTGGTTCTTTTATGACTTCTTGGATGAGTCGTTGATCCAAGAGATGCGCTACATGAAAAGTTTTGGTAGGCTGGCCACTTCTTGGAAGGTTCACCACCGTTCAGTGTTTTTGACTCTCACTGTGCTTTGTTGGAGTCCCAATGTCGTAGAAATGGCATACCCTTTTTTAGACTGATAGACGTCAACTACTTTGTTTCTCATCTTTCCATAATTTCTACTGATCTGACAGTTTAAGATCTTCTGGCCCTCTTCATGACAGGTGCTACTGAAATAATCTTTGACCGCACAGGTCTTGCAGTAAAAAGAACTGTGTGTGTTAAATGAAATTAAGCCAAAAAATATGGGTAATCAATTATTTAATGTAATCATCATTTTAAAAGGGCATTTTTTATTATTTAAGGCTATCTTTGTGTGAGATTTTTGAATTGCCTTTAAGATCTGAAAAATTTTGGTGTGACAAAAATCCAAATCAGATAAAATCTGTGATGAGGGGAATACATTTCGCGGCTCTGTATTGTTAATGAAGTATTATTTGGCCTATTTAACAGAAAAATGTGTGGTAATAGCTGCTGTTTGTGAGCACAAACTTCATAAAGTGTGAAAGCCCTTCCTTTGAAAGCAGTTGGTATCAGAGAACTACAGATGGGTAGGTTCATCGATATTTTTTTTCAGCATGTCAGAGCAAAATGAAGCAGAGAGAGTTTGGCCGCAGCCACAGTCGTCTGATTTTAGATCTGGATTTTAAATAGCCCTCTTTCCAATGCATGTGTAGCTTAAGCTTGAAATTTAATTTTTAGGTTTAAATAACATGTTGTGGAGAAACTAACTGCAGATAGATTTACAGAGCTTAGGTCAACGTGACAAATGGTGTGTTTTGGAATAACATTTGAAAACAAAGGCTAATTGCATAGGGAAAAGTAAGACTTTCACTACTCAATGCGTTAAAGTAATGTAGTCTAGTGGCACAGTTATTACAGGAATGTGCTAATGCATTCCAGAGGACATCAGAGTAAAAATGCCAGTCAGAACTGGAACTTTTATAACAAAGCCTATATCAGAATCACAATCAGAAATACTTCCCAGAGGGAAATTATTTTCGTTACACGCTCCAGAAATACAGATAAACAAACAAGATATATATATATATATATATATATATATATATATATATATATATATATATATATATATATATATATATATATATATATTAGGGCGGGCAACGATTAAAATCTTTAATCGCGATTAATCGCATAATTTGCCTGATTAATCATGATTAATCGCATTGTATTTACAAACTCCAAGAATTAATTCAAAATTAGTGTAAAGAGCACTTTTATTTTAATGTTCTGCTGCCATATGAACAAAAGTGTTGTAACATTTGTAGCACTTATCAGTAACACATATTTAGTGTAAAGCTCAACTTAAAGATGTAAAACAAAAAATAGCAATAATAATAAATTAAAGCTTATTGCCACTGACAGGGAATTCTCTTTATGGGGAAAAAATCTACCAAAAACAGGCAATTTCTGAGGTAACCGCAGGGAGCAACATTACCATTTTATGTTCAATACCAAAGTTTAACTTGGCAGTGGTTACAACTAACTTGTTTCTGTCAACTGGAATGTTTAAACTGGAATGCTTGCTAACTCGATATGCTTGCATGGTTATTTGACGTTAACACGCGGTTTTTTGTTGTTGCTTTCTCGCGTGCATATAGTGAATGGCAGGGAAAAAACAGGCAAAAACACATGGATACTTTGAAGCGAGAAGCGACTTCACCGACGGCGTCGATGCAGACCCCGCTCCACACAAAACTTGTTCCGTTCGCCAACTCACCGCCTCGCCTAAGCAAATTCCTGCGGGAAACACCGCCTTCCCCATGTCAGCTTTGTTTTTTTTCCGGCCAGCACCTTTCTTCCTCTTTGAATCCGAGGCTTGGCTGACAGCGAGGTTATTGGCGCATTATCGCCACCTACTGTTCTGATTCAAACCCCTACACCGCAGCAACAGACCTTCACAAAATAAAAGCATGTGAGCAACATGCGTTAACCCGCGTTAAAGTAAATATCGCCATTAATAGTCTAATGAATTAACGCAAAATTAACGCGTTAACTTGCCCAGCCCTAATATATATACATACACACACACAACATTCCACAAAAAAAAAAAAAAAAATACGAATGCTGCCAGAATTTCTAATTGTTTCAAATAACAGTTTTTGTGTTTAGAGCTTCTTTGCCACTGAAGTAAATTTTTAGTAGACTGAGCGCTTGCCTGAGTGCTTATAAATCCTTACATATGGAGGCAATGTGTTAGGTATTGACAGGCAGCATTTATCCTAACTTCCTTCTTCTCCTGCATAAATCGTATACATCTTTAATATATGAGCTTAAATTTGAGTCAGAGACATTGCTATTGTTTTTTATCTCTTGAGTCAACATTGTGCAAGGTGTTAATGCAACAACAGACAAGTAAAAGGTTGTCAATATGATGATGTATGCCCTTTACTTTCAATCAAACCATGGATGTAGACTCGAGGCCCATTTATCGTTCCTTTATGAACATAAATAGGTCCGCCAATTTCTAATGTTGTCAAGTATCCCTGCCCTCATGCTATGAAATAGCTTGTCAAATTGTCTTTGGTCTACCCAACCATTGTCTATGCCTGCTTGTCCTTGCAGGGTGGCAGCGGGGCTGGAGCCAGCAGTCATTGGACCAGAGGTGGGGTAGACCCTGCAATAGTCGCCAGTCCATCACAGTGCAACATAGAGATATAAAGGACAAACAACAATGCACGCACATTCACACCCAAGGTGATGTCTTACTGCAAACTCCATGCAGAAAGGCCCCATACTTTGGATTTGAACCCTTCCTGCTGCGAGGCAGCAGTGCTACTAACTCCACCACCATGCATCCCATTGGCATTGTTGCTAGGCACTATATCGATAAGATGGAAATCCTCAGTTAGGCTCCGAATTCATGGGAGAATAGCAAATATTGGAGCGGTGGAGGACATCTTGATATGCATTCTCAGAGTTCCAAGTTGCACCTTCTGCTTTTTCTTCATTCCTTTCACCGATCTAACGTGAGCTATATCGTGCTACACTGCCCCCAAAATTACCAATGGTATTGCTCCACTTGTTGGGTTTGGATACACATCCCAAGCTCCCTGATGACAAACAGAAATGCTCCCAAAATGAACGCAGAAGATGGACAGAAAGCTCCACGAGTATGCATCTACAGATTTAAAGCTGAGCATAAGTGGATTTTTATTGGTCTTTGAATACCAGGACCTTGGGGTTTGTTACCCTTTTTGCTGCCCACAGGCACAAAAGTGAATATTTTAAATTTATACCACATTTGCAGATGCTCAGCTCTTAAATCTTGAAATGAGTTGTTTATTTTGTAGCTTCTTTCTCTTTAAAATGTATTCTTTTGTTTAGATACTTTTGGATACTGCTATGTGACTTAAAAGCAAATCCTTTATCCACAATACAGCTGAAAATGCTGTCATAGCTGGCATGGATGAACATTATTGGCCATGCCATACATCATCCATAAGCTTTTAATCCCAGGAAACAAATATGTATTTGTGTACCCTCTCTGGATGAATGGATTAAAGATTATCACTGCCAACCAGCATATGATGCCAACAGAGATTATGGCTGCTGTATATTGAATAAAACAGATACCACTGTTTGGAAAATTGTGGCACCATGGACTATTTCAAGGTAAGATGAATGTGTTGCAGTATTTGACACATCCAGGGTATTAGAGATACTCGCTGTAAGGATTCCTTTTCATTATGGGCTGCTATTTTAAAGACAGTTGAGTTTCAAATTGCCATTTTCACCCCTGCTCCCTGTTTCTGTTTTCTGTTCCTATTATTCCAGACAACTCAACTGTGAACTGGCTCAAAATGTATTTCCATATTTCTCCCCATAATTGCAGCATTGTTGAAATAAGACTTTCATCGTTCTCATGGAAACCCCCTGAGTACACATCAAGCTGTGCAATTACTCAAAAAATAAAACCCACTAATGTCAGAGTGGAGAAAATATCACAGTGCACTCCCATTCCCAAAATCCAGCTAGGAAGTCTTAAATTTTGGGTCCGACCACAAGCTTTTTCTCAACGGCCACAAGCTCTTAAAAAAAGAAAAGAAAAAAAAAAACACAGATTGGTGGCCCTTTTTGGACGCTGCCTTTGATCCTTTGTCTTCTCTTGGTGACGCCACACCGGAGGTATGTCCAATTCACTCTGCTGTGTACCAGCACTTGTCTTTTATCTGTTTATTATGCCTCTCTCTTATCAAGGCTTTAATTGCTTAATTATTCTTCATTGGGCTCAATTAAAACACAATGGACTCTGCAGCTGTAAAAGTCAACTATTTCTGCTCCCGCACAGCAAGATATGCGAAGAATGGGAGAGATATGCTGTTGCGGTTGGCCTTCTATTATGTACTTGGAATAAATGAGATTCTGTTATTCTTTGGATGAAAGTCTGGCCTTTCTGATTATTATGCTAACAGCAAAATATAACATTGACTTGTGTAAAATGTTCAGGCTCCTCGAGCCGAGTAAGAAATAGATTCACACACATGGCAATCAACGCACCTTCCCCAAACAAAATTACTTTTTAGAAATAGAAATCGTTTTCTTTCTCTATTCATGCAAGTGATTTGTTGCGCAATGTCACCTTACTCAATAGTAGCGAACCAGGTTTACATCAGTTTTTTTCCCCCTTTTTTTCCCTCTCCTCCCTGTGCCTCTATCTAAATCAGTCAATTTATTTCCAAATTGCATGTCGAGTGTAGGAGCAAGGGCTTATGACAGTATATTAAATCACTGCACTCCTACAGTATATGTTTTGAGAAGGTTTAATTTTTTTCCTCTTTTTGCTGATATTGATGGGGATGCACCTGGCTTTTGAGTGTCATGAAGGACACGCCGTCACAATTTCTTCCAGTCTTGAGTATTCAAAGAAGGAAGCCAGGTGTGAGAAGTGAATAAAGTGGATTAATGGAGTTGAAATGTGTCTCACAATATGGGCCAGACCTTGACTGTCTTTTTAGCTGTGCGTTGGCCAGTCTGCATACGTTTTAATTTATGTGTACGAGGAGGATGGACTATTGCCAAGGGATGCAATTTAAATTTGTGTTGCCTTTGTTGGCCGTCATGAACAAAGCATTCTCACCTCTGTGTGGAGGATCTGTATGTGTGCTCTAACTTGTGATTGCAATTTATTTCCCAGTGAATGTGCAGAAATTGTTAAGACATTCGGTTTAGAGAAAGGATTTGCAACAAATATATTACATTTTTATGGTTAATTTGTTTTGTTTTTTTAAAGATAATTAAACAGTCTAGAAATTACATTTAGCAGACTGACCAGCTGTCAGTCACCAGAATGTTAATTTTTCCAATCTTAATTTGCAGGATGAGATTATTCCCGTCAGTTTATTAACCGCAGCAATTCTTCATTACACTGTACATAGTTTCTTCTAGAAGTCTCCAGCTAATATATTGAAATTATAAGCATTTTATTTTCTGCTGAATTTTACAAGCTTCATTGTACCGTAGCACATGTGTGCACTTCATTTTAAGCATTAAATAGCAGCATGTCTCCCCTGAGCTTCTGAGGCACCTTGAATGCCCTTAACCAGCTCTAATAGGAGATAATGATTGGTGCTCAACAAAAAGAGAGATTCATTTTGAATTATTAACAAGTTAACTTTGTAGTGGAGGCGCTTTATCCCTGAGGACAAACAGCCCGAATGTTTGCAAAATATAATTAAGCCAAGGCATCTTTAAATGTCATTGCTGCCTGTGCCATGTTTCAAATTGTTCTGCATCAACAGAATTTAACGAGATGGCTAAGGAATCCATTTCCTGCAAGCATGTGATAAGCCACACATACAGTGGAGCACTTTCATTGATTGCCAAAATAAAGCATTTTGTATGCAAATGGGGGAATGGAGTGGCTAAGCTGATTCAGCCTCATGGACACCAAATAATGGTCTTTACAATTAATACTTTTACATGCTATCCATTGAAAATTTCATCTTCCATTTAATGGCTCTAAAACATTAACACATGCCCAGAAAAGAGGTGGAAACTCACTGTGTTCCAATGGATTAATTTGAAAGCCAACAAACAAATAAAGCCACGCACCAGCCACCCCCCCCCCCCCCCCCCTCCAGTGTTTTGGTCCCTTTCCTGTTGTCTCATGCTCCTGCACATTTTGGATTAACAGATAATCTTTGAACATGAAGGAAGGTCTGCTAACCCCGAGGGTATGTAATGTTGTAAGTGAACGAGAGCAGCGGATTGGAGGCAGCGCCGCATTGTTGGGACGTAACGCGCTTGTCTTGTCCTTGTAAACATGTGGCTGTTTTTGTAGAGCTGATATGCTTTAACACCTCTCTTTGCAGGTCGTGTTACTGGAAACCCACATGTTGGGATAGATAAAAGGAGCTTACATGGTATCGACAATAAAGAAAAACTCTTTCAATTTTTGCTTGTGGAGTGTTTGCGCGGCCCATCAAACCACTTGTGGCCAGAGAATCCACGGGAGCCTGCTGTTGACCTTCCCAAATGTATCTGTTTGATGCCAGTATTAAATACAGCCATCTAAAGCCAGGGGGTGGGCACAAGTAGATACGTTCCTCTGTTATAGTTAAACGTGTGGAGTTTTTCCCATTTGATTCCAGGTTTATGTATTGTCTTTGAGATTTAACCTTTTATTTTCTTAACAATTGTGTGAAAACTATAAATTATTTGTAAAAATGAACAAACACACATATGTATATGTGTATATATATATATATATATATATATATATATATATATATATATATATATATATATATATAAATACAATTATGAACTATGTTGTTAAGGTTATATTATCCTAATGTAAAGGACTTTGACTTTTGAGTTGTCAGCATTTTGTTTTTCAAATATAGTATTTTGATTAATTCTATTTTTTAATCTCTCTTCATGTTCATAAGATTATTATTTAGTTGTCATAAATCATGGGTTCCCTTGTTGAGTTTTATTCAGTCATTCCTTTTGTTTCCCTGGGCTGCCTTAGTCTCATCTAAGAGTGATGGTGGTGCAAGAGTTAGGGAGGTTGTCCTCTCAGTTGCCGGTACGATCACCTGCTTCCACCGTCTCAGTGGTTGTGTCCTTGGTCAAGACACTTCTCCCGCATTGCCTGCTGGCGGCGGTCAGAGGGCCCGGTGGCGCCGATTTGTGACAGCCTCGCCTCTGTCGGTCTGCCCCAGGGCAGCTGTGGCTATTAAGATAGCTCACCACCGTCAGGGTGTGAATGGGTGAATGACTGACTGTAGTGCAAAGCGCTTTGTGGTCATCAGAATTGATAAAGCGCTATACAGGTACAAGCCATTTACCATCCCTCTCAGCTGTTTACTCTCAGTTAAATGGTCTCACCTAGTTTCCATCCTTCTCTCCTGTGTGTGTGTGTGTGTGTGTGTGTGTGTGTGTGTGTGTGTGTGTGTGTGTGTGTGTGTGTGTGTGTGTGTGTGTGTGTATCTTTATGTATATGTATTCAATAAATTAGGAAATGCATTTCTAAGAGGCTTGTTTGTCAGATTTAAAGTACCTTTTAAAAAACAACCTTTAAGCCGGTATTAAACATACATTTAAATTAAGCTCCCATTTCTGCATGAAAAAAAGAGCTTTTTTATTGGTCTGATGCAATATTCTAAAATGGCATGTTTTCACTTGCTAGAGTTGGAATAACATTAGAATTAACAGAAATAAAGGCTTTAAACCATCACCAGTCTGTGTTAATCTATGTATTATTTATCTTAGTGATTTGAGTTACTGAAACAAACTAAAATTTCAATAGTATTCAAATTTATATATCTATATGTATGTATATATATGTATATATATATATATATATATATATATATATATATAAATTTGGTAAATCAGTTACCACTTTATTGTGACAAAGGAAGTCTGTGATATTCTTGCAGAGGTTTGAATTGGTGCCATTTGTAGTAAACAAATGTGGGCATTTTGTATAAAAGTTTGAAAACTCTAGCTCAAATATTCTGTGAGTTAAAGGTGCTGGAGCAAAAAGTGTTACAACCATACCCGGTCTCCCCTAATAGTAATAGTAATATCATCTTTATTGTCATTGAAACATACATTGAAACATACATTACAACAAAATTTGTTCTCTGCTTTTAACCCATCACCCTTGGGGAGCAGTGGGCTGCCATGTGTGGCGCCCGGGGAGCAATGTCTTGCTATAGGACACATGTCTTGGCAAACAGGCAGCAGAAAGTACTTTTTTCCCTTTTTGATCTCTTGAGAGTTTTTAATGATCCGTTTGAGCGTTTTATTCCAGGACAGGGATCCCAAACATACACCCAAGCTGGCTTTGGGATAGTTGAAGCAGTTGGATAACTTCGGGAATGGCCTCCTGAAATCATGACATTTAAAATTAACAGTTCTTAAAAAAACAGGTTCAGGCCAGAAAAACAACCAAGTCAAGTCAAATTTATTTGTATAGCACATTTCAACAGCAAGGTGGTCCAAAGTGCTTAACATCATGAAAACATAAAAGCATCATAAAGACATAGAGAAGATCCAGGGTTGTCAGACCAGTAACAACATTTAATTTTATCAAGTGAAAAATATCAATACACATCAAATATGTTGGTCAATGTTCCTTTTATTATGGGCCAAAAGCAACTCTAACCAGGTGGGGTTTCAGTCTTTATTTAAAGGAGCTCAGTGTTTCGGCTGATTTGCAGGTTTCCGGAAGATAGTGCCAGATTTGTGGAGCATAGAAGCTTAATGCTGCTTCTCCATGTTTGTTTCTGGTTCTGGGTTTGCAAAGTCTACCAAAACCAGAAGATCTGAGTGGTTCAGTGATTTATAAACTAACAGAAGTATTTTAAAGTTTATTCTCTGAGCTAAAGGGAGCCAGTGTAAGGACTTTAGAACTAGGGTGATGTGCTCTTTCTTCATGGTTTTAGTGAGAACACGAGCAGCGGCGTTCTGGATCAGCAGAACCTGTCTGATTGATTTTTGAGGTAGACGTATGAAGACACTGTTGCAGTAATCAATGTGACTAAAGATAAACGCATGGATGAATTTCTCTATATCTCGTTGGGACGTCATTCCTTTAATCCTGGAAACGTTCTTCAAGCATTGATTTGTTCTAAGCATCCTTTCAGTGCACGGATGGGTTCAGAGTCACCTGGTGACATTGTAATGTAGAGCTGTGTATCATCTGCATAGTTATGGTAACTAATCTTGTTTCTTGTTATAACCTCAGCTAGAAGGAGGATATAGATATTGAATAGAAGGGGTGCTAGGATTGAACCTTGGGGTACCACACATGTCACTTCTGTCCGTTCTGATAAGAAGTTACCTACTGACACAAAGAAATCCCTGTTCTTTAGGAAGGATTTGAACTAATTGAATGATGTACCAGAGTGTCCAACCCAGCTCTCCAGTCGGTTTAATAATACATCATGGTCAACAGTGTCAAATGCTGCACTGAGGTCAAACAGAACTACCACTATGGTTCTTCCAAAGTCTGTATTTATGTGGATGTCATTTAACAGTTTGACGAGGATGGTCTCAGTACTGTGGTGAGCACGGAAACCTGACAGAAAAACATCAAAGATGTTGGTCATTGTAAGAAAGCTATTTAATTGCTGAAACACAGCTTTTTCAATAATTTTGCTAATATGTAAGGTTGGAAATTGGCCTGTAATTGGGCAGAGGTGATTTATCTAGATTGCTCTTTTTTATTAGTGGTTTAATAACTGCTGTTTTCAAAGCTTGGAGGTAAACACCTGATATAAATCATCAATTAAGAATTTATACATTATTGTGTTTTGTATTACATCTGTTTATGTTGACTAGGATAACTACCAGAACTATCATTTTGCTGTGGATGCGTTCCCCTTTTTGAGCTTGAATTTCTGCTCTTTTATTCAGACTGTCTCATTTTGTGGACTCTCTCTCCCATAGCTTAATGGAACCATAGAGGAGAGTTAACACGAACCTGTCGTTTTTCTGAGTGAGTCCATTCCCACAAGCATCTGTTAACACTGATGTCATCAATTTAACTGCAAAGCATTCATCATAGCCCTGCTGTGGGTATGTCTTAGTTTTACAACGTATGCAAAAAGAAAGGCCTAATAACTTGAAAGAGAGGATTTGTTAAATTTGCATCAAAAAATGAACAAATGTGCTAATACCTTTTTAATCTAAAAAAACATGAATGGAGCCATTCTACTAATAACTTCCTCTGAAAGTGTATGCTTTGTTTGTTGTTTCCATGAAAGCTGCGTTGTGGTTTATCTCCCGTAAAAAAGAGGAACTGGAGGGTTGCAGCATGCCCCAAATCTTCGCATTTTACTTTCTTTTTCATGTTATGCTTACATTTGACTGATATTCCATTAACTTTTTGAAAGTCATTTTTTCCCAAGCACTTTGAAGTACTTTTGAATTTGTAATTCATGTACTTTGCTTTGGATGGACGCCTGTTAAGCTGAAGACCTGCTAATGAAAACGCTCCCTGATGGAACTGAAATATATGCACAGGCGGGCGTGTTTTCTGTTGATTCATTTTCGACCAGTCTAATGGATCCGCAAAGAGGAGTACAAAGGAGTCCTGGTAGTACTGTGCTGCTCAGTCTACTTTTCCTTGTATTTTTTGCAAAACAGAACTTCCACAGCAAACAGAGGTCAGAGACTCTTTTCCTCACAGCAAGATGTGTTTTATTACTTGTGAACTCCTGGTGTTTGTGCATCAGATCCATAAAGGTTGCACGATATTTTCCCTTGCAGTCACTGCTAACTCTAGAGATGTGGACATATGGGTGTGAGGCAGGATTGCCAACCCTGCACATTTAGTATGTGACTGAGGAATAAACTAAATTTGATGAGTTGCAACAATTATTTGTTTATTTATGCTTATGTCAGTTTTGGCACACCACTTTTGTGTGTCTGATGGATTCATGAGTTGGTGACTTACTCCATCTTGTGTCAGTTGGACAATTCAAATTTGTAATTGTTATAGCTATTTAAGTCACAAAAGTAACTGTCCATTCCTAGACTATCAATACACAAACAATTCTACATGGTGTGTGTGCTGGTATAGAGAATAATATGTCATAATCGGCTGCATCAGGGTACAATACTTTTGTTGTGATGTCACCAATCTCCTATTAGATTATTTTGAAACTAACTGATATAGAGAGGAAGGTTTAGTTTGGCATCTGTTAGTGCCCCTGAGAGGCCGAATAGCCAAAATAATCAAAAGGTAGGTCAGAATGCAGCAGACAGGGTCCCTTTAAGCGACTACAATACTAAGGTGAGTTAAATCCTTGTTGGTAAAGACACAGAACTAGCATAGCCTAGCATGAGATCATGTAATGCAATCACTGGATCATTGAGGCGACACGCATATGCACATATGTATTTTTTTTTAAATGTCTTCTCAGATAATTGATGCTGGTGCCATGGGATTTTTTTGACATGTCCAAAAAAATAAAAAGCGCAATGCTGGAGCATTTTTTTTTACCTAAAAATGCATGTACATCTTTTAAAAGTAGATGCGCAATTGTGTCAGAGGGGTGTCATGTATCAACTACTATACATCACAGCACTCATTGGTGCAGCTCCATCATCATCTATGCATTCAAGTGGCTAAGTCACCTAATGCACTGACAGACTTAGCTTCACCTTAAGTTTGTTGGTAGCCTTGTCATCATTAGCAATCAACTTTAAATCACAATATTTCTGAATGATTATAATTGTCCCCAAGATTTTGGTTCACTTAAAGCTTTTTGCCTTTCTTTTGTAGCTGAATATAGTTTTAAAACCATTTATGATAAGGAACCCAACATTACCCGTTAGAAGTCATCTGCTATTCGTCTTTATCCCTGTTGCGCTTGGGACTTTCCCTCTTGCATGGCGCAGCTCTAAAAATTTGAACCTCATATGATTTAGGAATCTCGGCCAGCATCAAAACCTGCCGACAGCACTGTTGGAAGTAAATGAGAGCTTTCAGAGCTACTAACAGGCAGTGAGAGTGCAAGATGGGCAAGAAGTACGGTGATGAGACTGACCTTCTGATCAGGTGGATGTGGAGAGGCCTAGGACAGAATCCCCTGTCTGCTGCACATGCTGGAATTTTGTGCTTGAAAAGTGTTTAACTTTCCTAAATCCCAATTGCTCTCAGCGGGGAGTGCCGCCCTCCCCTCTGCACATAAGTTTATTGACTGCCCTTGTACCTGGGTCTGAGGAAGGAGGTGGCATTTGGTAGCTGTTCGGCAGGAGGGGGATCAATGGGATGGCAGCTTGTCTCTTAAACAGAGGTGAAGTAAAGCCAGAAGAAGAGGAGTGGGGTGAGATAGCGCGGGCTCTAGATATCTGAGTGGGAATTAGCCATGACACCTGGGCTCTCAAGCTGCAACCCTAAAGCCAATGATTTAGAATCCCCTCCATTTGTGGGATAGTCCAAACACATTCAGCACATTTACTCTCAGACAAGTATTTCTCACTCTATCCAGGTGTTTACCAATACTTGTATTGTTAAGCCTTATTGAGACACTATGATCTGCAAAACTTTTTTTTCATTTTCTATTTTCTTTAAGTATAATCAAGAAATATCTTTCTTGAGGTCACACGCTTGTCTTTTACTCAAATCATCTCTAAAAATCAAGTATGAAATGTGTCAGAAAACCAACAGGTTCAGAATAATTGCTAAATGCATTATCAAAATAAAATCCACAACCTTTGCTTCAAACAGCGGCTGAATCTAACTCTTCGGCTTTCATCAGAGTGCCTCGTTTTTTAAAAGAGCTAACCAGAATTGGATTCGGATTTCAAAAAGGCTGACATTTAAATGTTGCAGATATGATGGATACATGAGATGGAGCACATAAATGGGAAATGACAGTGTTGGAGTTCATCCTCTCAATTCAGGGACATTAATCCAAAAGTGTTATGTAAAATGCTGACAAATTAAAAATGCTCGGACAACTTGTAACAAGTGGTATCAATTTTCTATTTCACGTACAAGGATTTCCAAGCAGAGCTACATTTCTATCAAACTCACAAAGGTAAATCCAAGGATATTTTTATAATTTTGGGGAACAATCTAACAAAGGAAAACAAATTCTTAGTATTTACAACTTAGCTTTGATCCAACCAAGATGGACCAAATGTAGCTTTATTGTTGACTCTAGTTGTTATTTTTTTTCCTAAAAGCTCTGTCCGTTGGCCTGCTTTCTGATGATACTTTTATGAAGGATATAGGTAAAAAAAGTAGCTTTAGGTAATCTGCATAACTGAAAAGCCAATAATTGAGAAAACACAAGCGAGTACCTTATGTTAGCCAGAAGACAGTGAACTGACTGAGGAGCATAACATTATCTGGAAGTAAAGTAATAATTGGATTATACAAATGTAATTTAATTTCTATGTATTTACAATATGTATATATACTTTCAAATTATTGTGGTACAAAAGATCTGAGAGTGGATAGTTTTGTGTTAAGCAGCACTATATCAATTGTATTTCCCCCTTGACCTGATAGGAGCTATTTAGGACGGTTTAGGACGGTACCTTTTTTGCTGGCCAAAGTCACAAAAGTTGCATTACTATGTACTGTATACTTTATGGCATCTTAGTATCTTTATTGTACTATCAATATGGCAAAATGGCATTTGGTTCTTTGCACCTCCGTTCTTTGCACCTCCAGCCTAGTTATTTCAAATCATATCTTTAAAACTGGTTCAATGTTCTACAACAAGCAATGCAAACGTATGATTATTTAAAAAAAAAAATGTTCTTGATTATAACTCTCAGTGGAGCTCTGCTACCATTCTATGGAAACAGTTGTTTTATTCTGTAACACAGTTTATCGATTGTTCTTGAACGACTTAATTTTTTTTTGCTTTGTTTCATAATCCCTTTAAATGTTGCACCATACCTGCCATCTCTCTGAATGCACTTCTCCATCACAGTTTCTCCTGGTTTATACAAATTCAGTGAGATTGGTGAGTTTTAATTGCTGTATTTGAGTGAGAAAAACAGGTGCTGTGTTTATCATATCATTTTTGTATATGATAAACTACATGGCTCAAATATGTATTTTTTATTCACCTCAGTATGTGATTACCCATGTGCCAACAATGTCATACAGACAGCTGCTGATGAAGCAGCTGCTTTACAACAGTGTCCTCAATGATTCCTAACACAATCAATCGAACCTCCCTTGATCAGGTCTCATCTAATTCTTGAGATCCGATTGGGACTCTCTACATACAGCATCCTTGGGTGAAAAAGCCGAACACATTCAATTTTATTATTTTCAATAGTACAATTTTATTTTATTCAATTTATTATTTTCAATATTCTTATTACTATTATGGTGGCCAAATAAAAATATTAGTTTTCATTGTAATGCAAATTTTTAAACTCTGTTTTTCTAGGATTGAAGCCAAATCCCTGCCCTTTCAGTCTATCCTTTCAGGATAAACATATTCATCTATACATTAAAATAATTGTTTTAGCAAAACAATACAAGCATTTTAAATGGAAACCTCACAGAACAAGGATGCAAAAAGGTTTCGGGACATATTGCCATTCGGTGTACTTGTTGAATAAAACATCTGTCTCATCCACAAAGTAACGACAGTGAAGAGGGCTTGTGTTTGCAGAGATGAAACTCCCTATCCTGCACAATGCCCCGGAGACTTTAGCTTTGATGCATTTTACACCGGGCCCAAAAAACTGCGTTGACAAGTTATCTGTGACCTGTGCTGAGAGCGGGAGTGGCTGCGGTGAAAATCAATCTTTGCCTCTCCTCTTGCCTTGAATACCGGCAGAGCAAACAAACAGGCCTAAACAATACGATATATACCACATATCAATTACACTAAATGCCTCAGTATCTATACTTCACTGTCCCAGGCACACACCGGTTACAAGGCACACATGCTGCTGTAAGACGATAATGGCGCTGCATTGTTCCTTGCCATCTGGAGGGCTGATAAGGCCTGCCTGTGCATAGTTGATAATGAGAACAGGCACAGGAAAAACTGGGTGTTAAACATTTCCTTGGCCCATGAAAAAGGTTCCATTAAGTCCACTGACCCCAATTGAATATTAATGAGCTAATTAACGGATTTATTGTTATGCTCAATTTCTGGAGGGGCATTTTTTTTTTCAAGTGCTATTATTTTTCTAATTATTTTCTGTACTTTTTATAATTGAATCTTTGTAGCTGCCAGCATCCTGTTTGTGCCTTGGCAACAAGAAAAAAAAGCAGTTGGCATCTGTTTCTCCTTTTTTTTTTTTTGCTAGATTTAACCACAACAGGAAAACACAATGTCCTCATCGACACCGGCGTGTCTATCGTCAGGACTACAGAACCAGCTTCTATCAGTTCAAGAACATTTCTGCTTTTTTTATGCGCAACAGTCTTGCTTCTATGGTTTTACAAAAAAAAAAAATCAAAAAAATCAAGGTATGATGTTTAGGTGTTAGAATACAAAGGTGCAATTATGTGAGTGGCTATGAACCGCACTGAATGCATGACTTGACAAAGGTTTAAACGCGCAGCAGCAGCTGGGCTTGATAGATAGCATAATCAGCTGATGTAGAGGATGCACGGAGGCAGTCCTCTGCGGACAGCTGCAGAGCACACCCAGCCACTGAGAGAGGCGGTAACCTTGGGATGAATGAGTAGTGTTAATTTGTTTAATCAATACATGGGCGACGGCTTCAGAATCAGCAATGAGAGGATTCTGTGTTACAATTGTGTAAATTACAAGGTTTGAATTTTTATATTTTTTTATTTTTTAAGTCCATTATACAGTGATGTAAAAAAGACACCCCATTGAATATTCAATTCTTTATCAAGAAATAAACTCATACCCATGTTTAATACATTTTGATCTCTGAAAAAGGAAATGATTTAATTGCACTAAACCAAAATGTACCTTTGAACTGTACAAGATGTTTTGTTTTTTTTAGTGTACAGCTCATCTCAAGTCACCCCGCAACATCTCAATGAGATGAAGATCTTTTACTCGCCCCACCATTTTCCATGCCTTAAGTCTCAGAAAGTCTTTGGTGGATTTGCCGGTATGTTTCGGGTCATTGTCATGTTGCAGGATCCAGTTGTAGTTCATCTTAATTTTATTTTATTTTTTTACAGATGGTTTCACATTTTCCTCAAGCATCCTCTGATACATACTGGCGGATCAATGTTGGATTCTAATATAGTGTGCTACCCAAGACCTTTTACAGAAAGGCATCCCAAAACCACCACGTTAGCACCTCCATGTTTCACAGGTGGCATGGCTTTCTTTTCCTGAAGCGTTGTATTTGAGAATAACCACGTTCTCTCGTCTGTTGTCCAAATATTTCCATTTTAGACTCATCTTTGCAAAGTACATTATCCCTGGTCAATCTGAATGTAGAGCCGTGCCGTATTATATCAATCATAGCTGCAGTAACTAAATTATAGTTTTTTGGAGACTCTTTTTAGCATTTAGTGGCCTGTTTTTTTTCGTTTTTTTTTTTTTTTTGGTGTGGCGGGGTGGTCTCACTTAGATAGCCAGACCTGGGAATCTAAGTTATATTTAACGTCCCTCATCATAAGCTGTCTTCTTTTTGAAGGCCTCAGGCAGCTTTTTCAATCATACCATGGTGTTAACTTCAACAGCCAGGAGGACACCTGTCTTAAGGTCAGAGGTTCAAACAGAGAAAGCCTTCAAAATCCTGACTAAAAGATTTTAACTAGAAATTTTAAATGTCATCAAAGTTGGGTGTCCCCTTGTTTATTCGTCACCTGAAGTTGTCTTTTGTTACACTTTACAGAAAAACTTCAAAAGAGCTATTGTTCAGTTTTTATTGGTTATTTATTATTCAATGTTAGCAAAATTGCTCCTTACTAGCCATTGTTCCAAAGACTTAAGCAGAACGGATTTTAATGAGACATCTATTTTTTTATTGTCTGTAGATCTAGCAATTCAAAACATGAAAATCCATAGCCTCACAGACAGACCCCCGATGTGAAAACATCTGACAGTACTAACTGACTGAAAGAGTCCAGTTCTAGAGAAAGATCAAGGTCTGTTTAGTCATTCCTATAGTTTATCTGTAGAACAGAAGCCCAGCATTAATAAGCTATTATGTTTCAATACATTCAGTGGGTAGGTTTCTACCTGCAGTGTTGCAGCCATGGTTATGATTGTTACCTCTACAAAATTCAGGGAGCCTGTTAATGTCAGATTGTTAAAAAAACGTAAAAACTTCCAAGAGCTGAAGCCCTCCTCATGAGTATGAATCAGTGTGGACCATTGTGATAACCTTTTCCAAAGGCACATGATGTAATTATTACTACATTTTGCAGTCTGCGTGTTTGCTTAATTCTGTTTAAGGTTGAAACTCAATTCTTGCTAAATAAAACCATCAATATCTTTTGGTTACTCCACCAATATACAGTAACTTAGAGTAATGAACTCATTTCGCTGTTGTATGGAAATTTGGTCTCATTACAATAATTTTGCCTGATCCACTCGGCAGCCAATATTAAGAGTAAGGCCCTAAAGTCACAGCCAGGGTTATTATGCTATACATCACAAAGTGCATTAGACTCATAAAAACTGTCAACAAAAAGGTAGGGTAGTTTGTGTGGGGCCCAGCAGGTTGATTACAGTTTTTCCAAAGACCAACCTATATCGCTGCTTCAAAGAGATACTTTGAGGCTTTCTCTGAAATCCACATGTAGAATCTGCTTATCAGGATAATTGTTTGCTATAGCATCAAAAAGGAAGGTTAAAATTAATTAAAATCCATTTAGAAGAACAGTGTTGTTTCTTTAGGCAAGGAAAGGCTTATGTGTTGCCTCATGGAAAAATATGTTTTATTTATTAAATGTTAAAATTTATAAGCCTGGACAATGAGAAGGCTTCATGTCTGCAGTGTGCAACTAAAAATATGGAATTAAGATCTTTTAGGGCTTTTATTCAGCATTTTTTTCCCCCATTTATACTTTTTAAAGTTGATCAGCGTGTGTATAAATATTTAATTGATAATCTACAACTTCCTGTTTTTCTGAAATATAAATATGGCATGACGAAGAGGCTTTTTTCTCTTGGTCACGCTTCAAAATGGGAAAGACAAAAGACCATGGCATACAAAAAAGACTGGTATCTATTGTTTTTCAGAAGTCATGAGATGGCTACATAAAAATTGAAAATTTGGATTTTGCAATAAGACCGACCAGTATCTGTATCCTTTACGGGTGACAGTGGCTCAGGAGTTAGGAATTTGTCCTGTAACTGGTGGGTTGCCTGTCTGAGCCCCTGCTCCGTCCGTCTTAGAAGCTCTACCTTTGGGCAACGCACTTCACTCGCTTTGCATGCTGTTGGTGGGGTTCAGCTCCGAAACGTGGACGATTGCCACGGACCTTTGCCTACTTTGCTCAAAGTGAACTGAAAAATGCTTTGAAGCTAACATCAGTTAAAATGGAGGCACTAAATATACATATCATAAAAGACGCAAACTAGATTTTAATTATCACATGTTGATAAAAAAGCCTCTGGTGCATTCAGCATTTTCAGTGACCACTTGGATGTATGACGTAAGGTGGTCATACACCCAAGTGGTCACTGGGTGTATGACCACCCAGTGATAACATACAGCTATTCAACTGCGATTGGATTCCACATAGGTTCAACGTGGTTCAGTGCATTGAACTTAATTGTTCCCGAAAATACCACTGGAGTGTTTTTTGATTGTTTGTTTGTTTTTGCTTCCTGGAAAGACTAAACACTTCAATATGAAATGTTTATTTTTTGACTAAGGATCACCACCAAGGATAACTGGCTACTAGCAGCAGGAGCTATTGCCAGGGGCAGAAGCTTACCGGACTATTTTTATTTTTAAAAAAGAAGGCTAATAGAGAGGAGGATGTCACTACAGCAGAACCGGATGGAAAAATGAGGAGCATATATCAAGCACCCGTATCATACAGGTATGATTATAAGTGAGTATGTATGGAAGAGCAGCAAGGTGCAGCAGACATCTTCTGGCGTCTTTTTCCATGACTACAAGTAAACAACTGGGAAATAATTTGGTTCTCCAGCGTTCTGTTGTTGCTGATTGTGGCTCACTATATGTCAGGGAGCTCCGCCCGGCAAAATAACTTTGGCAGTTATTGACGAAAATGATAAAAACATGTTATTCAGGTTTGAGGTTAGAGAAATTGGTCCCTTGAATTTTTTATGTATGTGTCTCACTAAATGATATTCCAGCTATATCAACATTTGTATATTTAGTTTCAGTTCACCTTTAAAGGCCACTAGAGCCATAAAATTATAAAAATATAAAATTAAATAAAAAAAATAATGTTTTCATTCCCCATCACCTCACAAGCAAAGTTGTACACCTACACCACTTTTACAACCAGATCTCAGCATGTCATTAGGCAGGTAAGGAGGTTGTCCAATAAGCATAAGTAAATTGTATGCAAATACAGATAACTAGTCATTAGTAATGCCACGACATTGGTCGTTTACTTCCATGTAAATGCAAAAATCTTCCAGCATGCAGCTGAACTATACAATTATTTAGCATCTTTATGGTATCTTTCATAGAATTCTTGGATTTTCCTACTAGTGCATTTGGATCAGTGATGTTTTTTATTGTTGTTTTCCCTCCTACCATCAGAGATTTGCTATGTCAACTTGCAAACATTTTGGACCCCAATCATGAGGCAACACTGTAGGACAAAAAGGCCCCTGAACACATAGAGATAGAATCTATAAAAGCAAATCATTATTATTTTAGGAAGATCATTTTAGCGTTAAAAGCAACTCTTTCATGCAGTTTTTAAACTTGCGTTGGAAATATGTATTCCATTTTCTGACAGCTGACATCCCTTGATGGAAGCCATTATTGCATGCATGGTTGGCAAGTGAGTTGTACTCACACTTATAACGAACCAAAGTGGGGACAAAGATCAAACAAGAGCGGATGGTAATTGTTTTGCAAACTGTATGTCAGCGTGAATGTGTAGTGCAGAGAAAGTCTCCTTTGCAAAGCACTTTAAGGCATCAAATGCACTTCTAAAATAGCTTAATGTTTTTTTTTTCCTGAGGAGGGCAATCTTTTGTAACAATCAATTACGATACATTTCCCCCTTTGTCTAAGCACTAATAGCTCCTGTCTGTGCACATGGTGGGGCTTGTCTTGTAAATATACAGTGTTTTCCTTTTAAATGTCTTATAATATGCATGGGGAACACAGAAACACACTATGACATAGGGATTGAGCATTAGAGCTGGAGAAGCAATTCAGCCGAGCTTCTGAGTCGGAGAACTGAGTAGTTTGTGGCTTTCCTCCCATTAGCCAGATTGAATTACTTTGTTTTACTTTTAAGGCCCATCTGTTCTGGTTTAATTCATTTTTTCTAAATCTGTCATGTCGTGCATGTGTGGCTCTGGATGTGGGAAGAATGCTTCTTTGATGGGAGGCAACAGCTTTTGCAGAGTATAAAATTATTTGTAAAGACTATTGTGACATCTGTAAGTTGTGTGAATGGCTGCTGCAGTTTCCAGACATTCCGAGATAATTTGCCTATTGCCATTAGCTTCTTGGTAAAGTACAACAATGTGTTGTGATCAAATTATCCCCTCGAAGAATATTAATTTCAAGACAGCTGTCTCAACTGCAAGGTTGGTCCCATTTGCTTTCGGAGAAATTTATTATAAAATGAGAGAAAACATCATCGTGAAAGTGAAAAAGACGAAGATGAAGTGATCTTCACTCAAGGGTTGTAGTTGAGGAGGCAGCTTATAAATTGGCAATGGAGAAAGCTTTGTCAAATTCCACAAAGTATTAGAAAGACACGAAGGATTAAACATGGTTAATGTTGTAATTTGGGAATAAAATGTGAAGAACATGAGTGAGTGTAAGTGTAAGAAATATATTCACATTAACAACCTTAGCTTGATTTCTTTCCTTTTATGTTTCCATTTATTTCTTCAAACTGGCCAAAGTATCAAAGGTTTGTAGTTTGGGTTCTTCGGCATAAGTCCTCAGCAGGTCTGAACTGCTCATTCAGACCTGCAGACATCCTTTGTACAGTCCTTAAAAGTTGGGTAGTTTCCCACCCCCGTCTGGCTCTTGTTAGTGGGCTCTACAAAGAGAAGAGCAGAGGAGAGCCTCAGGAAATCCCCCAGCAACCACGGTGCTGAAGCCCCCGGGAGCTGCAGCGACAACCCGCGGGCTCCGCTGCCAACCAGCTACACGAGAGCAGGATCCAGCCTTGGGCCCAGAGAACCGAGGCCCAAGGGCACACCACCCCCAGCGGGGCCCTGACAGAGCCAACAAGCTCAGGGCCCGCAAAGCAGCCGCCAGGAGTGAGCCAGCACACATCTGAGCACCCAGCCCTGGACACCGCGAACCATGAGAGCACCAGCGGGTCAAGGCCCCAACCACCGAGGGGCTCCACACTTAATGGAGACCTGAGCTGTTCCAGGAGAGGGGGCAGCCCAAAACCCAACCTGACAAAAAGACAAGCACATAAACAGAGGAACGCAGTCACATGTTCACTTTCCCACCCTAAAGGGATAGCAATCGGAAAACAAGGGTGTGAAAAAACCCAAAGCCTGCCTTTGCCTCCTCAAATGTTGCGTTGTTGCATGTTCTCAAGAGCATTTAAAATTGGGAGGGCTGGGGCGTGCGCCGATGGCGAATGGGTAGTGAGCACGACCCATGTATGGAGGCCTTAGTCCTCGATGCTTCTGACATGGGTTTGAGGTCCTTTACTGCATGTCTTCCACTCCTGTCTCACACCCCCTTTCCTGTCAGCCTAATATGAAAAAATTAGCCACTAGGGCTACAGAAAAATAGAGAATTGAAATTGGGAGGGCAGAAACGGGGGGTCCCGGCACAGCCCATCCCCCCTTCAGAAGGCACGCGGTTTCAGCCAGCCTTCCAAAGTTGAGTTACCAGTTGAGTTACCCCATTTAATTAGATGTGCATTGATAAATGATAAATGATAAATATGTAAGTTCAATATTTTCTATGAATGTTTCATTCTGTGAATAATTTTGGGCACCCTTTATTTTTTTGGCTTAAGCACCTGTCCTCAAATACATCTGCACATGTTTCTGCAGGGCAACACGGAGACAAACAGGACAGACAACCATCCACGCACACAATCACACCTAAATGTAGACATAGCAATTAATCTAACATGCATGTCTAAGGTCTGTGGGAGGAAGACGGAGTACCCTGAGGAAACTGACACATGCAAAAAGAATTCTGCACATATATTTTATGTAGTTTATACACTGTATGCTAAATTACATTTTATTTCTCTTTTTTATTTTAATTACATTAATTTCTTGACTGCCACTTTTATTTTCATTCAATCTGGACCAGCCCTTATTGTGATTCCCTACCACCACCATGAAAAGCCATAATAATGTTACCATATAGTGGAAAAACTTGTGGACATCTCAATACTTACAACATATTAAGGTTAAGATCATCAGAGAATGTTATTTTTATGGTAGTGTCATAGCCTGATTAACATCGACACCCATGTACACACACCTTCTGATACAACCTAAAAAAAATTCCTGAAAGTGCAAATTTACACTTCAAAATCTGATCAAAAATCTATTTGTGAGAGAAATGTTGACATCTGTACCAGTCTGTGAGGGTCCTCCTTGTCTTGACACCTTTGCAAACTGCAAACATTTAAGATGAATGTGTTTGGACACGGCTTCCATTTGTCAGGTGCCAAACAATAACATTACTTCGACCACAACCTAGGAAGTAAAAATAACAAGGATTCTTGGCTGACAAATTCTGTTGTGCAGCAGACACAAAACTAGCAGGATAAGAGCACATGTGTATAAGGGGCTCCCAGACACTTGTACATAAGACTGTGGGGAAGCATTCTTAAATTAATTTGAGAGATAATTCTTAAATTCGAAGGTAAAAATGTGCAATTTAAGGTACGACAGAAAAGCTTAATATCTGTAGATGAGCTTACAAGTATCCCTTACACTACTCTCAGCTAACTCTGTGATGTTCGTTCTTGGGCTCCTGTGCTCTGGGGGCCCTTTCAGATGTCACAATATTTCTTGTTTTTTCCCCATTTCCTCTCATAGTTGAAGTGTACCTGAGATAAAAATTAAAAGTAGCAGAACTTGCACAATCAGTGACTGACTAAATACTCCCCCCCCCCCCCCCCCCCCGTATTTTAAGTTCTCCTTTGCATGAATGAAAACTAGATGGTGTAGTTGTACAACAGTTTTGGGTTTATATTGTGCTTATGATGTGTTCATGACGCGTCTTAGCAATACAAAAACATTAATTTAACTCAGTCCATCCTATTGCTCCTTAGTAGATGTGAATCCCCATTCATTTAATTAAATTTCTGAAGATCTTAGTATTTATGTACTGCTCTTAGACTATTTTTTTCCCTCTCATGTAATGTTCTTTTTTCATTTTGGTGGACAAGAATTTAGACTTGGAGGACCCCTGCACAGTTAAAAAGATGGTGGTGGATGGCTTTAGGGGACAAACTATTTCCCTGCCAACAGAAAGACTCCACAGAACAACCGCTTCACAGCCCAGCAGGCCTTGCACTGTCACCAAGTCCCACGATTGAATTGAATGGTCCACAGATTACTCAATTATTTCTATATACCAGCCTTCCATGGCAGACTAAAGGCCTATTATTGGAGGGACTGAGACCATAGGAACTTATTACATGTGTGACCTTTTAAAGCCTTTCACTGTGATGGATCTCAGGTGAGAATTTACTGGAATCAATTTTTATCTCAAAGCTCAGTGCATGCTCACCAACACAACATGGTGAAACGTTCACTTTGTTAAAAATAAAAAATGTGGGCATGGCCTTGACTATCAGAAATGGCCAACGTTTTAAAGCCCCCCGAATGTGCGTGTGTCTTTTTCCCCCATATTAAGGAGACTTTGAAAAAGAGGGCCGGTGGAAGTGCAGGAGTATTGTGCTTAATCAAGGTGGAAGCACAAAGACAGAACCAGCTCCCCAAAGGTTCACATCAAAAGGTGCATCCCACTTTGTGAGCTATTTAATCAGTTAAAACACAGATGGCAGGCTGCCGCAATTAATTAATCATATATGAGGCCTCCTGTACTTGCTAGCAGAAAGTATGTCAGTGCTACAGAGATCTAATTTGGATTTTATTGTAACTGTGTGCCACCACAATAGCAGCTGAATATGAATAGGAAGTTATTCCAGACTTAATATATGGAAACTGAGCCACTGTTCTCTGTGATTATACTGTCAGGGTAGCAGAGTGAAATTTTAGGAATCAAAGTCTTTTTTTGCTTGTGATGCTGCTTTCATTTGCTTTTAAAGAATGTGAGTGAGGAGCAAATTTCTGAGGCTATTAAGCTCTGTGCTATCATGAAAAGAATAAACACGGAGACGCAACACATCAGAGCACAGCCACATAGTTTATTTTTTTATTGGAGTTGAACAATGAGGTTTTTCAGCATGCAATTTCGACAAATTTGAATTGATTTGGAACACAAAGAACGACACAGCAATTGGAGAACTCAGAGAGATCTTTATAGGCAGGCGACATGACTAAAAACCAGCTCTGAATGGCTGTGATCTTCTGCGCCCACACCCACGGCTGGACTATTAACACGCACAAATCTGTTATGGAAATCATTTTATGGGCACACACACTTTTGAAAAGTAATGTTGGTGAACACAGCTCATTGACATCAATAAATTAGTTTTTGTCTTTGCCAGGTTCAGTTTAAACTAAGAAAGAAGCAAGGCCTTGGTTCATTTAAGCTGGAGAGATGGAAGTACATAACTATCTAGTTGTCTAATAAATTTGATTTTTCTTGCCTTCTCTTTGACGATCATTGACAATCGTTGTCTGGACTAAAACATAGCTCATAGGCATGCATTGATCATTTAGTACAGTTTATTTCATTTACTTAGCACCAATTCACATCAAAGGTTTATTTTCAAGCTATATAGAAGGGAAATATATTCAGTTTGAGTCCTGTATAATAGAATTTATTCCTATTTAATCCAATTGTAACCCAGTTCAATTAAGTGTGAATAAATTACTATAAAAAGCTTGTTAGTGAATAATTAACCAATAGGCAAGGAATTTTTGTTTCAGATATCTGTCAAAGTCCCATAGTTAATTAAATCAAAGCCATGTATATGCATTTAAACTCTATAGCTTTAAAGTGTAGCAAAATAAAAATAAAAACTACATGATCAGTATAACAAGTGACTCTCAAATGTCATTCATGTTATGAATAGAGCTGGAGAACCCGGTTATCAGCCAGGCACAGAGTTTAATTCTAAAACGTTTATTGCAATAATGAATAGTGGATGAAGAGGCAGGCAGGCGGTAATGGGCAGGAGACCAGCGGAGGCAGGTGGTGTGACTGGCAGAACCAGACTTCATCAGGTGTAGCAGGCAGACTTAAACCAGAGAAAAAGGCAGGAGCTGACCAGAACAGGCAATGCAGACCGAGGAACCACCAAAAGGGCAGAGCAAGCGGTTGAAACTCAATGAGAGACAAGGCAGACTTGTACAGTATCAGTGAAGTATCAGTGAAGTATCAGTGAAGTATCAGTGAAGTATCAGTGAAGTATTAGTGAAGACTGACAACAAAACAGAAGAGTCCAGCTGGTTAGGCACACAGAAACTGGTAGAGGCACGGCGGCAGAGCACATGAAGCAAGACGAGACGCTGGCTTGTCGCCTGCAGTGCAATTGCTGACGTCTGCTGTGTGAACGGACAGCGATAATGTCAGGCGAGCAACAGCAAGCAAAACTTGCGACATTGTGGCGCAAATGTGAACGCACCTTTAGTTATTTCCCCTTCTTTTACGCACCTCCGCTAGGCTTTCAGAGGTAAGAATGGCTATATGCTTAGGATTGTATGTATTCATTACACACACATATACATATACATATATATATATATATATATATATATATATATATATATATATATATATATGTATGTATGTATGTATGTATGTATGTATGTATGTATGTATGTATGTATGTATGTATGTATGTATATATATATATATGTCCATTGTTCCGGTCACGTGGTCTTGTTATTGTAAATATAATACACAAAAGCTTTATTAAAAAATAGGGAAAAACAAAGTTTAAATCACAGAAATAAAATATAATAAGCCAACAGAGCGTGATGATTTAACTGGAAAACCTTTGTATGCAACCAGAGCTAGCGACCGGTGTAGAAACATATAGTCATGGTAAGTGACTAGGGCCCTTTAAAATTCATCACGAGTAAATGATGTTTAAAAAAGTATCATAATGTTTTGACAGTGATTCAGTTAAAGTGTGCATGTCTTTGGTGTGTAGTTCTGAACATATGTGACTCGACATGTACAGCTACAGTCGTCAATAAACTTACATCTTGTTTTGCTTCTTTTCAGCCACTTTGCTGCTACGCTCGACATGATTCATTGATAACTGAGCTCATAACATATGTCAGTGTGGTTAAAGTGAATTGTTGCCTAACAAATCTAACAGAAGATGTTATCCTGGTTCAGAAACTTGACACAACTTCTGGAAAATCAATGTTACAGTGCAGTGTTACAGCTTGGCTGTGTCCAGCTCTCTTTGTATCAAATAGCAGTATGTGAGGGGAGCAGGCAAAGCAGGTCACATGACTCTGTGAAAGTTACTGCAAATTAATTAAAAAGTAAACACAATTCTAGGTGGAAAACCCCGATAATATGAACTATGTTATTTGCTATTTGCTAACTATAACAAAGTGTCTTGCACTCTGCAGAAGAAAACACTCTGCTTGTCAAAACGGCAAGGGAGCTGCGGCTGAATTTTTAAATAAACTCCCGATAGCACAGATCGTTTTAAATTGCCTTGGTTAAAATGATAATCGTATGCCTGCGATCATTTCGGAGCATCCTGAAGAATAACAAACTCACATGGTATGAATTCACAAGGACATTAGCAACTTGCACATCTGTGAAAGCAGGTGACAGCACAAACAGGCTTCACACAACCATATATTCCGATTCAGAAGTCAACTTTTAAATGTCATCTACACCGCAAAAATTGCTCCAGAGAAGCAGCTATCTGCATGCAATTCAAATATAGAGCCGGGGTCTCAAATTCAAATCCTTGAAGGCCAGTGTCCTGCAACTTTTAGATGTGTCCCTTGTTCTAACACAACTGAATCAAATGGCTAAACAGCCATGCTGGCATGCAGTCAAGCTGTGCATATCTCTGCTGATGAGCTAATATTTGAGACCGGTGTGTTGAAGCAGAGCCTCATATAAAAGCTGCAGGACACCAGCCCTGGATGACCAGTGTTTGAGACCACTGATCTAGATGATTACAAAAAAAATATATAAGACAAGAAATTGTAAACTGTTGAGTAAATGTCTTTTCAGTCATTAATGGAAAAAAAATTATTTGAATTTGCAGTTGTTTTCAATGCCAATAAAATGCTATAAAAGCTGAATATTATCCATATGTCATATAGGCATCGTATACAAATTACCTAAAACTGACCAATATGCTACACAACTAGATTACACTAATCTTAACGTTATTGACGGATACAGTTGAGCCCAAATTTATTGATAACGCCGGCAGATTTAAAGTTATATTATTCAACCTCAAAGTTAGTTGTATTTATGACGCAGGCAACTCCCTAGAAATATAAAACAAATTCAAAGGGTGTCATTTAGAAAAGTGACATTAAAAAAATATACATGATTTTTATTTACATTTCAAGTAAATTGCAAAATCATATTAGGCATATGAGTCTTAATAATCAATGAAAGAGCATGTCTCTAATTTTGATCATTCTTTAGAGATGAGTTCCAAGTCTTTGTGGTTAGAAGGTTTCCTTTCCATCACCCTAATGTTTGGCTTCCCCTTCATATTCTCTGCTTTTTTGTGTCTCTGCTCTGTCTTCTCTAACCCCCAGTCGTTCGAGGCAGATGACCGTTCATACTGAGCCTGCTTCTGTTGGAGGTTTTCCTCCCTGTTAAAGGGTAGTTTTCCTCTCCACTGTCGCTTCATGCATGCTCTGTATGAGGGATTGCTGCAAAGCCATGGACAATGCAGACAACTGTCCACTGTGGCTCTACGCTCTTTCTGGAGGAGTGAATGCTGCTTATCAATAGTTTATGCAATATGCTGGGTTTCCTTAGATAGGAAACTTTTTCAATTTGTCTGGATAATTTGATTATATTTGACTTTGTAAAGTGTATTGAGATGACATGTGTTGTTAATTGGCACTATATAAATAAAATTGAATTGTTATTCTTATGACTTTCTGTGTTGTAAATATCAAAAATAAGACATCAAAACAAGCATATAGAATTATGTGTCAAACACAAAATTGTGAAATAACTCTAAAAAATATATTTTATATTTTATCATTTTCTAGCCCCTCCTCTTTTTATTTTATTTTGTTTTTCTATCACTGCTTTGGTCACTCTAGGCCTTCTCCTGATGAGATTCATGAGGTTAGTCTCCTGAAATGGTTTTCCAACTGTCTTGAAGGAGTTCCCAGAGGTAGTAATAGAAATAAAGACAAGCCATTGAATGAGAAGGTAAGTCCAAAACCTTTTTTTGCATTTCTGATGTATCTTTTTAAAGGTTTTAATTTTTATCAGATGTGCTGTTGTACATAGTGCTAAAAATCCAACCAACATGCCTCTTTAAAATGTAATTCCATCACTCCTTTGCACACGCTCAAACTACGGCAGCTTGCAGATGTTGTTGAAAAGTTTACCCACGAAATGCTTCCTTCCCATCGATCTATCCGTAGCAGATATCAAAACCATGATAATAACACCGTATGTCTTCATGGATCATCCACGTTCAATAAGGGGATGCGCGCTATACAGATTCTTTACGAGAGAAGAAAACTGCACATGTAATAAAATCCAGTTTTATATTTTTATTCTGAGAACTACAATAAACACAAAACAAGCAGTAAATAAGCTTTTCAGAAAGCTGATTACAAAAGCAATTTATTGCCAACTGTAGGACTATTTTAAAGCAAAGCAGCGCTGGATAGTAAAGAGGGGCCCTCATTCCAAATCTTCTCTCCCTCTAGCTCTTTGCTTGCCACATTATTAAGCTGGGCTGCTTGGTGAGAACCCAATCTGATCAACTTCTTTTACTATACAATACTCCTGCTCCCAATAAAGGCAGTGAAAAAGGCTTTTGATTGAGGTCATCCTTGCATCTCTTACAATAGTAAATACTACAACGGCTATTACAATAGCAAGGTCATTTCTAGTGTAGGGTTGGTTTTCGCACATCTGAAAGACTACGCTCTGTAGTCCTTGCTGTGTAGTCACTTTAATGCTTATAACCAACTTGTTTATCTCAAAACGTTTCTCCGTGAACAGATCCATGCAATCCAAAAAAGAGTTGGCACAATAATCAGCATGCATGTAACCATTGCATGCGTTTCTGATGTTCACTAAAAGTTCAGCACCCCATGATAATGGATTTCTCTAATTACCTTGTAGTTATGTTTTTTGATGTAAAATACTCATTCTAAAATGATAGTATGAATCATTGCATAGCAGATATTTTAAATTGGCTCCAACTTTGGAAAGACATGACAGAGGAATAAGCAAAAAGTAAAAACTGCATAATATTTCCAAATATAAATTGAGGCTGTGATGGCACAGGAGAAAATGCCATGTGGGGATTATTCACAGTTATATAATGTTGGGAAGAAAACCAGCCGCTTCTCATTTTGGTCACTTATCCCTCATTGTAAAGGTCTGTATATTTCATTGCTGGTGCAGCAGCTTAGGGGATACATTTCAAAGCAGCAAATAAAAATTGGCTAAACTTCCAAAATTAGCACTTCAAAGTCAAACATGATTTGCAGCGAGGGAAAGGGTGGAAGCAGTGTGACTGTGAAAATGTGTGTTTGTGTGTGTGCGTGTAAAACGGTAACTGAATGTGTGTGTGTATGTGTGTTGTGTAGCTGATGTGCAGAGTTCAACATTAGGCCTTAGAACCAATTTCTAGGCAAATTGGTTTCATTTAAGAATGAGATCACAGAGTAAGCAAACCTCTTTCAGGCAAGTTCATGCATGTGTAGCCATTTATTTCAGTTTTATATGCACTGCTTGGCGCAAGCTGCTTGTAGGTAGAATATGCATAATCTTAGCCATGGGCGCACTGCTACAGTTAACATGTTCACTTTTACCTGTTATTACCATGAATTTAAATAGTTTCTTCCATTTTATTGCATTCTGTCACAAAGAGCTTCAGCAGTAATTTAGCATTTTGTTTTCTATCCTCCCTCAAGCTCTGCTGCAGAATTGGTGCTAATCAAAGCCACATGTAACTAATTGCTCTCTCCAGTCTCTTGCTCAAAGCACAAACAGGTCCATTAGCCATCGATAGAACATATGTTGGAGTTTGTGAGAGGCGATAAAAATCTGCTTAGTTTCAAGAGGTATAATAGTCACTTGACCACTATGAGCACACATTTTCATTTATATCAGGTACCAGCGATTTTCACATTTGAAAACAGATGCTGTAGCTCAATATTGGCAAAAAAGTTATTAAATACAAATTAAGTGACCAGTTCATAATATAATGCATCCACTGGGGTATTTTCGGTTAATATCTACCAATGTAGAATAAGATATGTTCATGTGCAAGTATTTTCATTGTAAAAGATATCAGCCATTGTCAGCTCTTAACGACCTTTCCCTTCTATCTCCTCCATTATTTGCTGGTATTAATACATATTTCAAGTATTTAAATCAGTTTAGGTGGATCGCCTTATCTTGGTAACTTGAAACTTGGCCATACGTGTTCCTTTTTCAGATGATGGATCGAACAGTGCCCCGTGAGATGTTGAGATGTGATGGCAATTCGTGGAAAAAAGACAATGGAGGATCAAAGCTATTGTTTTGAGAAGCTAGACAGAGTAAATTGCATGCTAAGTGCAACTGAACTGTAAGCTGTGAAGAAAATTGCATAAGAGACAAAAATATAAAGAATGAAAAAAGTATAAAGACCAGCATCTAGGGTAAAATGACCATAGACCTGTGGAGCAAGATGTCATATTACCACAGTGTTGGTGTTTTCCATACTAGAGAAGTGGGATTGGTTGTAAATAGGAAATAGTTGATTGATGCAAATAAAGTACGTACTTTCTATTTTATTATGACTGTACCGCTGTCTTCTCATTGATTATGTGGCAAATTCAAGTGCTGCAATGTACATTGCACAAACTGTCTGAAGCTACATGATTGATTGAGTTTACGTGTTTCTGCAATGAGTAATGATAAACTTTGTAAATCCTTAGTTTGAAATGCTTTACATCAAATATTTAAATATCTAAATATTAAGTATTTAAGTATTTAGTATGTAATCAAAAGTGCTATCTCGGTACCAACACATTTTGATGGTAAATAATCAACTCTATTGAATTGTTTACTCTCTTGTTCTCTGCTTGATCCAAATTTGATATTTCATGGAAAATGAGTCCTGCTGTCAAATCGTAGTTGATGGGAACTAATGGGAAAGCAAAGATGAAGGAAAACAGTTTTCTTGTGCAACTTTCCAGATACAACCTCTGTGACCCGATACATATTCTGAGTAGCCCTCGGGGGTCAGATTATATATGACCAGTTAATCAGAAAATAGTTTGGGTGACCACCATTTGGAACCATTCCCATCATTTAGCATATGGAGGTGAGGGAATATTCACCAGTGCAGACAGAGTAGTTGCATGATGTCTCTAAATAGTGCATCAGTGTGATACCCTATTATGCATCTTACACCAGTTGGAAATGGCTCTAAATAATGTCTAAATGGTTCATCAACATCTAGGCTAAAACTGGCATATAAGGTCTAAAACTGAAAGTTATCTTAAATTTATTTTGTCAGTTTTAGTTGAGAATAGCCTCTTTTCCATTACAAGCCCCAGGATTTACAGCCCCAGGCTTTGGTTTCCCGGGGTAAACCAAAACCTGGGGCTTTCATGTTTGAAACATTTTCAATTGCTAGGGGCCGTTTATGTAAAACAGCCCAATGATATATGGCGAAATTGTGAATAAAACTGCAGTATCAAGCCAGTCCAGTGGGTGACGGAAAGAAGAGAGCATAGGTCAAACAGACGAAGCAGACTGGGAAGCTGTTTCCATATTCTGCCACTCATCCAGACCCCGGAGGAACAGGATTGAGAACGCACATCTGATGGTGTTATATCTCCTTAGCCCCCTTTACACCGGACCTACCCTATTTCAAATGCACTGAGCTCCACTATATTGTACTCCTGGTATAAATAATACAAAAAAAACACAGCGTCTCTCTGCCTAGGCAGGGACAATAGTGGTGTGGGGTGTGTGCCAGAAGCGGAGAATTGAGGTGAGACAAACCTGTGATCTGTCTGCTCCAAAGTTTGCCTCATGGAGTTAAAATTTTGTTAAAATTTAGAGCTTTATGATTATGATTTTGTCTCAGCCATGGTGAGAATGATCAGGAGGATGTTTCAGTGTAATACTGCAGACTTTTGATTGCTGCAAAATAATTTTTAAGGGTTATAGGATATACGCACTGTGGAAAGCAGAGAGCCTGCTTTATTCCACGCATGCACACACACACACACACACACACACACTCACTCTCTCTCTCAGTGGTTTGATTAGTGCAGTGGCTGGTCCACTAGAGACAAAACTTTCAGTGCGTGTAAATTGAGAGAAAGCTTCGCTAAATCCATGGATCTGAATTAAATATAGCAAGCTCATCTGCGTCTAGAAAGCTGGAGTGTCTTTTATTTTTCATGGTTTGTAAATAGCAAAAGAGTTCACAGTCCACCAACTTAGGCCTACATGAAAAGTCAGGCAGGGAAATGTGTTTTCTGAGTACAGGGAAAACGAAAGGGCTCTGTTTGATCATTAATATAAAAACATCAGTCCAACAACAGAACTGCGGCAAAAAAGCTAACTTAAAATGCCGAAAACATCCGGTGAAGATTTTTATATTTGATATCTGGTACTTGTAGATATTCCCCACAAACATAGTAAACACTTTATCGTCACTTTTCAGCCATGATGAACAGATCCAGTCTGCATAAAATGACAGACTATCTGGCTGCACCAGCAGGGGTTCCCACTGCAGCCTCTCCGGAGAGACCAGCCTGTCGGTGGAGGTCTGGCACTCCCCAAAAAGTCAGAATACAGAATCAAAATTGGCTCCTAACCTGATGAACTGACTGCACAGATGAAGTTTGGTGGTGTACTTTCTTGCATAAACACATCTTAATTTATGAGGAAAAAGCAGTTTTAAGGGTATAAAATTGATACATTTGTAAACTCGTCATCTCCTTACTGCTCCTAGTCCCCCTTGTGGCAGATTGTTTAGGCTTGCTGTGCACAACCTCGCCCCTGAAGCAAAGCCCCAGGCTTGTTGAAAAGCCATACCCTCATTCCAGGACATTTTTCCCCTGAAAGTAAAGCCTTGGGAAATTGAAACCCTCCATATGGAAACGCGGTGGGCTTTAGAGGTCCAATGGAACAGGGCTTATTAACTAGCATAGGCAAAAGATGAGAATGAGCTTGGCTTGAACTTTGGTCCTCTTCATTTGTTGGAATTTTAAACAAATCTAAGTCAAAGCTTATATTACTTTCAGACCAGGCAGTTTTGCTTGGTCTACTACTAACCATAATATGCAAGGGCCAAATAAGGGCTACATAACACTAACTAATGTCTTCAAAAAAATCCGTGAGTTGAAGTATTTTTATACATACTTCTTCAATTTTTAGAAAGAAAAATGCTAGGTTAGCTAAGATCGTCAAAGGCTTGAATGGTAAATGTCCTGTATTTGCATAGCGCTTTATCAAATCCAGAGGACTCCAAAGCCCTTTACACTACATTGAGTCATTTACCCATTCACACACACCTTCACACACTGACAGCGGTGAACTACATTATGTAGCCTCAGCTGCCCTGGGCCAGACTGACAGAAACAAGGCTGCGCCACCTGGCCCAAGATAAAAGTTACAGGAGACTCAAAAAAGAATTTTTGAGCACGTCTAAGGGGTATGGCCAGCCCTCAAACTTTGTGTCAGGTATGCGGTTCTGTGCAGCAGAGGTGTGTTGTTGCTGTTCTTACCTTCCTCCTGCAGGGTGCGACAAACAGACACCAGCCACAGGTGTTTTCCATCTATGCAAATTAGGAGGAGTACTTAAAGCGACTGGACATGGATGGAAGGGATCAGAACATTAGCTCACCTAATCAGTACCTGACCAGAACCTTGTTCACAGTCTGGTTCTTGTTCCCAGCGTTTCCTTGACTAATTCCTTGTTCCTCTCTTCCTCAGACCTGTTCCACTCTGGTCCTGTCAAGTCTCTCCTCAGTCATCATTACCCTGTCACCCGGAAGTTTCAGAACCCTCGAGTCTTTTACCTGCGATTCCATTCTGCCATTGCTCCTCCATACTCACTTGCATCCTCCGCTCACTATCTGACCTTTCCACCCTCCACCATGGATCAAAACAACGGATCCGGAACTGTGCTTCTGTTAGTCATCTAAACCCACATCTAGACTCAATCCCTCCGGTCCATCATCCATCCCTCTCCCTGTAAATCAGATTCTGCTGCACTATCAAACCAGCCTGTCTGTTGACACCTGCCATGTTTGGTCCGCTTTAAACAGACCACAGTTTGTTTCTCCGTTCGCTTCCAAAAGGACTCTGGTATCATTTGCTTCTGGTCTGAATACAAACTGGCCTCAATCTGATCCAACTGTAGGAAACTGAAGCCTTTTTGGACTTAACAAGCCACTGTAGCAGGGCATCTGGCAAAAAGTAGCCCTCCGTGTTGCTAACACTACTACCGCATGAATGCTTCCGTCAGTAGCCATGGACAGATCTGGATCAACAAGGAGACACTCCCTCGTCAATATTCGGGTGGATGCACACATAACTCAACTGTTAGAAAAAACACACAAGAACTCGGTTGTGTTCAGCATGTTTCACAAGAAAATGAAGCGAGGAAGTCTTCAAATTTCTGTGTCATTTCCATCAAATGAAAGCAACGATCATCACACATGTGGGTTTGTTAAAAATTTTGAGTTCACTTGCAAAAAGTTCAAGGTGAAAGCAAACTGCAGCAAACAAGTGGTTTTGGTCCAGACCAAACAAGTGACCCAAAGAACTTTCCTGGTGTGAATACACCTTAAATCACACATACAGTACAACGTCAGAATTGCTCCAAACTGGATATTAATGATCTTTGGCAACCTACAAACAGGTCAGTTGGGTAACAAGGGGATTTGAATCAACTGCCTATAATATTTCAAACAGCAATATCCCCCTGATGCATTATTAGATTCACACCATGTTATGTGTGCTTCCTCATAGACAACTGTTTAACACATTGCTATGGTAAATTGAACACATCATCTTAGTCCCACCTACTAAGAAGAAGATCAGGTTTCTGTGGTCAATCACCCTACAGTAGAAGTTTCAAATTGTGTGTAATAATGAATAATTTAATATTACATTTTCAAATACTACTTGAAGTCTTCATTAATCCTTCACCACCAAACATGAATGACTATAACTTCAATCAGGGAGGTGGGATTTAACCCAATTTCTTAAGAAAGAAATCTCTCTGAACCATGCTGCAAACCCAAAATTGCAGAGTTCCTGTTGGATCAAAGCTGCCATTTTGTTTCTTTTACACCTTGTATCTGAGTAAACTCAACCTAGATCTTTCGACTTGCAGACCTTAAAATTACTCAGTTTAGTCTTAAGGCATTGGAGATCAAATATTATCAAAAGCTATTTGCTTCATTAAAGCATGTGGATGTGGCATAGTCTCAAAATTTTACTTCTTACCATTAAAGATGAAATTGCAATAACTTCCACATAAAAGGTCAGAGCTGGACCAACCTTTGGTTTCCTTAATCCTACGCCACCAAACAGGACGTAACAACAATCTCAAAAATCAAAAACGTCAGATTTTTGAAGAAATTTGAAGACTATCACCAGAGCTGAACTGAGCTTCACTGAAGGTATAATATCAAGGATTACTCACAATTACCTCCGGTGGCGACCCGTACAATTGAGTGGCAGTGGATGTGGCGATGCAGAACACCCACAGTTGCGACACAAACCAGAGCAGTGCTGAGGAGCAAGGGCCTGTCTGCAGCTTTAATTATTTACTGTCATTTAACTGTGTCAAAGCATTTGTTTTTTTCTGAGTAATGGTCCTCTCTGGTTGGATAGCTACCCCACATCATTAAAGGGCCACATAAATATTTTGTACTTTCTTAAGACAGAACACGATTTTTGGATTTATAAAGAATATCTCAAAATCTCTATCGCACAGAAAAATCGCATTGCTCAAAATGAATGGAAGGATTGTGAGGACCTGTTTTGGAGATAATCATCAGCATTTTATATGGCAATGATCTGGCTGATTCCTCGCCAAGACTTGGACACCTCTCCAATTCAGGAAAGGGCCCAGCAGGAGGGTACTTTCCATATTACCTGTTGTAATCAAAAATACATAACCTTCTATCAGTTTCTTCTCCCAAAGACCTCTCAACCATAAAATTAAATTTTGTATAATTAGGACTGCAGAAATGCTGATGGATCCAAAACAGAATGCAGAAACACTAGTTTTGCACAGAATATTGCCAGCTTCTCCACCTATCCGTTCTATTTGCGGTTTCTACTCCACATGCACCCTTTATGACCATGCTCTGCTGACAGCTGCCCCTATGTCAATACGAACGCCTGTCAGGAGAGATTATACATCACATGAATCGAGGCAGATAATGAGCAAGAGGGATGGGCACTTTTAACACCCCCTCGGGTGCAACACATGACACCAGCCAAGCTAATTAAGCAGATGCCATAATGCAGTAATCAGGAACACAGGAGAGGTTGGAGAATTCGCCAACTTTAGTCATAACAGCGCAACATTTGCTGCTTAGGAACTTGTCAACCAACGCAAGCAGATGGGAATGCCAAACTGCAGTGCATGTGTATTTATGTGTGTGAACACGCAAGTGTGCGCCATGTTTTCTAATTCTTCATGCACTTTGTAAATTATGTGCACTCAAACTTGTTATATTTTATGTAGAAAGACAGATACACAGAGTGTACGCAATATAAAAATCAATATTCTGAGTTCTCATCAACATAAAGCTGAGGACAGTGTTACCTGGTGAGGTTTTTCCTCATTATTTTCAGGGAAATGAGCAATCAGGCATATTGCATGAAGCATGATTGTTTCCCTCTGTAAATCAGGAATTGCAATTAAAATGTTCTCTTATGTGGTATAATTGATGTCGGCCTAATCCTTTATTTGCACACCTGCCAGTGAGTCTGAATTTTTAATGAATTTCTAATTAATGCTCTTTGCACACCTCATTTATATGTTAGCGAATTATATTGCTGTTCTGTGTCCTGCTGGTAGGAGAGTGCCTGCAGGGTGTCGCACCTGGGTTGAAACATGAATTTTTCTGCTGTCTTCAAAAAATACAAAAAAGTACAGCAGTGATTAATAAAGGAATAATGATATTAAACATGGCTTTTTCTATATACCTAAATGCACATTAATTTATGACGTTGTTCAGTAGGTGAATAAGGCTCAACAGTAAAATTAGCTATTCGAAAATGGATGATTTGAGTTTTGTGATTAGATTTATGCCTAAATGATTAATATGTGGGTCAAGGTGGAGATGTGAAGGTGTCTGAGTTGAGTTTATAGAATTAAAGAAAAATGATTGTGCATATGGATGAAGGTGGCTTGTAGTTTTAAGTACTTAAAATGCTGAACTTTTAACAATGTTTAACAAAGCTTTTTTTCATAAGATTTGCAGATTCTTTCTGGGTCGTCTCATTAAATATACATTAACTGAATTAACTGACCATAGGTTTTCAGCACAGGTCCAATTTTACCTCTAAGCTCTGCATGACAGTATCTGAAAGGAATCTTTGAACTATATTACATTTTCTGGTTTTAGTGCAGAACAGTGGTTCCTGAAGTCAGGGTCAGGACCACCTTTTGGATGGTTTAACACCAAGCTGATGGTCTGGAGATGATGCACAGGAGCGAACCTCAATAGAACCTCAAAAGAAAAGTTGTAGATTTGCATACGCTGTCATTATTAATATAATAGATGTGAACTCTAGTCATACAGTAATAAAAAACTATAGTGGTTTGAGTTGTTTGTTCTATCTTAGGTTTGAGTGGAAAGTTATATTATTAATATATTATTAATATTACATTATATTAGCAATTATTCTGTTTGTTGACCAGTGCATGTTGGGGTCCTTAGTCTCCTGTAATTTTTTTGGTAGGAAGTTTAAATAATTTTTTAAGACATATTTGAGCTCTAGTAATTGTTAGAATTATTGGACCTGGGTGAAAATCATTTCTAACATTGCTTATTCAGACTTATATCCAGACTCAGCATAATTTTTTTTTTCTCTTTGTAAATTTTAGCAATTTGCATGCTGTAAAAGGCATTGCAAATATTTCAGCTACTCAATAGTAGTTTTTAAAACTTTGTCTTTTTTTCTGTTGGCCTGTTACATCTCATGCTTGTTTTTCTATGTAATGTTTTGTTAATAATGTAGCAGTTTTCATAGTTGTTCAAATTACAGCCATCATCAGCATGTGTAACTCAAAAAAGCAAAAAATAAAAAAGCCAACAGATCATTCATTTTGTTAACTTAGCGCCGGCCTTTATGTTTTGTGTGAACCCCTTTGCACATTTTATGTGTATTATGTTTCTCTAGATGTAGCTTAATCAAAATGTTTACTGCATTCACACTAACTGATCAAAAGATGTTTAGTGAGCAAATTAAAACTACACTAAACTCTTGGCTAAATTCAAATTTTGCATTTATTTAGTTAATGTTATTGTGATAACTTCAGCTTACCAAGAGGTTTTTTCAGCCAAGTTTTAATTGATCCTACTAGGTATCATGTGAAAACCTTTAGTGAAATGGATTATCTCTTGACATATCTGATAATTATTTGGCTGCACAAGTTCCTTGTGCATCTATCAGAAATAACATCAGATAAAAAGACAATGTTATGAATCTCTATTAACAGAGTCTTTTGGGGGAAAGGACCTTCTAAACACAGCCCTGTGGTTCCGTTCATGATGAGTTTGAGTGAGCCCCAACTCAATGAGCCTTATTTTCCCCTCTTCTAATTTATTTGCTGTTGCATTCCAGTTTCAGGCCAATTCCCCCTGATAATCAGATGGCAATTAATGATGCACGAATCACAGAGAACTTATCTCACTTCCCGACACCTGCATGTTCACAACAACACAGTTTGGAGAATCATTCTTTTATTCCAAATAAAATTGTTTTTAGTCCATTTTAAACAGCATTTCCAATTCCATCAGAACTTTGCAAAATGTAATAAAACCTTTAATGCATCATGAGAGATGTTCAAATATATCTATCTCTTGCAAGGCTTTTATAGCATTTTCGTTCTTTGATATTTAATTTTCTCAATACATGGGCAACCTTCCTCAACAACTTTGGTTTCAGTAAGAGGGAAAAAAAACTCACTATGAACATTTAGGAATCTTTAATTCACACTAGTAATAAAATTGCATTACATTTCATAAAATAAATGTTCCAGTTTATATATACAGAGAAAACAGACTGTACATACCCTCCAGTGAACCATTTCTAAAAGAAAACAGAAAACCTTAAACAAATTTCACAAAACATACAAGCAATACAGTGCTCAGCTTAGCAGGCACAACTGTACATCAAAATTTTGTAACTGCTCAGTGTTGGGCGGGTGTGGTGTGGGAGGGGCAAAAAGTTGAACATTTACAACAGAGTCCTTGCAGAAAGGGACAGGAGCTGATAAAGGAGATTTAAAAAGTATTGCAGGCAAGCAGACGCACGCTTGTCTTTTTCCAAGTGCAGCAGAACATCCATCTTGTGTGTAAAGTGTGGAGCTGATTGTTGCTGCCATGAACTATTGAACCTGCGTCTCAAAGCTGCCGTTCAGCTGGCCCTCCTCATAGTCCATTTGACACAAAATCATGTTGTTTTTTAGGAAAAACTTGTCCCCCACGCAAAACCTGTTGGAAAACAGAAACAGGAGGCGATGAAGACAACTGCTGCTGGCGTCATAAGATAAGTGTGGTGTGAAATGTTGCATTTGTGTTTGATGGGTAGTGATGATTCAGTTTGATTATGAGCGTTTAGATGGAGATGTTTTTCATCAAGCACGCAAGGACCCATTAGCGCAAGGCCCCATTTAATGGTCCTCATAAATGTGTGCCTCAAAAATAAAAAGAGATAATTAAGCCAATCCGGTTTGACAGGAAACAGACAGCAGGACTGCCACCCAAAGAAAAGCAGGTCAACTCTCTTTTGGTTGAACGGTAACATCTGCGAGGAAACCCTGCCATGGGGTGAGCTTTTTCAGATACCAGTTTGGCTGCAGTGTTCAAAATCATTTTTCCTCAAAAGTCAGAGTCAATTGAAGAGGGAAAATAACACACAGCAGCCTGTCCCACTGATGTTCCCTCTCTGCGCTGCAGTTTGTTTGCGTGACACTCTGGAAACAGCTCCATAATGTGACTGAAAGGGAGCGGAGATAAGAACATAGCTGAAAATAGCTTGGCCTCAGTAATATGCCAGGCTGCTAACACGGTAAATAAAGCTGGTAACAGTCACAGCCATGGCAATGCTGTGCCAGATGAGCCCCGGCTTCGCGTATCTGCCAGCTGAGAAGAGAGACTGGAGTCATAATTCCCTTACAGCAGGTGTTCACTATGGTAACTGAATCTGGCCTGCAGAAGGTTAATGGGCTTGTGCTGTGTGGAGGAACAGGGTCGCGGCACTCCTGACAAGCATGCAAAGGATGCTCCACTCTCATACCGCTGCCATTACTGACAATATATTAATGGGGAAAGCCAATATTAGGGTATGTCATATTCCTTGTACATCATACCATAGGCTTTGTGCTCGTTCCAGTTTTTCATAGTGGGTCCTATGCTCCTAGAAACCGTGTTACACCTGCACTCGTTATTTTTTCCTTTTTATGCAGTAAGACACATCTCTTTCTGTAGCGTCTGAACTTTACACATAAGAACATGAGCTAATTTTACATTCCGCTGGCTTTAAAGATTTAGACATCCAGCCACAAACGGGGACAGACTGCTGGCAGTATGTTATAGTGAAAATAATTAGCATGGTATTACAAATGCAGAATAACACAACGAGACGACAAAAAAAATATTTCTAGATTTACATGCTGCTTCATATAATGCAATCAAACAAACAAAAAATGAAATATGTACCAGGAAACCTTTTTTTTTTCTCTTTGAAACACCTTCTTATATTTAAGATACGAGCCCATTATCCTATTTCATTCATGGTTTGTTTAAAATGCAATGTCGTTGCAGGCATGATCCCCGTTCTTACCTCTGGTTACAAAGCTGACAGGCAAAACAGTCCAAATGGTAAACATTATCTCTGGCTCTCATCACCATTTCAAAGGCTGGGATCAGTTTACTGCAGGCTGCACAGTTCCCCGTTGTACCAAAGAGCCTGAAAGACAGACAGAGAGAAAAGACAGAGAGATTTACATACCTTCCATTTTACCTTCATGTCGTGAAATGCAAACAAATGTGCAGCATAACAACTGCACACAAAAGAGAAAATATGAAACAATATAGAGCATGCACAGAACACCTATTTCTTGGCATCCTACTAGTAGGTCTCTCTATATCTGACTACAGATCAAATGCTTTAGTTGTTTGAAAAAAGCTGAAATTTGTGAAAACCCCATTTGAAAGGTTCTAACTTTTCACCTTCAAACCTAAGACAATCAGACTTCAAAACATAAAGGCAAATTGCAGAACGTAGTCGTTCATTTCTAGAGATTCTCTTTTGCTCAAAACATTCTCTTTCTCTCCATCTTCCCTTTGCTGTTATCTGTGAAGAATTACCTGCATGTTTAAAAGTGAAAAGAACAAAATGAAATCCCACAGCAGCCTGTTTAGGATTATTAGATTGGAGGGAAATGATAAAGGTCAGAAACACAAACAGAAGGCACCGGCTTAGATATCTTGTTTCATCAAAGTATAAAAAAAAAAAAAAAAAAAGGAAATCTCAAATGCTCTTCCCGGACAGATTTACATTTTCATTTTCCATGCGCCTGCTCTTATGTTTAATTTGGAGATTTTGGAGTCCAGATAGATTTATATATTCTGCAGCAGGAGAAGGTCCGCTTCACAGCTTTGCAAGAGGGGATAAGAACAACTGCAGATCGTCGTTCCAGCAGTATGTTAAACACTCCTCTTAAACTTGTAGGGCTCAGACAGATGAGTCAGAGTGTTGATATTCGACCTAGTTTATGCTTGTTCCATTCAGTTTCTTTCACCTTGTTAGGGAAAATGTATATCCAGCGGCTCTGCTTCTAATTAGGGGCCACTGCCCCCAGAAGAGCAGCAGAGACTGAAACAGAGAGGGAAAGGTTATGTTCCATGAGAGGGATTCACAGGGTGTTAAACTGAGACATTGTTACATTTGGTTATTTCTTCAGTAAAGAAAAAAAAAAACACCCCCAGTGTTCTCATACAGTAGGCATCTGCCACCCACAGGCTGCTCTGAAACACAAAGAATGTGTTTTTCCTTGTGTGAGACACCGAGCCTTCTGCTTAGTCATGCGTCTGAAGAAATTCTCAGCATTCAGTATTGATCCAAAAACCCCACATTTTCCCAGAAATTTCAGTGATACAAAAGCTGAGTTATCATGATATTCCAACAATTTACGAGACAAATGAATCGAAACATCTACAGCTGAAACCAGATTTTACGAACGCTGTAGAAAAAAGAAGCATAACCGTTTTCTTTTCTTACTGACATTCAATCAGACTAAACCGTTTTCCGTTATTAGGTCAGTTAGAATCACCAAACTTATTTCTAATTGTTTAATGCCTAAATGTGAGAGAGATAATCTTTTTATTCTATTCTTTAAAGTCAGAAGTTTACAAACTTTTTCTTAATATTCATTAGAATAGTCTTTTAAACGGTATGATTTAGCTAAAATATTTTGGTATCTTTACACAAGCTTCCTACAACCATGCACTGGATTTTTGGCCCATTCCTCCTGACAGATCTGGTATCACCGAGTCAGGTTTTCAGGCCGTCTTGCTCAGACCTTTTTGGCTCTTCCCACAAATGTTCTATGAGACCGTGACCAGGGCTTTGTGATGGCTGCTCTAAGATATTGTCCTCAAGGCATTTTGTAACTAGATTGGCGGTATGCTTAAGGTCATTGTCCGTGTGCATGACTCATGAGCTCTCAAGCTGTAACATCTTGACTGATGTCTTGAGACGCTGCTTCAGTATTTCAACATAATTAGCTTTTCTTATGATGCCATCTGTTTCGTGAAGTGCACCAGTCCCTCCTGCACCCAAAGCAACCATGCAACACTTAGGAACAGTGTTCTCAGGCTTGCTCTTTTTCTTTAAAATGCAACAATGGTAAATTCGGCCAAACATTTCAATTTTAGTTTCATTAGACCACAGGACATGTCTCACAAAATGAAGGCATTTGTCCCTGAGTACAAATGTAAACTGCAGTTTGTCTTATTTATTTTTCTTAACATTATGATTACTTAACATTCCCATATTCATTGTTGAATATAAATGTTTTATCAGATGAACATGGGACCCTAGGCACCTGGAAATTGTGCCCAAAGGTAAACTAGACGTGTGGGGGTTTACTAATTCTCTTCCTGATATCTTGGCTGATTTCTTTTGATTTCCCCATGTTGTCCCACCAGGAAGCAGGGTGTTTGATGAGTTGCCTTAAATACTTCCAAAGACGTGCCACCATTTAACAGAAACATACCATGACATCCATGACATCATCATCTGGACAGAGTATGTACATTTCTGACTTTGATAAAAATAATACAATTTATTGAAAACAATTCCTGCTCATTCATCTGGCATGTAGCAAATTTTTGGCACATTTTTGATAATCCTGACCCCAAAAAAAAGAAAAACAGGCAACGGCTATGTTATCGTTTTATAAAGTGCCTTCACAATTCACACTCACACAGTAGTGCATTTTTCAGTTTGATCTAAACTTCCCACTCACCAGAGCTAAAATTCACAATTTCTTTGTTTTTTTAAACTACTCCAGCAATGTGAACAAGCTAGTCTCATGAGTCAGCAAACAAATGCACAGTTTGAGGTTGCTGGGGCAGCTATAATAAGGCCTGACTCTTCATAAGAGGTGAACAGCAGTGGTTTGTTGGCACCTCTGTGTTTTTGAATCCCATAGTACAAAATTGGACAGAAGAAATCTATTTAATTAACAAAAAAGGTCCCACTGACCTTCACTGCAGTAATGAGGGTTACGATTTCTCACTAATGACTATGTAATAAGTTGTGAGAATGACCCAAGCTAAATTTTTATGGGAGAACAAGTTCTTTTCGTGTGATCTAGAGATATCTGAGTATGAGCCTCTGAATATTTGTAGTTTTGTACATTATGGAAATTTCTCATTATTCAAACAATAATAACTCAGAGACTCTAAGATCCATCAAGTAATTAGAAGCAATGTTAAGTCCTTCATTACATGTACTATAATTTGACTCAAATATTGAATCGCACTAATGTTATTTGTATCCATAGCAGAGGAATGTCTCTCTGATTTACATTCACTCTGATGGCTCCACTGTGCTGAGCTGGGTGACCAGTGGTGATGTGTTTTTCTTTCCCACAGGGGAAAAAAGCTCTAGCAGAACCTGGAGAGTTTTGGTCAGTTACACAGACTGCTATGCTGACACCTATTATACCCAGAAAGATTATTGTGACCTGTCTCTATCACAGCCTGCTGGGTTGCACACATGGTGTTCACTTGATACATATGGCTTGTGAAAACCCCTGATGGGAAAGTCCAGCTTGCTGAAATACTAAGTTCTACCTCCAGACAAAGCACTGTGTCACAGTTTTGGGGTAATTGTCACCTTGCAGCTTCTAATATCATTCAGTGTAGTGTCAACAGGATTTTAGAGCTCAGTATTGGACCTTAAGCACATAAACCTTAGCCTGGAAAGCTGTGCAGACACCCACATCTTTCAAAATTCACAGCTCCAGTTTGATTCTGCCAGACGTATTCTTTATAAAATACTGAAAAGTTAAGATTCTTGGTGGTAATCAAGCACCTTGATTACCATTATTTTAAACAAACTGGGTTGCCTGATTTTTTAAATCTCCAATGCCAAGTAGAAATTTGACTCAGATGGTTTCGAGATGCAAGAACTTAAGCAGCTCTTTAGTTAACGGCGTATGTCTATGGGTTATCATGTGGCATCAACGTATGCCCTAATTGAGCTCTCTGTGCTAACAGAAGATTACAGCCTGAGGAAACTGTTCAAACAAAACAAGCTCCTCTACTGCTGCTCCTTTGGCATGAACAATAAACAGCCAGAAAACACAACCAATGCAGTAATCTCCTGAGTAACAGCTGAGGGGGCGCTGCATTTGGTCTGCCATGACTGTGACACAACAAATGATATTGATTTAAAGCTAAGAAAACACTACGTCTTAACACACAAATAAAAAAGGAAGCAACAGAAATGGGAACAGGTGCTCCGTGTTTATATTCATCCAGGCTTTTTAAAAGAGTCACCGCGCCGCGTCTGTGGACGGATTTGGTATATTTGTAGCTCATTTAGAACTTTGCTTCGACAAAAGCTATAGGACTAATGTCATCCACCAGAGCTAAATTAAGCACTGAAGTTTGTGTAATTAAACTTCAGATTTCTAGGAAATTACAATTTGGCCAATGGCTCAGCTCAGTTTCCTACTCGTGACCATGCTATTTCTGCTTCCAACACATCAATGTCACTCAGAGACACTTAATTTACTGCCCAATGTGTCCTACGCCTTGACAAGTGCCATTAAAAACCAGAAAATAAATATTTTTTATAAATGTATTTGACTTTGTTCTATTTAGAGCTTTATTAGCTGATTAAATCGGTTGAAAATACACAACTCCATGCCTTCACTATAGTTGATAGAAAAGGGAAGATATTAGAGGACTTGGGTGATTTGTGTAAATACAGATTACACAAATATGGCATGTTAATGTTCTACATAAATCATTTGAAAAACCTCACTGTGCTTCATGCTTATAAAAGAGTGCCTTTCAAAGAATGTAGACTGTAAATTGCTTCTGGAAAACAATTCATTTCATTTGAAAAATTAATTTTTAGGCCTGAATAGCCCACTTTGTGAAGAATTTCCATGCATTGTCCTGAAACATGACCAGTATTGTCAGAGTGCAGTGGCTCATGCTCTGTAATTTCTCCGTTCATTTGGATTAAATAAATCACTTTCCTCTAAAAGAAAGACGAAAAATCAACATCAGAGTTTTTTCAGCGTTTATATTTGAAAAGTGTGAATGATGAAATCCTTGAAAAATATTCTCATTTATGGCTGCTTGTAAAACCCTGTGCCCTGCCTGTTTAACAAATCAATTATTGCCCTTTAATAATAGATGCAATAGTTGTTATTTTCATTAATATTTCAAAGCAATTCTTTCAGCTTTTAATTTCAATGAATTAAAAAGAGACAATTGATTCTTTCTGTCGCTCCCCAAAACCTGAGAGACATTCTGAAAACATTTCTTATAGTGATTCAATAATAAGTCACATTTATTTATTTATTATTAGCCATTAACACATTTGGGTTTATAATTGCTTGAAACCTTTCTATCTAAAGTGGCAAGTTTAGTGTAGTTTACTGACTGAGCTCTTCTTCGTGATAAGGTAAAGCATAATATTCATATGCATCAGAGCTGTACTCTGACATTTCAGAGTTTAAAGTCAGAATCAGCTGCACCCATGTCTATATTGTAGTCTCGAGCAATTGTTTTTTTTTTTTTATTATTTTACTTTATGTTTTACCAAGTTCTCTTGCATCTGGGTGTTTTGAGTGTTTTGGAGCTCAGCCCAAAAATGCATGTTATTTGCTGGTTTCTGCTTGGAAATTTTGCTGTTATGATTTAAAAGAAAAGCCAGTTTAGCTGCTTCTTTTTTAAAATGTTAATTCTGTTGCTTAAACTATCTTTATGCAGCATTTAAAGTGAAATGTCTTGTGCAAACTATACTGGATACAATCAAGGCCATATAGGGTTTAAAGGCGATAGCTACAACTCAAAATTATAAAGTTTTCAAAAATAATTCATCCACAGAATGTATAAAAGTGTTAAGTTTACTGAAAAATAAATATATAGTATATAAATGATTGTTTTATAAATTTTGACAGGTCCAAAATATATAAATATTTACTTCTGGTTATGATGCCAATGCACCAGTAAGAATAGTAGGCTGAAGTCACGTGAGATGGAGCTTTTGTTATACATTGTCTGTTGGAGCTGCATGCCTGTAAAAACTCTAACCAATCTTTGCCATTCGGTCCGAAGGGCATGGATTTGTCAGAGTTTAGTTCCTGCTCTCACCCATAGACATTATATATTCACCCCCCTCTGTCCCTCACGTTTCGGGGGAATCGGCTTATCTATTGGTTGTCCCATGTGCCAATCATTCTGATGCACACACGTAATGCTAGTGTCCATGCTCTTTCCTACTGAGTTTCCGCTTGCTGGCTGCGAATGCGCACTTCTACTGTTTATGAATCCGGATAGCTAAGTGACAAAGTTAGTAGTTAGCCGTTAATTGTAGCTCTGCTGCTCTCACCGTAGACTTTGAACATGGCTGAGAGTCACATGAAGCGAGCCGCATTTATGTTTATGAGAAGAAGGACTCAGTAGAAAGAAATAAGACCAGAGAGGATTTGGGAGATTTATTTCACGCGATTCCCCTGGAGAGCAGAAAAGCAAGGTAAGACGGTCTTGCGCATGCACAATTGTTCAAAAGGGGACTTGGGAAAACTTCAGGCAAAAAATCGCTGACCCTAGCTTTAAGTAACTGAATGGGGCTCAGAAGCCACACAGAGGTTGCTGCTTTCCTTCTGAACAGGTAAGTTAAATGTTTGCTAATGCTAGCCAAAGGACCTGGCAACCTGCTGGCAATCAGTACAACTGAAGGTTGGAATGAGGTCGGGCGTGCACAATTCTGCCACCTACAGGCAGGGAGGAGTTGAACTTGTGGCTATATCCTTTAATACCATAAGCTTATCTTAAAATGCGTACAATTTTGTCATATTTTTATATCCGAAATTGGTAGTACTTTGCCCCGGCTCCCAGGCTACACACACCTTTATTTAAAAAGACCTCAGAACAAATACCTTTGATATATCATCATAATCATGTAAATATGACATTCCTACTGTGCATTTAAGATTTTTTCCGTTAACATTCTTATATTTATTTAACATACCTATCATTTCAAATGGTCCACAATGTTGGCTAATATTTGAATAAAAGTTTGTTAAAATGCTAAAGTGATCAACTATCTGCTTACACCAGGCTAGTCCAAAGTGCAGCCCAGGGGCAATTTGCAGCCCCAGTACTGATTTTGCGCGCTCCCCGCCAACTGCATTTCTCAAAAGATTTGGTCCACCAGCACTGGTGGGTGGTACAGATAGGAACGTTTTATTTTTAATAAGGGAATATTATATTACAGACAAGTTCAATTCTTACAATTGAGTGTTAAATTGATTGTTAGGTACAACACAAACATTTGTCTTTTAATAACCACACTTTTTACATTAGCTTTAATTTGATAGTAAATAGAACCATATCTATCCAATGACTTTTACTCAAATACAGACTTTGGTACATTAAAATCTGATTGGAATTAATTTATTCAACTTGACTAAATACATATAGTCTAATTTGCTTATTTAAATGGATCATATTGTATAGTGCAGTTAAAAAAAATCGAATTTATTTTGGTTATGTTATTTATTTTTTTAACTGCACAAATACAATCATACTAAGAACAATCTCTAATCAGTATACTTCTTGCTGCAGTGTTTGAATGTATAGAAGGCAGGAAAATCCTGTTATTAACCTTGTATCGCTAACAGCAGCTAGCCTGGTCATGAAGCACATCATTTTAGCAAATCTTACTGGTTTTCCATCAAGCAACTGGAAGACGATGAGGCTGATTGGGACATTCCCAGATCTAACTTTAAGTGCAACACAGTAAAATTTACTCTTCTGCCCCACAAAACATTTCTACATGTCTTATTGCCACTGGCAACAACAGTAGGATGAATGTCCATGTAATGCATCAAATGTGTATTTATAGTCCTAATGTCACTGTCTCAAATTATAGGATTTAACAGTTAACAGTATATTATATAGTATATTATGTAGATTTTCAAGCATTCCAATTAAACTTTTGTTTTAATTTCCCTTTTAGGCAGAATCATTTCAAAGATTTTTGAGACATTAGCTCTATGACAGGTATGTATGACCTGTATCTGCTCCTTATTACCTTTCTTCAACACACAAGAAAACATTCTAGCCATTAGAAGAGGTATTGTCTAGTAACTAAATATGTAACCGTGTGTACCACTGTGAGATACTGCGATGCAAGTTGGATGGCAGCACAGTGAAACTGCTCTCCTTCGCCTGGTATTGTTATTAGAACGGGTCTTCAGAGAAAAGACTGCCTTCTTTATTTCTTTCAACTTGCTGCTTTGTTAACTTAAAACCCTTAAAGCTCCTGCAGTGTATCCTCTGCCTCTCCGTGTTGCTTCCTTCAGTTCGGGCTGTGGCTCTTGAAGTTTGCTACGTGTTCTCTCAGCTCTTTGAGACTTCCCAGCCTGCGCTGGGTTTGTCAGATTTTATGGGAGGGAGAGCTGTTAATGCATGCATCCCATGTTCTGACCTTCCCCAATAGATGTGTCATTTCGAAAGTGTAAACCTTTCCCTTTTGATCTGCGTCACCTCGGGAGAAGAGCCAATGTTTTACTTTCTAAAGGAGTAAGATTCTTAAAACAGCCACACCCATATAGTGTTATCATCTTTCTCCTGCTGCTCCATCTGTGTGCAGATAACTTATTATGTTCATTATCTCCAGCACATTTTCCTCTTACAGTTAATTATAACCCACTTTGATAAGTTGATGACTATTATGTCATATCTAGTAGGTGAAATGAAAGACTAAATTATATCAGTCCTCAAACACTGATGATCACACAATGACTATATTGCTCTAAGACAAAGGCCTAATTAAATTCTTATTCTAGAGTCTGAATGAGAAATTTCCCCAACCGGATAAAAATACTTGTAGAAACGACACAGAGAACAATGTGTAGGTTTAAACAGAACTTTATAGTTGCTCCGAGCACTAGCAGGGAGATGTGCAGGTATTTCTTTTGTGCATGCTGAAAAGAAAGACTGAGGAGAGTACGACTGAATTTAAGTTGCTAATGCCACTGAAGGACCATCACAGATGGAGCTCCTGTTAAAATTAATGTGAGCATGGCAGGGATCCAACCCCTTAGAAATAACCAGTGTGTTTGATCCACTGCTTGTACTAAATGAAGTGCGGGAGGCTAATTCAGTGCACAGATTTAACTTCATTACTGCAGGTGAGGGTAGACTTGGTCTTCTATGAAGAAAGAAGGGAATGAAAAGGGACCTGGCACCAGCTGGACTCTACATCACTTACTTTCAAAATGCTCTGGTTTCACCAACTGCCTCTCCTCTCTATACAAGGCAAGGTTTTTAATTTGCTTCATAATAGAATTCATCTGAAGCATCTCAGCCATTAAGTGTTCTGCATTTGTCGCAGGCTGAAGAGCAGGCGAGTTGGATAGATTTCATTAGACAATCTGGGGCAGCAGAGGCACACAGGAAGCTCTCTTATGCTCCCCTCTTTCAATGTTATTCTTATTTTAGTGTTTCTAACTTTTCATTTCACATGTCACTCTCCTTTTTTTTCATCCCCTGCCTGACCTCTACATCTTACCGGTCTAATGTGCGAGAAAGCTTTTCCTTCTGCATTCACTATGCCAGTTAGGCACTTACAGCTTCAGGGTTGGGGTTGCTGTCCTTTCAGCTGATGTATTTTACTAAGTGAAACTAAGAGCTTCATCATTTTTGCCTACTCTTGGTCATTTCCCCATTTATTACAACCTCATCTGCGCCATCTGCCCCTTCTGGGGGCAACGTCAGGTCTTAGCGGACCTCTCACTGCATCTTAAAAGCATTAACTGTGGGTGGGGACTGATGGATGGTAATGGCCTATCTCAACGTAACGTCCCTGAACGCTTCTCAAGTGGGCCGCCAGCTCCTTCCAGGTCAGAAAAAGAGCTAAGATGAAAGTAAAATGTCACTGAAAACCATGGGTGAGAGGGGGGAAAACTAACTGTCTTTCTTTAATAGAGACCAAGGCTTTCATTGAATTAACTACACCAGATACAAGACCCTCAGATGAGGAGGGCTTTTACCTCCCATTCCTATTGTTTTTGGATTGATTTGTAATAGTTTTTAGAATTATGTTATGTTATGATAGGTGAACACACATCCTTGTTTCCTCAAACATGAACTAAGAAAACTAGGAGTTCATTTATATGATTGGATTCAGAATAAAATATAAAATGTTTCTTCCTGCAAAACACCAATACATTTTAGTTTTCTTCTGAAAAACCTGAAAGTTGTGTTAGCTTTCTGAAAGTGAACACTGTGTGTGTATAGAAGAAATGGGCTATCAAACTTGCTAGCTGGCATGACATTATGGATGTACGTGGAAAAAAGCCATTAAAACTACTACTTACAGATTAAAACTCACTGCCTTTCACTGGATAGAATCCCCAATGTGTTAGCTGGGTCTTTTTCTTTGTGAACAATGTCAAAGTTCAAAGCCTATCCCGAACCTTTAAAATTGGCTAAGTTTTGTTGTTTTTTGATGTCCGAAACAATTGTTATTTCACCTTGGAAACAAAGCATGCCTTGTAGTAGCTAAGCAAAAAGAAATCCCAGAGTGTAACCAGTTTTTTTTTTTTTTTTTTTTTTTTACAAAATAAACACTGGACAAGCAAAAGTAAAAAATAAAAAGGAGTCATGCTGCATTAAAACATCAAATGCAAAAACATTATACAAAAGAAAGTTAGTCTGTGGTTAAAAGCTGAGTCCTGTCAGCTGCTCCATTATTCAGATATCGCCACAGAAAGTCATCACAACTTGTACACAGACTTGGCAGAGTTTTTATGCCAGATGCCCTTCTTGATGCAACCGGGGATTCAAACCTGGGTCCCCTGTATTAAAGATGCAGACTTGGCCTACTACGCCACAGAGGAACTTTCCGAGAATAATAACTTCTCGCCAAAATCATTGTAGTTTGTTTTTTTGTTATTTTGTTTTGGTAATGAGTAACATTTATAACAAGACCTCAAAGCACAATATCACAAAACCATTAAAATGCCATAATAACCCTAGCTCTGAGGTGAGTGTTTTAAGCGTTAAGATATGTTAAAACAATGTAAAGGATATTATGCACATACATACATATATATATATATATATATATATATATATATATATATATATATATATATATATATATATATATATATATATATATATATGATTAATCGCATAATTTGCCTGATTAATCATGATTAATCGCATTGTATGCGCAAACTCCAAGAATGAATTCAAAAGTAGTGTAAAGAGCAATTTTATTTTAATGTTCTGCTGCCATATGAACAAAAGTGTTGTAACATTTGTAGCACTTATCAGTAACACATATTTAGTTTAAAGCTCAACTTAAACATGTAAAACAAAAAATAGCAATAATAATAAATTAAAGCTTATTGCCACTGACAGGAAATTCTCTTTATGGGGAGAAAATCTACCAAAAACAGGCAATTTCTGAGGTAAGTTTAACTTGGCAGTGGTTACAACTAACTTGTTTCTGTCATATTCGTTGCTGGAAGAACTTTAAACTGAAATGCTTGCTAACTCGATATGCTTGCATGTTTATTTGACGTTAACACGCGGTTTTTTGTTGTTGCTTTCTCGCGTGCATATAGTGAATGGCAGGGAAAAAACAGGCAAAAATACATGGATACTTTGAAGCGAGAAGCGACTTCACCGACGGCGTCGATGCAGATCCCCCCCCCCCCCCCCCCCCCCACCGCCGGTCATCCGCACAAAACTTGTTCCGTTCGCCAACTCACCGCCTCGCCTAAGCAAATTCCTGCGGGAAACACCGCCTTCCGCATGTCAGCTTTGTTTTTTTCCGCATTTTCCTTTTTCCAGCCAGCACCTTTCTTCCTCTTTGAATCCGAGGCTGGGCCGACAGCGAAGTTATTGGCGCATTATCGCCACCTACTGTTCTGATTCAAACCCCTACACCGTAGCAACAGACCTTCACAGAATAAAATCATGTGAGCAACATGCGTTAATGCGCGATAAAGTAAATATCGCCGTTAATAGTCTAATGAATTAACGCGTTAACTTGCCCAGCCCTAATATATATATATATATATATGTATATATATATATGTATATATATATATATATATATATATATATATATCGATAGATCTATAGATCTATATCTATCTATATAGCCTATATTTGCACACTTATACTAACCATAACAACGACTCTTAGCAACTTTTTTTTGTTTTAATCGCGACTTTACCGAAAGCACTAGCTGTTCTGAACTAGTGCTTGACTACTGTATTGAGGCAGCAGCGACAGCTGGTATGAGGGCAGAGGTGTCAATTAACTAAGTACAATCACTTTGTTACCTTACTTAAGTAGAAACTTTGGTTATTTATACTTTAGTGGAGTAATTTTTAACCTACTTTTTACTTCTGCTCCTTACATTTTTATGCAATTATCTGTGCTTTCTACTCCTTCCATTTTGAAAATAGTCTCATTACTCCTATTTTATTCTGGCTTGTTTTCATTCTGGCTTGTCAATAAAAAACAAAAACAAAAAAAAAATTCAGATAAATAGCGCAACCAGAACAGAATGATTTTGATTGTGATTGGAGGCAGTCCTGCACCAAGTTGTTTGCCAAATGCCCTAACAGAAACTTAAGAAGAACAAAACGTTGAAGAAGAACATTGTATTTTTAGGATTATTAGTCATTTTCCTCTTTTTTTATTTCTTGATTAACCACTAAGATTAATCGTTCATTTTGAAAACACTGTTTACTGTATACAGGCAGTCATACAAAGGTAATTGTTATAAGAGGGTAATGCACTAATTTTCATGTCCCGTTTTGTTATCTTACATCTGTTGCCCTCACCATTCCTCTAGCTACACGTGGATGTTCAGAGACATATTATCAATAACCTTTTACTTATTATTGGAATATAAATGAAGTTTGATTTTTTTGCACCAATACTTATAGGCAACCAGACATCAGATTTTCTGCTCCATGAAACCCATGTTGATGCTCAGTATTGCACCCATGGACCTTTAATATATTTTCATGTGACGGCTACCTCGTCACATAAATATAGCAGTTTTTAAAATAGTCGTTGTCGTCTTTGAAACTGTTGCACAAAAATAATTCCCTGAATTTGCTTCACACACAGCTTCAATCACTTATTCACCTCGTTCACTTTGTGTGTCTCTGATAGCTGTCTTTTTGGTACAGTTTGTTTTATGCAGTGTGTATTCAGGGAATGTATTAACATTCATAAACCAATTTATAAAAGGCAAGTTTTAGTTCTAAACATATTTAATCACTATTTTTAATAACTTTTTTTGTCTTGCCAAATGCTCTGCTACAGCCTGGCCCGAAATGTGTGAACAAATATGCAAATTAATTGATGATGTCCCCCCCCCCAAAAAAAAAGAAACAACAAAACAGCACTATAGTTTAAAATAAATCCTAGAGGAAACCATCTACACTGATTACTGTTTCTTTAGAAAGCAATTTGTAGTTGGTAAATTAAAAAAAACATGGATTTTTAGTGTTCACAAAAATATTGCTAAAACCTTGTATTATGGATCTAATACACTATATCGTCTGATTCAGATCTATCATTACACCCTCGTTGTTTTACTATTTCCTCAGAATCATTAATCCATTTAGACAAAATGTAAAGGCTAAGAAGTAAACAAGCCTTGCCAGACATTAAATAACCTGTAAAATCAACTCAATTAAGCCTGATATTTCACACATACAATGCAATAGTTGGCTTGCTTGTAATAGGCTGATGAGCGATCCTCAATGTCTGTTGTCTACATGTACACGCCAAAAACATGTTTCAAAAATTATTTTCAAGGGGGATGAGAACAACAAATACAAAAAAATAGCATTAAGCCGGACAAATCCTAAGGCTGAATTTTGGTTTGAATGTAAACTTATAGAACTTTTTAGGAATCTAGCCTCTAAAATGAGTTGAGCGTATCCAGAGCCGACCAGGACACAGCAACATGTCAAAGACAACAAGGAGATAGCTGCGAAACAAGTAGACAGAAGGAAAATACAGAAAGGAAAAGGGGGAAGACAATGCTGGACAGGGAGGTTTGGACGAGAGGGAAAGAGGGGGGGCACAGGGCACCGGCATCCCTAAGTCCGTCCCAGGGGGAATCCCTCTCAGATAAATGGTGGGGAATGTGACCTAACGCCCAGGAAATGGTCATGTTTAATTTAACAAGCAGATGGCAGGGGCATCAGAAGTGTGTGTGTGTGTGTGTGTGTGTGTGTGTGTTTGGGGGGCGGGGAGTGAAGCAACAAGCCTGCCTGGAGGATTCTCACAGCCTTCAGCCCCTCTACAATACTAAGGACTTTCATGACAGAGGTCCTTCATGTTCACATAAACACCGACAGCCATGAAAACAATACCCACAAACCAAGGGATGCTTTTACAGTGCAGCTGCTCCAGTGGTGGCAGACTGAAAAAGTAGGTGACTTATCTGCCGTTGTTTGCCGTTGTTCACTAAAGTGGCAGAATATATTCACTTAAAGAAAATGGTCAGTGTTTCTTTTTTTGTCGGATTTCTGCGGGTGATGTATTGCACGAGTAGCATAAAACCCTAAAAATCGTACATCCATTATCAGCAGATATGTTCTAAAAAAATAGGTCATGAAACACACAATCAATAGATATGATGGGGCCTCTTATCTCCCATGACACAGTTAAGGCTATAATTACTCATGTCCCTGGCACATTTAGGTTTAAAATAATTTTCATTCAACCAAGAAGTTTGTTTATAATATAAAATGAGACGGGTATCTTTCAATACAAAATAAGTATTCATTGTAGTTATTTGTATTAATTTACATTTCAATAAAAAAGGGAAAGTCAAAAGTTATATATACTCTTCTAAATAAGCAATATAAAATAATCTTTATTTGTAATACAGCAATCAATCCTTTCTTATAATGGCAGACCAGCTTTTTGCAGGTTTCCACTAGTTCTTTTTACAATTTTACTTTTGTTGATTAGCTTTAAGTGTTTGAATTTTGAAGGCTTTGTTAACATCACCCTAATCTATGGCTCCCTCCACAGATTTTCTATCAGGTTGAAGTCGGTACTCTAGCCAGTCCACCTAAAAACTTTGAATGTACTTCCAGTGAGAAATCATTTTGGTTAAATTAAAAGATTACTTGAAACCCAAATCTTCAGTTTATGAATGAGTTTGGCCTTAATTGTATCTAATAATGCAACAAAACTAAATTAATAACTTTAACAACATTGCCTATTGCTAAATGCAGACAATAGTTCTGAAACACAAACTAAAGCAAACTGTACCAGGAGATTTAGAAAAAAAACAGTTATGTTAAAGAGCTCTTGTAGTGGAATGGCCATTGTGTTTTTGTGAGTGGAGAAAAGTGATTGTTGATTGTGTGTCTTTCTTGCCTCAAGTAGTCCCTGCGACAGAGGATGAGGTTGGCTTTCGTGTACAGGGTGGAGCCCACCTCCCCCAGGCGGCAGTCGCAGCAGGCACATTTGAGACAGTCTTCATGCCAGTATTTGTCCAAGGCCTTGAGCAGGTAGCGGTCTTTAATCTTGCGATTGCAGCCAGCACACCCCTTCTGCTTCCCTTTGGGCTGGACAGAGAGCATCGGCACACCTGTAGTGATAAGGAGACAAACAGCCACGCGTGATTTACGGCCCGGGAACACGAGTGACTTTTCGTGTTCTCCTTTTCTTTTTTTTTTTGATAAGCCGGCTGCTTCCCGAGGCGTTTAAGCCTGGTGTTCGCACACGGCCACGGCACGCTGCCTACCTGCTTCATATGCATTAAAGAAAACACTCTTCCATGTAGATAGGCACCCGGGTCACATTGGACTACAACGTCTTGACCCACTTGTTCGGCTAAGAACACGCTGTAATACAAAAGTTACACGATCACTGGCTGTGGGCTTTAGAGGAAGGGGCACGGATTTCTGTAAATAAAACACACAATGCCTGTTTAGCTTACTGTGGTATTTACAACAAGATGTGCAGTATGTTACTTACCTACCATTTCATCAAAACCCATTTCACTCAACTGTCCACGGCTGTAAAAGCTCCTCATGGGCTTTGTTTGGTATAGATTAACATTAACCTTTTAAAAAGCCTCTGACCACAAAAACGCTGCTACCAGACCCCAGTGAGATATGTTATGGCCTAAGTGCCTTTTAGCATACACTCACTCTGTGTGTGTTTCATAGATGGACACACACACGCGCGCGCGTGCACACAAACCCCAAACACACAATGCTCTGAGCTCTGAGCATTACAGCCTTTCCTCCTTTTACACTTATCTGTACTCATGTGTTCGCAATGAGCGAGCCTAAGTTACCAAACTCGCAAATTGCCCTGCTGTCACGCAGGTCCCCTTTAAGTGCGCCTTTTAGCCTCCTAAAGGACAAATAAAGTCCATTTAATAACTGCACTAAACACTAATAGTCTATGTGAGGCTGACATTTGTGTTTGGACTAAAAGCCCCCCTCAGGCCACTGCTGGTACGGAGGCAGGGGTGCGTAGCTCCCCTCTGTAGCACTAACAGGTCTGCCACAGCTGAAAGCACAAGACAACAGCTCTTAAGACACTCTCTCACACACTGAGCTATTGATCCGTCTAAAAGAACACACAGTGGACGCCACTTGCAACTCTACTTTCAAAACACATTTGTCTCTCCCTACCAAAAAAAGGAAAAAAAAGGGCAGGACATCTGCGTCACGGGGGGTTAGGCTAACATTTTGTACGTTTGAGTGACTGCAAAGGGCTTTTTTTCCATGTTATACAAAGTTAATATGGAATCTTACTGACTTATTAGTCTGTGCAGGGCCAGATAAAAGTTTTTATTTGCATCACTTTGGCGAGAAAAGAAATGGCAACAGTGACGGTGTGCATTGTGCAGTTAGACCTGCTATTTGCTTTTGCCTAGTGATAAAAACAACCTCGGCGGATACGAATGGATTGCCTCTCTCCTTGCTGTTTTTTTTTTTTTTTTTTTCTCAGCTAAGTTTATTGAGTTTGCTCTCTTTCAAAACGACCTTACATTGCTTTTCACAAAAACCTGTTTGGAATAGAAAATCCCATTTCTGGCTAGCTTTTCTAACTCTTTCACACTTGCGCGTACGAGTCAATGGACTCCGAAAAAATGCATTATTGGATCCAGAATTGCGTTTTTTTTTCTCCATCCCTACATCAATATTGCAGGCAATGCAAGTTAATTAAGAATTCCCCTTTTTACATAAGATGTGAATAACAAGGCACGGCTTGTTAGTCAAATTTATAGCACTGGTTTATATGTCAGAAAGGACTCTAGTGGTGTTGAGCTGTCTTATTTCTTTATCAGAAGTAGAAAGGAGAGGCTAATTGGTCCAGAGCTAGTGATGGGAGCCATCAATTAGTGTTCTGCCTGCCCTTCAGCTCCCCCACCTGCCACCCCAAAACAGACCCTATGAAGCTGCAGCATTAGGATCACAAAACCTGCCATAAATACCAATGTTCAGCGTAAATGAAGCTAAAAAAGCTTCGAATTCAAGCCACACTGGGTAAGGGCGGACTCTCCTACCTGTATTTCATGGCTTGTTAGGGGAGCTCTCTGCAGGTATGCCAACAGAGCTCGCCTGTCAGGCTTCTACAGAACTAAAAACAGTCTTAATGAGGGAGAGCTTGTGTGTGTGTGCGCGTGTGTGTTTTTTTTGATTCAGAACTTGTGTTCAGCAAAGAAAAAAAAGGGTAGCTGCAATTCCCTCAAGGATCACAAAAATCTTTAATTTGCCTTTTATGACACCTAATTAGTTATTCTACTCAAAATCTTTGCTTTAAATAAGAGAACTAATTATATAAAAAGGTCGTTCCTGCACCTCCCGAGGAACAACTCCTAATTGGCTGAGACCACCGCCCCGCTACACACCCCTTAAACACGTCGTGTGTGTTTTACATCACGTTTGAAAAGGACAAAGCTTAACCTATCCTGGCGTTACCGTGTGCCGCTCACGGCCGCCGTTAGATGTTTAAAGCCCTGCTCAGCATCATTAAAATGACACCACAGTTTGTGTCTAATATGAGCCGGGTTCTGTGTTTGCAGTTAGTCTGACATTTATATCTACACGCATATGCGCTGGGTTCTTTGCTCCTAAGTGTGGCAGAGTTTTTATTTTGCACACTGCCTGAAGAGCCATCACCGGGAACAAACATAAGTTTTATGTCTTCTCCGAAAAACAGCCTCTGGAAAACAGGAGTGTTGCAAGCAGGAGCTAAACCCTACTAAACAAAAAGCAGTGGCAGGAAAGAAAGTGATTGTGTAAAGTAAATGTCTTTTCAATTCCCTTAATGCCAAGAGACATTTTCTTGCACCTGTCACCACTCTGGGCGCTCTGTGAAACACCGATGTAGACCAGAACCTTAAATTCTTGGCACCTCCCAAAAAGCAAAAAAAAGACAACATAAAAACAAGCTGCATTATGAAAGGAAGAAGCAGGCGAAGAGGCAGCCTCCACTTAATCCATTCCATTTAACAGATACAAGTGCCACTGACCTTCCGGTGTCATTTGATGTCACCAAAAGCAAGCCTCTCCACATCACAATTCGCTCCTCCAACACAGGGATGCATTTTACCTCTCAAAGTGGAGAGACGGCACTTGCCCCGCCAAATATCCTTTCTGGGGTAGGGGTGGGGTTTGTGGGGGTTAATTTGCCATTAGTGCTGTGTGTAAAGCCCTGTCATCTTTCTCTTTCTTTAAGATTACATCTTCAAAGAATATGTACAGTTAGTTTTACTCAGCCCAAGCGGCCTGTCAGAGCATGTATTTTCATTATAGATAGCATCAGATTTCTCTTACCCTATTTACACTTCCATTTTTGCAGCTATCAGAAAAACCAAATCAGTCCAGTAGGCTTTTTTGTGTATATTGAAGTTTTTAAGAGAAAATACACAGCATAGATCATTCAAGGAAACATTTGGAGTAGGGGGGAAAAAAACTGCAGTTTCCACAGGGAAATGGCATGCGTAAGAAGAGTGAAAGACAGTTTTTTTTTGTCATTCCTTCATGAATACTTGGTTCCTGTATTTAAAAGAAGTATGTGTTTGAACTATATGTTGCAGTCATGTACACACAGGTTTCTTCTACATCCCGAGGGAACAATCAACTATCTAGCTGTCAGTTGTTCAACCTGAAGGGAGACTGGTTATTGATTTAACATCTGCTGCAGCACTGAGAATAATCATCACATCGCTTGTGAAATTCTGCTGCTTCTACCTTTATTTTTGCCACAAGAGTTAAAGAAGCGTCGCGACCGGTTGATTACAATTACAGTTTGTTCAAAATAGTTCTTACAAGTTTTATGAGTAATTCAGGGCATTTGTCAGAACCCACTTTGCATTTCACCAATGCAACAAGTCCTCTTGACCTTTAATGGCAGAACAAACAGCTACATCTGCTTTTGTGTTTCGTTTTGATCAGTTAAAGGCTCTGACTCCATGGTGTGACGCCAACTCTGCAGGTTCATAGGGAGGTAAAAGATCTTAATGAAAACTGCTCAGCCCTACCGACAAATTAGGAGGGAGGCGGGGTGTCAAAGAGGTGGAAGTTGGCCCTGGGTGGCCTTTCTCTAAGGCCCACCTCATAATTTGCGGCACCCAGCTGCACTGAATGAGAAAGTGTTAGCCACCGTCATGGTGAACACAAGAAAATAGATCTGTTAGAAAAATCAGCTACCACCTCACGTAGTGATTGCATTTATCTGGAGCACTTGCACTTATCATTAACTGCATCATTATCGTCATTAGTGTCAACTATTAATTCAAATAAGTGCTGGGCAAAAAAAATAAATCCTATAATAGCTCTATAAACTAGAAACTCCACAAAAACCTAACTAAGAAAGATAAATCATCATAGTGAGTTTTTTTTAAAATAGTGCACAAAGCAATTATTTTGATAAGGACCATTTTCATGTAACATTAACAGCTTCCTATAAAGACCACCACATGGGGACGACAATGGACTAAGTTGTTGGCTAACGGCCATGGTTCTTTTTCCTGCCCGGCAACAACAACAACAATAATAGAAAAGTCAATCAAAATGTAGCTTCTGTTTTTTTCCATGAAATTATTACTTGGAGCGGATAACAAAGTAAAACATAGGCGCTTAACATGAGCTTCAAGTCACATAACAGGGTCAGAGGAGAAAAAAAAAGGTGATTAGCTTCTTATTTTGGGGTAGTGATATGTTTTCCTATTTGTAACTTTGGCAAGGTTTCCCCCAATGTATTATAAGCCTGATGGGGTCGCCAGCCTTTACATGGCCCCACCATCATGCAATGTGTTATTTATTTATTTTAAATACATAGTTTAAATACGATTTTTTTAATATACAACTGTAACAGGTGGTATATAGTAGGATTGTCCAAAATAATCAATGTCCCAATGTTTGAGCACAACATAAAAAGGTCAGCAAAGTTTTTAAAAGTAAACCTCCCGGACAACATAAGCTAACGCTAGCTGATGTTATTAGCTTGACGGACCCAGACACCACAGTGACCTACCACTAGGATCAGCCAGTTTTCTGGGGGGGGGGGGGGTGTTTCCGTAGCAGGACTTTAGGTATAATTTTCTTTCTCTATAATAAAAAACTGAGAACTCCTTAATCATATAGCAGTGACTAACATTACTTCCCATTAAGATCAATGCAATGACTCAATTTTCATATAGTAGGTATAGCCTTTGAAATTTTCAGATAGCGTTTAGCTCAAAAAGTCCATCCCTCCATATTATAATTTAATTATATAGATGGAGAAATCCTGCTTTCCCTGGACTATTCCCACTCCCAGAGTCCCTTAAGGTCTGAACTGCAAACTCCAATTTAGATTTTTTTAAGCATAGTTAGCATTAAATTGGGGGGAAAAAATTCAAAAGGGAGTACAGCTTTCAATCCAACTAATAATGAATTAATTACAAGATTGTCTCCATTTGTTCATTACAGCACACGTCCTACTCTTGCATCAGATTTTTCTGAAATTCTACACTGCGTTATTGACAAAATTATTTGGTGTTCTTAGTTTTGAGGCATTTAATTACTAGAAGAAAAAAAAGATTTCTGACCCACAATTATTAATTGAATCAAACATAGGCCAATTCCGATAGCTGGCCCAAATGACTGGTGCATCTATATATTCTATTCTGTTATAGCACCCATTGCTGAATAGTATTGAATGGTAAAACTGTGTTTTTGTTCTTTAACTGTAAGTCTAATCAGCCCTCATGAGATTACAGCCTTCAGGCGCCGATTTACTCGAGTCCTTCTGTTCCAGCCACCACAGTTAGCTTTGTGGCCATGACAATCCCAAATAAAATGTTGTCCCGGGGCCAAGGTGTCGGCCACTACGGTTAATAGAGATCTGATGCAGATGTCTTGCTATTGTATGTGGCAATCAGCTTCCAGCATCTCTGCAATTGAACCCAAAGACATGTTTTTCAGTCTGCAAGACAAAATACAAGACATCTGGTAATAATATCAGCTGGAATACACATGTCAGCTGAAAGCAGCCTGATGAGAGTGTTCTCTGTGATAAACAAAGACCACTGATTCGTGTTCCTGTCGTTAGCTGGAGCATATGGAAGGAGTAAAGGAAAAGCTATGCATGAACACAGAAACAGACACATGCATACGCTCTTCCCCTCAAATTAGGTAGTTTCTTCCAAAAGCCCCAGTCAATATTACAATTCAAGCTGGCTGTGTGTTCCTCTTATAATTTGTTGTAAGAGCCTTCTTTATTACTGTACAGCATGCTGCTTTTCCAGATGGTTGTCTATGAATGCTGGGGTCTGTGAGGTGATTTCTGAGACTCTCTGCCTGCTATGATTATGACATAATTAACACCCACAGTAAGTGGGAGAGAAAGCAGACAGGAATGGTGCAGGGGGACTGTTCATTAACAAGATGCACTCTCTCAAACTTTGCAGCTTGCTGTGGCTAATAAGCCTTGCTGAAATGAAGCCCAGCCGTCCCTTGCATTGACCCTGGCACTGGCCGGGATAAGGGAGGGTTTTGTCTCCTGGAATAATTGCTCTTTTCACATGTTACAAGTGTCCTGACCCCCACGGTCGGCAGCCACTTTCCCTACCATAATTACTCCTGATCCGCTCCAAATGAGTCAGCCGCATTAGGACTGCAATAACACTGGCCCGGCTTCAAGCGCGGCACGGGGAGTCTCAGCAGAGCGGCCCAGAACAGGACTGCCTTTTCTCTCAGCCCACGGTCATTTCCATCACGTCAGAGGTGCATTTCTTACACTTGAAGTCAGCACGAAGGCCCTGGGCCCTTTTTTTTTTTTCTTTCTTTCTGGGGCTTACAGACGGCATTGTTAGCTCCTGGTGCGCACTGCTCTCTGCGGTTTGGCTGCAGACTTCATCCCAATTAACGGAAAACTTCATTAGGGTGTTTTTTCCACACTTTTCAGCCCCCTATTATTTTTAATTTATTCACTTGGGGTTAATTAAAAGAAATGTATCACAGAGATATGCAACAGCTTTCTAATTAAATTCATTGCTCCTGTTTTTTTAAGACATGAAACTGGCAGAGATTCCAAATTATTACAGAAGGCAGCGTGTTCCAGCACTTGGTTACAGAGGGAGCTCTGCAAGGTAAGCTGTCAACAGCAGAGCTTGAGTTAAAAGGAGCGAGATGGGGTAAAGAAAATGAGGTAATAAGATGAATGAGGAGGAGGAGATGGGACACAAAACATTTGTGATTTTTATCATGCAGTTTTACCGCAAATAAACCCATGAGAGCTCTTACAGTGAAGAGAGATTGTCAGAGTGCTGGCAGAGCAAAAAGAAGATTTGTTCCAGCCAATCATCAGTGGAGGTGCTTCAGGGCTTTCATTTCTGTTGATATAGGGTATCTACGTGAAAAAAATTGTCATTTTTACATTTATTTTAGTCAACTGCAGCTTTCATGTACAAAAAAAAAAAAAACAGCAAGACTTTTTGAGTAAACCATTTCATTTAGTCTGAAACTACTTATTCTGTTCTGCCTTTGTAAACTTTCTTTTTTTTGTGTGTAAGAGGTAATCACATCTGCCACCCTCTGATTCCCCAAGAAAATAAAAAAATAAATCTAAAACCATTAGACCTGTCACAGCCACTTTCCTGCCGTCCAGAACAAAATGCGCCAACACTTTTTACTCCGCATTAAAAATGCATTGGGAAAGGAATAAATGCAGCCCCTCTAAAAGTTTGTCACTCATGAGGTCAGGAAGTGATGTACAAAATCCTTCCCACTCTCCGGCAATTACAGCGCACTTATTATTTCAAAGGATATGCCAGGAGACAGGTGTGCCATTCAGGGTCCTCAGCGTGTTGGAAAATGGAGGGGAAGGAGGAACACCATACTGTGACGCACTGTGTGAGCTTCTTTAATCGTGAATAATGCAAATTCCCAACAGGGGGCAGTTATTTGGCAGCGCGTCATTCAAGCATCCCACTCCCACAGCTGATGGGGTAAATAATGAGGGTGGCTGGGTGGGGGCACAGTTAAAGGAAAGGGCCTTTATGAAGATTCTGTGTGATGCTCTCCTGTAGTCGCACTAACTCAAAGAGAGCACCATCCATGGCATTCAAATTGCAATCATGAATATGATTTTACATCTTTAATCATACGAAATGACCCTGCCGTTTTACCTCTAGGAGTACGGCTTGCTATTGGTCAAACCCTAACAGCAATTCAACCATAGGAAAACTGGTGAAATGAAATGGAATGAAATGAAAAGTAGTGGGAACAGGATAGAGGAAGAGGAGTCGAATGTCCGTATAACAAGCTTAAAGTTCACGTTAAGTTCACTGGGAATGTCTGTGGAGGGCATCAACCACTCAAATTATTAGCAAAAAACACCCCACTTAAGCACTGAAGAAATCTTCAACTTCAATGACCTCAACCTCATCTATTGAGCAACCTGCCTTAATCGCAGTTTTTAATTTGCTATTTAAGATTTTATTTACTGGAGGTCATCCTATAAGGTTATTTATGAGTAGGGACCCCAGGCCTTTCTTTTTACCACCCTGATCACTGGCAAGACCTCAAGAAACTCTTGAAGCTTCGTCTTGCTTTAATTCTCATGGTTTAAATAGTGGAACAGCTTAAAGGAGGCTTCAATTTGCTGTTTATAGCATACATGAATTAATTAATTAGATTTTTAATTAAAAATGATCAAGAGAGGATAAAAATACAACTTATATATCTCTTGCTTATGGCTAAGTGTAATTACACTGACCAGCATCTCAAACAGCTCAGGTAAGGATAAGTAAAAATGATTATGTTAAATTGTATGACAGGATAATTAAATAGGTTTTAAAAGAACCTACTTTTTTGACCTGAAGGAAAACTGAGTGCAGCTATGCTCATTTGTCCAGAGATTGATTGAGACACTTTCACTCTCACTAGCAACCCCTGGAGGTTGCCAGCATCTTATACACAATAAAACAAAGTCCTACTGCTCAGCTAACACTATCATACTGTGAGATACTTACTATCACAGCAGACATAGAAACTAATGGGAAATCAAGCAAGAATAGAGAATTTTGCAAAAACAATAGTTGAACAGGGAAGGATTTCTGGAAGCAGAGTAAGAACACCATGGACCCAAACCTATTCTCTGTCAAAGTTTATACCAAAAGTTCAAGGATTTAACTCTTTATTTGCAGGAGACACTTTATTGGTTCACAGTGGCCTTGTGTAAATCAAACAATTTACAACCTGCCTGTTGTTTACCAGAATATACATGTTTATTAGGCCTGTTCGGATTACTATTTTGTTTGGATGAACATTTAAACCCGGGATTAGTTGAAATTAGGGGTGTAATGTGATTTCAGGAATAGGATGTTGAGATATTTAAAGCCACAATATTTCTCATCAATGTGAAATTAGATTAAGATATTATTATAAAGCCCAGTTATGAGTGCTCTGACCCTGTCACCCAGTATCTATGTTTGAGACTCTTATTTTAAAGTAAAGCAGGAAGTACTTCTTGAAGCAGACGGCTAATACATGCCACAGGTTGGACTAGCCAGCAACACTGGGTTACCTAAGCACTTAGAAGCCCTAAACACTCTTAAATCAACTGGGTGGTAACATTTTGCACTAATAAACAATAACACAGGAACTGACAAAATGAGAGTAATTTGTAAACACTGTTAAAACATAGCAACTGGCTAACTCTTAGCACTTCCCTCGGTCCTTCATCCCAGCTGCTGCTAGACTTTATCGGCTCTGCTGCTTGCAACAAACTGAATGAGTGTTGACAAACATGCTACTGGTTCCACATGTTCTTGATCTAATCAAGAATCATTTACATGGTCTCTCAGATGCTAATGTAACGTGCTAATGCACATGCTTTAGCTTCTCTCAGGTGATGCTTGTACAATCATGCATATTGCATTATTTTTTCCTCACATCCTTTTGACATTTGGCTGCTGTCTTTCATCTATTTAACTTGATCAATTGCAACTTTATCTGAATATCTTGTATTATCAAATAATATATTGCACAATATTTTCTTTTCTTTTTCCCCCTTTCTGCTAAGTCCATTCTTTTTAATTTAGAAATTAACTTTAAACTAGCATTTTATTCATATTACCTAATCTATTGTCTATGTGTTTTTGCCATTGTCACACCCCATTGTGGGACATTAAAAGTATTTCTATTCTATTCTATAACACACACAAAGGTTTCCTCAGCTTCCAAATGGTCTCACAGTCTGGGTCAGTAGGTGACAGGAAGACTGCTGACTTTATAGATGTCTAGAAGACTGTCATTGACACCGTCCACAACGAGATAAGATGCAAATGGTTTTGCTAAAGAAGAGTGCTGTATCCAAGCGTATTCGTAGAAAGTTGAAGGAAAAGAAAAAGTGTGATAGGAAAATGGGCATCAGCAAAAGGGATAATCACAGCCTGAGATGTTGTCAAGCAAAACTCATTCAAGAATTAGAGGGAGCTTCAAAAGGAGTGGACTGAGGCTGGAGTCAGGTCATCTAGAGCCTCAATGCACTGGTCCTGAACCGGAGACAACGTTTAACTGGGCAAACAAGAAACGAAAAAGGTGCATGGTGGTCTAAAGTTTTCTTTTCAGATGACAGCAAAGTCTGTATTTCATTCACTCTTTCTCCCCGGGTCTGGTGGAAGAGTGGAGAGCCACAGAATCAGTGCACCTTGAAGTGTGGTGTGAAGCTTCCACGGTCAGCGATGATTTGGGGGTGCCATGTCATCTGAGGCTGTTGGCCCACTGTGTTTTGTGAAGTCCAGTCAATGCAGCTATCAGTACCAGGACATTTTAGAGCACTCCATGCGTCCTTCTGCTGAGAAGCAAGAGATGCTGATTTAATTTTCCAGTAGAACTTGGCATCTGCTCACATTGCCAAACGTACCAAAAGCTGGTTCAATGACCGTGCTGCTGCTGTGCTTGATTGGCCTAACCTAAGCCCCATAGAAAACCTATGAGGTCCTTTGACCTACAAAAATATTCACACACCTTGGCATTTTTCATGTTTTTCCCCCTCACAACCTGGACTTAAAATTTATTATTTGAGAGTTTGTGCCATTTCATTTACAGAACATGCCTACAACTTTGAAGATGCGTCATTTTGTTTATTGTGAATTCATCACTCTTTTGTAGCAATTCCAACTGCAAGTCGCTTTGGATCAGTCTCTATGAGCTCTTCAAATCTTGCCACTGAGATTTTTGCCCATTCCTTGGGGTAAAAACTGCTCCAGCTCCTTCATGCTGGACGGTGTTCGCTTATCAACAGCGATCTTGAAGTTTAACCACAGATTCTAAATTGGAGTGAGGACTGGACTTGGACTAGGCTATTCCAACACATTTAAATGTTTTCGCTTAAACCACTCGGTTGTTGCTTTAACAGTATGCTTTGGGTCATTGTCCTGCTAGAAGGTGAACCTCTGTGCCATACTCAAATTACAGGCAGACTGACAGGTTCTACTCAATGATATCCCTGTATGTAGCACCGTCAGATAGATAGATAGATATTTCTTTTCACTTCACTACCTTAAGAGTATTTTGTGCAGATCCATCACATAAAATGACATTAAAAATATTTAAATTACAAATTGGAATATAACAAAAATGCCAAGGAGGTGAATACTTTTGCAAAGCACTGTATTGTTGAGAGGACACCAGACTAAACGATGCCGATGACTTGAAAGCTTTTATCAAAGCAACCTGGGTTTGCATTACACCTCAGCAGAACCATGGGCTGATCTACTCCATGCCACCCTGCATTGATGCAATAATTCATGCAAAGCCACATCCAGGTATTGAGTGCATAGAAACAGACATACTTTTCCTAAGCCTCACATTCCTGACATATCTTTTTTTATTGGTTTTATGTAAAACTCTGTTCCTAAGAAACTGAATTTAGGGGTTTTCATTATCCATGATATCCAAGCCATGATATCCAAGCCATGATCATCAAATTTACAAGAAATAAATGCTTGAAATATTTCCATCTATGTTTAATGACTGTATATAACATGGGAGTTTCCCTTTTGGAAATGAGTGACAAGAAATAAGGAACTCTTTCATGATATAAAATCTTGAATTGGAGATGTACCTGCATTTACTGTACTTAAACTGTAACTTAATTCTACTTTAGCCATGCTCAGGAATGCAGTGAAAACTAACCAATGTTCAAAATGTTGTTTAAATTTGAATTTTGTTTGATTCTTGATGGCAGCCAATTGCATAATTAGTTGGAACCTAATCTTACCAGAGCAGCAAGCAGCATCCCTCATTTCACCTTTGAGTCTGCAGACTAAAATTGGCTTGCTAAAAATCCCATAGCAGCCATGGCTTGACTCTGCTCTGAATCCATGCCTGTTAGGAAAATAAACTGATGTTTAATTCATACCTTATACACTATCAGAAGCTTTAAGTTAACCTGCACACCCGTGACGACTTTAACAACGGCAGCCTTTTGCTAAAGTTTGAGGCTAACATGCATTGTGGGAAACCTTATAATCTGTAAAGGTGATTGTATATCGAGAGCTTTGCATTGTGGTGCCAATTGTGACAAGCGTCCATTGATGGCCTTAACTCACAATGGACATGTCATGCTGAAATGTGCGAAAAAGGATAGATCGCCATTTTTGTGGCCTTAAAACAAATGCATTTATTTATTCCAGCAGGTGGCATAGCTTGCCTTAAGAAACATAAATAAATGACTACAGTAAAAATAATTATACTGTAAAGTATTCACTACGTAAAAAAGCTTTTACCCAAGACTTCTTATGTCATCAAATAAAATATATTGCCAGAATAACCAATCTTACAGGAGGAGTTGATTGACAGGCAATATCTGTTTTTGTCACTGTCCTTATAATGATGAGATCGTAGATGATATAGCACTAGAAGATATCTACATTAGTCAGTATATAGCGGTATTTGGGTTTGTGTTCTTTTATACAATATATTGCTTGTTCAAAAATAATTGGGGCAGTGCTTGTTCCCATAGATGTGTTACACATAAAACTGTGTTAACTTTGGGATAAGGTTAAAGCTGCTCTGTTATTTGTTAACTTGGTGCTTTTACTTTGAAAGAATTTGTCATGATTTGTTGTTGATGGCTTAAGCGAGGGGTGGGCAATAACGACTTAAAATTATATCATGATATTTTGGGGTAGTATTGTGATAACGATAAAATCGACGATAAAAGATTATATACAGCTTCTTGCAGCTTTTTAGGTAATTGTGTGGCTGACTGCATAGCAAATTAGCCAAATAAACATAAATACTGTGCTTAAAAAACATTTAATAGTGTAACATCTAGCCATCAGGACACTAGTTATATAAATAAGTGTGATTTTTTTAATCACCAAACTGCACGAAATAACTGCATTTAATTAGTTATTTTTAAAGGAGAAGTCCGGTCATATTCAGAATTCAAACTTCTGAAAGTACTTTAAATATAAATGTATTACATACTGTTCAATAAATGAGAAGTTATTTTAATTAAGAGTAATTTTCATTTGAATGTGCTTTACTGGAGGCATCCATGTTGGTCAAAGAACAGTACTGCCACCTCCCAGTTTGTGACGTCACGGTGTGGTATCGGCTGTAGAGCAAGTCCCAAATCTGTATCTGGTGTTTGTCACAACGCGCTATTATCCAAGATGGCGACGACTAGTGCAGTATGCGAAGCAGAGAGTAATGGAGTTAATAGCGACAGCGATGGGAGTTCCGTGGATTTATCATCATCATTTGATAGCGATTTGGAATATATGGAAGACTTTCTTGATAGCAACCTGACTTTTGACGAAATACAGCCATACCAGTTTGAGCTGAGGAGACCAAAAAGGGACGATGTGAGTTGAATCTGTCTGCTGCGGCTGTGGTGTACCGGAAAGGTGAAATAACTAATGTTTTTTTCACTTTTACCCGATGTATTGCAACATCCAACTGCCATGCACGTGGACATTGTTGCTTTAGCAATTGCTCTTGCGAATTTCAATGGTGAAGTCCTCTCGAAATCCGAAATAATTGTTGTTGATCGCAGATGTGTACAATAGTTCCTATTGAATTTGCTTGTAAAGCGCGGAGAATGGCCCCTGGCGTACCGCACCGTGACGTCACTTCCAGAAGACGTCAGGAGTGAGGTGTTACCATATTTGGCCATGAATGGCCACTCCCAGACTCAGTGATCGCGATGAAAATTAATACTTTTATATTTTTACTGAATAACGCTAAATTCATTAAATCACCTGGAACGTATTAGTTTTAGGTATAGATAATGATCCATTGATTCTGCCTTGCTGACCGGACTTCTGCTTTCATTTATTGATGTTTATGATGATCTCAAGAAACCAGCAGTGATGAAAATAGCAAAAAATAACAATACTGACAATGCTGGCTGTTTTGGGGGTTTTCAGACACCACTAGTTGGAATTTATCGTTATCACGATAAACTTAAATTCTTATCATGATAAATATTTTTTTGCGATAATGATAAAGTGATACGATAAAAGCCCACCCTTAGCTTAAGTAGCCAAAATGTAGGGCACAAACAATAGTTTGCCTGGTGCTGTTTAAACCTTAACCCGAGGTTATTTGTTGTATACAACAGAGCTATTTATTATTTCGTAATTGTATCGCAATATCAATGGGTGAACTATCGCAATCGCAAAGGAAAGCTTGAGTATTTAGTAGGCAATTTTTTTTTATGTGCATTGCATTCAAACTCTGCAGGCTAATAATATATTTGACCAGTTTAGTGGATTTTCACTGAGCATTATGCCCAAACCTAATCTAGACCTTAGTAGCCGAGCTGCGAAAGCTGTGCGATGGAGATCACTGTATTTATGGAAAAGACAGAAAGCACTTAGGAAAATGTGGGTTGATCGCATTCAGTATTGTCATTGGGAAATTCAACAAAAATATTATGATGTCATGTTTTCCTAATAATGATGCAACACTACTTTTTAGCATTAAAGTTACACCGGAATTAGATCATTATAAGCAATATATGTACAAGTCATACTTAGACTGGAATAATGCATCTACAAGGATTGTAGACTGCTTAAAACATTTATAATCTCTAAACTTTTACTCCACTTGTGAAAACTAAAAAAAATATTCTGACATCAGTAATCTTTTTTTCCCCCTTAAAAATAGCCTCATTGGCACATTGGCACTGCAATGTACAAAAAGTAATCTACAAAGCATAAACAAAATAAACAGATCTTACATAAGACAAAAAACAAATGTTGCAAGAGAGAACAGAGATTTGTGTGTACACTTTAGCCTAAATATTTCTACAGGTTGTCCTACCTTTATCTGGTTCTTTTTTGTTGTTTCACCTTCTTTGGCGGAAAAATATCGAGAACACCGACTGAAACATGCCGGCTTAAATGTTGGAAATACTTGAGACACTTACACTGTATCATAAGTCAACACTCAGCCTTTTGTTGGAATTATTATGTTATCAAAGGTTGATGATGTAATCAGCACAATAGGCCTGCTTTTGTTAAAATATACATCACCAGTTCTCTTGACTTTTTCTTTTCTGAAGAGCGACATTCACTTCCCTCTATTTTCATCAAAACAGAAATTTCCACAGGAACCTTTTAAAGTGTCATACCTGGTATTTGTGTTTTGAAAAAAAAAATATCCGCTCAACTTTTTGTATTGTATAAACTCTAAGGTTTCTCTTAGCCATGGGTGAAAAATATAAAATACAGGTCAATACCGAACCAAATCATTAAACAGGAATAATTGGTTTCTTTGAGATCCATCAGGGCAGAGAAGATTTAGGACCCAGCTTATATATGAATGATGCACTTCTTGTCCCTTTGAGATAAATGTCTCAGCAACTAAAGAATCATATCTGATTACACCGTAGTTTAGACATCTGCTCATCGTATCACCTCAGTAACTTTGCAACAAGTCATTCCTCTTTCTAATGCTTTCTTTTTCTTCGCCTGTGATGACAGAAAAAAAAAATATTTCTCACAGAGTGAAGAGTAACCTTAACAAAGTGGATCATAACTCCCAGCCAGAGCAGAAGGCAGTCAATAAATAACTTAACAGTGTGTAACAAAAAGCTGGAGGAATGCTGAAGGAGATGTGTACATGTATATTTGTAGAGGCATCACTCAGCGCATTCTACTTATTTTAACACTTTGACATGAGTGTTGTCAAACACAACTCATGCGTCAGCTTTGCAGTGACAGGTAGCTGTCAGATCGTCTTCCAATGGATTCCAGCAAAACACTAACTAACTATATATGAACATTTGTTTACGCCTGTCACAACGTAATGGGGCTAATACTCTTTATTTCTCAATAATTCTACTACTTATATGTTATTTCACCTTGACTCAGCGCCCAAAACTTCATTTTATCGTTAAAGATATCCTTCAGAGTGAATAAACACAGCAGGCAAGATTTCAGGATGATCCAACTGGAATGATGTGCTACCTGTGCTGCAGCCACACATCTTGTTGCTGGGAATCTGTATATTATAACATGGCCAGCATGTGGCTCCTGGCAGTAATAAAAGAGATGCTCTCGCAGCTCAAGAGTGCATAATTGAGTTTGTGCACCGCGCTGATGAGTGCAGCCATTTACATCCAAGGCAGGTGGGTGCACTCGCTAAAATGTGTCTCTCAAGTCTCAATTCAGTCCCTTTGAATTCCACTTTAGATCACGGAAATGATACTGATCTGCCGCACTCGTAAAATGTGAAACGATCAGGGCTGATAGGGATCTAGAGGTTTAGTGGTGACGAGATGAAATTGTCTCTGCTGAGGATTCTGCAATTGTGAGATATCAGACCCAGATTAGATTAAATTAAACACTCCGGACTGAAAATGGTATTAATGTGGTTTGGTAGCACATTTTTTCCCCTGAGCTTAGCTAGAATGAACCGCCAGAGCAGCTTTAGAGTAACCTGCACAATGTTACCAGTCAGCGCAACACATGTATTGTAGTCAAATATGTAGATTTAGCAAAATGTATTACAACAGAGAAAACCAACCTGCACAGATTAAATTTAGAACTATTTAAAACATGTATGTATTCTTATATTTACAGGAGAGCAAATTGACATTGTTGCCATAAAAACAATAAGATATAGAAAACTTCCGACTTAAGAGAAATCACACAAAGCAATGTGTTTTTAATACTGTCCAAGGCCTAGAGCACAAAAAATGAGACGTAATTTCAGTGTTTGAAATGGGCAAGTTTAATTTTGAAGCCCGAGCGAACCAATAAGCTGAGAAAATAGCAAATAGAAAAGAGCAAATTGCATTCCTCTGTAAAAAGTGAAAAAAGGACTTAAGGAACATATAAAAGTAATCTCCAGCTGGAAATTAGAAATCAACCCTCAGAAACTGAATAACAGAAAAGAAATATTACTGTCCACTTTCTAAATCAATATAACATTGCTACGAGACAGTATTGCCATGGCAACGCTGGTAAAGAATGAAGCAATTCTTATTATTTCAAAATAAATATCGGAGCCTGAAGCCCGACTTTTATTACAGCGGCCGACAGATTGCCAAGGCTGTATTCAGCTGAAGCATTGCTTTTCAATCACATGTGTTATGAATGTAGAAATTCCAGTGGACAGGATGATAACGGGATCTTAAATTAACCCGCAAAGGTGACCAGAAACTTATCAGCAGCTCGAGGATTTTCCTTTTTGCTCCCTTCTCTAAGGAGGAATAAACTGAGGTTCTGTTAATATTCAGCAAAAAATATGCCTTCAGCGTGCACCCACTTTCTTCTCACATAGTTAAAAGAGAAAATGGCTGAGTTGCTTTTTTTTCTTCCTCCTCTCAAATTAGAGGCAAATTGGAGCCTCATATCACAGGGTGAAGTAAAATGTTGACACAGAATATTTTGGTACATGTGTTGCTATTCATTATCGACTATATCCCGCATATTAAGCCATTTCAAAGAGCACAGCCTGTATTCCTTCTGCAGTCATTCTTAGTGCTCTTAGTCCTAACCAGAATAGTTTGGATTACAGGTTTATCTCTTAATTATCTTTTAAAGTGTAAATACGTTGAAGTTTGCATGCAATTTACGTCATAGAAGACATGCAAAATGTCAAAAACTCGCCTAGCCTGCATAAATTACAGATTGGATCTACAGAAGTTAATGGGAAACTGATGCATGTCAGCAGTTTTTAGCTAATGCATTGACTTCTATTATTCTTGGGCAACAGTAAACCATATGCATGAAGCCAATTTCCTCGGGAAAGATCGAAAAAGGTCCCAGGAAGTTTCGTTTCTGGTAATAGCTGTTGCAGCTCAAATTGTTGCAGATTTTGAAAAGAGTACTCAGACTTTAAAATCAGTCCGCCTAACAAGCAGCATTTTGACATTGCAGCCCACCTAAATCGCAGTCTTTGAACACACCAGCAGACAAACTGGTGATCCATCTCCTGGAAGGGACTGAAACAGGAACACTCAAGTTATTTGTGCAAACACACACCAGTGTATGAGGAAATCAATCAAGAGAAGCAGAGCGATCGCACACCCGTGTGGCCACCCGAAAACACCAACCCACACCTCCCCTGCTGTACACGTGTATTCGTGCGGGCACTTAGAGGATACATTAGACAAGAAGGTTGAATTGACAAGCCTATAACTTTAGAGCCAATAAACGCTAAGAGGGCACCACAGTGAAAGAGACCGGGGCCAGCCTGCTGTGTTGACAACCTGGCCAAAAATGAAATAATAAAAAAAAAGTATGCTCAAGCCGTGGGTTGGACCCAGCAAATAAAGGGTGAAGCTTTTAGGCAATGAGCAGCAGGTGATCTCAGCTTTTCTGCAAGTCCTAATGCTCCTAAAAGCCTCTCTCCCTGCTTCTGTAATTGGGCATCAGTAGTTAATGTAGTATTGACTGCATTACATGGTCCTGTGCATCCTTTCCCCACTAATGCCATTTGCATCACCTTGTACATTTACCATATTGCTTAGCCAATAAATGTTAAAAGCAATCCGAATCGTGAATCATATAGGGAACTTTTAGCAAGACGGACATCCGAAGAAGGGGCCAATTTACAGTTGAGTTAATTTGAGTACATTAGCACAACATGGTCTGAGCCAGACAGACCAATTTATGTCTGCACCGCAATCCTTTTATTGGTTCTCAGATGTGTAAGTGTAAGGATGAAGCACTAAGACAAATGAAATATCCATTGCCAATCATAAATAATGGGTTCCAAATGCATCCATTACTTTTCGCATGAGGAGGATAAACTTCAGCGTGCAGCAGAAACACACTGAGATGCGATATATGGTCCATGAAGGCTGTCAATGTGTATACCAGCAGGTGGTCCATATTCACTCAATCCCTCTAAAGAGCTGCAGAATAAAGATACTTTTTCCCCCTCCTCTCCTTTCAGAACACATAAAACCCTTCAGTGAGGCTGCTGTGGATATCATGCTGAATAAATGAAAGTGCATCTGAGCATTTCATCCAAAATGGGACGTCATTAGAGGCAAGTTTGATTCAAATTAAAATTAATTAGACTGCCTCACCCATTAACCTGAATACATTGAAATAGATAAGTAATGCAAGAAGGCCTATTTCGATGGGAAGTGAGCGAACGTCGCACGGCGCTATCCATAATTTGCAATCAAGTTAAAAGCACTCCGCTGTCATCTCCCATCCCGTGTGATGTCAAAGGCTGCCTCGCCAACTTCACAGACGCAAAAAGCACTTAGAGAGAGGAGCACAGAGGAGAGGAGAGTGCGCGGAGTGGTGTAGTATACAGCCCTAAAAACACGCAAGCCAACAAATGTGGTCTGCAATAAACAGCCAACTCTTCCAAAACTGAGCTGCAGTTTGGAGCTGGCTTGTGTTATTCTGTGGAACTTTCACGGAGAGATGTTCCTCCCTGCCAGACAAAATAAAAGAGCGGATGCCCGTCGTGATTGAATGAGGTCGGGACCCGGGGAGACTTAAAACGTGTAAAGATGTCAGCAGTTTCTCCGGGTTGTTATTATTGCATCCCGCCGCTGTGGATGTTACTCACCCTCTTCCTTGTCCAACACCATCGTCCTGAGGAACGAGGAGTCCTTCCCCGGGCGATCCGTCCTCGGCTCCAGCAGGGTGCACCGCTCCGTCTGCTCACCGCTTCTCCTGGAAATGGCTTTGAAACGCGCGGCTGACTCTACTAGACTACGCCTCGCTAAACCAAAAAAAGGGAGGTAGAAAAAAAAGGAGCGAGAAAACCTGGAAAGACGGATCGCTTTCTGCACCCTCCTATCAATAATAATTCACACACGGAATGCGGCGATCAACACGACGAGAACCCCCTTTCCAGGCTGAACTGTAATGCAAATAAACACCGCGCTGGTTGCCCTTGATCAATTCCATGCGAAGGTACAAAAATGGCAAAAAACAATGAAAAGCGAGATAAATGTAGAGTATATCTGCGTAAAAGAGTGCACACACACACGGACGGACCACACGCTCGGACTGAGAACCAGCTGGGCTCTCTCCTCTGAGTGCTAATGCGCTCCCTTTCGCCTTCTCATTTGCTCCGAAACAGCAACTATATATTCAAACAAATCCAATTGCGAATCTGACAACTGCTAAAAGCAAACTCGCACCGCCTCTCTCCCAGTTTGTGTGCCGCGCTCTCGCCTTTCTGCCGCTGAATAAATGCGCGCAGTTTCCAGAGACCCTCGGATTCCCCTGTTAATTAAATCAATTCATTATGCTCAGATCTGATTAGCAGCCCTTCCCCCCCTCTTTGAATCAATTATTCAATACACAAACATAATTGCTTGTGCCAGAGGTGTCTAAGTATTAGCTTATTTAACTCCAAGGACACTAATTACCCCTAGGGCAAGGGAACTTTTCTCATTAATTCTGACAAAACACAAAAGCACAGCTAAAGGAAAGTGAGTGCGTGCACGGACGCGCGCGCGCGCGCACGCCAGGCTGTCTGCCAGTCTGAATGCGCGCGATGGCGAGAGAGGAAGAGGGCGAGAGCGCGCGCACGTGCAAGCAAGTGAGGGGTTGTGTTAATGCCTGCGTGAAGAGTGGTGGCGCTCCATCCTGGTAGACTTTTGAGTCAAAACACAATGCGCTTATTGTTTTCCTCTCCGACTTCTACTTTCCTCCGCAGATTTGAAACCGTCTAATTGCGGTCTGTTTAGGCGCTAATTAGCGTCCTGACGCACTTATCATACATACATCATACGCGCAGCCGTTTCAAAGCAAGGCGAGCACAACAGATGGGCCGCGTTTTTGATTAGTGGCTAGATACAAGGGCTCAGTTTCGAATCTGGTAATATAATTGTTGCCCGTTATTGCCAAGATGAAAGTGTTGCTGTTTCGTGGCGGAGCCTTAAATAGCACCACTTTCACTTGCCCTGCGGAGACTGTTAACCAATTAAGGGTGAGATCCAACAAAGATTAGCCATTTAGGAGAGTGGAGCGGAGTGGAGCCACAATAACGCTGGTTTGTCAGCGGCCAGCAGGCTGTCTGTCTGTGGTGTGAGTCTGCTCAGTCTGTCCTTGCCTTCTGTCACGTTTTACACCAGCTATTGCATTGTTTGAGCGCATTATCATTACCCAGATCTCTGTAAGTGAATGTTTGTGCCAAAAATACTGTTTTTTTTAAAGCGTTTTCCCGATTTGTTCTTTTGTCACTGAAAAGTTTCAGATAATTGTAAAAAAAAAAAAATTATCGGGCAAAGATAACTATAGTTTTCACATAAACACAAATCAACTTGTGTTTATGTGAAAAAGTGATTATTCCCTAAACTTAATAAATTCCCTAAACTTGATAATCTCACTCAGGATTTTCTGGTATAGAGAAAAATATCTATATAAATCCATCACTTACGTCAAGTTGCTCTGCTTTTGAAACATCCCCAGACCATTACATTACCACCACCATGTTTGCCTCTAACTGTTCTCTCACTAAAATGTTACAGTCGAAATGAATGCCGTTTCTGCCCAGTCTGTTTCTTATTGTTAAATCATTAACACTGACCTCAACTGAGGCAAGTTAGGCCTTTAGATGCTGACCTGGGTTCTTTTGTTACATCCTGCAGGCATTGATGCACTCTTGAAGTAAATTTGGTAGGCTTGTCACTCCTGGAAAGGTTAACAGTATGTCCGTGTTTTCTCCATTGGTGGATAATGGCTCTGACTGATGGTTGCTGTAGCCCTGAAGTATTAGAAATGGCTTTTACCCTTTTCCAAACTGATAGGAAATAACGTCTTTGACATCTATCAGGTGTTGACCTTCTTTAGATTGGGCATTATGGGATGCTTCTGGAGATCCTTTCGCCTACTTCATGTTGTCAGACAGGTTCTATAATATTTTTTTAAAAATAGTTCAGATAAAATGTTATCACGGTTTATTCATACAGCAGGCCTAGTTCATTAGGTTGGTTTGGTTAGCTTTTTCCATCCTAATAAATAAAAATTATTACTTGAAAACACTTTTTCTATTTTAGTCAGATGATCTTTGCTTGATAATAAAAAATAGTTTGATGCTGAAACATTTTTGTCTGTCAAAAAAGCCAAAACAGAATAAAACTAATAGAGTAAGTCTTATTTACAGAACTGTATGTGGTAATAGTCATTTTTGCAACCCTGTCTGGACACCTGCCTAAGCGATTTCTGTCTAAGGTAAGGATGAAGGTCCACAAAAGTGAAAACCACCCACTGATTTTTATTTTTACTCAAAACATGCTGCAATTGGGTTTTAACGGTATGACTTAGTGCATGAAGTCTGTATGTTTAGCCATTGCATAATTATCCAAAAAAAAAAAACAACAACATTTGATCCACTCCTTTCTACAAATCTAACATACAAAGCTGCATGCACCATGCCCATAGGGATAATTTCACTTCTCAAGGCAGCAGGCTGTGGTAAGATTGGTTTGGCCCTGAAATCAATGGTCTGATTCCTCTCCGAACAGCTTTCTGGCTGACACGCTTGACTTTTCATCTCCACGGTCGCATAGATTGATGACTTATGACCGAGAATGTATGTCTACTGACCTATGGCGTTGAGTGAGTGACACATAATTAATCCAATCACAGAGAAAACAGAAAAAAAGTAAAGGGAACAATGGTTCAGTGTCATCAGGGCACGACTTCAAATAACCATTTAACATTTGAAAGTAGAGACCATTCAGTGTACTGCTTCAACAATTATTATAAGAGTACATGAACAGGTTTCACGGGGGCTCTTATTAAAGTAGTTCTCATCAATACAAATTACCCATGTGTTAAGTCACAACAAGTTGTGTTTTTGCGGGTCACCCCCAAGCCCCTCGCTGTGTCTTAGGGTGCACCCCTTTTCCTACTCTACATCCAACACCTGGGTCAGTGGATACCAGCAACAAGCCCCTGAGCGGGCTCCTCTGATGCACAGTTAATTAGAATTCATTTCTGAGCATGCATTAGCCATGCCTGTCTATTTATGGGCTGCTCTCAAATGCAACCACTACAAAACAGTGCACTGTAATTAACCCCACCTAATCAGATAGCGCACTTGTGTTGTGTTCCCATTCGTCCTCAGGCACACAGCCATTGGACAGAGGTTCCAGAGAGAGGATGAGCCCATTCTATAGTTCAGAATAGCTAAGCAGATTAAAACCTCATATCAAACATGATATTTACAGGCAAAGCTCAGTGGAGAGTGCTCCTTTTATGTGGAATGGGGAGAGGCTTCAGGGCTGGGCTTTTAAAGCCATGTCCCTTAATTGTATTCTGGCTAAGTGGGATGAATGGTGCTTTTTAATCAGACTACTGACGTGGCTGTGGGTTGTAAAAGTATAGAGACTGCGCCTGACAGTTAAGATGCTGAATGATATGCTTTTAATCCAGGCCTCAGTGTTACCACCGATATTCAAATGCATTTTGGCACCTTGCTGACACCTGTAAGTGTCTGTGTTGTGCTTCCGCTACAGAGGGAAGTCATTTTTTACAAAGCCTTTGTTCAAGCCATGCCTAAAGCGCAATGTTAGAAGGAAGATCTTTAGTTGTTCTTTGTTATTTTAAACTGTATGCTCACAGATACATGAAGAAGTTTCTTGTAGCAATGCACTTTGTTACACTCAGAGCTCTGCTCCTCCTAGTGGCTGATCTTTGACTATATTTCACCCTCACAGCTGTACATAAATACCTTTGATAGAAGGGATTTACCACATCACATAATAAATTGTAACCACTTTTCCTTCTACTCTTCGTGGGGCTGCTCACGTGGTGGGTGGAAAATAAGAATCACCGCAATCTTTTTGATGTAACCTGACAGGCTCACCATATAGAAAGTAATAAAACCAGCATAAGCCCCGCTGTTCAATCTAGTCAATTTGAATTTCATGACCAATCAAATGTCGACAAGGTGTCACTCGGTGGGTAGGGAAGAGGGGAGAGTGAATCCCTTTCCCAAACAGCTAATCCAACTTTAATCCTAGTCATTAGGAATTAGACATGCAGAGCTGTCCGGCCGTGCCTCTAAATTACAATCAAACGGTTACCAATTACACAAATTATTGATGGTAGATTCTCTTTTCAACTGCAAATTAAGGCTATTAAGGAAGGCTCCTTTTTAATGCAAAAGTGACTAATTAACCAGCGGATAGAAAATCTGCTGCCCAGATATCAAAAAGTTCTCAGCACACATTGCAGAAACACAAGGGAACCAATTAGTTTAATTATCAAAACAGCTAATTAAAATTGCACAGTTCCTAATTAGTTCTTTGCTTTTGCCTCTAATTGACAGCATGGAGATAAATGGGCTGCCGATGAAAATGGGGAGAGGAGAAAAACAGGAGAAACTTCGGCAGAATATTTATGCTGACTTTATCTCCGTCTGTGTGGCAGCCCTTGAAAGTGGAAAATTAATGACCTTAATTCCCAAACTGTTTTTCCTCCTAACGGTGCTCCCCTCTGCGCTCCTGGTGCACGCTCCTTTGTATAGGCCTGCCACCCTGCCAACTGCTGGAATGGGAAATGAGGGGTACTCGGGGGTGGGAAGGAGCCACGATTCTCCTCCTAATGTGACAGCTTCCACCTAACAATTGGGAAAGATGAAAGAATGGAGCAGATGTAACCACTGGGAGCGTTGCATCATGGGACTGCAGCCCGGTCGCACTGTATTTTTTTTTTGTTTTTTTGATATTTTAAAAAAGAAACTTCTTTCTTCCACAGGGACAAAAATGTCCCATGAAAGAGCAAATACTCTGCTGGGACAGAGATAAAATACATTTAATGCACCAGTTTTTTATTTGAATTACATTTATTGCACAGCGTTGCAAGTTAGCTACTTTTGAAACCTTGATGATACAAAAGGGGTCTTAAAGGCAGCAAGACCTGCTGTTTTATTGTCTGGATTTACTGTTATGACTTAAACTGCTTATTGGTATGAGCTTTTTCAAGGTCCTTGAAAATAAAGAAAACTGGCCTCTTTTTTAAACAACTGCTACACTACCGAATTGAACACTGTCTGTCCTCCTGGCAGGCGTTGTTTCTTTGTCTATGTTCCTGCAAGGTCAACCTTGTCATGTGTAATCCCGGCCCTCTCTCTGGATGCAAGTAACATGCAGGTCCCCTTAGCACATTAGTAGATAGCTATCAACTAATCAGTTTACTTTTAGGACTGTGTTAAAATGTAAATTACATTAATGCACAAATTATGCATCCTACCACGCAGATAGGCCAGACCAGAGGCCACATAATGCCAGGGTAATTCGGTTGGTGCCGTCTACATGCAGTGTTAATGCAATCTGATTTCTCCTGCTCTGGTTCAAATAAAGGAGGATATGTCAAACAGTTGCTGTGTGGGGAAACTGGAGGAGCTTTGTGTTAGCGTGGATAAAAAAAAGCCTGGTATTTTCCCAAATTTGTATTAAAAGGCTAAGAGGTTTTCTTTTGTCTTAATCATTAAAAGGGACCCTTTGCACCGTGTGCATCCTAACATTTCATTTATCTTTTTGTTGATAATATTTACCTGGAATCTGTCTGAGCCAGATTGCCTGAAGTGCACATTTGCTAACATTCAGAAAGTGATTTATCTGAACTCGTCCTATCTGTTGCAGAATTACACCCTGAAGAGGGTGGTTTGTTGCAAAGCCTTGGCCTGGAGGATCTTTGCTGCCCGTGACTAACAAACACACGCCTACCCCTAATTGATTGTCTTGTGTTTTATTTATGGTGCAGTAGTAATTAGTGGACAGCATAATGTAAGCCATTCATTAGCACCTGGCTACCGCTATGGATTTCAGTGCTTTGTCTCAGATGCACACATCATTAGGGAGAAACAAAGACTGGAATTTATTAGCAAGGCTTCTTATAAATATTCTCCAAGTCAGTGTGCCTTTAAGGAAAAACACGGGTCTGTAAAACTTTTGTCAGCGTTTGCTCACTGATTCCATTTTCTGCAGAATATGTTAAGGAAGAGCAGTATAAATTTAATTTTAATTGTTTTGTACACACGCCAGTGAAAAGGAACTGATTGGATACAGTTCAGAGACAGTATATTAATACGTTATTTTCATATGTTAATTGCTTTGCATAATCTCCCCCCCCCCCTTTTTTTTTTTGCTTGGTTCGGAAGTACCTGGCATTGAGAAGGGGGCAGAAGAGAATAGAAGACTCCAATTTACATAAAACCAACTCCTCTGAACATTAAATAATAATGCATCTGCAAGCTAAAGGTGTGTTCAGTTAGCAGATAGCACATCTTTATAATTTATGGTCCAGCTGTTTCAGTGCTTTTGAGTCCATTTTCCTCTCTGCCAGCTTTAAAAGAAATCTTGTAACGTGAGAATTGACTGGAATGAATTGAGATTTTAATCCCATTGACTTTCTAGCATGGAAATACACACTGTTAGGGAAATATAATTGTGGTCCCTGTAATCAAAGACACTTGTATTCAGCTCTGTACTATAATGAATCTCATCAAATGTTAAAGCTCGGGTCGTGTGCGTGGGGCTCAAATTTCAAGCTTTTTGACCATCCCCATCTAAGGAATTCCTAAGGGACTGTGTGATTACTCAAGTTTAGCAGTTTATTGCCTCATCTTTCAATAGCCACTGAAGCACAAAATTCTCATCTAGGTTGCTCTTTTTTTCCCTCTACTTGAGGAACAGGCCAATATAGAGTGCAGAACAGCTGCTCGGATCCCGAGGAACCGCTGTTGGCACCGCAGTGTTATTAGCTGCCGCTGTCATTGTCCATTCACTGTGTCATTTAAGGCATAAGGGCTACATTTTGTGACAAAAATCAGTCAAGTGATTTTTAATGGCAGATGCTGTGAGAGCATAGAAGCAAGACTTAAATATGAAAATGAAAGTTATACTGTGAAGAGAAAGTAAAAAAGGGTTCATTTCTAATTTAGGTTGTGCTACAGAATACAGAAAAAAAAAAAAACGAGAGTACCCATTGGGTGAAAGCAGGAGTTAGGGAGTTTGTCCTGCAATTGGCGGGTTGCTGGTTCGATCCCCTGCTCTGACCGTCTCAGTCGTTGTGTCCCTGGGCAAGACATTTCACCCGAAATGCCTGATAGCAGTGGTCAGAAGGCCTGGTGGCGGCAATGTATGGCAGCCTCGCTTCTGTCAGCCTGCTCCAGGGCAGCTGTGGCTGCTAACATAGCTCACCACCATCAGGGTGTGAATGGGTGATTGCTTGATTGTAGTGTAAAGCGTTTTTGGGTCGTTGGACCTATACAAGTACAAGCCATTTACCACTGGATACTCATTTAGACTCCCATTTATCCCCTTGCTACTTATTGGTTGTCTGCATTCACACTGAAATGTAGAGGTAACTGGTTTGTTTTTGTGATACAGAGGAATGGTTGATTAGAAGGGTTGTGACAGCTGTCCCAACTGTCACACAGAGACAGGAAGGGTAATGGTTTTCTGTTCTTCCTTAATATTACTTTACATATTGATTTGAGTAGTTTAGATTCTTATCTTTAAAATTGTTTTCATTAGTCTGACTCTTTAGTTAACTATTTGCAGTGCACACATTTAGTTAACTTTGTTTGTCAGTTCTCTTGTAGTTTTTTTGTTAAATGCAACAAATTAATTTCTTCTTTTGAGTTACCAGTTTCCTCAGGACCTGCTGCTGAAATCATACAGATCAGCTCCAGCTCATGTCCTTATATGGCTGTCAAGCTTCCTCAGCGGGTCGTTCCATTTGTTTGGCAGGGGAAGGGGAAATTTGGCCTTTAGTTTAATTTTACTATTTCTTTAATGTTTCTTCATTTTGTAACTTAGTTCAATGCTAATATTTATTCAATATAAAGATTTAGTAATGTGCTAACCAGTGTTTGTTTAAGTTCTTGTGTGTTTAATTACCCCCGTGTGTGAATTAGCAGTGGTCTGATCAGCCACTATTTAAGTTCCCCTCATGTCTCGTTTTGTTAGGTCAGTTTGGTGCTTTAGTTCTTTGTGTTGCTACCTTAGTTGTAGTTTGTTATGTTGACCTCAGTTTTTGGGCCCCAATTTATCATTTTTGAACACTTTTTGGTAATAAATTAAAAATATATTTTGAAATTTTTCAACGTCTCTTTGGCTGGTCTATGTAAAACCTTCACAAGGGTCAATGACAGTTATATCAAGAATGCCACACTGGATAATGAAAAGTGAGACAACCCTACAAGGTATTTTATTTAGCTAAGACCAGAAATCCCCATTTTACACAAATAAAGGGTTTTCAAGTGATGACTTTGTTTACAGTAATCCATGTGTGCTAATGAAATTCAAGTTTTGTCCAATCTATGTAATGTGGCCTTAAGTAAAAAAAAAAAAGCATTCAAATGCTCTTTTTGAGGTTTTCACAAATAGCGCATCAGGCAATTATGTAGCAGTGACTTAATGTATTTAGACATCTAGACAAGGTGAAGTTCCAACAAAGCATTGGTAAAGGTAAAGAAAGAGGTTTTAAGTTGCTTAAATGTGCCAAACTGGTTTAATTATTTCAGGAACTGCTAAACTACCAGGATTTTCGCCCACAACCATCTCTCGGGTTTACAGAGAATGGTTTGAAGAACAGAACATAGCAGCAGTTCTTTAGATGAAATGCCACGTTGATGTCAAAGGTCAGAGGAAAATGGACATACTGGTTTGAGATGATAGAAAGGAAGCAGTAGCTCAAATAACTACTCATTGCAACCTCGGTATGCAGGATACTTTCACAGAATACATGTCAAACAGCTGATGGGCTAAAGCAGCTGACAAACCAAATGGGTGTCACTCGCTCAGCTAACAACAGGAAAATGACACTACTATTTGTTCAGGCTTGCCAGAATTGAACAATAGTAGGTTGGAAAAAAGTTGCTTAGACTGATGAGTCTCAATTTCAACTGCTGTTATTGAGAGGGTGGGATTGGAATATGTGAAATGCAGCATGAAAGCATGAATCCAACCTGTCCTGTATGATTGTTCAGGCTGGCCGTGCTGGAGGTAATGGTGTGGGGAAATTTCTTTGGAAAACTTCTTGGACCCCTTATTTCCATGTGAGAATCATTTAAATGCCACAACTTACCACTGTATTGTTGCTGGCCATGCCCATCCATTTAGACCCTTCCCGCTGGGTAATGCCCATGTCACGAGGCGTAAATCATCTCAAACATGTTTCTTGAACATCACAATTAGTTCACTGTGCCCCCCTCAGTCAGCACATCTCAGTTGAGCACATTTAATATGACAAATCTGAAACAACAGGAAAAAACACATATTTGAAAGAATCCATGCAATGAAGCATAAGCACAGTTCTGAGGGCAAAACGGAGTCCAACATTTCAATGATAAGGTCGTCAGTGACTGTATAGTCTCCTGCAAAAGCCTGACATTCCAACTGATTTTTGTGACAGTAAAAATGTAGTTATTAATGACACTATTGACCTTTGTGACTCTATTTTCTTACAAATCTCATCATCCTTGTTTCTAAATATGTAGGATTTGGTGTCGAGTATTACACCTTTACAAGTTGTTACATATATCACAATAAAACTGCTAATTCAAGAGGCTGTTGACTGTTTAGATTAAACCTTGACACACACACACATTTTTTAAAGTTCTCTTTTCTTAAGATTTCTTTTAACGTCTGTTGGGGAGAAGACTTAAGTAGGTTTCACGGGAGACAGTGATGTGAAGCTGTTTTATATTTGAATGACTAAATGTGACCTTTGAGAGAGGAGGAGTTGCTTCCAGGGGGGCCGAAGAGAGTCCCTGCTGCTATGAAGCTCATGTCCCTTTGATCCCTCTGTAATGAGACTAACACCAGGCGTTGTGGTCACTGAACACATTGACACACCACTGGAGAGAAGGCGGCTCTGCCGCCTGGTGTTACAGCTGGCTGTGTGCGTGTGCGTTATGTGTCTTCAGGTAGTGCCTGGAGACATTCAGTATATCCACTGGGGTTTACTATTTGAGTATAATCCACTGATTCATGCAGTAATTTGCCGTTGACATGCCATATGAATGATGTATGCAAATGGCCACCATTTGTCATACCAATTAAAAAGCCTGGCAGAAGGACTCGTCATGTCTCATTTTCTCCACACATGGAAAAGTTACATCGGGGGAAAAGAAAGTAGAGTTTTATTTGTACCGAGCTGAGCAAAGTTTTCAGTTGTGATGTTGGAGGGCATTCCCCCTGACCTGAACACCACTCCAGTGAAACCCAGCTCTCTCAGACATCTTTAGAGATCCACTGAAGATCAATCATGACCGGGGCCGTCCCCACGAGACCCTTAGTAACAACCACTGATTGCTTTCTGCTGTGCAGGCCGTTAAGTGGAGTCTGGCAATGGCTCCTGGACAACACTTAACAATCAATCAGAGGACACAACCACTTCTCATTGCATCCCCACTCTTCCCCTGCATTACACACAAACAATAATTCAGGTGGACACAAGTGACACTTAAGAATCACAGCCAGAGCATGCCCCGTGATTTAAGTGGAGAGGGATACGCTGGACTGCAAGAAACTTGAGCTCCTGGATTTTACAAAACCCCTTCAGCTGGGCTGACTTTTCACCTATTGTCATTCGGACCATGCTGAAACAGTATAAAGGCATGCAATTGTTGCCGACAAAGGGAGCTTAACCATCAAGGATCTCTAGTTTGCTTTGAAAGCAGAACGTGAATGAAGCCTCAACCGACACTCACAGGAGTTCAAAATCTCATAACAGCAGCAAGGTTATGAAACATAGTTGTAAACATTTTCCAAATATTTGGTTGATGTATCCTGTTACAAGTATTCCAGGCATTTTGTGAGATCCGCTGTTTACCAAGGACAAAATACACAAACCGAAATACAATATAAACATCCCGAAAATGAGAAACTGGCTCTTGAGTGCATCATGCCATCCCAGTGTAAATACCTCGGAAGCAGAAAGTCCCCCATAAAAGCCTAGACTTAAAGTTTGCCTATTGATTAAGGATTCCATTGACTTAATGAACCTTCAACCCTTCATCAGATGACTGGCCAATATATGCACTAATCTCTGGAGCGGATGTCTGGCTGTGGTTCCTTTTAAATGAATTGATCTACTCAGCTGGGGAAATGGGCAAGTATTGATATGATTCTGGGCACTGTGATGGATGTGTGTGATGGTAAAACACAAGCTAACATGGGTCAGTGAGCAGAAATTCAGGGAAAACCTTTAGTGACACTTTTTAAAGACAAATTGACATATTTCTGTGCCAGCGCCCACTCTCAGTCCATTATTGTGATATTTTAAAAAATCAGATAAAAAAAAATTAAATGGATTTGCATTTATTATGTATTTGTTCAAGATTTTACTTCACATTCTTTGTGAAATAATAGGAATTATTTTTCTTTTAATTGAATTTCAGCCAATTTGTAATGCCATTAGATAAATGGGTCAGTAAGAGTGAAAGGAAAAAGACAATAATTCAACTGAAAAGTCACTGAAAGGCTAGTATCCTTCTCTGTGGTGGAATAAACCAATTGCAACAGCCTCAAGATCATCACAATGGTTTTGTGTGATGTTCAGGCCGTACAGCAAATATTATCTGAGTCAGATTGCCCCCAAGAGAGACAGAAAGGTCTGCACCCTCCCTTTCCTCCTTCTGTTGAGAGAAATGCACAGGATTATTGTTTTGGCACAAGTTCCAACTTCTAATCGCTCACTCTCCTACAACAGAAATCCATTGTTTAGTCTCAGCGCAATAATAACTGTGAAAGCCATGAATAGTCACCAGTTTGTCAGAAAGCTGCATTGTGATCCTCAACCCTTGCGAGTCTCAGATGGCATCAAATAATTTTGCCCGTCTTCGGTCTTCCCCTCTGAGAGCGACATAGCCAAGAGTGTTTGATGTCCCTTCAGTTCATTTCACCCGAAGAAAGACATTTTGAGAAAATTGAAACAAACTATATATTCCTCTGATCTCCTTCTGCTGTACAAACTTGTCAGAAATGTTCAGCTCTCCTATGACAAACAGTAATGAGTCAGCTGTGCAGGTTAGAAGGCCACGGACGAATTCGAGCTCCTATTTTATAAACTACTTCCTTGTCTCAAGCTGATGAGAAAACAATTAATCTAAAAACACTTTAGCTGGAGTGAAATTATAATTAAGCACATCAAATGGTTCCAGATATTTAGATTCAAACTAAATTAATTTCTGTATAATGTTACATGCGAAAAGGGTTATGATTTTCAAGATTCTTTTTATGTCTCACATGTAAATTGGTTGTTTTTTTATACCAATCAAACCTACTGGAGGGGAGCATCAATGATCTACCATTAAACACTTATGTGCGCTCAAAGCAAAACATGCAGACATGTTATTCATAATGTATAGACCCATTGGAGCATAATGTCACACTCACCAGCTCCACCCCTCAGGTTCCCTCTTCATATTTTCATAATTTTGTTTAATGCGTGTTCATGGGTAATCTCCAGTGATATCAGTAATGCCCATTATGTAACATTCATAGGTGGGGATCTTGAGCTTGGCGTCACCGACTACCATCTCCCCACCTCAAAACCTCAGTGAAGCAGCCCCCTGATCAGAGTTTGGGGAGCCACTTGGGTGTTGAAATGTGCTGGTAGCTGATCAAATTGGATTTAAAATACCTGCTCGTGTTCAATGTTTTCTGATGCCATTCATCATCTGTACCCACTTTTCCCCTGGGTGTTGCGCCTTTCTCGAGAAATCATTGGGTAAGGGGAGGGGTATACCCTACAGAGGTCACCAGTCCATCACAGGGCAACATAGAGACACAACCATGCACAGACTCACACCTAAGGAACCGTGAGAGAAAGCTGGAGAACATGGAGAGAACCCATGCACACACAGGGAGAAAATGCAAACTCCATGCATAGAGGCCCCGGCTGGGATTTGAATCCAGGACGTTCCTGCTGCAAAGCAACTGTGCCACAATGCAGCCCGTTCCGTTTTTTTGATGTCCCAAAATGTAATTATTGGTCACGTTAGCTATAGCTATTGTTACCCTATTGAGCTTTGACTATGTGAAGGTATAGCTTTAGTTTAGAGGTTAGTGGGTTACGGCAGTACTTACAGCTCTGTTTGTTATGAGATGAATTGACAGTGAAAACCTCAATATAAATATGTCTGCACTTTCAACTGACCTCAGCTTTATAGCCGCAGTGGGGTCCAAAATAAATTAAAAAAATCCAACCATGGTAGCACCCAAGGTTCATTAAGCTAGTTAGATACCCTCTGAGATAATTTTCATGAACAGGTTTGGGCTGTGAGGAGTTATCCTCAAAGGATAACACCTCCTGTGCATGTCCTGAGTGAAAATGATTATAACAGGTGACAAATTGCCTGCTTTCAGAGTCCTCTGTGTATGAAATTGTATGAATAGAGACAAGGTCCAAACACAAAGGTTTTTCCACTTGCTTACCGCATACGCACCGAGCTCCTACTCTGGATCGAATAGGTGTCACCGGGTGAAACTGTGTGGCTGTTGCAGGTTTGTGTTTTTCTGGTTTTATTTGCATGTTTTAATTTGAAATGTAAGTCAGTGTCCCTTTTTACTTCACCCCGCTGATTATCCGTGAACGAGTAACACTCTGGGACTTGACAAACCAAAGGGGAGTCAGCAGGCCGGCAAAAACCAATGAGCGGTGGCAAGGAAAAGAAATTAAGATGGTAGGAAGACCGACGGCAACAGCAGCAGCAGGAACGGCAACAGTGTTACAAGAGGAGAACAGCAGCAGTAGCAACACCAACAAAAAGGGAACCAGTCATGGTTTGGGGAAAGGCCAATACCAGGAGAAGGACAGAGTACTGCAATCTGTCCCAGTAGTAAGTACCCAGAGAGTGCCATATCACAGCCCCCCCCCCCTAACAGTGTTCAGAAATAATCATTTTTAGTGATATAAAACTGAGTTTATGTCTGAAGGAAAGACCAAACATAAAAAAACGTTTTCCCAGATATTCAGCTACATGTTGACTAGGCCTTAATAGAAGGACTTTTATTTTTGCATCTATCTAGTAACAGATATCTTACCTGATTTTTATTGACTGTGTGGTCATTTCATTGTCTTCTCCACCTGGTTAAGAACATCTGCCCATAGTTTGACACATTCATGCAGGAACAATAAATAATTGATTTTAAACAATACTTTGAAAAGCAACGGTGTTTACATTTTTGGTTTAGGTTTTATCTTGACATTTGGAAAGTAAAAATAAGCATGGCATGGGTCTGTATGGAAAATACGTTTGTGTTTAATATATAGCTGCTTAAATAAAAAGACCTTCTCAGAGCATTTTGAATTAGTGCTCTGCGGTTTCTATGATATTTGACATTGAAACCGTTTTCCTGGCCTACCTGTTCTGGTTTTGTCTCACTGAAGATGTTTTGTCATGGAAACTACATAGACTGGAACATTTCTCTGACAACAAGCAGGACTGTGTACTGCTCATTTCAGACAGGGGGATTACATACCTGGACATTTGATGGAGGTCCAGGTGGGATGTAGGAGCCAAGATTAGTGCCATGCCATATCATACAATCCACTAAATAAATCTGTGTAAATTTTTTCTCATGTGCAGACACACCGATAAGGAGTGGAACCAGTGAAGGGTAGAGCTTCGTGCAAGCCCCTGGAAGGGGTTCGATTTAGTTTGATCTGCTTTACAAGAGGAAAGATCAACAATTAAATAAATTTTACATTTGGAACATGTAAGAAAACTGTTTCCACAAAGGTTAAAAAGAAAACAAATCTATTTCCCCATTTGAAGAAAAACACTGCAAAATGATTGCATAAGAGCAGGAGATGAAAACAGCTTCACATCCTGTCTGAGGCCTTGCTCAAACACAGATGTTTTGCAAGATTTACTTTTGCATTAGTGATTCACACTCAAGTAAATTAACATTTATAGGAATTCAAAGTTTTGAAAAAAATGTCTAATTTGGAGACTTTCAAAAACTAAATTTTTTTGCCTGCTGTTTGGCAAAACAAACAAACAAAAAGTTAATTTACCTTGTTCCCATTCACTGATATTTTAGGTACTCTGAACATCAACAATAATGGAACACCATTTAGGGGTTTAGTCATGTTTGTCTTGATTGTCCAAACTTTGTTGCCATCAAACTTTTCTCCTGTCACACCATTATTGTCAAATACCTTACTTTTGTTTCATTGGTATCGGAATGCACAATACATCAGGTAGATAATACTCTAGCATTGCTTTGCGTTTAACTCTGTGGTATACACTTTGATCAACAGAGAAGAGTGTAACAGAGCTTCTTGAAATGTTAGAGCGTTCCACCGAGCACGAGTCACAGCCCTAACACATTATGGATATGACTCCAATGTTGCAACTGTAACTCATATTAACATTACTTAATCTCATCTAACTATTAAAATGCTTTCACTCACCTCAGTGTGCAGGATGTTTGAACTGAAGGTATCTGACCTGCTTTCTGAATAATTTGAATAATAATCTGACCACCAAGAGGGAGTCATCACATTGAAATTTTATTTGCAAACGGTCAGTTTGTCGTTTAATATGAAAGCAAAAAATAGAAAGGATGGCGATGTGACAGGAAAATAATGTACATGGTACTAGTGCCACAAAAATCTGGGAATATCAAAGCAGGTATTCCGCTATACCTGCGCTATTCAGGGCAGGAGCACATCAAAAGTGGCACAAATACTTCTAACACAAGACAGATTTTATTCCACAAAATCTCCTTCATTTTCTCATGTTCATGTCCATGTAACTGAAAAACTAGTCCATGCATTTGTTACTTTAAGGCTAGACTATTGTTATTCTTTACTATTAGGATGTCCACAAAATGCAGTTCAAAGCCTTCAGCTGATCCAAAATGCTGCAGCAAGAGTTCTGATGAAAATCAACAAGAGGGATCATATTTCTCCTATTTTAGCCTCCGCTTCCCCTGTTAAATAGAGAATAGAATTAAACATTCTCCTTCTCATGTATAAAGCCCTTAATAATCAAGCTCCATCATATATCAGAGCTCTGATTACCCCGTATGTTTCTAACAGAGCACTTCGCTCTCAGACTGCAGGTCTGCTGGTGGTTCCAAGAATCTCTAAAAGTAGAATGGGAGGCAGATCCTTTAGCTATCAGGCTCCTCTCCTGTGGAACCAACTCCCAGTTTGGTCCGCGAGGCAAACACCCTGTCTACTTTTAAGACTAGGCATAAATCTTCACTTTTTGACAAAAATCATAGTTAGAGTAGTTTAGGTTACCCTGAGCTATCTTAGGCTACTGGAGGACATCAGGGTCTATTTTTCTCAGTCTGCTGAGTTCTCCTACTGTTCTCCAATTTGCATTGTTTGTTGTTACTTCAACTTTTTGTTCTGTCTGTCTTTTTCCTCTTCCTAGCAGTTACACCTGGTCTGGCGTTCTGTTAGCTGTGACATCATCCAGGAAAGACAGACCATCCGTTATTACCAGATAACAAAGAAAGGATTCCTGGATCAATGTGTGCTTCTGTGTTTATTGTATTTCTGCTCTGTCTTCTATAACCCCCAGTCGGTCGAGGCAGATGACCGTTCGCACTGAGCCTGGTTCTGCTGGAGGTTTTTCTTCTCAGAATCAGAATCAGACATACTTTAATAATCACAGAGGGAAATTGCTGTTTCAGTACAACCGCCAAGACAAAACATCACAAACATTTAGGGGAGACGATTTACTGGAGCCTTGCTGCCAAGGAACCGCATTACACGGTACCAACAGGGCGCTGCCTTAGAATCTGTGGAAAAGATAGATTTTCAACAAAGGAAGGTGGGAGGAAAAAAACATACCTCATACTTTATCCTATAAGAGGATACAGTTTGAGATATCAAAAACCTCTAGCACAAAAAGCACAAATAAGACGAGACACATATAGCAGAAGGTAAACATTTGACATCAGTCGCGTGTAAGTACATTAGTTTATATGAGCATCAGTTATGTGTGACTGTTTGGGTGAAAGTGTTTATATTTCCGTGAACACTCTCCAGAGGCCTTTGTCCTTGATGTTATCAGCCGGCCAACAGTTCAGAAAGCATCCGCAGGTGTCTGCGGGGGAGGAGACAGCAGGGTAGGGTTCTGAGCATTCTCGGCCATAACAATCCAGGAGTAGAGATAGGGAGGCAGACAAATACTTTATTTGTTATGATACAGCTGCACCGACTTTCCTGTCAGCTTTAAGTCTATTGCTGGCTCCAAATGGTGAAATCCAATTTTCCAAATTGTTGGGCTTTTCCACGCATCACTTCCAGATTTTATCCCATATTCCCCATGAGTTCAAACCACCGAAGCCAGTCTGCGTTCCAGCACATCCAGCTTTTCGGCTTTGCTCCTCCACCTTCCAGATCTGTCCGTTTACCGCCTTAGTGAGCGCGTCATATGCAGCCGGCAGCCTGATCAAGGCCAATTGGCTACCGACTTCCACTGTATTTGCTGATACCTCAGAAATCCACCAGATACCAATAAAGTAGAGATCCCAGTATCCTGAATCCAAACATGCAAAAGTTTCAAAAGTCGAAAAGACACACCGTTTTCCATCCAGGAATGTAGGGTGTATCCCACAAAATAAGTCAAATCAGGACCGGATGGGTCCCCCTTTCGTTGCCTACCCGTCGAAAAAAATTGATTAATAGCATTGAGAGACCAGCTTACCAGATCCATGTTTTTCAGAGTTCGGTTCATATGAAGAAAATGCTCAGAAAGACAAGACATAGCAGCAGAAGCAGGAGAGGGGGAGGGGGGGTGAAAGCTGGAGAGAAGAGGAAAGCACGACCGACCTCGAAGAGAGACAGAACAGAACTCCACTGTCTCTTCATGCATGCTCAATATGGGTGATTGCTACAAAGCCATCGACATTGCAGACGACTGTCCACTGTGGCTCTACGCTCATTCAGAAGAAGTGAATGCTGCTTGTCAAGACTTGATGCAATCTGCTGGGTTTCCTCAGATGGGAAACTTTCTGTCTGGATGATTTGATTAAATGTGACTTTGTAAAGTGCCTTGAGATGGCATGTGTTGTGAATTGGCGCTATATAAATAAAATGTAATTGAACTGAATATGTTTTTTAATACGCAACAACATAGCAAGGTAGGAAAAAAATGCAAAAGTAGCTTCAACGTTTGCTGAAATTATTATTAAATTACTATTCCCCACCTACTGGTGATGGATGGTTATTGCATTGGCACTTTGGACCACGCACAAAAAAACAGTTTTAAAAGAGAAATTGATTATTATAGCTAAATGACTCAAAAAAAGGCACAAATCTTAAAATATATTTATATGTTGGTCGAGTAATTTAAAGAGAATTCTGATGTTTTGCATGTTGTTTGACCAAGGTTTTGAACACTGTCAAGCAGATTTTTATATTTTGGTTAATATGTCTGTAATGTAACACTTTTACGAAAAATGTCCGCGGAAAACATGACTTTAAGCAATATTATCTCCTTTGTGTAGAATACGGTAGCCATTGCTGAGTATATCTAACAATAGACTCTCACTATCCTTATGCACAATAGCATTTCTGACAAAGTGACAGGTGGCAGAGAGATCATACGCCTTATTTGCTTTCACAAGTCAAATTGACACCTAGAAGCTGCAATCACAGGTACAATTATCTTTTTTTGCATGTGGTTGTTCTATTGTTATTCATATCATTAAAGCAAACCGCATTGAGATGAGTCATATGTATTATATAATATATATTAGACAATTTTCTGAAGCCATCTACAAGGGATCACTGGCATCAGCCATGACACTAGTATACAAACCTGACAGTAATAAACTGGAAAGAGAGATAGCTTAAGAGAAAAGAGTTGTCTTCTTTGGGTCTAACACAGACGATTGTTTCTCTCCACTTACGCCACCTCTATCATTTTCTTGTTAACCACAAAACTGCTTTACTGTGCTGTATTTTGTTTGATCTGACTTATTGCCCACAAACCAGCTGTATCCTTGTATTAAAAAATAACCATCAGTTTATTGTGTATGCAAAATGGTATGGTACCATGTAAATAATATAAACATTGACCAACAGTGGTAACTCTCCAGTTCTGGTTCTCTTTGGTTTGTTTTTTATTCCTTTTATTTTCTTTCTAATGGTTATCTGGTTTACAACTGTGAGCCTTTGGTGTGTTGAGTATAAATACGGCTGAAGAAAATTGGAACATTGTGTAAAAGTGCAATATTTTTTGCCAGTCATTTCAGAAAGTAGAGTGGTTATATTATACAGATTCATTACAATATAGAGTAAAATATTTCAAGTTTTTAGCTTTTATTTGTATTTCTTTTGTAACTTTGATGGTTATGGCTTATGAGTGAGGAAAATCCAAAATTATGTGTCTCAGAAAATTAAAATATCACATTAGACCAATCAAAAACAGATGTTTAAGCACAAATGTCAGGCTTCTGTTAAGTATGTCCATTTCTACGCACTCAGTACTCGGTTGAGTCTCTGCTTGCATGAATTACTGCACCATTACTGCATTATGCGACATGGCATAGAGACGATCAGCCTTTGGCACTGCATAGGTGTAATGGAAGGCTAGATAGCTTTGAGAGCTGTCTTCAGGTCATCTGCCTCGTTGGGTCTGGTGTCTCATCTTCCTCTTGACAACAGCCCATAGATTTTCTATGGGATTAAGGTCAGGCCGGTTTACTAGCTAATCATAAGCAGGAACACAATGGTCATTGAAGCTTTTGGTAATTTTAAGTGCTCTAGAAGTTCTCTAGATGGTTGCATTGACTGTGGACTTCAGAAAACACTGCGGACCAACACCAGCAGATGAAATGGCACCCCAGACCATCACTGTGGAAACTTCATACTGGACTTCAAGCAACGTGGATTATGTACCTTCATGGAAAAAGGCAACATTTACTTTAATCAGAAAACAGGACTTTGAACCATTGAGCAACAGTCCAACTCCGTTTCTTCTCTGCCCAGGTAAAATGATTGTAGCCAACGTGTAGGATTCGTCTGTGTGTAATAACTCTTGAGGCACAATCTCAGTTCACTCCTTGTCAAGCTCCCCCATATTCTTGAATGGATTTTGCTTGACAATCTTCTCAAGGTTTAGGGTGTTCCTGTTGCTGGTGCACCTTTATCCAACTACACTTTTTCCTTCCACTAAACTTTCTGTTAAAATGCTTGGATACAGAACTCTGTGAACAACCAGCTTCTTCAGCAATTACCTTTTGTGGTTTGCCCTCTTTCTGAAGGGTGTCAACGACAATCTTCTGAACATCTTTCAAGCCATCAGTCTTCTCCATGATAGTGTTGCCTACTGATGTAGAGTGGGAGACCATTTAAAGGCTCAGTAAACCTTTGCAGGTGTTTTGAGTTGACTATCTGATAATGTTGTGACATCATGAGTTTCCAACAATAAACTTTTTCACAATATTCTAGTTTTCTTTAACACTAAATTTTGGGTTTTCATTGTGTGTAAGCCATAATCATCAAAATTGTGAGAAACAACGGCCTGGAATATATATGTGTAATATTTTATATAATATATGAACTTCATTTTCTGAGATGACTATCAAAATTTTTTGCACTTTTATAAAAAAATAAAATAAAAAAATGTATGTTCCTGTATTTACATTTTCAATCCCACCTGTTAAACATATCCTAAACTGACTGAAAATGCTGGTTGGTTTGTAAGAAAGTCTGTACAGACTTATCTAGATGTTCAGTCCAACTCCAACAAACCCGATGTAGACTCATTAGTATGAATAAGTGTACATTCAAATAAAAAAAAAATGGTTTTCTGATAAAACATTCATTAAAATATGTTGGCAGCTGCTGCCGGCAGGATCATTAAAAAGTGCCAATACAGCCATCCTCATGTGTGTCTAATATACAAGGCTGCAGCTTAATTATGGAACTGTGTGTTTACGGGGAATTGTAGTTTATTTGACTTAGTATTGCACTTCAAAAGGCTGTGTGTGCCTGTTCAAAGCCCTAAAGAAATCCTTTGTTTTATATCAACAAAGAAGAGTGACTTCATCATTAAAGAAGAATTCTAAGTCAGTCAAAACTAATTTTATACATTTATAAAATTACTGAATCATTTGTTTTTTTTCCCAACTAATTTGATATCTGTCAGCTATGTAGTGTTGATAAGCTGTTTTAAACTATATTTTGCACAAAATGATATAAAATAATGTGTTTGGTTGATTATTTCCCTGTTTTAAAAATATTTTTTTGTTTAAACATTTTACACCATAGGAATGTCTGATTAGTTCCCTTAGCCACAGTTGTAGTAAAATTAATTTGGGGGTTGAGCAGCAAAGTTAAATAATCCATTCTGACAATGCTTACCAGTTATGCTGCTGTAGACTCTTGTTTAAAGGCATACTATGCAACATTTTTCAGTTAATTAATGTGTTCCATACCGTTTTGGATGATTAAATGAGTCATTTCAGGTCGAACAAAGGTTTTCTCGGCCGCCCTGGTGGTCTGTAGGGGAAATGCCGTACTTGCAACTGCAGGAGCCCTCGGCCCGCACCCACAGGCTCAGAAGTCTCGTGCATCGCGAGAGTTGGTCTTGCTTTACGGCGAGAACTGCTACACGCCCCCAGTGAAACGCATGCTCGTTGCTAGCGCAGTGGCGATATTTGTGCAGTTATCATGGCGGAACCGGCGATAAAACAGCGAAAGCCCATGTCGGAGCAGGCAAGAAAGAGGAAAAGGGCTCTGGACAGAAAGAGGAGTCGTACACGGTTGAACATCGGGCAAGCTTTTTCCGAATGGCGAGAACTAAAAGAAAGAGAAGGCTGCAAGGCTGACGCGGACCTCGTGTTTCTGCTGATGCGATTGTAAGTAACATTGGAATGGTTACTCTCTCTCTGTGTACATGTTCATACTTTCACTGTGTTAAAGCCGGGCATACACTGTACGAGTTTTTCAGTCGTGGTACTTATATACATCTCAAACTGTGCGACGGAACCGCGGGGTTTAAAAGTTCTCCGCTGATCTATGTTCTCAAACTGTACTGCGTGACGCTCGGACGCGGCTCGGGAGGCACCGGGCGTCGGGGGGAACGGAGGGGAGAGATGAAACACGAGACACCCTGGCGGCCGCGCGGCATACGGAAACAGACGGCCAGCGCGTCGCGTGGACCGGAACGCTCGCCCTCCCCAACCCCCCCATGAGCCGACGTCCGGGCCCAGCGGGTCCCGGGCCGGGCGGAGGTCGCTTCGGGGACGCCCGCTCCCCTCAGTCCACTGGCGGGGACGGAGAGGAGGGGAGGGCGCTCCCTCGTAGCTCTGCTTGAACAGCAGGATGGTGATTCGTTGCGTTCGCCTGTCTGCTAAGCTCAAAACAACCGCGCCTGGCTTGACGGAGAAACCAGGAGAACAGCTGAGCATCTTTACGACAGTGCACTTTTACTTTCGCCCTCTGGGGGGAGCCTCGCTGGAAAATCAACCCCGGTTGCATAGTATACCTTTAATATAATTTTTTGGAGAAGATGAACAATAATATTTCATAAGGGGTAACTGTGGAACATTCTCACATTAAATGAAAGTGCTAAGTACCAAGTATAACAGAAATCTAAGAATCAAATCTACAAATGAATCCACTGTTTAGTTGTTTCTGATTTTCTAAAACTAAAGGAGATAAAACATTTATTTTATCAAAAGACTGCTTCGACAACAAAGTACACTTCCTGTTTGGCCGGCTAAGATGTTGTCTTCAGGGTGAACCAGAGGATGAACCTTTGGCACCAGATTACGTAATATCCTGTATGTCCTACACCTTGGTTATGTTTGAATGAAACACACTGGGGTTATGATAAACAGAAAGGATTTTTCAGTGCTTCACTCCAACAAATAATATAGATTATGATGCAAACAAACGCTTTGCTAAACCACATGCACTAACCACACAGGTTGATCAGGGATCATGAGCAGGGTCAAAGGTAAAAATTCATTAATTATCATTATGAGTGACAGTAGCTCAGTGGGTAGAGTAGTTGTTGATGTTTGAGTCAGTATGACTAGAAAAGTGGTCTATGAATTCAGTCCATTTGACTTTTTTAACCATTATAACGGTCATCATAAAGTGCACTCCATCATACTACAGCTTTGGTTAAAAGACAAGTACGGCAATAATGAAAATATCAAAGGTCTTTGTTTTTGCGTTAGAACTTTGAGTTACCATACAGTTTCCGTGGTACGGTATTTGTCCGTCCTTTTGATCTATGAAGTGGACAAATACTCCTCATTTAGACATAGTTGGTGTTTTTGTCTTATCCTGTGCACCACAACTAACCTCAGCTTTACCTGAAGTCTTCATTATGTGTGACCTTATTTAAGCATTTCCCAACAAAGTGACTGAGAACTGAGGGGAAAAATCTTTTTAAATTACTGTTCTTGATCAGAAAGACCTTCCTAATAGAAAAAAAACCTGCACAATTTCTCCAGCAGATCAGCTGATGTTGACTGCTGGGAAGAGGGTTAAGTTGTCATCTATGTGACATTTGGGTGCTATTCTCCAGATGCTCAAAACACTTGTGCAGCTCAAGCACAGGAAATGTGAAGGACCAACTAATGAGCTGTTGCCAATAAACCTAAAATGTGCGTAAAAATGAAAACTGTCATTGTTGAACACCTGGACTTCGAGGGTCTGCTGTTTAGCGTGGCAGTAGTCAGTTCCACTTTTCAATAAAGCACCTGCTTAATGGATCATTATCAGCTCCCCATTGTTTTTATGTTTCTTGTTTTTTACCGATGTGCAGTATTTCTGTCCTCGAACTTTGACTGGAACACCCTAGAAGCCATGCTATATATATATATATATATATATATATATATATATATATATATATATATATATATATATATATATATATATATATATCATTGATATAACAACAGCTGTTCGATGTGGCCATCCCGATTTATGGAAACATCAGAAAAAAAGAGCACGAGAAACGGGAGAAATACCAAGGGCTCAGGGAAGAACTAGAAAGAGCCTGGAAAGTGAAGACAACAGTAGTGCCCATGGTCATTGGAGCACTTGGGGCAGTAAACCCCCAACTCTGGAAAAGTGTAGAAAGGAGAAACATCAGACATCTCAGTCCAGAATGGTGCAATCTTAGGAGCAGCTTAGATCCCAAGAGGAACCCTCAAGCTCCCAGGCCTCTGGTAGAGGACCCGAGCTTGAGAAATGGAGAGCCACCCACCCTGCTCAGGAGAAAGAGGGGTGGGCGAGAGGGGTACTTGGGGTTGTTTACTTATTGAAACCTTTTTTGGCAGAAGGCATCATGACCACTTTGGGTATTTTGATGTATTCAAACTGATCCCTGGTATCCAATAAATAGGTCTGGCACCATAGTATGAGAAACAGCCCATAACATAGCATGGCCCCTATGTCAGGATCCACAGGGGTTCGATTACTTATTATAGCTCCCTGGGGATCCTGCAGTCTGTTTATGTTTTGCACTTTTAATATTGTTTATCCTTAGATCCTTGCTTCTGTCATTAGTTTACTTTTCTGTTCAATATTTATATTAATAGTTTATTCTTGTATCTGTTAGATTCGGTTCCTGTTTTAGTTAGCTTCTGTTCTTTATGATTTCAGTAGTTCTGTTAGATCTTTACTTTCTGCCTGCTCTTCCTTAGTTTAGTTATGTTTTTCCCTCTTGTCTGGCCATTCCCATGTTTCTCTGTTATATTCAGTTCTCCCTCTGCCCCTGCCAGCTCACTGCCCTCCTTTCCTATTGCATAATCGCCTTTTACTCATCTCACCTGAGTTATTTTACTCCACCTGCAGCTCCTTCTGTCTCCTCTCCTATTTATTCAGTTAGCTCAGCCATAACCAGTGGTCAGGTCCTCCATCTACCTATTCTGTTCTTGCCATCTTTGCTGGGTTCCTGTATCGCTGCCATCCTGTAAGCCTTGTTTATTTATTCAACTTATTTTTACTATTCAACATTTGACTCCCGAGCTGTTGTCTGCACTTCAGTTCATCCTCAACAAAGAACAACCTGACACCCTGAGCCACCACTTCACTGTCTTCATGGTGTACTGTGGCTTGAATTCAGGGTTTGGGGGTCATGTGAGAAACCATTGTCCCTGCCGCAAAAGGAACAATCTTGCTGTCATTGGTCTATCAAATGTATACTTCTCTCAAGGTTTCTTTGGCAAATTTAAGCAAAGGGTTTGTTTTTTTTCAACAATGAGGCATTGTGGGGACTTTTTGCAGATAATTTGACTTCATGTTGGCATCCTCTAATTGTTACAGAACTAACAGGAACCTGAAGGCCTTCTTTGACCACCCTGAGAATGTCTTTGCCAAAGTATTTACCATTCTGGCCAGTTTGTGGTCAATTTGAATGGTAGCCTTTTTGTTTTATTTGACATCTATCTGGTTTTGTTTTCCATTATGACAGTTGTTATTCCACAGACTGAAAGACTTCACTGATTGAATTCAGCACTGCTATTATTTAAAACACCCCCTTTAAACCAATAAATATTTATGAGCAGTGACTCTTAGTTTTAGTTACTCTTCTACATCTATTTAATATATTGCTTTCCATGTAATATAATCTCCACCAAAACCAGGGATTTATCTGGTTGGTGTTGTTTTACTGCTATAAATCTTAACACAAGCCGTATATATACTTTGTCATACAATACCATCCATATTGTATTTTACTATGTGCAGAAGATCCCTAGAGGATGAGTTTCTCTGGACTATGGCCAAAGAGGTTGAGATTAATTATTTGTGTTGGCTCATTCACAACCTTTTTTTTTGAATTTCATTTTACATTCTCATTTTGTTTTGGATTACCTGTTTCAGTTGGTGCTGTCCAATCAGGAAGTAACAAAACGGTGCCAACTTTAGGAGTAATTTAAATTCTTATGAATTTGTTTTAACACACTTGTAGTATTTACAACAAAAAAAAGACCCTAGAGTCTCTCCAGACAACATTGTCGATTTAGTTCACATATGTTTATGCAGAACAAAACATGCTTGAAACTTTAAAACCACTTTTCTAGTTTATACTTTTTTCTATCAACTATATAGAAATAAGTAATTAAATCAAGATAAGAAACTAATGGCTAAAATAGTGGTTAACTACAGCATATATTGGATACATATTGTATGGCTGTCTCAACCAGTGTGTGTGTGTGTGTGTGTGTGTGTGTGTGTGTGTGTGTGTGTGTGTGTGTGTGTGTGTGTGTGCTTTCTAGTGAGGGCATCTTGAGGGACAAACCCTGTTCACAGTGGTGTCACGCAGACTCTCCACGGACTGGCTGAATAAGAAGAACAACAGAATTTCAACTGAAGAGATCAATTATAGATAGAAGAAAATGAATGGGAAAAGTAATTTAATTTATTATTGACTTGATGTCTTATATCATGTACAAAAGCAAATGAAAAATTAGATGGTGCATTCGGATGAAGTCTGATTTAAAGAGCTTCAAAATTATATTTAATTAGACAAAGGGAGAAAAAAAGTGTCACGGGTATATGAAGTTTCATTGGGAAGAGTAAATTAACGATCACATTTGTGGCTATAGAGAATGATGTGCCAACCAAGACTTCATGTCTTCCCTTAGCCAAATTCAATAAAGAGATTGGAGATAATGTATTTCAGCTTTATTTAAATGGATAGTTTGGATGTTTTTAATTGCATTTTGTTATGGTGCAGCTTTCATTAGTCAATATTTTACCTGTAAACAACAACAAAACTAAGTTTTTATCAAAGTTGGCAATGGAAAACTGAGAAATTCTGTTGGAAACAGGTAATGGATGTTCAGATTTGACCTTCATTTAGGAACTTAAAGTCAACTCAAAATCAATGTAAACATCTGCACTTTTGCAGAAAACTGTTGTTTAGTTTGTTGATGTATTTTTAGCTGAACGCCATCTGTACTACTTAGCAAATTAGCTTTTTCTGAGGCTTCTTCTCTGTGTTAGGTATAGCATTTTCTTCCACCATAATTATGTTTTTGAGCTTAAGTTAAAGTTTGACAAATGGATATATATATATATATTTTTGCCTGCGAGTTTTTCCCTTTTCTGTTTACTAACGTCAGTAAAACACAGGTAAATACGGACTCCTGATAACTACTTCACAAAGCCTCACTTGCTAATTTTCTGTTATGTTGAGCTAGTAAGGAAGGGTTAAAGGGAAAATTATTAAAAAATTCAAACTCATTTCTAATATTCAGTACTAGACCACAAACGGGAAAAGACTGTGTTATCCATTTAATATAGTTTTTATTTGTTGTATAGTTGAGTTCTCATGTCGTTGGAGTTTCATCCTGACTACATTTTAACCTTTCTAAGAAACTTCCTGAATGCAACCTTACTTCATGCAGATATAGGGATGTAGTTAAATTAATCCAACAGAAACCACAACCAGCTCTGTCTACATTTTAGATTCTGTAATGGTTCAGCAAAGTAGGAGCCGGAGGCTGACTTATTTTCTAGTTAATATGCCCAAATACCAGGAATTACATCATCCACCAGCACGCAGAATATAAAAACAACATAAAGTTGCACCCACTTACAAAAAAACAATGGACTGATATTTGTAAAAAAAAAAAAAAAAAAAGAAAAAAAAGAAATTGTAATTATCAAATAAAAATAAAACCAGGAAAAGACTGTTTATTGTTTCACCCCAGGATATTCAGTTAGAAGCAGGTATTTATATTGTATAAAAACGGGTTTTCCCATTGCTTGACATTAAATTGGACTAAACATTTATTGTTTTAGGTCAGAAAGTGTTGAAAGCAATAGTATCACAATGCAAATTTCCTAATAATCTGGCAACTTTATACTAAATTCTCAAAAGTATTTGCTGATCTACTTTCGCACACAAAATTGAGTGAAATCCTATTCTTAATGTATAAAGTTTCGTCTGATGTGGGCTCACACTGCATAGCTTCAACTCTTCTGGGAAGGCTTTCCATGAGGTTAAGGAGTGTCCCTATGGGGATTCTTCTTTCAGAAGTGCATTTATGAAGTCAGACACTGATGTTGGACAAGCAGGCCTAGCCCACAGTCTCCACTCTAATTCATCCCAAAGATGTTCTAGCTTTTAGAGATCAGGGCTCTGTGCAGGCCAGTCAAGTTCACCAAATTAGCTCATTTATATTGTTAAGGACCTTGTTTCATGCATAGTCAAGTTGGAACAGAAAGGATAAATCCCCAAATAGTTGGAAACATGGAATTGTCTAAAATGTACACTACCAGTCAAGTGTTTGGACTCACCTTTTCATTCAGTGGTTTGTCTTTATTTTTATTACTACCTCTAGGAACTCTTTAAAGACCGTTGGTGTCATGATTTGTCTTGGATGAACCCGGACACAGCACGCACACACAGAGCTGGTTTAGAGAGTTCATTGCAAACAGTGGATGATGGATGACAAGAACCAGAGTCAGTTACCAGATGGAGTTGTAGGGTGCAGGAGCTGGCTGACAGGAACGGAGCGGGGAGAAATCCAGAGGAGCTGGGCTGCTGCAGAACCAGAACGACAAACCAGAGGACAACGGAGACGAAGGAACAGAATCCAGCAGCGCAGCAAACAGGTACTTAACTAAACAGACTAGGAGCAAGACGTGACAGACGAGGACTGGAACTGACAGGCTTGACGGTAGTAATGACTGACAACAGGAGCGAACTGACTTGACAGGCGTGGTGTTGGATTGACTGAAGACGAGCCGGCGACGAGGAACAAACTAAGGTGAGCTTGTGTAGGGAGCCTGGCAGGTGACGTGAATCCTGACTAATTAGTGCCCAACAGGTGTAACTAGTTGCTGAAGGAGCGGAGGGTGAGCTGAGTGACAGGAGGAGGAACCGAAAAACAACAGAGAAAAAGCCAGACAAAGACCAAACCATGACAGTTGGAAAAAAAAAACTATTTCAGCTAACCTCATGAAGCTCATTGAGAGAAGGCCAAGCATGACCAAAGCGGTGATCAAAAAAAGGGTGGTGGGAAGCTTAAATATACAAGATGTTTTGAGTTATTTCGCAATTTCACTATGTATCCGTAATGTAGAAAATCATAAAATAAGGAAAATCCATTGAATGGCAAAAGTCAGTCCAAATGTTTGGTAGTGTACATTTTCATGTTTCCAACTATTTGGGGATGTCTCCTTTCTGTTCTAACTTGACTATATACAAGTGCATTCGCTTTAAGAGCTCCTTTCACCAGAACTAAAAAAGTTGAGCCCAACTGCTGCTAAACAACTCCACGACACGATCTCCTCTGCATCAAATGTCACACATGACACAATGCTGTCAGGAACGTGCTGTCCTTGGCAACCGTTAAACCCAAATTCATCCATTGGATTGCCAGATAGAGAGGCAAAAATCATCACTCCAGAGAACCTGGTTCCCTTGCTCTACAGTCCTGTAGCAGCATGCCTCACACCCACTGCATTTGATGCTTTGCATTGCTCTTGCTGTTGTAAAGCTTAGATGCAGCTGCTTAGCCATGGAAAACTGTTCCATAAAACGCTCTCCCATCATTTTTGAGCTAATGTGAAAGCTAAATGACGCTTAGAAGTCTGTAGCGATTAAGTATGCAGAAAGTTGATGGCCTATCTCACATAATGCTCCTCAGCTTCCGCTGACCCCCCCTGTGATTTTAAGTGGCCTAAACTTTGTGGCTGTTCCTGTCATTCCCAGTTACTTCCACTTTGTTATAAAACCATTGACAGTTGACAATGGGACATTTAGCAGTGAGAA